>CM066036.1:265176009-265776009 GCA_033557465.1 Ichthyophis bannanicus
TGATTGTTTGAAGCAGGGCAAAGCTTTATTTTATGAAGCTGAGAGGAACAACAAGAAAAACTTACCAGAGGTTTTAAGAGCAAATATGTGTTTGTCCTACAAGGCTCTGAAGGAATACATTATGAAACTTGCTGGAAGTTTTAGAAAACAGTGATTGATCTTCCTTGTACAGACAGAAGATGTGAAAAGAAAACAGTCTTATAAGAAAAGTTAAGGTGCCTTGGCTGGAGTTAACAGCCTGAACTTTGTAAGATAGTTCTTGGAGCAAAAGTTAACTACTGATGTTGGACGCAGACAGAATCTTCCTGACCCATGTGAAATGCAACCTGTTGAGACTTATTATCTTCTTTGCTTTGGAGATGTATCCCATTACGTTCGGTGCTAATGAATTTTTTTTTTTTAATAGTAGTAGTTTTATTCAGTTTTAACATATAAAATAACAAATACCAAACGACTTAGTGATATAGCAGGATACAAGCAAGATGTTATTGATCAAAATAGAAAAAGAATATAATACTTGAACACGGACAAGACAGTACAATAACGTTAACAAAGAAACTAGTATCAGTCCATGCCAGGCACGCCACCCGCCCGCTATCTACGTTCAATGGGGTTACAGCAGAGACCATTCCACAAGGCAGCTCCAGCAATAAATTTTCATCAAACATAATTTGTGTAAAGCTGACCATTTCTTACTTAGTTGACCAGACCATGGGTTCTGGCTATATTAGATCATCTTCGTAGGTCTTATGTAGGAATAAGAGACCCCACCCCTGCTCGACCCAAGCTGTGTCGCGATTCTTCCAGTGTATTAGCACTATTTTAAGCGCTAACCCGAGCATTAAGTCCCGCAGTTGACCATCCCCTTTCCTCAGCGTAGGTGCCAGAGCTATGGATTAGTATAAATATCACTATCCGATAAGTGATAGGAGTTTCGTAAGAGTTGAGGATCTGTGAGATTGCGTTACCCAAACTTCTGTTTCCAATATATTTACCAGGGATTTACAATTGGAACAACAGATGTGCCGTATGTTGTACCAATTTCCATGTTACAGGACCAACATCGATTTCCCTCCTGTAGTGTCCATTTCAATTTTCTTTGTAGCCGGTTGTAATATGCGCGTCGATGTGCGATAAAGTACATAGATGGTGTGTGAGAGACGATGCCTCTCGTGGCACGTATTTTGAGTTCCCCAAAAAGTGTCCCCACTTTTCCGGAGGTAGATTCTTGACCGGTTTCAGTAGCCCACACCGACTGTATCTTAGAACATGTCTTGGTACACTTTTTTGGATCGGAGAATCGCAACACCTCGTTGAAACAGCTTTAGCATCTGTTTGTAATTCTGAAGTTTCATGTCGCAGTGGCCATCCTGTAAGAATCAAGACAGGTTACACACCCGCTTTGCTTCATGCAGGATCGGGCAGCTGACACCAGTTGGAAATAGCATGTATTAGGCAATCGGGATTCCGTTCTTACATCTGTCAAAGGTTTTAAATGCACTTACATTGATCAGTTGTCCAATGGTGATAAGATCCATGTTCCACCCATTTTTTCCATAAGACAGGGCTTCCCTCCGATGATAAGGCGCGGGTTCAGCAATTATGGGCATATCTTGCGGCAAGGTCATCCCCTCCATCGATTACATGATGCCAATAATTCGACAGGCATGCTGTTGTTTCTCGGATAATAGCATTATGTGGTGCAGTCTGGTCTACCTAACTGGGGCCCCCTACCAAGTAGCCATGTGGGCAGGGTCGGGAATGTAGGCGCCCGCCCCCCACTCCCCCATCTCGGTCCTATATCCGTGCCGACAGAGCCGCCCCATTGAGCACCCTGCTTTAAAAGAGAGGCAGTGTGTAGCCAGCCGAGATCTGGGACATGGACACCGCCTTGTGTATTAGGTAACTTCAGTTTCCAGGCAGCTATTCGGGGTACTCGGTTGTTCCATAGAAAGGCTATCAGTTGACTATTCATTTTCTTATTAGAAGGCTGTCGGGAAACGTAAGGGTATCATACTTAATATATAGCTGAGTTTTGGTACCAACATCATTTTATCGTTTCTAGCCTGCCCCACCAGCTCAAATGAAGGGGGTCCACTTGCAGATGTTATCATGTTACAATTTCTTGACACATCTTAATGTTGATTGCGGACAGTCTCTACCAAGGTGGTGCCATAGGTCACGCCCAGGTATCTAAAGGATGACTTCTCATATTGAAAGGGGTATCCACGCATCATTTCTTCGCTGACCTGTTCATTCAGAGGAATAATTGTTGTTTTATTCAAATTTACTTTATATCCGGATATCGCTGAGTATGCATCTATGAGTTGCAGTGTTTCAGGAAGGTCTGATGGGTTGTAGAAAAATGCTCAGGTCATCGGCATATGCTGACAATTTACAGGGACCATCAGCTAACTCAATTCCTTTTATGTTTTCCTTCTGTCGGAGCGCTATTAATAAGGGTTCCAGGGCTAAATTAAAAAGCATCGGTGACAGGGGGCAACCCTGTCTGGTCCCTCTTTGCAACTGAAAAGGGGCTGAGAGAGGTGTGAGTTGACCGCTATTCGAGCTGTGGGTTTGGTATATAACAATTCAACGCGTTTTAGGAACTTTTCTCCTATCCCAAACCACCGTAGGGATCGAAATAGAAAGGACCATTCCAGTCGATCGAAGGCTTTTTCGGCATCCAATGCTAGCCCTATCAGGGGCTCGGCCTTGGTCTTGGCAGATGCCAGTACATGTGCCAATAATCTTCCATTATCTGTAGGGGATCTGTTTTGTATAAATCACATTGATCCTCATGTATCAAATCTTTTAAGATCCGTCCTAATCGGTTAGCAAGCACTTTAGCATAGATTTTATAATCAGAGTTTAGGAGAGAGATGGGTCTGTAATTCTCTATCTTTTGTGTATCCCTGCCCGGTTTCGGGTGAATTACCACAACAGCCTCTGCCAGGGCTCCAATCTCTGGAGAATTCATCTTGCAGGCCACTGTAGTAGATCTGTAGCATGGGAGCCAATTGAATGCAATATTTATTATAGAATTCCAAAGGGATACCATCTGGACCGGCGGCTTTGCCAGAGCCATCTGTTTGATCGCATCTTGTATTTCAGTTACTGAGATCTCTTGTTCCAGCGTTCGACTTTGATGACTGGTTAAATGTGGGTCCTACTATCTTGGAGACCTCAAAATCTTCAAAGGCTCTGTCACTACATTGGGTATCTGAGCGATATAGTTCCTCATAGAATTCTTTGCAGCGGTCTAGTATTTTGTCAGATCTCAGGAGAAGGCCCCCGGAATTGTCATGCTACGCAGCTATAGCGGTCTTGCTGGTTTTTTGTCTGTGCTGCCGATATAAGAGGGATCCTGAGCTGTTGCTGTCATAGTAGTATATTCTACTTTGTAGCTGGATGCTACTCAGTGCTTCTTTGTTGAGGAGAGCATTATATTGGTATCTGCAATTTTGGGAGTCTAATCAATATCATTGAGTCAGCTCTTTTGGCTAGTAACCTTTCCCCAGCTTTTATTTGGAGTTCCAATTCATATTTGACTTTTTTCCTTGCTTTACGACGTCTAATGGTGTAGGTGGTATTTTGAGCTCGTATGGTCGCTTTTATACCTTCCCACCAGCTCCAGATGGACGTATCAGTGGGTGTATTAAAATTAAAATATGTCTCAATTTCACCTGACAGAAGCTGTAAAAAGGAGTAATCTGATAGTATGGATCTATCAAATTTCCATCATGGCGGAACATGCTGTGTAACGTTGGTTATTCAACACTAGGGAGACAGCGGCGTGGTCCGATACCGTTGTAGCATATATCTCTGCGGACAACACTTGGGGCATCAGCTCTGTGGACAGTAGGAAAAATCGATCCTTGTTTGGGTATTATGTGGTATGTAATAATATGTGTAGTCTCTTTCTTGGGGATGCAGTAGGCGCCAGGGGTCTTACATGTGTAGCTCTGTTATGATTCTTTTAAGAATCGCCTGCGATTTGACTTTGTCTACAGCCCGCTAGGGCGTGCGATCTAACAGTGGATCCAAGATGACATTGAAATCGCCCCCTAATATGATATTGGTGTGAGCCGCGGCTGTAACTTCTTTAGCTATCAGTTTGAAAAAGTTAGGGTCATCGAGGTTTGTGGGCGCGTAAATATTGAAGAATGTGTAAAGCTGTTGATTTATTTTCATCGTCACTCTGGCCCATCGACCTAGCGGATCAAATCCGTGTGTCGGTAATGGCGGATTTTCAGGAATTTGCGCACTAATATTATACCCCCCCTTTGCGTTGAGTGTGGCAGAGGCCGAGGCCGCCACCAGGAAGTATTTAGAGGTTACTTTCTGCGATTCAGTATCTGTTAAATGTGTCTCTTGTAAGAGGGCAATATCTGCTTTTTTTGCTGGCAGTACGCTAAAATCTTCTTTCGCTTGACAGGGCCAGTAATACCTTTTACATTTAAACGAAAGCATTAAAAGATCACTAGACATCAACGTTGGGGATAAGCTGTCTTATAGGTGAAAGCTATCCTATGGATAGGCCTGCCGCGTACTTGCATTTGCGTGTATGTGGAGGGTTTTGTACTGGACTGGACTGACACAAACAACTGCATAACTGGCAAACATTGTATCGCTAAGGTGAACACAATCCACTGAAACAGTAACCAAACCCCGACCTCCCGTTGCCACCCCTATATTTCAAGCAGAAATATCTGTTTAATTAAAACTATTTAGAACAACAGAAATACAATCAATGAGGTGTTTAACAAGGCTTAAGGCGTTCTAGAATTTGTGAGAACGCACGGCCCGCACCCCCTGAGTATATGGTGAGTTCTCTACACTGCGTGAGAGATCAGATTATTGACCTCAGGTTTCCATACCTCATATTTATTGTAGGAATGTTTTCAGTTTTTCAGAATCATCAAAATTCCTCGTTTCTTTATGCAGCGTGTCCAGCATGGTTCCTGGGTAGTATAGCCCGTATCTTGCCTGTGCACTTTGTAGCATGGGTCTACAGGCCAGCAACGCTTTTCTCCGATCTACCGTTTGCTTGCTCAAATCCGGATAAAGTGTTACTTTGTGTCCCTGGATTTGCAGTGATCCGGCCTTCCGTGCAGCTTGAAAGATCTGTAGGACCTGTGGGTATCTCAGTACCTTCATTATGAGTGGGCGCGGGTATCGTGTGTTTTCAGCTTTGTGTGCTGGGATTCGATGGGCCCGTTCTAGTTCAAAAGGCCTTGCAAAGACAAGCTGCAGCATCTCCGGTATGGTTTTTTCCAGAAATCCAATCGGATCGGTACCTTCAGCGCCTTCAGGGACTCCAACAAGGCGGATATTATTTCTACGGGAATGGTTATTTTGATCTTCAATCAGATTTTCTATGTGCCGGACTCGTTTGGCCAAAGGGCCCAGCTGTTCTAATGCAACGCCATGCTTCTGGGTTTGTAATTCAACTGCATTAAGTCGAGTGGTGATGGTGAGGAGTTTCTCTTTTACCTCCAGCAAGTCTTCTTGAATCATGTTCAGTGAACTAGAATTGGCTGCAATCATTTCTTTAACGCATTTCAATTCCTGTAGCACTTCACGTAGGCCACCGGCAGTCACTCCCTCCTTCTCTCCCGCGGCCATTTTCTGCGGGGAACCCACTTCGGGTTTGGATCGTTTCGCTGCTGAGCCGGATCCCTGTGGAAATTCCAGCCGGGCAGGCTTCAGGGATGCCATCCAGCTGTATTGCGGTGTTATTGATGTAGGTAGGGGGTACAAACTTCAATGGAATACCGGGATATGTTCAGGATTCTTGGGCAGCAACGGGAGCAAAAATTCAGGCGTCCATTCTGTTCAGTGGCTAGCTCCGCCCCCCCGGTGCTAATGAATTTTGATGCGAAGGGGAAATCCCGAAAATAAATATTCTCTGTTTTTACCTAATACCGTGTGGTCACACTATTTGCTCTGAGGAATAGCTAAACTACATTTCCCAGCAATCCTAGCTGGCGGCCATATTTGTGGACACTGTTCAAAGAGGGCAATAAGGCAAGGGCCTCTTGCTCACAGGCTACCGGCCCAGGCGGGAGGCCCGGCAACAAGTTGCACAGGGTTCAGTGCTCTCCCTCTCCCTTTTTAATATCATCTTAAGCCCCCTGGAAACTCTTATCCATTGCTCTGGTGTTTCGATATATATTTAGGCAGATGATAACCTCCTTCTTCTCTACACAGTCTCTCCCCAGATTTATCCTTGGTAAACTCCAACATGACTTCAAGATAACCATACTAACATAATAATGTAGTGTATTTTTCATGGTGAAGAAGATGCGATCTAAAGCAAAAGTGAGATGTTATGTTAATTGCTCATGCTGTCAGAGAAAGTATTTTGGACTTTCTTGAAGTATTTAGAGTTTTGAGGGGGTGAATGGTTTGTATGAGTGGGTTGTGCTTTATGTATTTTGGATTTATAAGTACTGTATATGTTATGAAGTATTAGGTATACATGTTATGAATTATTATATAATGAAATGAAATATTTTAATCTATGTTTGTATGGTTTTCAGAATAAAATGTTTTCCATATAAAATGGTTTGAAGAAGGAGGTTGTGAATTTAATATACATAAGAATCTTTAAACCTTGGACAATAAAATTTATCCAGAGTGAAATTTAAAATATATTTAGAAGACATAATTAAACTTTTAGGTGTATTTGTTACATTGTGGATTTTTGGTGATTCATCAGTTTTTTGTAACAATTTTGGTCATGAATTGTTAGGTCACTGGAAATTTAACCACTCTCTCAATTGCACCTCTCTTAGAAGGCACTTCCATGATTCTCAAGCCTTTTTTCAAATACCTAGGAACACTGATAGATTCAGAACTTTCTTTTTACTCTCAGATTAGTCAGGTAGTGAAATCTTTATTTCTTGCACTCCACCGATTCCGTGCCATTAGCACCTTTCTTGACCCTATTGTCCAGACCATAGTTCTTCTCAGTATGGCTCTTTTCTCGTCTTGATTATTGTAACATCATTTATTCTGGCTTGCCTGCCTACAAATTAAAGTGCCTCCAATCACTCCAAAATACAGCTGTCCACATACTTTCCAAGGCCTGCAAGTACGACTATGTCACCCACACTATTGGCTTACCACAACTGGCTTCCAATAACATTCTGTATTCACCATTAACTCTAACTTAAAAAGCACTTCATAATGAGGGCCCAGATTACTTCTCTTTTTTCATCACTCTATCTATCTGCCGCTGCTTGATTGCTTTCCTCAATGCGTGGTAACTGCTTACATACAGTATTCCCCCTCCATCCAAAGCTAAACATTAAACCACCCAGCATTCCACATTTTTCTTCATAACCTCCATGCTCTGGAACAGTCTGCTCCCAATCTCTGTTTTTGAGCTGGTTTTCAAGCAATTTAAATCCTCGTAAAAAGCACCTTTTTGAGCTGGACTTTGAGGTTCCTGAATCCTGCTGGCTGGGCCTATTCTTGCCTGTATTTTTTCTTCTTTCCTTTCTTTTTTACAATTATTAATGGAAGCCACTTTGTGTGCAAAAGTGGAATATCATACCTAATAAACCATAAGCCATAATAAACCATAATATAACGGTTAATAAATACATTCAATAAATGAAGAATAAAAACGTCCAGAAACACTCAAAAATACAGGCAGCCTCCACCAAGGTAGGTAGACTGCGAAGAATTGGCATTAATTAAAGTTCAAACCCCCATGCCATCTCCATAAAATCCTTCCTTGCCACAATAAAAACACCCTGAACTGAGGATCCTGCAGTAGATATCAGGTTTTAGACTAGAAGGCTTTTGATAGCAATCAGTACCCAAGGTCAATAATATCTGGCAATGGTTTATATTATTCCCTTATATTCAATGATGCTATCTGTATTGCAAGCAGTGCTGAATATACATGTAGAGAGATGACATCAGCTACTCTACAGATAGGAGCAATGTTTATCCACGGTTTTAGCTAAGTAGTTTAATTTAGGACATCAAATGCCTTTTTTGCAGTCCTAGATTAAACCATATGGCTATTCAGATAGGGCCCAATTCCGTCCCAGACGTCGATCCCCTCTGTACGTCCAGTCTGAATGTCATGCACGTGCAGACTGGAACTGCAATTCAGTCTGGCCTGCACGTGCAGGACTGTCCCTGGCTAACTCAGTCAAGGCTCTTCAATGGAGCCACATTGCCATGGCACCGCGGCTCCATTGAAAATCTACGATGCCAGCTGCTGGATTGCAGGACCTCATTCCTCGCAGCCCAACCCCTGATTCAGCCTCCAAAGGCCAGGGTAGGGCTGTGGGGACTGCCTTCAGACTTCCCCTGACAACTGCAAGCCACAGGCCCACCAAAAAATGACTTTCCACCTCAGAGGTGGAATAACTTCCTTGTATAAGTCGCCAGCCCTGGACATACAGGGCCGACAATAGAATCAGCCCTGTACGTCCAGGGCCGGTGATCACTCAGACTCCGCCCCGTCCCTGCCCCTTCCCCGCCCCATATAACTTCCCTGTAGAACCGTCAGGGAAGTTAGTTGCAGCCGGAAGAAGGCAAGAATAGGGATGGACGTCCCGTTGGGATGTCCATCCCCGCTATTCATGGCACAGAATAACTCTCATAGAGGCCAATTCTGAGAGGAGCAAGTCTGGGCCTTCTGGACTGCCAAAAAATGTATGGAATAATTTGTACCTGATTCTGCAACTGCCCATCCAGCCCTCCCAACACTATGGCTGGTGTACCGGTACAGTGACGTCCTGTCGCCATGGCACCGACAAGTCCAGCCAAAGCCACTTAGTGCCCTGCAGAAGATCTGATACCTTACCTTGCCATTCTGTCCTACTTGGGGGGCCCCAAAGGATGTGATGGAGCTGGTGATATACTCCCATGGCAGTGCAATTGGATGGTGGGGTGGCTAAGGACTAAAATCACTGTGGCGCCCGGCACTTATTCCACCTTCGGTGTGGAATAAGCTGGGTAGCCATCTCAATTCCGGGGGACATACAGAGTGCTGACATGAATGGCCTCTGTATGTCCGGGTGCCTGGCCATACCCCTTGCTCTGCCCTGGCACCTCCCCATCCGGCCCCCGTCCAGCACTCCCCGCACAACAGCTCTGTATGTGCAGGGCGACAAAGGTACAGAATTAGGTGTAGGAGCTGTTTGTGGGTTGGACATCCAACCACACTATTCAGTGTGCAGAATCGAACCCATAGAGGGTAATTTTATAAGGTGTGACTAGGTTCACATGTATATTAAGTCAAGTGCTTGCATACTTTATTTTAGAAAATAGGGGCTAAGTGCAGAAGGCATACTTCTACACACACCTTTTATAGAATCAGCTCCAACATGCATGCTAAGATCATTTTAGTGAGAAGGTCTATTATGCATATGTTGATTGGAAGGTATTTGCATCCACAAACAATTTGTGCTCACAGATATCTTTTAGGCACTCAAATGAACTGAATATATGCTAATGAATACCTACCCCTAACATATATTCAGTGCCACAATATTCTAAGATGTGGCCAAATAAATACCTATTTTGATCTTATTTTATAAAGACACATAGGCACTTACAAGCTACTAGGGGCTAAGTAGCAGTAATTGTTCCTAAATTGAAGCTGCAGATATTCCTGTCTGCTCAAGAGCAGATGCAAATGTTCACATTTAAAGTTTGTGTTCCCACATGTATTTTATAATCAATGCATATACTGAAAATTGCAACTTCCCGTACCCTTGAACATACTTACACATGGCATCATGTGTACTTTTAAAGTATGTATCCTCTGGAGAATTTTTTTTTAAATTTATGCCCATAAAGAGGCCTTTATGTGTGAAAAATCCTTTACAAAATTTCCACCATAGTCAGTGACACCGAGAGGCCAATTCCCATCAGAGCCCGTCCAGACGTTCGAAATCTGGACGGGTCAATTGTGCACCCAGTTCTGCACTTGCGGGAGCTAGATGCCCTCACAAGAGCAGAACCAGGCGCAATGGGCCAGGATGGGCAGGCTGTGCCACAATTCTGGGCCTCTGGAAATCCAGCCCCTCCCAAATAAGGCACCTGCAACCATGGCACCGGGATGCCATGCGGGAGTCCTAATTGCTGGCGATTCTCCAGAGTGCACATTTTTCCACTGTCCGACCCCTAATTGGGCCTGCTATTGCTGGAATTTGGTGGCGGGGAACACCTGCTGCACCTCCCCTGGTTCCGATGGCCCATGGTTGGAGATCCTCTACCTCCAGAGGGATTTATTCCGCCTCTGAGGTGGAATAAGTCCCCATCTATTTTGGCAACCCCAGACATACAAGGCCATGACCGGAATCGGCCCTGTACATCCAGGTTGAACACCCCGTCTTCGCCCTGCTCCCTCCCACCCTCGTCCAGAGCTCCCCACACATCTCCTCTGTACATGCAGGGAGCTTTGGAACAGGAATCCGTCCCAGGCATTTAGCAGGGATATACATCCCAACCGAACGTATATCCCTGCTAAATGTGGTGCAGAATGATCCCTTGAGAGGGTAATTTTATAAACTTATGTGAAGTTTATAAGCGTTATATGTACATATTTGAGACCTATCTTATAATGTGAAGTACACACACAGCTCACTTTATAAAATAGGGGACGCAGGTGATAAGATATGTGAGACTAATCTAGGTGTGAGCACATACACCAATCCTAGGCTCCTGCCTAAAGACCCCTGGACCACCAATTACATTTGAGGTAGGCCCAGGTGAGCCAGTGGTGAGGTCTTGCTGAGGTAGGGGTTGGCTTCTTAGGTTGGGGAGTCTTGGCTAGAGGAGAGAGGTACTATGGAGGAATGTGTATGGGCGGGGAATGTCAAGGGAAAGTGTTTTGGGGATTTGGAGGGCTCTTCATTCAGAAAGTGGCACTCCAAAATATTTGCCAGCCTCTTTAAGAACATATCTAGGAGCACTGGGCCATGTGTTAGAGGCTCAATGCTCCTGGCTGGGAAAAATAATGCCAGCTTTGAAATGGTATTACTTTTCTATTGGAATAATGCAGCTTGTAATGTTCACTTTTTCCTTTTCCTGAGTTTCCGCAGGTTAGTGACTCCTGTGGTAAACTAACCTGTAGTAAAATCCATAATTTTGCCACAGCTTTGTAACTACCCCCTAAATCTTATTCTAAACCCAGTTGATAACCAACGTAAAGAAGTTAAGCAAGGTGAAAAATGACAAAAAATGAGAAATACCTGTCAAAGGTCTAGCAGCTGCATTTTGCACTAACTGCATCACCTTGATGGTACTTTACCAAAGACCTTAATAAAGAGAGCTACACTAATCTAGTCTTGTTAAAATCATGCTTTGAAAAACTGCTCTAAAATTATCAGTAAGCAACATGGGTTTAAAACATCATAAAAGCTGCAGAGAGATCATTCGGACCTCTGGAACTGAAGCGTGCCTGTAGGTTTCTGTTTCATTACAAGGCCGGAGACTTATCAGCCCCACATTGTACTAGGAGAAGCCAGGAACAACTAAACAACATCATCTATTTAGTAACAACATAGTCTATTTAGTAACATCTATTCTCCAACAGTGCAATTTATCTAAAGAAGTATCCATTGAACAATGGAAAAAGAACTGGACGTTATCCACATAAAAGTGATAATGGACCCCTACTTCCCGAAATTTCTGATAGATTAGCACTAAATATAAATTACATAGCATTTCCCCATTAGACATAATTTTATAAACTCACCATGCTCAAAAGGGCTTTTATAAAATTACCCCAAGGGGTATGCACATCCAAGCACATGTATGACAAGAACACATTTACTTGTATGCGACCCGTGTGTAGTTGGTTTGTCCAAACACTTCTTGGAAAAATTGCATGTTCTTTATAAAATATTTTGTGGTCATACAAATTATACATGCACAAATTTACAGCAACTCCTGAGCTGCAGTAAATGTTTATGGCAAAACAGTTTTATAAAATTGCCCTCATAATGGTAGAGATCTAATAAATAATGTCCTATGACTCTTACAGCATGGTATTCCTTTTTTTCTACAGCCTTTCTTTGAAGACGTAGGTACTCTTTTGCTAATGTCTGCTAAGTGGATAATGTGTGTTGAGTGCCCATCACATAAAATGGAAGGAAATAGACAGGGTATGAGCAGAGTGTAGACCTGAAGAGCACATTGCAGTGAGCGCAGGGGGCACATATCCTATATTAACTGTCAATGTAACAATTAGCATGGGTGCACCTTTATGAGTGACATTAGGTGTACCCACTTTAATTGCCCGCAAGTTAGGGGGGTATGTTTACTAAACTGCGGTAATCGTAAATAACGCGCGTTATGTAACATTAATGATCATAAGCGCATCATAACACGCATTATAATGCGCTTATGATCGTTAACGTTACATAACGCGCGTTAACCGTAGTTAACGACTGTAAACTCCCACGGCGCGGTAAAACACCGCAGAAGGTGGAGAGAGGGCGGAGACAAGGGGTCAATGGGCAGAGAGTGGGCGGGGAGAGGCTCCCTTCACACTAACGCACTGATCTGAAGAGCTCAATTCCAATGCGAATGAAAACCTGCCGTTAAATGCACATTACAAGGGAGAGAAACCATTTCAGTGTCAGCAATGTACAGCCCAGGCAGGGAAACCAAAATAAAGTGATGTGTGATACATGTGAACAGAACAAAAGGGCACATAAACACTGAAAATGACCCCAACAAACTGGAAAAAGACCATAATCAAGCTGGCCAATAGTGGTAGCAATGAGAAACAGCAACCCATCCCCCCCCCCCCCTGAGTAAGCTCCATAGAACAGATATAAATTGTGGAAGGGTCTATACTCCGCCCCCATACAAGGTGAATGAGCCCACAGTGATA
This sequence comes from Ichthyophis bannanicus, assembly GCA_033557465.1. NCBI lineage: Eukaryota > Metazoa > Chordata > Amphibia > Gymnophiona > Ichthyophiidae > Ichthyophis > Ichthyophis bannanicus. The sequence goes on from CM066036.1 coordinate 265,188,887, forward strand.
TAGCGCTGCTCAGGTTTTTCCTCACCATCGGACAGGGTTCGTATGGTGTGCACATGTCCCGCAACATCAGGGCGGGCATGTCGGAACGGCAACTGGACAGATGCCGGAGAAGGGGATACAGAGGGCCGCAGGCGGCACATGCTGTGGTGCAGCTGGGCCACAGTGCGGACTAGGGCGATGCCTAGGTGGCCCATACGAATGCTGAAGCAGCAGAGCAGCCAGACAGCAACTTCTGAAGGCCCAACATGGGCATGACTGTGTTTCCCACAGTGTCACAGGGGATAGTACCCAGCAGCTACCCCCAAGGACAGGCAACATTGGCAGGCGGTGCTGGGGGGAAGCGTGGACACCTATGCAGGCACCCCTACCCCAGAACCCCCTACCTGCACACTGGATGGCCTGAGACTGCGCACCACCACCACCACCAGCAGAAGGGCATGTCAGCATGGTGGCTGAGGGATACTGGTGGTGGAGGGGGCAGTGGCAGCTGCCCAGAACAGACCGTGGCCTAGCCCTGTGTAGGTGGGTGCCGTGTACTGCAACAGACGGGCCCTGTCTGACGAACAGTCATGGTATCACCAAGGAATGTACTGACTTTGTGACAACAAGGTGGTGCAGTGCACAAAACCAGTGTATTCAGAAGCAGAGGGTCACAGGTTCAAGTCCCAGCTGTGGTTCCTGCCAACCCACTCCCCATATTTTACCCACTACTACAACGTGCTAATACAGACAGAATCTTTATTGCAGATGACGTAAACATGCCCAAGACACCTACATTTTACCCTACAGAGCACAGACACCATAAACATGCACATTACCTAGAGCAGAGCCTCCCAAATGCAGTCCTGGAGGGCCAAACACCATCCCGGTTCCATGCTGCCTCTGGTAAAGATGCCTGTGCTGCATTTCTATGTGCCACCCCATGGTATGCAGATGTATCTCATGCATATTCACGAGGGACAGCATGAAAACCCGAACAGTGTTTGGCACCGCAGGACTGGAGTTGGGAACCTCTGCCGTAAAGCAGCAGCCAACAGGGGCAGACACACCCTCACCCACAGGCCCCATTATCCAAAGCCTCCTGGAGAGGCAGGACTTTGGGCTCTGCGTGCATCTCCCAATACTAGCACTTGCATACCTTAGTAATGCCACCCTAAACCGGGGAATATGGTACACATCTATCAAAAGGTTGCTATGAGTACTGGCAGATAGCAATTCCTAGGTTAAGTACACATTTCTGAGTGAGCTGCATCATAGTAACCTTTCTGATGTCTGTGGAGTGTGCTACAGGTCTTGTGTCTGACAGTGTTTACCAACCTGGGGAGTGACTCCTACAGTATTGCGTACCGTAGCCATGCCTGCACTGTGCCCAGGACTGGTGTGGTGGCCTGGGCTGCCCAACACCTCTATAGTTGCACAATGCTGACATAGGTGTGGGGAGTGTGTGTCTGTCTATCCAGTGTGTGGTGGCTGCCAACACCCTCCACAGCCCACACTGCTAGCACTGTTGCCAGTATTGGCCTGCCAATGTGCATAATGAGAAGCAAGGTACCGTGGGAATAGCCTGGATAGGGTGGCCTGGCCTGGATGCATCTGCACACGGCATAGGGCAATGGCTCGGACATTGTAGTGCCTGGCCACCACCTGCACGGACAGGGTGGACATAGCATGTCCTGCTGGGAGGTCACTCTCACCCTGACTGAGCAGTGACCATGGCATGGCTAGATTCCCCCATAGTGCTATATATCATTTCTCTCATGTGATATTTATGGGTTTCTTTATGGGGCCCAATCACTGACTTATCTGCTTGGTGTGTATGCTGACATCCCCGTTCTGGGTATGTGTATCTCTTCCAGGACCATGCACTATGGACTAGCTGGCGGACTGTCTGCAGCTAGTATGTGTCTTGCTGGAACACCGTGCAGTGGCTGGAGGCTTGCTGCTGGAGAATGTCAGATAATGGTGAGGGGCAGCTGCGCATTTCCAGGCCTGCTGTTTGTCTGCTTTTGCGTTATGGATGTGTACCGCTCTGTTTGTTCCCCAGCAGCTCTGGGGTTGCTGGTCCTCTCTACTGCTTCCATTGTAAGGAGGTAGACTGTGGATCTATTGGTGGGTGATCCTGTTTCCCACCCTGAGCCCCAGAGGGTGGGTTGTGTGGTGGTACATAATCTGCCTATGGGTCCATACACCCCCTTCACCAGGTAACGATGGCACCAACACAGGATATGCACTATTCTGGGTGCAGCATCGCCCATATGGACTAGACATACAGCAGGACACAGATGTATCCTAGGTGTGTCTAACGGAATTACCTATCACACACTGCTGGGGACCTGCAGCATGGCGTATTTCAGCCATGAAAGGTGCTGTGGACCTGGTGCTGGGCGCCCCACCTCAACCTCAGTGTGGGCACTGTACCGGCACAATGTGACTGTCTGTGGCTACTCTGTGGCAGTGCCACACACGGTCTGTTCCCCCTACAAGGCCAAGGTGCTGTGGGGGTGCATACCCGATCTTGTGCCCATCTCTCGACTGCTGATTTGCATGTGCAGTGCATCATGACCTGGAAAGTGGAATAACGAGTGAGGTTATCAAATTTGCAGATGACACAAAACTATTTAAAGTTGTTAAAACCCAAGAGGGTTGTGGAAAATTGCAAGAGGATCTTTTTTTTTTTTTTTAATTTTTATTTATACATTTTCCAACACAACAACAAACACAAGAAAACAAACCATCTTCACACAGCAACACAATTACAAATTACAAAACTCCCACGACCCAACCTCCTCCCAATCCGTACCCCCCCCCCGTCCTCCTGTGATCCCTTCCCCCCCTCATCAAAACAAGCCCTCCCGTAGCCAACGCAGTGGCCACCCGGAGGCAGGAAATGACATTAACAGCTGCACCTTGCTCTTGCAGAATATTCATCTAGGTAAAACCATTTGGAAACTCCTTGCTCATCCCAGGTTGCACATCCTCGGATCTGCCGGCTACCACTACCCAGTCTCCAAAGGGCTTCTCGTTTCTCCTGTGCCTTCTCATAACTTGAATAAAGGCAGACTAAGTTCCACCAATGCAGGCTGTCTAGTTTCGACAGGTCCTTCCAATTAGTGACTATCAACTTAAGAGCAATGGCCATCATAAAGTTGAATAGGAAGGACTTCTTCCTCTCTAAATCTAGCCCACTCGCACAGGAACGAAGAATAACTGTTTCCCACCTCAAAGGAGACTGGATGCCCAACACTCTGCAAATCTTGTCCCAAACTGAAAGCCAGTATCTCTGAACAAAGGAACACTCAAAGAGCACATGTCGAAAGGTACCCTTAACCATATTACAGGACCAACATGTATTTTGAGCCCCCGGCACCCACTTTACAACCCTATCAGGGGTGAGGTACGCTCTCTGTAAGAGAAAGTAAAGAGTTTGCGTCAGGGCAGCCGCCCTGGAAACTCTGGTTACACTACCCCATAAAATGTGCCACGTTTCTCTGGGAATGGGGATTGCAAGCTCATCCTCCCACCGGCGCCCAGGAAGAACAGGGGGTCGCTCTGCGTTGTCTCTAAGAAGGGCATAAAACTTGGACATGATTCTTTTCCCACTGATACACACCTCCACCTCCTTCAGAAGCTCCCATTGAGCCGAGATACGGGAGGGGTCACCAGAGATACCCGAAAGGCAATGTTTTAACTGTAGCCACTGAAAATATGACGAAGCCGGAATACCATACTCTACCTGCAACTCCTCAAAGGGTTTCCAAGCCGGCCCCCTAATTAGCTGCCCTACTGTCCAAATACCATGATCTTGCCAAGCCTTCCAAGCGAAACAACGGCGCCCAATTTTTAAATGGGGGTTACACCAGATCGGGGACTCGGCCGAGACGCAGCCCCCACGGGACAAACGACAATTCAACATCAGAAAAGCTTGTTGCGTGGCCTGCAGTACCTTCAAGTTCCTCTGATGCCGGACAAAGACATCCCGACTAATAAGTTCAACGGAATGGGCGCTATCCATCTTTCCTCAACGTCCACCCAGACAGGCCTACAACCCTCCTCCCTGTTAATAAGCCATTTAGAGCCGTGCTTCATCAAAAGAGCCGCATGATACCACATGAAATCGGGGAATTGTACCCCCCCTTCCTGTTTGCTCGCTTTCAATTTGTGCAACGCAATCCTAGGAGGCTTACCCTGCCACAGAAAATCTGACAAAATACGCTCAAGCGACTTAAAGAAACTGGCGGGGAACTCTAAAGGGAGCATTTCCAAAATATAGTTGATTTTGGGAGCGAGCACCATTTTAATGGAATCCAATCTGCCCCACCAGGACAAATGCAAGGGAGACCATTGCACCGTGAAAGTGTGGACCATTTCCTTCACCGCTTTGACATTGATGTCTATCGTTTCTTCCAATGAAAACCCATACCGGACCCCAAGATATTTAATAGCTTTGGCCTCCCATCTGAACGGATATTGCGATACCGACGACGAGAAGGTTTCTAAATTCATTGGAAAGGCGATGGACTTATCCCAATTGATTTTATACCCCGACAGCCCCGAATACTGCCCAATGATATCCAGTACCACCCCTATAGAAGCAGGTTGCAAAAATAACAAAAGGTCATCCGCATAGGCTGATAGCTTTATTTGCAAGCCAGCCACCTCTACACCCCGCACCTCCTGCAACTGTCGCACAAGAATGGCTAAAGGTTCTAGGGCCAAATTAAAGAGGAGGGGGGACAAGGGGCATCCCTGACGAGAGCCCCTATTCAGGGAAAAGGAGCCAGAGAGGGAGCCATTGATCAGGATCCGTGCCGATGGAGAAGTATAGAGCACTCGAACCATACTTATAAACGTCTCCCCAACCCCAAACCATTGGAGCACTTGAAACAGGAAATCCCACTCCAGACGGTCAAAAGCTTTCTCAGCGTCTACCGAGAGCCCAACAAGGGGACCTTGTATTCCCTCCGCGACCGTTATTAAGTTTAGAAAAAGACGCGCATTATCCGCGGTAGACCGCCCGGGAATAAACCCGCACTGGTCAGGGTGGATAATTTCAGGCATGACCTTGATAAGGCGATGAGCCAGAACAGATGAGAAAATTTTATAGTCGGCGTTTAAAAGAGAGATTGGCCGGTAATTCCCGACTTTGTGAGGATCCCTGCCCGGTTTTTCCAATACTACTATCGTCGCAGCGCTAAAGGACCCTGTTAAGGGAGCTTGCGCCAAGAGTTCCTGAAAGAATATGGACAAATGAGGAAGAACCTCGTCCACAAAAACTTGGTAGAACTCAACAGGAATAGCATCCGGACCCGCAGCTTTCCCCCCCTGCAACCCAAGGAGCACCTCCCTGATCTCCCTGCATGACAACGGCCCATCGAGCTCCTCTACCTGACTGGCCTTCAACACCGGGTGTGGGCGACCTGACCAAACATCTTAAGAAAAGCTGCCTCACTAGACGTTGTTTCGGAAGAATACAATTCCCTATAGAAGGACTGAAAACACCCAGCTATATCAGCATCATTCGTGAGAAGTCCCCTTTGCTCATCCTGAATAGCTTCGATTCTACGCTTGGCCGCTCGGGGCTTCAAGGTCCGAGCCAACAAACGCCCCGCCTTATTGCTGTCACAATAATACCGCCCATGAGCACTATTAACCAGCCGGTGTGCTTCAGCGCTCAGAATATCATTGTATTGATATCGAAGCCTCTGCAAACGAAGAAGCACACAAGGGTCAGCCCTGGATACCAAAAGTCTCTCTCCAGCTGAAATTTGAGCCTCCAACTCCTCGAGTTGCACTTTCCTTCGCCGACCGACCCTGATTTTATAGCTTGTAGTGACATCACGGATAACCGCTTTGAAGGCTTCCCACCAAGCCCAGGCCGGAGACTCTGAGAGAGAATTCCAGGCAAAATACTCTTGTATTGCCTCCTTAATCTTATCACGAAACTCCGGTTCATGCAGAAAACCCCTGGGAAAAGACCAGGCATATCCCCCTCGGGCAGCATCTGAAAAGACTATAGAAAAGTGCACAGCAGCATGGTCAGAGATATGCATGCCTGAAATATCCGCATGAGTGACCTCCGAGAGTAAAGTGCTAGAGACCAGGAAGAAGTCTATTCGGGAGTGAGACTGGTGGGGTAAGGAAAAGAAAGTAAACTGTTTGTCTGTAGGATGCCATAGCCTCCAGACATCCGAGAGCCTACATTCCCGGATAATGGAGTGTAACACCACTGCAGCTCTACTCTGCCGCTGGGGGCGATATGGTTGACGATCCAACAACGGATCAACTACCATGTTGAAATCCCCCCCAATTATCCATTCCACCGAATCCCAAGCCTTCACCTCCTCCGCAACAACCTGGAAGAAGGAAGCATCATCCTGATTGGGCCCATATACATTTAAAATAGCGAGAGCACGGTTACCTAACTGCAACTTCACCTTTGCCCATCTACCCACCGTATCTGACCTGGTTTGCAAGATTGAAGGGGCTAATGCTTTGCGAACCAGGATGGCAACCCCGTTCTTCCTGGCCACCGCCGGGGAATGCCCAGCTAGGATGTATTTCCCCAGTCCCAGTTTAGCCGTTTCAGAAGATGACAAGTGCGTTTCCTGCAACAAAACGATGTCAGCTGACTCGTGCTGACAGTAAACTAGAATTTTCTTCCTCTTAATTGGATTGCTTATGCCCTTAACATTCAGAGACATAAACTTAACTGGCATCATAGAACAAGGTTATCATAGTGAAAAAACTGCGATGAGCAACTGAACGAGAAAGGTAGCAGCTTAGAAAAGGGCTTAATACGAGATCACAGGAGGACATGCTGACCCTCCATAAAGGAGGTACCAATTGGCAAACCAACCCAAGCAAAATTACCACGTCCCCCCGCCCCCACTAAAAAAGAAAATCTGCGCTCCCTTGCTTATTTATTTTATTTTATTTTTATTTATTTATTTAACACTTATTTATATACCGCATCTTCCAGCGATCAGTTGCGGTGTACAATTAACAACAGTTAACAATGCAGAGCTTGTTTTACATAGAACAATTATAACTTTTTACATAGAACATCTTAACTTACACAACATAGGGTTTAAAAAACTAAGCGGAATAATTCAATAATTCAACTAATACAGATTGTGTAACAATTTAAACAAAAGTACTGTTCCTACCGCATAGGCAGATTATAACAGTTGTAACTATATACAAGTAGGGTGTCAATGCATAGGAATGGAGTGATTATTCATTTAAGTTTTGTATGTTCCTTGTAGTAGGGAGTATAAGCTTGATTTTGGCAGGTTCGTGTTTAGCCTTTATCTAAGTATATATAATATCAAGTTAATATCTAAGTTAATATATAATATCAACAGAATAAGCACATTCTAAATAAAAGCAGGATACTTATCATACAAAATAATAAGTTAAGAGAATGACAAAACTGCAAATAGTAATTCAAAGATCTCATTTTGATCAGCAGTTGATTCCATTCTTTAGCTAAAATATCTTATCAAATTTTTGGTGTCTTATTTCTCTAGGAGAGAGGTACTCTTAAAAAAGATCTTCTGAGCGAAATACCCTCTTAGTTTATAAAACACAAATCAAATGTTTCAAAGGTTCTGGTGCTATACCATTTAAAATTTTAAAAACAAAAACAACAACTTAGAATTCATTCTCTCTCTCTTAACAGGAAGCCAATGCAATTGATACAATAATGGAGAAGCCTCTCAAAATTATGTCACCTAAAAATTAATCTACAGTAACTAACCCTTTACAAATGCTACGAAAGCTGAAATTTGAAAACCACTTTAGTACAAATGCACTCCCCACAGATGAAAATCCCCCCTTATACAACTTATTCCTAACACAACCCAACAACATATTCTATAAGTAAGGATCCCCCAACCACCCCCTCCCCACCTCCTGAGATCCCCCCACCTTTCACACACCCACAATCACCCCTCACATACTCACTCTTCTATCCTTACACACATAAACATTCTAACATCCCCTAACCCGACCCCCATACTACATCCTTCCCTCATCTGCACAACACATCCAGGATAATACACAACATAACAACACCCCTCTACCCACAGACCCCAACAAGTCCAGTGGCCCGAACAACAGACCTCTGACCTTTCTAAGTGGAGCAGCAGGTACGAACACCGAAAGTCCAAAAGGAACCCACAAACCAACGGGGTCCAATTACTGCACTACTGCATCTTAATAGGAGGAGAGGACGAGACAGGGGGCTTACACATCGTCCATCCCTACATGGCTCCCGACTCTGCTCAACCCCTCACAAAGGGTCATGCCCCCCCTTACAAACCCAGCTACTCCAAACGCGAACATAACAGTTCCTCATTGCATTGCGCGAGCCTCATGCTCTTCCAAAAAAGCTCTTAGGGCCTCAGGATCTTCAAACGAGCGGGTCTGATTATGGAGGGTGACCCTCATCCTCGCAGGATAAAACATGCCATATTGCAAGAGGATCTTGATAAATTGAGAGACTGGGCATCAAAATGGCAGATGAAATTTAATGTGGACAAGTGTAAGGTTATGCACCTAGGGAAGAACAACCCAAACTAGGGTTACACGATGCAAGGTTCCACATTAGGAGCTATCACCCAGGAAAAAGATTTAGGCGTCATTATGGATACCATGTTAAAACCCTCGGCCCAGTGTGCAGCAGCGGCCAAGAGAGCAAATAGAATGCTAGGTATGATAAGGAAAGGAATGGAAAATAAAACAAAAGATATTATAAAGCCTCTATATCGTTCCATGGTGAGACCGCACCTTGAATATTGTGTGCAATTCTGGTCGCCGTATCTTAAAAAGGATATAGCGATTTTAGAAAAGGTTCAGAGAAGAGCCACCAAATTGGTAAAGGGGATGGAAGGATACTCCTATGAAGAAAGGCTAAAAAGGTTAGGGCTCTTTAACCTGGAAAAGAGACGGCTGAGGGGAGATATGATAGAAGTCTATAAATTAATGAACGGAGTAAACGTAGATCGATTGTTTACCTTATCAGAATATAGAAAGACTAGGGGACATGCAATAAAGCTACAGGGTAAACTATTTAAGACTAATAAAAGAAAATATTTTTTCACTCAACGTGTAATCAAACTCTGGAATTTGTTACCGGAGGATGTAGTAAAGGCTGTTAGTGTAGCTGGGTTTAAAAAAGGTTTGGACAAGTTCCTGGAGGAAAGGTCCATAAACCATTATTAAGAAGGGACCCAGGATATCAATGCTGGAACTAATACAAGCATTGTGGAACCTGTATCCCTTGGGGAAACTGCTAGATACATATGACCTAGATTGGCCACTGTTGGAAACAGAATACTGGGCTTGATGGACCTTGGTCTGACCCAGTATGGCATATCTCATGTTCTTATGTTCTTATCATGGGTACGGGTGGGTTACCCCTATCCTGGTACCCACAGCAGACAGTTTGTGTGGTGACGTGCAGTCCTGCAGCCAGCCAGGGCTTTGTTCACATCCTTATAAGGTGCCTTGGCGGACAGTACACTTTATAATGTGCCCTATGGAGTGCGTTATAGGGTGCCTTATGTGGCACCTTAGGTTATGCCACCGTGAGGCTGTGTTTGCTGGCAGCACTAATTAAAATACACATCAAATGCCTCAACAATCTCTACTTAAATGTAGAAGGTGCTGCCTCAGCCAGCCTTATACATTAGGCCCACTGGGGAATTGAACCCATGACCCCTGTACCATCAGTCAGTGTTGTAACCATTGTGCTATAGCTCTGTTGCTGTGTTTGTATGCCTGCGCACCTTCTTAAGATTAACGCGCGGTAATGTGCCCTGTAGCGCTCGTTCATTTATGGCGCCTTGTAACGCGCGTTCTCGGAAACGATGTAGCGCCCATGTCCTTATTTGGGGTTTCTGTCTCTACCGCGGCTCCTAACACGAATTGCACTAACGCAGTTTAGTAAACATACCCCAGGGTGTGAATCCATGTGATAACTGTCGAGTAGATGGTGATGATACCCCCAACAGCTACAGCAGAGGCTTTGCACTTAGCATATGTTGATTTTCACTCTAAATGTGCACTAAATGCAACACCCTAATGGGATTTAGTAAAAGGGCCCCTTAGATTTAGCAGGCAGATCCCAGCTATCAGGATTAGTCAGTTATGTTGCTTCACTCATCATGCAACTCTATGCAGAGAGTTGGAGTGTCTGGTTCTTAGAGACAAACATAAACATAAAATGAGACCCAAGGTTGCAAGCAAAATAGACAAGTATAAAACAGGACTGATTTTAGGTGGTCTACGATGACCTGAGGCCATCTGTTACCCTCACACTGACTCTAATTTCTTTCTGCAGCTTTTCATATGTTTCCTCACACATGCAATTTATCAAATGTTGATTATTTGTTCAAGCCCTGATATTTATTTCCTTTCAAACTTCAGTTTGATATGCAAAGTTGTTTCTTCCCCCTTTTCATATATATTTAATCATTTCCATATCACTCAAGGGATGCTACAATTCTATGTTTTTCTCGGTGGGTCATTTTAAATGTCAGATTAGCTCCAGATGATAAACATAAAATCAATGTTTTAAATCTCTCCAGTTCGGTTTCAGAAAGAACTAGAAGGTTTTGTTGAATGCTAAATACAATGAGGTCAATTGACCAACTATGCAGCCAGAAATGAAGCTGAAATAAATCAGACTGATGGAAAAATAAAAAGCAATATTCGCTATTCATTGCTAGAGCAAAGGTTGAATGGAAGGCAGAATCAGGCAAAAATAAGTATATAATAAATTATCTTAGACCCACTTTGCTCTGAGCCATGGAATATATAAGCTGCCACATTTCCCTGTTTATCAGCCAAATTATTTCTTGTGAGTTGTTCAAAATTGCTTTAGTAATGTCAATTCCCTATAGAAAAGTTTGATAAATAGCAACAGACATTCTAGGGCCAAAATGTCAATACAATTTAAAGCCAAAAGTTAAAATTCCCCAAGCTTCATATTGTTTATTTGCATACTCTTTGAAGCACGTATTTTCCCAGACTCCAAATAATGACAGGGGAAACCCCAGCATCGTTAAGACCAATAAATTATAGCAATACCAAAATTTTGAAAACTATAGCTCACCTCAATTTTAGGAGGAAAACTTAAATACAGAAAAGACTCCCATATATAGAAAAATGTAGAAAATGTTCAGGTTGAAGCCACGCAGTCTGGAACTAATTAAATACTTCTTAAGAGAAAAACTATAAGGATTTCTTGGCAAATATGAAAACTAATATGTAGGAATAAAAACTTTAATCTCATTATTGGAGTCTGCATTATACTAATTGCTTCTCATAAAACAATTAACATGTCAGTACATTTAGTGGGTAATTTTATAAAGGCATTTTTGTACAGGGATGTCTCAATATGCATGTATTTGTATATCTATTGTAGATGTATTCCAAGGTTATTGGTATACCATGGGTGGAGTTGTAATTCATGCACTTTCAATATATACTACATGGTCACATGTATTGTACTGCTCCTGAGTTGGTGTAAATGTTGTTGCTGTAATGTGCCATTGAGTCAATGCCATTTGTATGTTATTATCCAGCTCAGCCCAGAATCTGCCACCTTTCCCCTTTCTCCATCTAGCCCATCTACCACCTTATTTATTTATTGTATTTATTTACATTCTCTTATATACTGTGCTATTCTGTGTCAGTGTGGTTTACATTGAACAAACTGAAATTACATTGAACAAGGCATTATAACTTGGAGATAACTATTTTGCAGGGAGCATGGGCTATGGAGGGTTAGGTGGCTTGCCCAAGACCACAAGGAGCACCTGTAGGACTAGAGGCCCCAGTCCTTCTGGCCCAAGGTTGCTGTCCTCTGGTGGGATTTGAACCCCTGACCTTCTGGCCTGAAGTACCTTGCCACAGCCACTAGGCCACTCCTTCCTCCACCCTCCTCTCCCAGTCCAGCTGAGTCCAGTATCTGCCGTTCTCATACTTCCCAACTTTCAAATCCACTATCTCCCTCTCAGAATTGATGGCAGTGGTACCAACACCAGCTTTCTTTTTTTTATTTAGAGCTCCTTTCCAGGTTACTAATGCATGCAGCTTTTATTAAATGTTTCACTTCTGCTGCACAGGGGCAGTTTCAAGAACAAAGCTCTACACCAGAAGTGAAGCATTTAATAAGAGATGCATGCTTCAGCGACCAGGGAAGGAGTAGTTTGCAGTAGGGAAAGTGACAGGAAACCCGGCGCCTGCAGCTTTTAGCCCTTATGATATTACCCAGCTGCGTTGACATCTGCCGGATAATGTCATTGAAACTCCAAGGAAAGGGGCATATTTTTTGGAAGGGAATTGCTTACAACCGAAATCCTCGAATTCTCTTTTGGAAGTGTTTTATTGTGGTTTGTGGGTATGGTAGATGTGGCCAGCGTGAGGCACAACAAAGGACTCCATAGCCAAGAGAGGTTTAAAGAAAATATACTTTATTTGAGGACAAGCATCTAGATAACTGCCCTGGCCCTCCTTGGGTTTCAGGCACATGTAGAGTTAAACCCTCTGTTTATTTTATTATTTATTTATTTATTAACATTTCTTATACACCGCACTATTCGACATCAGCACGGTTTACATGGAACAGAAACATCCGACAAATTGTTGCCCTAGGCTTTTCCCCAGCTGTAACAAGTCCTTAATTGCTCTCAGCAGGGCTACTCTGCTGAACAGCTGAATGCTGCTCTAGCACTTCCAAAATAAAACAAAACTGGTTCCTCAAAGTTTCTTCACTTCAGGCAACACAACCCAACAAATGTTTCTCCAACCGAGTAGAACTCCAGCAGCAACGCTAAGCAGACAGTAATAAATTCAAACACGCTTCACAGCAGGCTCTCTTTTATAGGTAAGTGGTCTTCAGGTATGATACAGAAGCCCGGGCTCCTCCCCTCTCCAGGTCTCTTGCTTCCTGTTTTAAATCCTGAGATCTGGCCACACACTCCTCAAGTATTCTCCAGCCTATTCTCTTAAAGGGACAGGGGTTTAAGCTCTAACCAGAGCAAACCTCACCAGTTCTGGCCTTGGCTGGGGAGAGTCCTTGCAGGGGATGGGGAGTTTCCTATACGCTCCATCACAGTGGGCTATAACTAAAAATCAGAAACTAAGAAATGATATAATCAATGCTCATGCTCTTGCTTTCAAAATGTGATTTCTGCCACTTCACTAGTATTTTGTGAGGACACATAGGTGTCTATGACCTAATTTTAGTAGCATTGCCATGAGTAAATAGCATCTTTTAAACCTGTGGATCACCTATATGTGCAAACGGTGATTTTAGAAAGTTTGTTCCTCGTGATTAAGGGGTATGTTTACTAAACTGCGGTAACGTTACATAACGTTTGGGAGGAGGAGTAGCCTAGTGGTTGGGGCAAGGTACTTCAGGCCGGAAGGTCAGAGGTTCAAATCCCACTAGAGGACAGCAACCTTGGGCCGGAAGGACTGGGGTTTCTAGTCCCACAGATGCTCCTTGTGGTCTTGGGCAAGCCACTTAACCCTCCATTGCCCATGTTCCCTGTAAGTATTAGTGTATGTGTCTCATATCCCTGCGTGTTAAATGTATCCCCCAATTGTGTTGTGACCGCTTTGATTGAAGGATAAGGCGGTATACAAAACTGTCTAAATAAATAAATAGACACCGGAGATCAGCAAGACAGCAGTTAACCTAGGCCAAACACAATCCACCAATATCTACCTGGTCCACCCTAACCAATAGTCGCTAGGGCACAGACCTGACATCCAGCCAGCCATCCCGCCCCCATGTGGAGGGGACATAATAGTGGTAGGCAGTGATGGGGGGATGTGAGGATGTATGCCCCCCCCCACCCCGGAACCCGCTCCCTAGGCGGGCGCCTACCTACACAGTGGATGGCCTGGGACTGCGCACTACCAGCACCGACAGCAAATGGCCACGTCAGCTTGGCAGGGGGGGGCAATGTGCCCGTACTGGAGGGGGCAGTGCCACCTCCCTGCAGTGGACCTAGGCCATGCTCTGCATCAGTACGTGGTGTGCAGTGCAACATTAAAGGTCTGGCTGAGGAAAAGTGCAGGTAGCCCCAGGGATTACCATGCATCTGTGGCAACAGTGTGGTGCAGTACACCCAGCCAGTGTGTCCAGGAGCAGAGGGTCAGAGGTGCAAGTCCCAGCTGTGGTTCCTGCAGAGCACGTCCCTATATTTTACCCTACAATGCAGATACAACAGCAACATGTGCAAAGCCCAAAGCAGCGGCGAACATGGGTGCAAACACCCACTCACACAGACTCCACAATCCAATGATGCATGGAGCGGCAGGATATTGGCCCCAGCATTGGGATGATGTTATCACCAGAGCACTACTACTACCCCCTGCACAGTTTAGCAATGTCGGCACTGTGCTCAGGACTAGTGTGGCGGGCAGGGCTGCCAACCACCCCTCTCTTTGTATAATGCTGCAAAAGGATTGGCATGTTTGTATGTCTATCCATTGTTCTGTGGCTACCCACACTTCACTGGGCCCAAAATGTCCCACTGTTACCAGCGTTAACCTGATTAGATGTGTAATGAGGAGCAAGGTATTCTGGGTATGGCCCGGACTGGGCAGATTGGCCAGGATGCAACTTCACAGGGTGTGGGGCAATGGCTAGGACACTGTAGTGCCTGACCACCACCTGCATGGACAGAGTGGCCACAGCATGGCATCCTGGGAGGGGACTCACTCTGAATGAGCAGTGACCATGGCAGGTCTAGGTTCCCACATAGCGCTCTGCACTATTAGTTTTTAGTGATATATTTGTGTTCCCCAGTGCTGGGGGTCACAATCACTGAGATGCCTGCTTGCTGCACATAGTTCTTGGTGGACTGTCTGCAGTTAGACTGTGCATGGTCAGAACACCTTTAAGGTACAGTCTGACTGTGCTGTCTGCTGGTGACTGGCAGACAGTGGTGGGAGGCACTTGGGGTTTCCAGATCTATCCCCAGCATTGCTGCTGCTCTGCCACTGTCCCAGTCATAGGTATGGCTCTGGCCCACCAACCCTGGAGGGCTGTCTTGTACAAACAGGATGGAGGTTGCTTCCCTGGGGCGGGGGCACTGTTCTTTACCTACAAAAGGGTGATGTGGGCCCTTTAGGGGATGTAGTGTATACCATTGTGACCTATACAGCCACTGCTACACACTTCTCATGCAATTCTAGGAGCCCCTCTGCCCTGATAAAAGCTGCCCATGTCAGCCAGACCCTCACACAGGGTACACACTAATCTGGCTGTTGTCTGGTCCCACAGGGCCACATGTGATTGCAGGATACAGATGGACACCATATTACCTTCGGCTGCACTGCACGGAACACCTGTCACACAGTGATGGGGATGTACAGCAGGATCTACCTCTAGCACCACATGTACTGCGGACCTAGTGCTGGGCACCAATCCTATCCCTCAGGGTGACCACAGAACCTGCACAATGGCATGGTCTGTAGCTACTCTGTTCCAGTATCACACACTGTCAGTTCGTCTTTCCCAGCTGAGGTACCGGAGAGGTGCAGACCCCATTTGGTGATCAGCTGTAGACAGCTATTCAGGATGTGCATTGCATCATGGGTACTGCTGTGACATACGCCATGGAGGTATAGCCTACTGATTAATACATTGCCATTCTTGGCAGTGTTCATTGGTTCAGTTCCTCATTGTTTCCTCCTCTCATGCCTGTCCTACTCAAATAGTGTGCATGCCTGTAGAGGTCATATTTTTGCAGATCTGCGCTTCCAGCCCATAATACCCTCGCCACAATTGCCAACATTCCCTCGGTCCGTCTATCTGCGTCTGTCAGCTGTGTAGAGTCCTGTTTGCCTGTGCAGGCTTCCAGCCCATGTCCTGCACTGCTACCCATTCCTGCATTGCGCCTCATCGTGCTTGCCTCGCCTGTGCCTGATCTGCATGGTACCACCACTCCTCTATCCACCCATCATTGTAACTATCCTGCCACCTCCGCCTCCACTGGGGTCACGTATTCCCATCGTCTGCCACCAACTGTTTTTCCGGTACTTTACATTGCCAACACCCTGTGCTGTGGTAGAGCTGCCCCACCATGTTTGTCATCAGTACTGGCAGGCACATGGGATGCCCACAGATATGGCAGGTCCAGCGGCTCCCACTTCTCCCTCCTTCACTCACCTGTTCATTGCCTTTCCTGAGTACTCTATCTTGTGTTAGGGCTACATCTGACTCTGTTCCGCACAGGTCATGCATGTCATCCTGAGGCACCTTGCAGTCCCTAGGGCACACTAACCTAGGACACCATAACCTTGTTAGGCCACCTTAACTTATGGTTCCATAGCCCAGGGTGCCTTCTGCGGTGACTTGTCCAAGGGTGCCTAATATGGCGCTTACAAATTATAAAATCGTCACTTTTCAGAGCTTTATGCTGTGTAGCTATAAATATCAATGAAGCCCCACTATTTACCATATGTAACTAACTCGCTATGAAATTTTACTATTTTTATTGAATTAGCGATCAGGTCTCAGATTTAATAGCGACTAGTCACTGGATCTGCTTGTATGATACAGTGAGACATGCCATTCATACATCAATGACCTGTGGATCACTCTTATTTCTATCAGTTATCATTAGAGATTCATTCTTATTGGCTTATCTTATCAAAAATGTTATTAAATGTAGCCATATTTTTAGGGAGAGAATGAAAGATGTTTTGGCAGGAAAGTTACTTAGCTCTATTGGATAACCAACTTCTTAGTAGGATCCTCCTACGATCAGGTTGCCATTCTCAAAAACTTCCTAGTAATTTCTTCCTGCAATCAGGTTGCCATAGGAGCTGTGGAAGCAACAACTTTCACTTCCAGATGATGTTCATGATTTTTGCTTCTTAAACGGCTCTTTTAGCGATTCTTTAAGCGGCTTGTTCAACTTCTCCTCCCAGATGGTATTTTCTCTCCCAAGCGGCTCTTTTAACTTCTCCCAAACAGAACGCATTTACTGGGCGCCGTAGCGTTTCACAAGTAATTGTTTCTTAACGCATTTACTGGGCACCGTAGCTTTTCACAAGTAATTGTTTCTTCAGAGGAATGCCTTAATAAAAGTAAATAAAAGCATTTACCTTGATGATGTTGAATTTGAAGTAAAGTGTGAATTAGTCACAATGCTTTCCAGTGGATAAAAAGAGAAGAATACTCACGGCTCCTTCAATTCAAGTCCAACTTTCGAAAAAATGCCGCGCATACGGAGTAAGCCTTATGCCGGGATTTAAACCTTTGCCGGAAAAGTCATGTGTGAGTAATTCTATTCAATCATTGGTTAGCTTGCACTAACAAACTCCCCATTCAATGGATGAATTTAAACCTTTAGGACTTACAGTATCTAACTGGAAAATCCATTTCTGCTCGCGATGTAATAACGTCTGATCTTTAGATTTACCATTTTGCCCTTGGATGATCTGATCAATGCAGAAACATCTTAATGTTGTGAAAGAATGATTTTTTTCGATGCAGTGTGTCACTATTGGAGCTTGTAATACTTTGCAATGCAATCTGCTACAATGTTCTTTCATCCTGAAATTACTACGAAGTTTTTGAGAATGGCAACCTGATCATAGGAGGATCCTACTGAGAAGTTGGTTATCCAATAGAGCTAAGTAACTTTCCTGCCAAAACATCTTTCATTCTCTCCCTAAAAATATGGCTACATTTAATAACATTTTTGATAAGATAAGCCAATAAGAATGAATATCTAATGATAACTGATAAAAATAAGAGCGATCTACAGGTCATTGATGTATGAATGGCATTTCTCACTGTATCATACAAGCAGATCCAGTGACTAGCCGCTATTAAATCTGAGACCTGATCGCTAATTCAATAAAAATAGTAAAATTTCATAGTGAGTTAGTTACATATGGTAAATAGTGGGGCTTCATTGATATTTATAGCTAATATGGCGCTTAGCCTAGGAGGCCCTATAGGGCGCCTTCTGAGGCACCTTACAGGGCACCTTACTAGGCACCTTACAGGGCACCTTACTAGGCACCTTATAAGGCACCTTACTAGGCACCTTATAAGGAACCTTACATGGCACCTTATAAAGCACCTTACAAGGCACCTTACATGGCACCTTACAAGGCACCTTACTAGGCACCTTACATGGCACCTTATAAGGCACCTTACGTGGCACCTTATAAGGCACCTTACAAGGCACCTTACATGGCACCTTATAAGGCACCTTACATGGCACCTTATAAGGCACCTTACAAGGCACCTTACATGGCACCTTATAAGGCGCCTTGCAAGGTGCTTTACAAGGCACCTTGTAACGCGCGTTCTCTGTCAGCTTGCTGTAGCGATGCACTGCCTATGCCTTTATATGGGCATCTCTACCTTTACCGCGGAACCTACCGCGAATGACATTACCGCAGTTTAGTAAACATACCCCTAAAATTCAATATCACAGTACGTCCTCTTACCTGAAGCAGCAGAACCCAAAGACTCCCACCTAGCTTGGCGGGAACATTACCTGAGACATGCATATGTGCCTAATTGCAGGGGCAGGTACAAAGGCCAAGGCTACTCCTGCCCTCTTATTACTGCCCATGACATCACATACCCTTTCCTGACACCCCTCTGAACATCAATCACCCCCTTCCAATACTCTTCCTAACATCACTCATCCCCTTGCTACCCCAATACACATCTGGCAATTATATCCACCCTCCAAATTTCTCCCCCAAGACAAGCTCCCCATCCTTTGCCCTTATTTGATAGCTTGACCCCTATTGGTACTACCATAAGGCTGCTGCTAGGGGATCACAGCTGCCATTTTGAACCCGGGATACTGACAATGCAGGAACAACTCAGAATTACTTTTGCTACGAAGGGGGATAACTAGCTGTTAGGGGAGGCCACAGTGGGTGAATGGCATTGAAGGAGATGAGAATGTCATCTGCAAATTTGATAACCTCACTCCTTATTTCCCTTTCCAGGTCATTTATGAATATGTCAAAAAGCAGTGGACCCAGCACAGATCCCTTGGGTACACCACAATTCACCTTTCTCCATTGGGAAAATTGGCCATTTAGCCCTACCCTCTGCTTTCTATCTTTTAACCAGTTCCTGATCCACAATAGTACACTGAATCCTATCCCATGACTTTTTAGTTTTGCCAAAAGTCTCTGATGAGGGACCTTGTCAAAGGCTTTCTGAAAGTCCAGATACACTATATCAGCGGACTCACCTTTGTCCACCTGTTTATTCAAACCTTCAAAAAAATATAACAGATTAGTAAGACAAGATCTTCCTTGTCTAAAGCCATGTTGGCTGTCTCCCATTAGGCTTTGTCTCCCATTAGGTCATGACTATCTACATTCCTGCTGTTCTTTAAACAAACGAGTTTGATGGCTGAGTTTTTACCACACAGCGATTTTGACCTGAAGCAGGGGGATTACCATGAACACCCCGAAACGTGACACGTCGTATTGCAGCTGTCTGTGGCATTGTTGAGCAGCCTTTTCATGATTGTGATTCAGCTAAGTAACTTAATGGAAGCTGTTTCTAAAAGTATAAAAGACTGTTTCTTATTTAATAAAATGGACGGGCCACAACGGTGAGGGGCAAACTCCTCTTGGCTTGGTTGGCCTTTCCGACAAAAAAAGTGGTTACATTGAGTGTTTTAGAATATTTGCTCTATTAATATCGGATTGGTAATACATTTGCCTTATGCAAATTCTTCGTTATAGTCTAGTAGTCATGATCTATATTTCTTTTCTTTTTTTTTTACAAATTTGAAAATACTTTATTCAATATAATAAAGAAGGAAATACAATAGTCTCCATCAAGAGGGAAGTTCATCCAAAATACAATGGGGGTTATTCAGTTGCACCAATAGTGGGGATGGACTTCTTAATGGGATGTTCATCCTCGCTATTCATGCCTTCCCCGTGGTGTCTAAGTTCCCCGCCGGTTGTATGGGGAAGTTAGATGGGGGCAGGGAAAGGGCAGCTCGGGGGCGGAGTATGGGCGGGCGGTGAGTGGTTGCCAGCCCTGTACATACAGGGCTGATTCTAATGTCAGCCCTGTACGTACAGGGCTGACAACTTCCCTGGATGTTTTTTTTTGGGCCTGGAGCCTGGGTGAAGGGGAGACCGAGGACATTCCCCGCAGCCCGACCCTGGCCTAAGGAGGCCAGATCAGGGGTCAGGCTGTGGGGAAATCACCTTTGAAGTCCAGCGGCTGGGATCGCGATTTTACAATGGAGCTGCAGTGCCATGGCAAACGGATGCCATGGTGCCGCGGCTCCATTGTAGAGCTCTGACTAAGTTAGCCGGGATTAGGTCTGTAAGTGCAGGCCCAGCTGAATCACAGTCTTGTCCTGCACTTACAGGCCTGTTCGTGATTCTGATCTCGTGGGGCTAGATGTGCCCTGCGGGATCAGAATCGCAAGCCCCTCTGTACGTCTAGCTCAGACCAGACGTACAGAGGGGCTTGACGTCCAGGATGGAATGAGCCCTAATACAGAAACAAAAAATTTAGTTTGAGGACTAACTAACCTTAAATTAGCACAAAATTAGAGAAAGAAAAAAATACCTCAGATGTGCCTGAGATAAACTTTGCACCCCGTTAAGATAACAAGAAGGCAGGAAAAATTAACAAACAAACAATCAGACAATATCATTCTCATTCTTTCCAGCCAGAAAAGCTTTCAGTTGTACAGGATAAAAAAAAAACATATTTATCATTAAGATACAAAACCAAACACTTACATGGTTACTTAAGATAAAATGAAGCCCCAAGGGCCAAGACCCACGGCTTCAGGTTCAAAAATGTCTTACAACGCTTCTGAGTTGGTTTACACACCTCGGGGAAGGCTTGGATTACTCTGCCACAAAAAAGAGAGTATTTTTTGGAAAAGTACAAATGAAGCACCATATTTTTATCCAATAAAGAAAGAAAAGTAACTACCAAAGTAGCCTGTGTTGCAATGCTATCATCTGATGACTCCAAAAAAGCAGAGACATTAAGCATCTCATTCATGGTTAAGTGATCCAACTCCCCTTCACCCGAGGCAGTGGACTTAGTTCCCTGGGGAGCACAAAACAAATTAGAAACCCTGATTTTTTTCCAACATCATCAATTAACAATATCTCTTTGATATATTTTTAAAACAAAATAAGAGGAGATAAATAATGTGCATGAGGAAAATTGACAAATATTAACTTACTAGCCCATGCTAAATTCTCTGCGACTTCCAATTGACGGTGAATTGTCAAACTATCACACACAGATGAAGAGAGAGCTGCTTAAGCAAGAGTCAGCTGGCCCTCCAACTTTGAAATAGCAGACTTACACATTTGAAGAGAAACATCCTGTTCAGAAAATTTAGAAACAACCTCAGTAGAAAATTGAGCAATCTGATTTAAAGTTAACAACTTCCCAGATGTTGCGCAATGATATGTCTTTAGGTTCACTAACCTTCCCTGGAGGAGCTAGAAAATTTAAAGATACCAAAGATTTCACGGAAGGATATAAACCATCAGTCAAACTAGAAGATCCCAGCTGGGAAGGGGACCCCCCCCCCTCCCCACAGTCCAAATCTACTGGAGAAGGGCTCGCCCAGAAAAATCCTTCTTGATGGGTGGATTAAGACCAGAAGTCAATGGAGGTGACATGTCTGAGGTTGTACTCACAATTACCAATGAAAGTTTAGCAATGGGGTTGAGGATCTCTGGGCTGACGGCTGCAAATGTCAATCCATTGGACCTATGATCTTAGCAGACATCGCCGAGGTTGCCGACTACACCCTTTTCTTCCTCTTCCCCATTCAGCACTTCCCCAGGCACAGAGCACCTCCAGGAACTGAAGGGGCATCAAAGTGGCATCATGCCCCTTTGGTCACACCCCTTCGGTCATGCGCCCACGCCATGTCCCATGGTGAGCCGAAGATTTAAAGCTGGCCCTGGCTGATGTTGGCTGCTCAGCCTCTCCTCCTTGAACCGTGGCAGACAGGAACACCCAGATCTCAAAGGTAGATGCAGAAGAGCTTCCCCCAAGATCTATAGTTCTAATTTGTTATATTTATTTACTGCTGTAACACATTTCAAGTACATTAGTAGTAATAGATTCATTTTTGCAATAGATAAATAAATATGGATTTATTTTTGAAGTACTTAAGCATGTGTCAGTTTGCCTTCTCTTGCATCCTTATCTCTTGGGGACAATATCTCCAAATGGGTTAGTTTTGCATGTACCTCGACAGCCATGAACCTCACTTCTAAGCCAGGGTATATCTCTCTGTGTCATTCTCTTCCTGTTCTATTTGTTCCCTCTGTCCTGCTGGTGGCCCGTGAAAACTTTATTTTTATATTGGAGAGGGGGAAGGACACTTGCTCTTGAAAGGAGGTCCCCTGCTTCGTGTCTAGCCAGGGAGTAGGACCGAGTATTTCACAAAAACTGTGGTACAAGGTTAGGCATCTGGAGTGGCTGCAGTCCTTATAACACATACCGATCATGAAAAGGACAAGAGTGATCCTGACAATTATGCCAGTGCTTTAGAGGATATCAATTTACACACTATTATGAAAACTCTGTGCCTTTGTACATTGTAAAGTGTGAAAAAATGCTTGTAGAATCTCTATGATTGGGGTGATACTCCTTGAAATGACATGTTTATGGTGTATGTTTATTTGTGTGTAAGAATACAAGAAGTGTAGTCAAATATATTAATGCCCAAGGTCATATGGGTTCAGTTTCACAGTGTCATCTTCTGTATGCTGTCTTCATTTTTTCAGGCCTTCTGTTTGCAGTTAGCTGAGCTCTCTAAATAGCATGCATGCTAGCAAATTTACACCTGATCCAAGACAGATATTAAATTGCATTCCGTTTGCAAGCATTCAGTAAATAGTGTGGACGATAAACATATGATATTGTTTACTTTGCAGATTCCAAACCCCATTTCCATATGCCAATCTTTCTTTTACATCTACCAACATGATAATTTTAGCATGCTTATTTTAATATGCAAATTAAGGACTATTGGATTTTTTAGAGCTGTGCATTCAGGGACTGGCCTTGAACTACTGATCTTTGGGTTAGATTACAGGGGTTCTCAACCCAGTCCTTGAGACACATCTAGCCAATCAGATTTCAATATAACCACAATGAATATGCATGAGAGAGATTCACATGCACTCTCTCTTTTGCATTCATATCTCTCTTTGCATAATCATTGTGGTTATCCCAAAAACCTGACTGGCTAGTTGTGTCCTAAGGACTGGGTTGAGAATCCCTAGGTTAGAAGTAATCTTTCTTGCAAGTACAACTATTATTGCTCTATGGGGGTGGGGTGGGGTGGGGTGGGGGGGGGTGGGGGGGAGGGAGGGGGGTTTGGATTAGCCAGTCTACTCTTAACTATGGTTTGTGTGGTTTGGGTCTATGTAACATGCTAACTGAATATTGACTCCTACTGTAGGGATTTACTCCAAATATTTTTTTCTTTTGTCACATTTTTGTGCCAGAAATTCTGTTAAACCATGCCTACTACTAGTTTAAATCCAGTTTTTGTCATTTCCCTATGTAAGCTGTAGCTACTAGACGGGAAAGATTCTCCAAAACTCATCTAAGTTCTCCTTTTTTACTTTAACATCCATTTTGCTTCTTGAAAATCCCTAACAAATGGTTTGTTTCCCTTCTCCCAGCCCTCCATCTCCCTGTCTCTCACAGAGTTGCCAACTTACTCCATTCCAGGAGTGACATTTTAAGCCAGTCCTGGATTTCTGACAATCTCATTCAGATTCATTATGGGGCCTGCAGCACTGATTCCCATGGGTAAAATCAGGGACTCCAAATACCCTACTGCACTGTAATGCAAATTTAAAACCAGAACTGGAAAAATGTCTCACTCTAAGGACTGAGTAACTTGGCATCTCTGCTCTCATCCTCTCTGCAGCACTCTCTGCCCCTGAGGCATCAGCAAAATAGAAAGGACAAGTCTGACACAGGATGGTAATCAGAGACTTATATGGGATCCAAGGAGTGGTTTTTTTTTTAATTTTTGGTTAGATAGGTATGATAATAACTTATTTTCAGATTGGGGGGAATGAACTGCTAGAAAGGCTGGCTTGGACCATAGTGAGGATAGAAGGTAAAAGATTAGGGACGTGCATGCATCTGAAATGAAATATCAACAAAATTGTCTATCCCATTTCCGAAACACCAATTCAATCCAAAACATGTCACTGATTTTCATATCATTTTAATCTGAAACTTGGCATTGATTTCCTCCACTGTTTTGGCACAGACCAGGCTGGCCTCAATCCTCAAACCTGTGGGATAAGGTGGGATGCATTTTGCAGAAGAGCCACCAGGTTTTAATAGGGGTGTGACTCTAGCAAACATTGCTATATTGCTGGTGCTTTTCCTTTGTGTTTCCTGATAGGCCCAATGTTTGTCTGATCTGCAGCTCATGTGCCAGAAATTCTATGAAGCATGTCAAAGTATTTCTGGCACAAGAACATAGGGTAAAATAAAAATCTTTTGAATAAATTTCAATAGCCAGACTTCACCCATATGTATTTTTAATCATTTCCCTAAAATTTCCTTAGTCTTCTGTTTTTCTGTTTGTCTGTTTTAGCAGATTGTAAGCTCTGTAGAACAGTGACTTTCTTTTGTGTATTTGTACAGAGCTACGTATGCTTAGAAGTGCTATTAAATGATAAGTAGTAGTAGTCAATAAATTTTGAAGGCAAACCATCCAGTTAGCTGGAAAGGAAGCTGTACTTGTAAATATTTACCTGCTGGGAAATTCTCAGAATCTTGCAGAAAAGAAAATTCTTTGGGTTTAAGCAGACAAAATCTGTCTGTTTTAAAACTTGGTTTTTCAATAAGTCTGTTAGGACATAGTATAAGAAGCAAAGTTTCAGCCAAATTAAAGTCAGTGAAGGCATAGTCTAACAGACAAATTTTCTATTAGTGTTTATTTTCCTACCTTCCTGGCTCCCCCCTAACCCCATCCTAGCCACAATATTTGATTTATAGACACTTAAACCAGTTAAGGAGAAAGGAGGGAACATATTTACTTCCAGGTTCAACCAGTATCTTGATCAGAACATTATTAGAGTTTAGGAGTAGATTAATTAGGTCCTTGCATCTCATCTTGAGATGAACATTAAACAAATTCCCTTAAGGTTTTAGGTATATTTGCATTGATTCAAGTATCTCTATCCCCCTACCAACTTTAAATAACTGGATAATTTCAAAAAGCTAAACAAATTATTAAAATTAAGATGCAACAGCAGTCTGGCAGTGAGATGGGGCTATTCAATCTTTTGCACTGAGTAAAATATCTTATGTGTGCACTAGGTACAAAGAGCTTCTTGCTCTCAGAGAATAAGTCTTATCTTTTGAGGCAAGAGTAACAGACTTGCAGGAGTTGAGACAGATAGAGAGATACTGTATATAAATGAGACCTTCAGGTACATAGTAGAGAAGTCCTACCTCTGGCCTGGCAGCCTCTATGCTGCCATGGGGGACACAGATCACGTGAAAGAGAGCATCACCTTGGTGAAGCAGGAAGTGATCCTATAGCTAGGATCTGTCTTCCAGATGACATAATACCCTCTCATACTGAATAGGTGTTTTCGGAACCATGTGCCCAGGAGGGAAGGGTTAGGATGGCTGTTACACTTGGTGATTTGATCATTAGACAGGTAGATAGTTAGGTGTCTGGTAGATGTGAGGATCACCTGGTAACTTGCCTGCCTGGGGCAAAGGTGATGGACCACATGCACCACCTAGATAAGGTTTTGGATAGTGCTGGGGATGAGTCGGCTGTCTTGGTACATGCTGGTACCAATGACATAGGAATGTTTGGGAGGGAAGTTCTGGAAGCCAAATTTAGACTTTTAGGTAGAAAGTTGAAATCTAGAACTTCCAGAGTAGCGTTCTCAGAAATGATTCCCATTCCACATGCAGGGCCCAAGAGGAGGGCAGAGCTCTGGAATCTCAAAGTGTGGATGAGATGATGGTGCAAGAAAGAGGGGTTTCAATTTTTTTAGGAACTGAGTAACATCATGAGGAAGGTGGGAGGGGGGGCTTTTTCAAAAGGATGGGCTCCACCTTAACCAGGATGGAACCAGGCTGCTGGCATTAATCTTTAAAAAGGAGATAGAGCAGCATTTAAACTATATAATGGGGGGAAGCTGACAGTCACCCAAGAGGGCATGATTAAGAATGATATATCTTTGAAGGATTCTAGCAAATTGGGAAAGTTAGGACATCCAGAGAGAGAGGTCCCAATAAAGTTAAAGCAACCCAAATGCCTTTAATTAAAGAGCAGACAGCCTTAAAAGATTCCAAATTACCCCTGTCAACTGATAACCAGATTGTTAATATGAAGAAAACACAAACTTTGAAATACCTGTATGCAACTGCTAGAAGTCTAAAAAATAAGATAGGAGAATTCGAATATATAGCACTGAATGAAAGGTTAGATATAATTGACATCTCAGAGACCTGCTGAAAAGAGAACAGCTAGTGGGACAATGTGATACCTGCTTACAAATTATATCACAATGACAGGATAGATCAAATTGGAGGAGGGTTATGTTATATGATAAAAAGGACATTGTGTCAAACAGGATAACAATTGTTCAGGAAACAAAATACACTATAGAATCTCTATGGTTAGAAATTACATGTAAAAAGGGGAAGGTGATGAACAGAAGGATGGCAAATTGCTACAAGGAATTAGGGAAGCTGACAAAGGTTACAACACACTAATAATGAGTGATTTCAATTACCCCAATATTAACTGGGTCAATGTCACATCAGGACATGCTAGGGAGATTTCTAGATGAAATACATGACTGCTTCATGGAGCATCTGGTTCATGAACTGACATGAGGGGAAGTTATTTTAGATCTAGTCCTTAGTGAAACACAGGATCTAGTGCCAGAGATAATGATTAAATAAATGGAGGGAGGAGAGCAAGGAGATCCACAGTGCTAGCATTCAACTTTCAAAAGGGAGGTTATAATAAAATGAGCAAAGTGGTTAAGAAAAAACTAAAAGAAGGAACTGCAAAGGTTAAAAGTTTATATCAAACGTGGGTGGCATTTAAAAATACTATCTTGAAAGCACAGACCAAATGTATTCCACACTTAAGAAAGGTGGAAGGAAGACCAAACAACTGCCATCATGGTTTAAAGGTGAGGTCAGAGAAGCAATTATAGCTGAAGAACTCACAATTGAGATTGCAGACCTACTATTAGTAATCTGTGAACTATCATTAAAAGTATCTGTAGTAGCTAACATTTAAGATTAACCAACATAACACCAATTTCTAAAAAGTGTTCTGGGGTAATCCAGGAAACTAAAGATCAGAGAGCCTGATGTCAGTATCTGATAAAATGGTAGAAACCATTCTAAAGAACAAAATGACTGCAAATACACTGTAGATAGTCATGGTTTAATGGGATAAAGACGGGGGTGGAGACTAATCAAGATGGCTGCGGAGTGTTTCTTGTGTTGTTATGCCTAAGCGTAAGGGGAAATTGAGGGCCTTCCCCTCTGAGCCCTCAGTACCTGCTTCGGGTCCTATGGACCGCTTTGTCCAGCTTTCCCAGGGTCAACGTGTGGAGATTTGAGCCGGCTTGAGAGCACCGTCGGAGGAGCCTTCAATGCTCTCGTCGGGTGAGGAAATTTCTCTCTCTCCTCAACAGAGGACTCCGTCGACTCGCCCAGCTGTACCGGAGCTTTCTCCTGATGCTGTGTTGCCACATCCCCCTGAGCGGGAGGCTGTTGGCACCACTGGAGGGGAGCTTGCAGGTGATTATGCTCCGTTAACCCCTGAGGTAATCAGGGAGGTTCTGGACGAGAAAATATCGACGGCTCCATCTGGAACTGCGGCTTCAAGTAAGACTTTGTTCCCCCAGTTTGTTTCGACTCCACTTCCCTTTTCTCTGCCTGTTTTGGTTCGACCTAAAACTTTTACATTGGAAACTATCTGGGAAGCTATAGCTGCGCTCTCAACATCTATTCATTCACGAACTGCGACTTTGTCCACATGTGTACAAGAGAACTCAGCGAACATTCAGAACAATGCGGAAAGAATTGATCAGACTGTATCTGTGTGTGACCAGATGGCTGTTCAACTGGAAGATATGGGAACTCAGATAAGAACTGTTTCTGAATTATCTTCTTCATTGGGTGTAGATAATGGCGCCATTAAATATAAGCTGGAGGCGTTGGAAAATGCCTCCAGGGCTACTAATCTTCGTGTACTAAATTTCCCAAAGAAGCCGGGTATTACCGCGTTGGATATGTTTAAGAAATATCTTTTAGAGATCTTAAAGGTGCCTTCTGAGCTTTTGCCACCTTTGAGTAAGGTGTATTACCTTCCCCAAGCTAAGAAAAATGCTGATGTTCCATTGGCAGTATCCGGTGTGAATTTTGATGTTCTGAATGTTACAGCTTTGCTTGAAGATTCTGGTGGTGAGGGAGTTTGTACTTCCTCTACCCTGTTAGTACATTGTGCGCTGGTTTCTGACAAAGACTGGTTGTTGAGGTTATTTTTTAAGAAACGCAGAGAGACCTTTTTTGGTCGTATTGTATCAATGTTTCCTGATCTTGCAAAGGACACTCAAAAACAGCGTAAACAGTTTCTCCTTTATAAACCTGGAGTCTTACGAATTGGAGGAACTTTCTTTCTACGTTTTCCTTGCAGATGTCTAGTTATTATTAATTCTACTCGTTATGTTTTTTTCTGATCCTAAAGATTTGGATACCTTTATTAATGCTAGACTGTCTGCTTTGTCAGTTCCAGAATGATTAGATTTGACCTTCCTCTTATTATGAATATACCCAGGGTCTCTAGTAGTCAGTTGATATTCTGTAATTGTCACTGTGATGTTGATTGATTCCTTTTATTGTTTACCAGGGGGCTCCTGCTCTGGTTTAACTTTTCTTTCCACCTCCTCTCACTATGGGGTCTACAGTGGAGTTATGGGACATTTATTGCTTTGTTTGTGATTTATTGAGATATTTTCACCTATAAGTCTCCTTTTCAATGAGAAGATGTATTATTATTCTTGTTGTTTATTAAATATTCAATAATGGGATAAAGACAACATGGATTTAGCTAAGGAAAGCCTTGTCTCATTAGACTGCTATATTTTTTGAAGGTGTGATTAAACAGGTAGATAAAAGTGAGCTGGTTGACATTATATATCTAGATTTTCAGAAAGCCTTGGACAAGGCCCCTCATGAGAGAATCTTGGGGAAATTAAATTGTTATGGGATAGGAGATAGTGTACTATAGTGGAATGGCAACTGGTTAAAAGATAAACAGAGAGTAGAGCTAAATGACCAATTTTCTCAATGGAGAAAGGTGAGTAATGGAGAACCCTAGGGATTTATGCTGGGCCCACAGCTTTTTAACATATTCATAAATGACCTGGAAATGGGAACGAGTGAGGAGATCAAATATGCAGATGACACAAAATTATTCAAAGATGTTAAAAAACAAAAGGACTGTGAGAAATTGCAAGTGAACCTTGAAAATTGGGAGATTGAGCATCCAAATGGCAGTTTTTTTATTTATTTATTTGGTTTTATATACCGCACTATTTAGAGTTAGAGCGGTTTACAGAATAACAACTTGATACATGGAACATGTTTGCATTAAACGGGTTTACATTGAACAAGTAACTAGTTGAAATATAATATAGACAAGTGCAAAGTTACGCATTTAGGGAAGAAAAACCCAAACTATGGTTACACGATGCAAGGTCCCACATTAGGAATCACCACCCAGGAAAAGGATCTGGGCATTATCATGGATAATACATTGAAGTACATGGCCCAGTGGGCAGCGGCAGCCAAGAAAGCAAATAGAATGCTGGGAATCATAAGGAAAGGAATGGAGAATAAAACAAAGGATATTATAATGACTCTGTATCACTGCATGGTGCGACAGCACCTCGAATACTGTAAGAATTTCTGCTTGATATCTTACAAAAACAATTAGAAAAGGTGCAGAAAAGAGCAACCAAAATGGGAAAGGGGATAGAAAGATATCCCTATAAGGAAAGGTTGATAAGGTTAGAGCTCTTCAGCTAAGAAAAGAGACAGCTGAGGTGAGATATGACAGAGGTCTATAAAATAATGAGTAGAGTGGAACGGGTAAACGTAGATAGGTTGTTTACGCTTTCAAAGAGTAGATAGACTAGGGGACCCACAATGAAGCTACAATGAAGCACATTTAAGACTAAATTTATTAAGAGAACACAAAAATTGTATTTAAGGAGTCAGGGCCGGCCCGTCCATTGTGCAAGAATGTTGTTTGCACAGGGCCCCGCGTTTCATGGGGCCCCGCGCAAACAACATTCTGCATCTGCCGGTAAATTAAAAAAAAAAAAACTTGCTGCTGCTGCCGCTGCCACTGTGGCAGTGGCAGAATCGAGCATCCCACGGGGCCCCCCTGCCCGGCAGAGTCTTCCATGCGGCCTCAGCTCCCTAAGTGCTTGCTTTCAGAGCCGTGAAGGGAGAGAGTTTCTCCCTCGCGGTTCTGTTAAGCCACTGGTGCTGATGGGAAACAGGATTTCCTGTTTCCCATCAGCCCCGCGGGCTTAAACAGAGCCACGAGAAAGGGAAACGCTCCCATTGCGGCTCTGAAAAGCCCACGCTGAGGGGGATGAGGCCACATGGAGAACTCTGCTGGGCAGGGGGGCCCCGCGGGATGCTTGATTCTGCCGCTGTCATGGCGGCAGTGGCAGTGGCAGTAGCAAGTTTGTTTATTTTAAATCTACCTGGGCTATGGTAGGGGGGGGCTAAGACTGCAAGTGAGCTGATGGGGGGTAGGACTGGTAATGGGCTATGGGGCGGGGCTAGGACTGGAAATGGGCTGATGGGGGGCTAGGACTGGAAATGGGCTATGGGGGGGCTAGGATTGGAAATGGTCTGATGGGGGTCTAGGACTGGTAATGGGCTATGGGGAGCTAGGACTGGAAATGGTCTGAGGGGGGGTTTAGGACTGGAAATGGGCTATGGGGGGGCTAGGATTGGAAATGGGCTGATGGGGGGGCTAGGACTGGTAATGGGCTATGGGGGCTAGGACTAGAAATGGGCTGATGGGGGGTTTAGGACTGGTAATGGGCTATAGGGGGACTGAAAACAGGGTGATGGGGGGGTTAGGACTGGTAATGGGCTATGGGAGTGGGGCTAGGACTGGTAATGGGCTGGGGGGTTGCTAGGACTGGAAATGGGCTGAGTGCAAGGGGGGGCTTGAACTGCAAATAGCTGATGGGGAGGGGGGCTTGGAATGGAAATGGGCTGTGAGGGGAGGGAGCTAGCACTGGAAATGGGCTGGGGGGGGGCTAGAACAGGAAATGGGCTGATGGAGGGGATAGGATAGGACTGGAAATGGGCTGTTGGGGGTGCTAAGATTGGAAATGGGCTGTGGTGGGGGCTTGGATTGAAATGAACTCATGGAGGGGCTAGAACTGGAAGTAGGCTCATGGGGGGCTTGGATTGGAAATGGGCTGAGTGGAGGGGAGCTAGGATTTGACATGGGCTGATGGTGGGGCTAGGAAAGGACTATAAATGGGCTGATGGGGGGCTGGGATTATAAATGTGCTGATGGAGGGACTCAGATAGGACTGGAAATGGATGGGGGAGCTAGGACTGGAAATGGGCTGATGGTGTGGCTAAGATAGAATTGGAAATGGGCTGATGGGGGGGCTAGGACTGGAAATGGGCTGATGCGGGGACTAGAAGGGAGCGGATGCTGGGTGGAGCTGGAACTAGAAGGGAGCTGATGTTGGGGAAGGATTAGAATGGGATGGAGCTGGGAGAGTGAAATGGAGAGGGGAAAAATATTTTGTGTGGGAGGGAAGACAAATATACAATTAGCCGGGTATTGGGAGAGTAAATGGGGATTGAGGATGGAGGGGTAAAATTTGAGTGGATGAAATAGGAGTGAGGAAAGAGCAAAAGGAGAAAGATTAGTATGTTAAAGCAGATGTAGAGAGAGAATGGAAAAAAAAAACCTAGAAGAGAGAAGAAAGTACAAATGGACAGCAGACGAAGGAGAGTTAGCAGAAGACATGAAGAAACCAGAAGAAAGTGGCTGGAGGAATTGCAACTGAAAAAAAATGCACAAAAGGTAGAAAAATATCTCTTTATTTTGAATTTATTAACTGGAATATGTCAGCTCTGGGAAATGTGCATCATTAACGTCTGCACTTTGTTTAGTACAAGAGGAAATTAATTTATAGCTTTATTTCTACAGTGTTGTTGTACATTTCAACTTTGGCTTTTGGGGTTCCCAGTTTAATTATTGTCTTCCTGTTTCTAAATTGTGATTCCTTGTTTGGTGATGGTCTATGTTCTGCATGTGTAACTGAACTGAGTTATTCTGTTTATTTAATTCCTATTTGACATTGCCATTTGTTCTCTTTCCCTAGTAGGTCATGTATTGTCATTCTCTGAAATGTATTGGTTTAATATTTGCAGTGTTGCCTTTTGATAGGTAATGGTGCTTTGTGAGTCCTGGTAGTGCTGTTACGATACGGCGGGTTTGCTATGGGTTCTAAATGGGCAGTGTTTGTAGTAGTTCCTAATGTGCCTGGCGGTTGGCACTAGATTATAGTAATGTAGAAATCTTTTAGTCTTTCTTTATCCATACACTCATTAAGAGGCATGTTTACTAAAAGTTAGCGTATGTAACATTATGCAAATATTTATGCAAATGAGGCCCCTTATGCAAATAAGGTCCTGCACCTAGTCTCCGCGCATGGCCCCGCACCCCCCTTGGGCCGCCCCTGTATGGAGTTAGCACCAATGCATCTAATTTTCAGCATTTATCCCATGCGTATTGTGTCAGTAGTTAATAAGCATAAGGCCTGAAAACTCAAATTTGATATCCTCTTGCTATTTATTGAGTTGAAAAGAGTGTCATTTCAGATCCTAATGGTCAGCCTTCGGCTGCAAGCTCTTTAGGACAAAGATGCTAATTTATTGATAACAACAATAATGAGAGGGGATGCAATGATATCAATGAAGAAATCAAATATCAAACTATGAATGTTGGAGATCTGAGTGTAAGTATCAGTCAAAAGAGGAAAAACAAAATGCAAAATTCTTATATATTATAAAATGTGTCATTTCAGTTGCCATCTGTTAAAACAATAAGCCCTGTGACAGGCAAATATAGAGGAGTTAATGCCCCCTTTAACAACAAACTATATCCATTGAAGAGGAAGAAAAGGTTGTTAACTGCAGCTGCTCTCTGTATTTATGCATCTAAGATGTTATACAATGACTTTCATTGCTATAGTCCACATCAGTGCATTGTGCCACAGTGAACAGAAATGACATGATGCATTGCCTCTATTGTCTTCAGCATAAGAGTCAGTTCATGTGCACATCAGTCTTGCCATGAAAGACATCATAATAAGAGGAGAGTTGGGGAAAACAAAATAACTTAAATATGTTAATCCTGCTGCCTGTGACTAAGCACAAAAAAGTGCACCTCAGGAACACAGCACAACAGAGAGCCAACATCGATGCAACATTATGTCTGTTTTTTTCCTTAATACAAATGTTTAACATCATAAATTATGAAAAGAGCCAGCAGAGGACATTAAGATGAAATTTATTTCTTCCTCACTTGGCCATGTTGGCTGCACATCATTTTTGTAAAATTATGAGTTTTCCAAGCTTTCCTTTTTATATCCATTGTGCAAAAAAGAAAAAAAGACGAAACAAAACAAAACATCAAAAAATCTCCCTCAAAAACTAGAGCACAGAGACGGTAGTTTTATAAGTGTTAACCAGGTTAATGCACACTTCAACGCATGCATGTCACTGCTACTTTATAAAGTACATGCATTCTTTACTTTGTAAAATAGGGGCATAAGTAGTCGAAAATGCATGTTAAACTAAATTGGGCATTTACACTGACCATAGAGCTGGCATAAACACTTATGCCAGCTGTATGGTCAGTGTAAATGCCCTATTTAGGGTGGTCCAAAAAAACAAACTAACAGATTCCACAAGGCTGGTTTTGTTCTTTATTGTATTGATAACAAATACACAAAACTTGATGAAAATAAATATTTAGAGGTCACCCATTTGGCAGTTTTTATGTCATCTGAACTAAACAGCAGACAAATGGAATGTCTGGTAACGGTGGCTGTTGAAGGTTCTGCACCATCTTTTTCTTTGTTTCTGCTAAAACTCTGTCATCAAAAAGGGCTAAGCCTGCCAAATGTTCAGACAAAAAACAGAGGTGCCTTGAAAATGCAAGAGTCTGGCTTGGGTAAGTCTTAAGATCTGATAAAAAACTGATGTCATTGAGAAGAGCTCAGATTGCAAATAGTGCCTTATTCCACTGTCTGATGTAAGCAAGACTGACAAACAGAGCCAAATCTGTGATATTCTTGGACTCATGTGCAATCATCCTGAACTAAGCCTTAAAAATAAATATTTTCAATACATAAATGCCTATTCCCCATCCATAAAATGTTCAGAATGGGGTGACCTCTAAATATTTCACAATCAGGCTGAAATTTCACAGGTAAGCAAGCTATCCCTAATGGACAAAGATAAGCCTTGTGGAGAAATGATTCCACAAACATTAACTTTTTGTTTTGATTTGTGGGCCACCCTAATGCCCATGCCTCAATTTTGCAAGAAAGCACATACGTTTTAGTATTTTTATCATTTACATGAGTACATTTGTTCTCCACCCATGCTCTGTTCAAACTCTGCTCCTATGAATACCTACTGTGAAAATATTCACCATTAGTCTGACAAGCATGC
Organism: Ichthyophis bannanicus; assembly: GCA_033557465.1. NCBI lineage: Eukaryota > Metazoa > Chordata > Amphibia > Gymnophiona > Ichthyophiidae > Ichthyophis > Ichthyophis bannanicus. Next base: position 265,223,730 of record CM066036.1, read on the forward strand.
TTTCAGAATAGTGTCCTATATTGCATGCATAAGTGGCAATTTATGCATAATAACCCAGTAAAATACCATTAATTATATACATAAGCACACAAGGAAATGTAGAAGCACCTTATAAAATTACCCCCTTGGATCTATTTATCTCTGTCTGTGTATACATCCCAACATATTGTTGAACTACACATGTGATCATACGTGCACACACACAGCCATGCACTCATTGACAGTTCAAAAGCTTGTAATTACAGGGATGTCAGGGAGTCCAAGCTCTGCTACTTGAAGAAAAGGACAGGTGTTAGTGAGTGAAATGGTGGGGATCATTGGCCCAGGTCCTGTCACCTGAAGTGGAGCCGGTTGCTTTGAGAGTGAGACCATGGGTGGCAGGAACACAGGTCCAGCCCAGGGTCGGTATAAGGACTGCAGGCACCATAGGCGTGCCCTCCTTCCTGCCTCCCCAGCTGCTCCGCCCCCCACCGTGCCCATTGCTGCTGCTAGTGCCTCTCTCCAGCGCTGATAGCAGTGGTAATTGCTCCTGAAACCAGGAGTGGGGAGGGGCACTGAAGTGACAGATTGAACTGAATGAAACTATGACACAGCCCCAGAGACAGAGGATAAGTGCAGGGGCTGTTCAGGGGCAATTGCTGCTGCTGTCAACCCTGGAGTTGACAGTTTCAGGGGCAATTGCTGCTGCTGTCAACCTTGGAGAGGGATGCCAGCAACAGCAATGGGCAGGGGATGCCCCCTGAAGACCGGAGCTCTAGGCAACTGCCTAGGATGCCTAATGATAGCGCCAGCCCTGGTCATGCCACTCAAAGAGATCTGAGACCTGAGTAGTCCCCAGCTGGAAGATGGCTAAGTGTTATTTCTTTAATTCATTTGGTTCACTTTATCACATCGTTGGACAGATGTAAGCTTAGCTCACTTTTCCTGGGGGGACACTACTCTACACACAGTGGCATCGTTTTTAATAAAGGTCGTTGATGCTAAAAGGCGTGCTAAACCAAACTGAACTGTCAGGGTTTAATGCCGCTGTGAGTCTGAGACCTTTTTTCCACTGTTGTGTTGTGTGTCTCTAAAGAAAAAGAACAAAGAATAAGAACTACTTCACGATTCTATAAGTTTTTAGTAAGCTGTTTGATTTGGACGAAGATTTAATTGCCACATCAGTAATCGTTCAGAGAGCGACCTAGAGGAAGAGTGGACTCAAAGAGGAGCTGGCAGCTGCAGGAATGAAGCTTTGTGTGTGGCAAGTCTTTCACACAAAGAAAAGTCTGAAGTGAGAAGAAATGGGGTTGCAGATGGAGGTGACCCAGCACTTAGTGAAAAGCTGATTGGGGGATGAAGAAAAGGGGGAGGAAGGGGAAGGGAAAAGGAAGGCAAAGGGTAAAGATAGGGAGACCACTGGAAATAGAGGAAATGTATATAGATGGGGGGAAGGTGCTGGAGTCATCCCTGTCAGATAAACAACAAAATCACTGAAGCCCCATGCTTCTGACCTGTTTTTTAGCAAACCCTTTCAAAACTGTTTGTCATAGGTCAATCAGACCCAGCTCCTGTAAGTGCAATATGCCTGCAAAATAAAATTGAAATAGCGCAACAACCCCACCCCAAGTAAAGTTCCAGCTTTGCTTCCCTCAAAATAGCGAAGTAGATATGGAAGGCCAGCAGTCAATTAAAATAATCTTTGGCACATTTGAGAGCTTCTTCTTCCTGTCCTATTTAGCATAATCCAACCTCTTCTTACTGCTGTCTTCAATGACTCATGCCAGCATTGAAAAGATATCAATATATTCACCCTGAAATATTTTCTGCTGAAATTTCTGTGGCACTTGACTATCCAGCTGAGCAATGGCACTCAGAGTATGCCCATGCGGCAACACCTGCACCCCCAACAAAATAATCCCATGATCTCTGAGTTCAGCCCACACTTACCCTCTTTCTACATTGGATGACTCTGACCCTGAAGTTGAACATGACTCAGACAAATCCCCAAAATCCAGAGATTCTCATATACATCAGATCCAACTACTTTGCTTTTACTTTTCCTGGTCCAATCTCTTCATCACCCACCTCCAGTTATGCATTAATTTTTTATCCCACAGACACTGCCCCATGCTCTTGCCACTCCCGAGGTCCTTCTGGCTCTGAGCCTTGCTCATCCCTCCTGACAGGGGCCCAGCCCTCAGTCATCTCAGTTACGTTCTGTGCTAAGAACAAGGTATCCATCTCAGATCATTCACCACTAGACTCCTGCTGCATAGAACTGTCCTGCTCAGAGAACCTTTTCACCTTCTTTGACAAGGAAGATCGGCATGCTACTCAAAATCAAAGCCATCCCATTCCCTGGTGGATGCTGCTGTACTTGAACCCCAGTATTCCTGCTCCATCTCCTTTGCACTCCTCTATCCTGGGGCCTCCCTGACCCCTAGCTGTACCTCTACCCCACACTGCACTATTTTCCATCTGATCAATCAGGCAAGTGGGCTTTCTGCTAACTCTGTTCTTGGCTTCATCAGGCTGCTGTCCTTTATCTAAAGGTTCTTTCTGAACACGCTTTGGAACCATGACACTTGTTTACTGCTGCCCCTTGCTTTGTGCTCCCCCTTTCCCTCCAAGTCACTGACCTCTAACACTCAGCCACTAGCTTTCCCATTGTCCCTCTTGCCTCTGACAGAAATAAGAAAAATGAGCCAAAAGCCGGGAAGAGGAAAGTGTTGAATTTGAAAGAAAACAGCATATGTCATACTGGATCAGACCAATGGTCCATCAAGCCGTGTATCCTGTTTCCAGCAGCGGCCAGTCCAGGTTGCAAGAGCCTATCAGGTTCCCAAAAAGGTACACAGATTCCACAATGCTTATCCTGGGGTAAGCAGTGGATTTCCTTGGTCCTCTTTAATAACACAGGTCTGCAAAACATTTTTTTTCGAGAGCTGTTTTGGTTATTCCACATAGTTCCTTCCCTTGTTATCTGTAAACTCATGCATGTTGACTGTACTGAGATTTTTGTTCTATGTGAACCGTGCTGATGCTGAATAGTGCGGTATATAAGAGAATATAAATAAATAAATAATCTTTATGTTTTTTTGGTGCGCTGAATCCAAAAATGACCTTCATTTTGTCATAGGAAATCACATTTCCTGACAATTTAGGTAACTATGTTAAATAAGGCAATACCTCAAAATAAATGGAAATAGACTTATACAATTAAAGTTTTATTACAATATTTTCATGAAAATCCTTTTTTGAACTGAAATGAGCTCACCTACACACACTAAACTCGATTCTTCTTCCTTGTGAGGCTCCTCTTGGTGCATTTACACTTGTGAGTAGCATCTGGAATGTCTCTCTGAAGCATCCAACAGTAGTCTGCCATCATTGTAATGCTCCATTTTCCCTGGTATCTCCTTTCTATCTCTTTAATGTCTTGGTGGAATCATTCACCTTGTTCCTCACTCACAGCTCCCAAATTTTCAGGAAAGTAGTCAATGTGGGACTGGAGGAAATGCACTTTCAAACTCATCAGGCAACGTAAAGCTTGAAATGCTTTCAGCATTCGTCCGACGATCTTTTTGAAGTGAGGATCTTTGTTATTCCCTAAAATTTCTGTACGGCTTCTTTAAATGCAATCCACCCTTCTTTTTGAGGATCCGTCATGGTATTGACAAACTCTTGATCAACTATAAGCCTTCTAATGTCTGGTCTGACGAACACACCTTCCTTCAATTTTGCCTCCGACAGGCCTGGAAACCTGGTGACCAAGTATTTGAAGCATTCTCCATCTCTTGGAAGTGATTTTACGAATTGCTTCATCAATCCCAATTTTATGTGGAGAGGTGGTAGAAGAGCTTTATGGGAAGGTACCAAAGTTTCTCAGAGGACATTTTTTTCACCGACTGTTAGCACCCTCGGCTGCCAACTCTTCTTGGTCCAGTGATTTTGTCTGTCTCGACTGTCCCATAGACACAGAAAACAATGATATTTGGTATGCCCAGCTTGTTGCCCGAGGAGCATGCACAAGACCTTCAAGTTCCCACACACTTGCCAACCATGGTCTTCATATTTAAGTTTACAAAGAACCAATTCCAAGTTTTCGTAGGTTTCCTTCAAGTGTACGGAATGACCTACAGGTATGGAAGCGTAAAAACCGTTGTGGAGTAAAACTGCTTTGAGACTTCTTTTTGAAGAATCTATAAAAAGACGCCATTGCTCTGAATCATATTGGATCTTAAATTGACCCATCAGACCTTCGACATCGATGCAATAAACCAACTTGTCTTCCTGGGCGAAGTAAGGAACAAACTCCTTTTCACGATGTCTGAACCATGAAGATGACACTCCTGGCAACAATAAATTCCTGCTTTTCAGCCTTGATCCGAGTAACTCAGCGGCATCTTTGGGAAGATTCAAGTCTATTACCAAATCATTCATCTCCTCCTGAGAAAACAATTTTGGTCTTGTATCATCTTCAAAGTCAGAACTTGATTCGTCATCTGGTTCAGGTATGACTTCACCTTCATCGGAGCTAGGTATCTCTTCCAAGGTAGCAGGGGGCTTGGGTACTGATATATCTGTGCCATGGGGGGTGGGATGAATTACCGAATGAAGATTGGGGTATGAAATGGAATGCTTCCATTTGGAATTAAAGCCTTTCACATCGCATGAACAAAAGTAACAGTCGTCACTATGGTTCTTTTGCTCTCGCCATACCATAGGAATCCCATAACGGAAAGATTTTTTCTTACCCTTGAACCAGTTTTGGAGGTCCTCAACACACCGTTTGCACACTTTATGAGGCGCCCAGACTTTATCTTGATCTCCAATTTTTAGTCCAAAGTATGCAAAGTATACTTTTTTCACAAAGTCTGTAATATTCTCCTGTTGCTTCAACACTGTATATTCACCACAGATGAAACAGAAACTGTCTGGCGAATTAATACACTTTCGCGGAGCCATAACATAATGGTTGAAGAATGACGAGCTAACACGAATTGCGATGAAAAAGTGTGAACAGCCTAGAACCAAGAACCTGATGATGATTCGTGCACAAGTGTGGCATGCAGGAGAGAGCAGCTCTGTGTCTGTATACGAGACGTCACAGTGCTGGCCACGCCCCCCTGCACTGACTGCACTGACCGGAGCTGCTGCTATCTGCCTTGTGTCTCCCTCCCACTGGATTCTTCAGGAAAGATTAACCCCTTCTACCATTAGTAGCACGGACTTAAAACTTGCTTAGCTTATGTATATATTGCTGACCATCAGATTTACAGTGCTATATTTTTTTTTACATAACTCGGACAACCCCTTTAAGGTTTTTTTTGGCATTTTATATCTTAAATGCACTTATGTAAATTAATTAATAGTAATTTGAATTAATTAATAGTAATTTGAAAAAATTTGATAAATTTGAAGACAATTTTGCATGTTGTGGCAAATCATGACGTCTGGGAGTTTTTTCAATATTTTGTTTTCAGCACACCAAAATACATGGAAATTAGATGAAAATAATCAAACTGCTTTTTAGTCACAGACCTGTGTAATGGTTTATGGACCTTTCCTCCAGGAACTTGTCCAAACCTCTTTTAAAACAGCTACACTAAAAGCTTTTATTTCAACCTCCAGCAACAATTTCCAGAGTTTGATTACGCAGTGAGTGAAAAAAATATTTTCTCTGATTACTCTTAAACGTGCTACACCTCATTGCGTGTACCCTAGTCTGATTCCTCTAGAATTAGGAATCAGGAGATTCCAACTGTGAACAATGCCACAGCCACTGACAACTAATCAGTTGGAAGGACCCCTGTACCTAACCGCCGATGTGAGGCTACAAGGGTGACCTCTCCTGTCAGCCCTGCAGAGGGCACCTCAAGAAAAAATGCCAATGGGGAAGATGCACTCCACCAACAATGTCCTGTGTAGCGGACTCATGCCAGGCTTGACTTTCCTAGCAGCTATGTTGGTCTCCCTTACTGCACAAACCACTGCACATCTGCCTGTCTTCCCCAGTCCAAAGGCCTCTCACCCAGCTCTGTCCCAGTGGTGAGAACCCCCTGCAATTGCAAGCAGATGGACAAACCAGAAAGGTGATGTGACTGCAGGTAAGCCAGTAAGGCAACCAGGGGGCAGGAGCCCAAAGAAAAACCAGGAAGGGTAATTGGCTAAAAGAAGAATAATGAGTAACCTAAGGGTCACTCAAGAGGAAATACCAATTAACCCTTTCAGACCTGAATTTTTTCACAGACACCATATATATATACATGGAATTCAATGAATAACAAGACATCCAATACAGCGGACATATGGTCTGAAAGGGTTAAAATCAACTATCACCTAAAGCAAAGATTTCAGATTAAAAAAAAAAAAACAAATAGCATGAGCAATTAAGATCAAAAACAATTTTCACCACCACCCATCTCTTATTCAGTCTGCCTAAGCCAACCCCAAACAGCCTACCCCTCCCTACAATACAGGGTAGGAAGTAGGGGAGGAGGAGTGGCACTATATGTAAAAACTACTATTAAAGCTTTGGAATTACAGAGCTTAAAAGGGAGAGGGGAGGCATTGTGGGTTAAACTAGAAAGAGGGAAAGAGAAATCTATTTACATTGGTGTGATATACAGACCTCCCTCACAAGAGGAAGAGGTGGACAGAGAGTTAATTGAAGACATGCGCAGCATTGCTAGGAAAGGGGAATTGATACTGATAGGAGATTTCAATATGCCAGATTTTGATTGGCACATTCCTTCTGCAGTATCATCTAGAAGTAAGGAGATCCTGGATTCTCTACAGGGAGAACTATTCAGGCAATTGGTAACAGACCCCACATGTGAAGGGGCCATACTGGACTTGGTGCTTACCAATGGTGAAAGTGTTTCTGATGTTGTAGTGGGAGATCATTTTGCATCCAGTGATCACCAGATGGTGTGGTTCAGTATTAGGACTAGGGCTGTTAGAATCCATTCAAAGGCGAGGATCTTAGACTTTAGGAAGACTAACTTTGCGAAGATGGGCCAATACCTCAGGGAGTAGTTAGTTGGATGGGAACAGCTGAGAGATGTAGAAAAACAGTGGGAAAAACTGAAAGGGGATATTTTAAGGGCAACCAACCTTTTTGTTAAAATGGTAAATAAAGGTAAAAGGAAAAGGAGACCGCTATGGTTTTCGAAAGAAGTAGCTGAAAAAGTGAAGAAAAAGAGGGAGGCCTTCATGAAATACAAGAGATCAAAGAGAGAGGAAGACAGGCATCTGTATTTGGAAAAACTTAGAGAAGCTAGCAAAGTAGTCAAGAAGGCAAAGATTCAAAAGGAGGAGGAAATAGCCAATGCAATAAAATGGGGGGATAAGACATTTTTCAGATATATTAGTGAGAAGAGGAAGGGCAAGAGTGGTATTGTCAGACTCAAGGGTGCAGGGGAGGAATATGTAGAAGCTGATAAGGATAAAGCGGAATTGCTTAACAAATATTTTTGTTCTGTGTTCACAGATGAAGAACCAGGAGCAGGACCTCAGAAAACACCCACAAATAGGAACAGAAGCAAAGGACATCTTGAACAATTTTCAAAAGACTGTGTTCGTGAGAAACTATCTCAACTTAAAGTAGACAAAGCGATGGGACAGGATGGGATACACCCGAGAATACTGAGGGAACTTGGGGACATTCTAGCAGCTCCACTGACTGACCTTTTCAATGCCTCGATGGAGTTGGGAGTGGTGCCAAAGGACTGGAGTAAGGCTCATGTGGTGCCTTTACACAAAAGCGGAAGTAAGGATGTGGTTGAAAACTACAGGCCGGTTAGTTTAACTTCGGTGGTGAGTAAATTATTGAAAACGCTGCTGAAAGAGAAAATAGTGAGGTTTCTGGAGTCCAGAGGATTACAGGATCCAAGGCAGCATGGATTCACCAGAGGCAGGTCTTGTCAGACAAATCTGATTGATTTCTTTGACTGCACCGACTCCATCCTGTTCACATCCTTTTGAAGGTGCGGTCTCCAGAATTGCACACTATACTCCAAATGAGGTCGCACCAAAGACTTATACAGAGGCATTATCACCTCCTTTTTTCTGCTAGCCTTCAAAAGGATGTGAACAGGATGGAGTCGGTGCAGAGGGTGGCTACTAAAATGATTAGTGGTCTTCATTATAAAGCATATGAGGACAGACTGAAGGATCTTAATATGTACACCTTAGAGGAAAGGCGGGATAGAGGTGATATGATTGAGATGTTTAAATACCTCCGTGGCATAAATGTTCAGGGAGAGAGCCTCTTTCAGTTGAAAGCAAGTTCTGCTACAAGGGGACACGGGATGAGGGGAAGGGAGATAGATTCAGGAGTGATATGTGGAAATATTTCTTTATGGAAAGAGTAGTGGATCCGTGGAATAGTCTCCCAGTGGAAGTGGTAGAGATGCGGACAGTAACTGAATTCAAAAAAGCATGGGACAAACACAGAGGATCTCTAAAGGTAAAAAGGGGACTGTTGTAGTTGTTATGGAAGGACAGACTAGATAGGCCATGTGGTCTTTTTCTGTCGTCATATTTCTATGTTTCTATGTAATATTGTGTTCTTATTCCATCTGACTACTTCCCTCCCTCTTCCTATGCTATCCACACTTGTCTGCACATCTTGGAAGGGCTCATGTTAACACACCATTGGTTTAGTCTGACAGCACACCTTGTATTTTCCACTTGCTTTGCATTTGAGAAGAATACTTTGGTGGAGGAGTAGCCTAGTAGTTACAGCACTGGCTTGGTAGCCAAGAGACCAGCATTTGTTTCCCAGTGGCACTACTTGTGGCCTTGGGCAAGTCACTTAGCTCTCCATGGACTTGGAACAAAAGTCCTGGAAATCTACTTCTGGTTACACTGCCAAGAAAACCCAGAAGCTGCTAGGTTGCCAGGAGTCAGCATTGACTTAAAGGTGCCTTAGGGTACTTTTGCATTTATCACAGCCTCTTTATCAGGATGATTTACTTCTGTATTTTGTTAGTATCCTTCAAAGATCCCCCTCTCTGAGCCATGTTCTTATGAGTGACTATCAGCTTTCTGCCATGTTCTAGTTTAAACGTGGCTCCATTTCCTGCAGTTATAGTGGTTAAGGTAGAGCCCATCCATTTTGATTAGATTCTTCCTTCCCCAAAATGTGTCCAGTTCCTAAGTAATATAAAGCTCTTTTCCCAGCACCATTGTCTCATCCACACATTGAGACTCAAGAACTCTGCTTGTCTCTGAGATCCTGCACATGGAATAGGGAGCATTTCTGAGAAGGCAACCTTGGAGATTCTTTCTTCCATACTTCCCTATGTCATTGGTATCCACATTTACCATGGCAGATAGCTCTTCTCCAGGACTGTCTAACATCTCATCTAAGTGATTCATGAAGACTGCTAACTTCGCACCAGGAATCCTTATTTTCCAAAGATATAGCAATTCTTGCCTTTAAATGGCTGCCCGTGGTGGACAAATAAAAAAAGATATTCAGCAGAAGTACCCCAGTAGTGACTTCCACTGAATGTCTCTTAAAAACATAAAAAAAATCATAGGGTTAAATATTCAAAAGGGTTTTAGCTGGATAGCAGGACCAGCTAATTGGATAAACCCCACTGAGCCCAATATTTAGTGACACTTTATGCCAAATATTGGGCTCAATATCTGAATATTTTCTCTAACCACTGAAGCAATAGTGCCACAGAGGTCCATTGGTGGGAAGAGGGTGATCCAATAGACTATCCAGTCAATGGTGATTTTCAGTCCAGTAACTGGATCAGAAATTGCTTAAAGTTGGACAAAAAAAAAACAACAACCAGAAAATTAAGCAGTTTGGCTATCTGGATAGCAACTGAATTCAGCTAACCATATAAACCCTTTCGAATATCAAACCCTATGATTTTTAACCCTGGAATTACCGAGATGTTCTGCACACACTGAATACTGTTAGGGTCATAAATGACCCCACGACGAATTTTAATTGTTAACCATGAAAATTTTAAACTAAACAGACAAAATATTATTCCGAATTAATTATTTATTATATGAAGGTTAAATGTTTTGAAATTGAATGCTTTATCATAAAATTACATGAAGAAGAGTTGCCATGAAAGCAGTTTTTGCATGCACTTGATGAACACAGTAAAGTACTACAGTCATTTGCATGAGACACAGACAATTTCTGAATGTTCTTTGCAAACATTGCACTTGCAGGAGGTGCAAACTATGTTGCTTTTCTTGTCTTTTTCTCTGGAACAGCAGTGACACCTTGCCCTTTTCTTTGGAATCCCGGCATTGCAAACAGCATCAGTGGCTTCTTCAGTGCTGGAAGAAGTCTTGATGCAATTACTCTGAAGCAGCTGCTTTCCTAATTTCAAGAGGAATAGACAACGTTTGTGCTTTGGCTTGGACTGCCATTCTGGATTTAGGGGTATGTTTACTAAAACCCCGGTAATGTGCGGGCCGCGCTAGTGTGCGGGTGCCATATAAGGAGTGGGCGTTTCAGGCAGAAAAAAGCAAAACCGGGATTAAACATGCGCTAATGTGCACGGTGCTCATGTGCGCCCCGCACATTAGTGCATGAGAAAGCTGCGCAGGAAGCATAAGGGGCGCGCTGATGCTCAAGCACAGAAACAGAGCCACAGTACAATGGTTAAGACACTGATCAATGGTACAGGGATCAAGGGTTCAATCCCCCACTGTGCCCAATGAAGAAGGCTGACTGAGGCATTACTTTAGGAGGCAGTTTAATTTTGGGTGGCGTGCTATTGCTTTAGGAGGCATTTTATTTTTTATTTTAATTACTACTACGAGCAAACGCACTCTCAAAGCGTGTTAACATAAGGCGCCCCATAAGGCACATTTTAAAGTGCATTGTCCGCCAAGGCACCCTAGAATGTTGCTTATAGGGCACTTTATAGGGTGCCGTATGAGGTACCGCAGGGTCACAGCAATGTTTTTGATGGCAGCACTGTGCAGGTTAAGGAATGAAAAGCCTAAGTAGGTGCGCTGACATACAACAAGCAACAGCAGTGTAGCACAATGGTTAAGACACTGACCAATGCTGCAGGAGTCATGGGTTCAATCCCCTGCTGTGCCTAATGAAGAAGGCTGGCTGGGGCATAGCCTGTTATATGTAATATAGCTTATTTTTATTTTCATTAGTGCTGCCAGCAAACACACCCTCATAGTATGGTAACATAAGGTGCTGCATAAGGCGCCTCATAGGGTACCCCAGAGGGCACATTATAAAGTGCACTGTCTGCCACGGCACCCTAAAATGTCCCCTATAGGGCACCCTATAAGTTGCTCCACAGGATAACGTATAGTGCACCTTATATGGACGGTAACCATAAGGTAACCTATAGGGCGCCCTATAAAGCGCCCTCTGAGGCACCTTATGGGTACAGTACGATGAGGGTGTTCTTGCTGGCAGCAATAATGTACATGAAAAAGAGATAATGCTTTGGGCAGCAGTATCAAATAACACCACTGTGGGTTTGAACCCATGACCTCTGGCTCCACAGGCAGTGAGGTAACCACTGTGCTACAGCTGCTAGCAAGCCCAGGGCTGGCTGCAGAGGGAGTACACGTCACCACACAGACAGTCTGCTGTGGTCACCAGGATAGGGTTAGCCCACCCGTATCCATGATGCACTGCACATGCAAATCAGCTGTCCACAGATAAACACAAGATGCGGTATGCACCCCCACAGCACCTCGGCTTGGTAGGGGGAACTGACCATGTGCACCCCCACAGCACCTCGGCCTGGTAGGGGGTACTGACCATGTGTTTTACTGGCACAGAGTAGCTACACACCGTCACATTGTGCGGGTACTGTGCTCACCCTAAGGGTGCGGTGAGGCGCCAGCACCAGGTCCACAGCACCTTCCATGACTGAAAGAAGCCATGCTGGAGGTCCAAAGCAGGTTTGATGTGTGAGATAGGTAGTTTCTGCAGAAAAACCTTGGATATATTTGTCTGTTTCAGTCAGGTGTAACTCTTAGGACAGAGATGTCCAAACCTGTCCTGGAGGGCCACAATCCTGCCAGGTTTTGGGATAGCCCTAATGAATATGCATGAGATATATATGCATTAGAGATATCCTGCCAACCTGACTGGTTTGTGGCCCTCCAGGACTGGATTTGGAGACCCCTGCTTTACACCTCTGTCATTTAAGATGGTGAGTGGGCAAGGTACAGATGTCCTAGACATCAAAAAGGTAGCTAGAATGTGTCACATTCATCCTCGATTCTCACCACCACCAAAAAGATGTCTAATGGACAATATTTTGGTGGTGGTGAGAAGTGAGGAGGAATGTGACAAATTCTATCTAACCTTTTTGATGTCTTGGACATCTGCACCTTGCCCACTCACAATCTTAAATGACAGAGGTGTAAGGCAGGGATCTCCAAATCCAGTCCTGGAAGGCCACAAACCAATCAGGTTGGCAGGCTATCTCTAATGCATATATATCTCATGCATATTCATTAGGGCTATCCCAAAACCTGGCAGGATTGTGGCCCTCCAGGACAGGTTTGGACACCTCTGTCCTAGGAGGATCATGTACCACCACCACTCTCCTCCTCCAGGGCTGAGAGTGGTAAACAGGGTCTCCCATCAACAGATGCACATTCTACCTCTCTGCAATGGTGGCAGTAGAGGGGGCCATCAACCCCAGTTCTCCTGGGGAACAGACACCCTACAGGGCAGTCAATGCAGCTCTCTACACATCCATAACATAATAGCAGACAGACATTAGGCCTGGATATGCTAAGCAGCACCCCACCACTATCTGATATCTCCTACAGCAATCAGCCACTGCACAGCGCTCCATCAAGACACATACCAGCTGCAAACAGTCTGCTAGCTAGTCCATAAGTACATGTTCCTGGTGGAAATGCATGCATCCAGACCAGGAATGTCAGCATACACAACAAGCAGATAAATCAGTGACCAGGCCCCAAAAGGAAACCCATAAATATCACACAACAGAAATACTATAGAGCACTATGGGGGTGCCTAGCCATGCTGTCATCACTGAACAGTCAGGGTGAGAGTGATCTCCCAGCAGGACATACTGAGGTCACCCTGTCTGTGTAGGTGGTGGCCGGGCACTAAAATGTCCCAGCCAGTGCCCTATGCCCTGTGCAGATGCATCTTGGCCAGGCCACCATGTCTGGGCTATACCCATGGTACCTTGCTCCTCATTATGCACATTGGCAGGCCAATACTGGCAACAGTGCTGGCAGTGTGGGCTGTGGAAGGTGTTTGCAGCCACCACACACTGTATAGACAGACACACACTCCCACACCTATGCCAGCATTGTGCTACTATAGAGGAGTTTAGCAGCCCTGCCCACCACACCAGTCCTGGGCACAGTACAGGCATGGATATGGTACGCAATACTGTTGGGGGTCACTCCTCAGGGTGGTAAACACTGTCAGAGACCAGACCTGAAGCACACACCGCAGACATCAGAAAGATTGTTATGATGGAGCTCAATCAGCAAACTGTGCTTAACATAGGAATTTCTATCTGCCAGTACTCATAGCAAATGTTTGATAGCTGTGTACCGTATGCCCAGGTGTAGGGTGACATTGCTAAGGTATGCAAGTGCTAGCATTGGGAGATGCACGCAGGGCCCAATGTCCTGCCTCTCCAGGAGGCATTGGCCAATGGGGCCTGTGGGTGTGAGTGTGGGTGTGTCGGCCCCTGTTGGCTGCTGCTTTACGGCAGAGGTTCCCAACTCCAGTCCTGGTATGCCAAACACTGTTTTGGTTTTCATGCTGTCCCTCATGAATATGCATGAGCTACATCTGCATACCATGGGGGTGGTGCATAGATATGCAGCACAGGCATCTTTATTAGAGGATGCATGGAACCTGAATGATGTGGGGCCCTCCAGGACTGCATTTGGGAGACTCTGCTCTAGGTAATGCGCATGTTTATGGTGTCTGTGCTCGGTGGGGTAAAATATAGGCGTATTAACCATGCATATGTTCTCTGCAATAAAGGTTTGTCCTTACTATCACGGTTTAGTTGTTGAAAAAATATGTGGACTGGATTGGCAGGAGCCCCAGCTGGACTTTGAACCTGTGACTTTCTGTCTCCAAATACACTGCTTGTGTGCACTGCACCACCGCGTTGCCACAGAGGAAATGCATTCTCTGATGATACCATGACTGTTTATCCTGCAGGACCTGTCTGTTGCAGTGCTTTGCACCCACCTACACAGGGCTAGGCCATGGTCTGCTCTGGGCAGCTGCCACTGCCCCACTCCACCTCCAGTACCCCTGTGCCACCCTGCTGACATGCCCTTCTGCTGGTGGCGTTGGTGGTACGCAGTCTGCGGCCATTCTTTGTGCGGGTAGGCGGCTGCCTATGGTGGGGGTTCTGGGGTAGGGGTGCCTGCACATTTGTCCGCACGTCCCCCAATCACCGCCTGCCAAAGTTCTGTGCCCTTGGGGGTACCTGCTGGGTGCTATCCCCTGTGGCACTGTGATGGACACTCTCGTGCCCATATTGGGCCCTCATCAGTTTCTGTCTGGCTGCTGTTCAGTTTCAGCATTCCTAGGTGCCATCTAGGCATCTGCCTAGTCCGCACTGTGCCCCAGCTGCACCACAGCATGTGCCGCCTGCAGCCCTCTGTATCCCCTTTCCCTGCATCTTTCCAATTGCCCATTCCGACCTGCCCGCCCTGCTGTTGTGGAAATGTGCATGCCATAGGTAACCTGTCCAATGGAGAGGGAAACCCTGATCAGTGCTATTTCACTGTGGGATCATTCACCTTGTATGGGGACGGAGCGTAGACCCTTCTAAAATTCATAATTTGGGGGGGGGGGCTTTTTTGGGTGTGTTTTTTCATGTTCCCCATTACTATCACTATTGTCCAGCTTGATTATAATTTTATTATATTTTGTTTGGGTCATATTTGATGTTTATTTGCCCTTTTGTTCCGTGCACATGTATCACACTGCTCACGTTTTGTAGGTTTCCTCTGGTTTTGCTGTACATTGCTGACAGAAATGGTTTCTCTTCCCTTTAAATCGGCTCTACCGCGAGGTTTTCACTCGCGGTATTTTTTTGCTTGAATTTCAGCCCCGCTCCTGTGTGGGGAGCCTCTCCCTTCCCACTCTCCGCCCATTGACCCCGTCTCTCTGCCCCAGGGGAGCCTTCCTCCGCCCTCCGGGAGCCTTTCCACGCCTCTATCGCTCATTTGCGCGCCACGCACATGAGCGGGCCCGTTAGTGCGGTGCGCATGTGTGCAGGGCACAAAAATGCATCATTAGCGTGCGCTAAGGTATCTTAGCACACGCTATTGTGTGCCACGCACTTGTACGCCGTTTAGTAAACATACTCCTTAGTCTCTCCAAGGAGAAAACATGCTGCAAAAG
This sequence comes from Ichthyophis bannanicus, assembly GCA_033557465.1. Classification (NCBI taxonomy): domain Eukaryota; kingdom Metazoa; phylum Chordata; class Amphibia; order Gymnophiona; family Ichthyophiidae; genus Ichthyophis; species Ichthyophis bannanicus. The sequence continues at coordinate 265,239,106 of CM066036.1, forward strand.
CAGGGTCCACCAAAGAACAGCAAACTGCCACGTGGGCAACCAAGAACCAGTCAGGAAACGTGGCAGGGAGTTCCAATATTGCCTTTATTATTCCACGGATCAAGTGTGCCTAAACCCGACACAGGCCGTGTTTCGTTGACCACTTCCTCAGGGGTTAAAGGCTCACTAAAAGTACATACTGTCAGACGGCTGCCTGGGTGAGAATCTTCACACTCTTGGCAAGTGCATATTTCTATATGATTTGCAAGGTATTGTGGGCAATGTAGTTCATTCACACCAGACACAGCTGCTGACAATAATTTAGTTGTGCTCTTGGGTAAAGCCAATAAGATATTTATTTATGGGGTTATTTCTCCCAACACAGATATGCTTGGTAGCACATAAATTAGGTTACTTGCTTTCAGTGTTAACTTGGAAAAACAAAGTCAAAATCAGGAAAACAACAAATGAAAAGCCACAAAGCAAGAAACAAACTGTTCTTTTCAGGTTAACTTCTGATTACTTCCCACATAGATACAGAAGTGATTCTCTCCTAGCTCACAAGCAATTAGGTAAGGCTTAATTGCTAGCAGTTATCCAGCTGAAACCCCTTAGCTGGCTTGCTTTCTACAGTGTGGGTCAAATCCTGCTTCAGGAGCTTTTCTGGGTAGATTAAAGAACAAATTTGTATTTCTTTGTGATGGTTGCTGTACTTTATAACAGAAAGTTACCAACGGAGTTTAGACAGAGAACAGTCCATATAAATAGGATCTTCATCTGCTATTATTCCCCCTTGTTCAACAAGCATGGGTTCAATATCATGGATTGGCACAGATGAATCTCTCAATGGAGCACTTTCAGGAGAATACTTGTTTCCCTGCTGTCTTTCAAGGTTATAGCTAGGGCATAGATCAGTGTTCATACCTGAGCTTCCATTGCTGTTAGAGTTCCTCTCTATATAGCCTGGCCAGTATGTAGTCCAGTTCTTATGTCCAGCCTTCCAATCCAGATCCCTGGACACTGGATCTCTCTTCATATAGCTTCTGGCACGGGTCTTAGGGTCCCTTCCACGTGCAGCCGTCTCCCTTACAGGTAGCCTATGGTGATTCCTAGCTCTGCAGCACCATTCCTCTGGCTTTCCCCAGTCCAATGGTGTATGCTGGCCCTTGGAATACCTCCCAGTATACGTACTGCTTTGGACTCTTCTAGACCTCTCAAAGGCTTTTCTCCTCTTTCTTCCAGAGGGTTTCTTTCCCTCTCTGTCCGTCCGGTTTGGCTTTTGCTTCTGATGATCCTTCAGATGAAACTGATGATCCTTCTCTGGATATCCAAGGTGATCATGAAGATGGTCATCTGTAGAATAAACTCTACTCTTATTCTGCCTAGATGAGTGCTCCTCCCTAACACAGCGCAGCTGTGCTGAATCAGGCCCTGCCCTTTGAGATGAGTGCTTAGGGATTACCTCATAGCCCTCCTGATTGAACACACGTTTCCCCACTTCAGCTCCTCTAATGGCTGTTGGAAACCTGGTGCATTCTGGGACTGGTAGTCTTTTATGGGAAAATTCTGTTTTCTTATTTCTACCAGAACTGACAGGTTGCTTGTTCAGAGTCACTTCACCTTTTCTATAGCTCCTTCCTGAGCTATGATAAGCTTCCTTATCACAATACATATACACAATGAATAAAAACCACAACAAATAAAACAAAAATAAAAATGCATAAGCATATAAAAGTTGATAAAATACAAATCATCTTAAATAATTAAAACAATAAATAAGTAAAGGAACAAATAAACATAGGGGTATGTTTACTAAACCGCGCAATTGTGCGGGGCGCACTTGAGCGTGCGCTAAGGTACCTTAGCGCAAGCTAATAGTGCATTTTTGGTGCCCCGCACATGTGCGCGCCGCCCGCACATGTGCGCGGCGCGCTGATGTGCGATAGAGGCGTGGAAAGGCATTTTGAGGGCGGAGGAAGGCTCGCGGGGGGACGGGGTCAATGCGTGGAGAGAGGGAGGGGAGAGGCTCCCCGCACAGGAGCGTGGCTTAATTTCGGTCCAAAAAATACCGCGAGTGAAAACCTCGCGTTAGAGCCTATTTAAAGGGAAGAGAAACCATTTCCGTCAACAATGTACAGCAAAACCGGTGAAAATTTCAAAACGTGAGCAGTGTGATACATGTGCACAGAACAAAATGTCAAATAAAACATTAAAATGACCACAAGAAATATTGTAAAAATTATAGGTCAGCTGGGCAACAGTGATAGCAATGGGCAACAATAAGAAACACTCCCAGGAAAGCTCCGTAGACCCTTTCAAAAATCATTTCAGTTTATTGGAGCTTTCCTGGGAGTGTTGTTTAATGTTGCCCAGTGATATCACTGTTGCCCAGCTTGGATATGGGTGTTTGCCCCTTTTTCCGAGGTCATTTGTGCGGTTTATTTGCACTTTTGTCTCCATACAAGGTAAATGCGCCCACAGTAATATTGTGCAGATCAGGGTTTCTGACTCGTCAGGCCAGGTTTCCTATCTCCAGGGACTGCATAGTCTCTGTGGCCACAGTGTGGTGCAACAGAAACAGCCAATACCTGTAAGACCAAAGGGTCACAGGTTCAAATCCCAGCTGGGGCTCCTGCCAACCCAGTCTCCACATCTTTACCCACCACCAAACAGTGATAGTAAAGACACCCCTTTATTGCAGAGAACATAAGCATGGTTCAAACACCCATATTTTACCCTACACCACACACAAACCATAACAATGGGCATTACCAACAGCCGAGTCACCCAGATTCAGTCCTGGATTGCCACCAGTCAATCAGGTCATATGCTTTCTCCCAGATAAGGACATGTCTGCATGTTGGCGGAAGGGTACAGGTGGTGGAGGGGGCTGTGGCTGCAAGCCACAGCAGACAGTGGCCTAGGCCTGTGCAGGCTGGCACCGTCCAACGCAAGACAGGCTCTGTTGGATGTACAGTCATGGACTCCCCAGGGAATGCAGCATGTTCGTGGCAACACGGTGGTGCAGTGCACACAGACAGTGTGTGCAAGAACAGAAGGTCACAGGTTAAAAGGCCAGCTGGGGCTACTGCCAATCCTGTCCACATATTTTTCCCACAACTAAACCGTGATAGTAAGGACAAACCTTTATTGCTGAGAACCTACGCATGGTTAATACACCTATATTGGGAAACTGCCATAAAGCAGCAGCAAACAGGGCCAGACACACCCACACACACACCCACAGGCCCCATTGGCCAATGCCTCCTGGAGAGGCAGGACATTGGGCCCTGCCTGTATCTCCCAATACTAGCAGTTGCATACCTTAGCAATGCCACCCTACACCTGGGTATATGGTACACAGCTATCAAACGTTTCCCATGATAACTGGCAGATATCAATTCCTAAGTTAAGCATATTTGGCTCTTTGAGCTACACCATAACAATCATTCTGATGTCTGCGGTGTGTGCTGCAGGTCTGGTCTCTGACAGTGTTTACCACCCTGGGGAGTGACCCCCAACAGTATTGCGTACCTTATCCATGCCTGTACTGTGCCCAGGACTGGTTTGGTGGGTATGGCTGCTGAACTCCTCCATAGTAGCACAATGCTGGCATAGGTGTGGGGGTGGCTGTCTGTCTATCCAGTGTGTGGTGGCTGCAAACACCATCCACAGCCCACACTGCCAGCAATGTTGCCAGTATTGGCCTGCCAATGTACATAATGAGGAGCAAGGTACCATGGGTATAGGCCGGACAGGGTGGCCTGGCCAGGGTGCATCTGCACAGGGCATAGGGCACTGACTGGGACATTTTAGTGCCCAGCCACCACCTACACAGATAGGGTGACCTCAGTATGTCCTGCTGAGAGATCACTCTCACCCTGACTGTGCAGTGACCACAGCATGGCTAGGCACCCCCATAGTGCTATATAGTATTTCTCTCATGTGATAGATATGGGTTTTCTTTTGGGGCCCAGTCACTGATTTATCTGCTTGCTGTGTATGCTGACATCCCAGTTCTGGGTGCATGCATCTCCACTGGGAACATGCACTATGGACTAACTAGCAGACTGCTTGCAGCTGGTATGTGTCTTGATGGAGTGACTTGCAGGGTGCAGTGGATGATGACTTGCTTCAGGAGAATATCAGATGGTGGTGGGGTGCAGCTTACCCTATATCCAGGCCTAATGGCTGTCTTCTATTGTATTATGGAGGTGTATAGAGCTGCATTGACTGCCCTATGGACTGGGGTTGATGGTCCCCTCTACTGCCACCTTTGCAGGGAGGTAAAATGTGGATCTATTGATGGGAGGCCCTGTTTGCCACCCTTGGCCCGGGGGGGGGGGGGGGGGTCTGTGGTCCATGGCCCACAGCCCACCTGGGGGTCCATGGTGGTGGTTGTTGTTGTTATGCCTGACTAAGACAGACAAATATCCAAGGTGTTTCTGCAGAAGCTACCTATCTCACAGTTTAACACTGCTTTGGACCTCCAGCATGGCCTTATTCCACCATGGAAGGTGCTGTGGACCTGGTGCTGGGCGCCTCACCACACACTCAGGGTGAGCACAGTACCCGCACAATGTGATGGTGTGTAGCTACTCTGTGCCAGTTAAACACACGGTCAGTACCCCCTACCAGGCCGAGGTGCTGTGGGGGTGCACATGGTCACTTCCCCCTACCAGGCCGAGGTGCTGTGGGGGTGCATTCCCCATCTTGTGTTTATCTGTGGACAGCTGATTTGCATGTGCAGTGCATCATGGGTATGGGTGTGCTAACCCTATCCTAGAGACCACAACAGACTGTCTGTGTAGTGACATGCAGGCTGTCTGCAGCCAGCCTGGGGCTTGCCAGTAGCTATGGAGCTGTAGCCCAATGGTTTCTTCACTGTCTGTGAAACCAGAGGTCATGGGTTCAAACCCACAGTGGGGTTATTTGATAGGGTTGTCTGATGCATTCCTTTTTTTTAATGTACATATTTTGATGCCAGCAAAAACACCCTCAGCGTACTGTACCCATAAGGTGCCTCTGAGGGTGCTTTATAGGGCGCCCTATAGGGCACCTTATGGTTCCCGTCCATATAAGGTGCACTATACATTATCCTGTGACGCAACGTATAGGGTGCCCTATAGGGGACATTTTAGGGTGCTGTGGCGGACAGTGCAATTTATAATGTGCCCTATGGAGTGCCTTATAGGGTGCCTTATACGGCACCTTCAATTACGGCACGTGAGGGCGTGTTTGCTGGCAGCAATTAATAAATTAAAAATAAAGTGCTGCAGGGAAACATATGTACAATGCAAAGCTGATGCCACAGCCAGCCTTACGTATTAGGCACACTGGAGAGCAAACTCATTACCCCTGTATCAGCAGTCAGTGCCTTAACCATTGTGCTCCACTGCTGCTCCTCCTTGCCTGTCAGCGCACCTACTTATGCTTTCCATTCCTTAAACTGCACAGTGCTGCCATAACAAACAGTACTCTGACCTTGCGGTACCTCATACGGCACCCTCTAAAGCGCCCTATAAGCAACATTCTAGGGTGCCTTGGCTGAAAGTGCACTTTAAAATGTGCCTTATAGGCCGCCTTATGTTAACACGCTTTGAGAGTGCGTTTGCTAGTAGTGAAAATTAAAATAAACATAAAATGACTCCAAAAGCAATCTTACCCATAATGCCTCAGCCAGCCTTGTTCATGGGGCACTGTGGGGGATTGAACCCTTGATCCCTGCACTATTGGTCTGTGCCTTAACCATTGTGCTGTGGTTTTGTTCCTGTGCTTACACATTAGCGCGCCGCCTTATGCCGCCTAATATTAAAAAGCCTCCTAAATCAATAGCGCACCGCCTAATGCCCATCAGCGCGCCACCTTATGCCGCCCAATATTAAACTGGCTTCTAAAGTAATGCCTCAGCCAGCAGTCTACATTGAGCACTGTGGGTAATTGAATCCCTGATCCCTGCACCATTGGTCAGTGTCTTAACCATTGTGCTGTGGCTCTGCTCTTCTGTGTGCACATCAGCGCCACTTATGCCGCCCAGTATTAAAATGCCTCTGAAAACATTAGTACGCATCCTTATGCCCATCAGTGTGCAGCCTTATGCCGCCCATTATTTATATGTCTCATAAATTAATACCTCAGCCAGGTGTCTTCATTGGGCACTGTGGAGGATTGAACCCCTGATCCCTGCACTATTGGTAAGTTTCTTAGCCATTGTGCTGTGGCTCTGCTCTTTTGTGTACTCATCAGCGCGCTGCTTATGCCTCCCACGCAGCTTCCTCATGCGCCGCGAACCTTAGCGCATATGTCAATCACGGCTTTTCTTTTTCAGGACGGAACGCTCATTCCTTATATGGCATCCGCTCACTACCGCGGCCCGCACATTAGCGGGGTTTTAGTAAACATACCCCATAGTGTGATAAACCATTGATAAAATAACTATATTGCATTTAAATAATAAATAACATGTAACAATATAAAATGCAACAATATAAAACACAAAATGCGTACACTGTAAAGCCAAATAAACTCAAAACAGGAGAGAGAGGAGGACTAAAAAGACATGCAATATCCAAAATATAAAGCACGGTGTATAAAAAATGTTAAACAATAAATAAGTAAAACAACATAAACAAACTAGTAACAAAATAAACATTGCTTCATAAATACCTAGGAAGTAAAAAGCATTATAGAAAAAACTGGAGGAGATAGGAGTGAATAAGTGGGATACATGTAAAATTCTAAAGTGGCTATGCACTTATCTAAAAGAAAAACCAAAAAAAAAACCCAAAAAGCAGGACCAGCTTCTGGACATCAACCGACAGACAATACAAAAAAACATTAAAGAATACAATTAAAAACCTACCAATGTCACAGCCAATGTAAATCACAAATCTTTTTGATTGGCAGGGCCGTGGAAACAACCTGCCCCTCACACGCAGTGTAAGTTGAACTATACATGAATAAATAAATAAATAAACAAATAAAATGAGCAGGGAAGTAAAAGGATGCCATTTAAAATTGTAGACCAAAAACTACTTGTGGATATCAATGGAATAGCACACCCAAACCGAGACCAACCAACATCATCCCGATACAGAGACCTGTATAAATGTGACTTATCCTTATAATCACAGGGCCAAAAAGGATCCTCTACCCCTCATATTCAGTATGAATTAATCTGTACATAAATAAATAAATAAATGCTTAAAAGAACTAAAATCCATGCAAAAAAGGGTTTTTTTATATCCACGGTAGTGCCTAAAAACCGCCGACCAAAGGCAGAGGGTTTCAAAAGTGGATTATATGTCTTAAATTACCAAAAAGGAAAACGGCATTGTATATTTTAAAAAAAAAAGGAGGTAAATGAATTAAAAAGAGCGACCAAAGGCTCAGCCATGCACGCGCACAAAAAATGCAACACAACTGTGCCGACGGGCAAAAGCGGAACATATAGTAAGGCACTGTGCATGATCTTTCAAAAAGCCGAAGCCGAAAATGAACAGCATAGACTATCTCCTTACATTAATCATCTTATTGCCCCATTGCCAGCACATGAAAACAAAAAAACAAAACAAAACCTGTGACACAACCAGTGAAGATGCCGTCAGCAGGCGAAACTAAAAAACGCTTCTCATCGCAGCTTCCTGCACATGCGCTGATGGCTTAAAAACCCATTCTTTGGTGGGAAAACTGGAAAATAAATGATTGCATACCAGGTATTGCATCCACTGAAATGTGACAACGCTACTTTCAAAATTGTAAATAAATACACAAAAAGGATAAAAGAAAATTATGAAAGGACTAAAATCAGGACCAGGGATCCAAAACAAAAGCTAAAAATGGAAAAAATATATACATTTATAAGAGGACCACTCTCAAAATTTTAAAAGGGACAGCGGAGGGGGGGCGGAGCCAGCGGAGAACAAGATGGTCGCATAGTGCGATATCTCCTGTGAGCCCCGAGTGGAATCCTGCAGAATTGCCTTTTCAGGAAGCGGTGCGGTTTCCTTTTTTGACCGAAAAGTTGCAGCACAGAGAATGGATGGCATCCGTCAAACAAACCAAGTTGGAGTTTGCATCGGGGGGAACATCTGGGTCTAAACGAGCGAAGCAGGATCCCCCCTCACCCTTAAAGATGGCGCCCGACCGCGGCCCAACTGAGGGAACGAAGGAAATATTAGGTGAAATCCGGGCATTGCGTTCTTTAATATCGGCGAACGGGGAAACCTTAGCCCTGATGCAAGGCGATATGCAAGAGCTCAAGGAACAGATGCGGGGCCTTACAGATCGTCTAGCAAAAGTAGACGCTACAGTCATGGCGCACGAGGAACGCCTGCAGACCCACTCTAAGGCCCTTAAAAAGATAGATGTGTTAGAGGTGAGCCTGGAAGATCTCAATAATCGAGCGCGTAGAAACAACATAAGAATTGTCGGCATGTCAGAAGGAGCGGAGGGCGCCGATTCAATTGGTTTCATTGAGGCGCTCCTACCTAAACTGCTCAGAATCAACTTTGCTAAGCCCTTTGAGGTGGAACGGGCCCACAGAATTCCGGTACACACGGGAGGTCACAGTCCGAGGCCAAGACCCTTCATCTTTTGTGCATTTCGGCACCAGCAGGCCATGCAGATAATGACCGCGGCAAGAGCATCGGAGGCGGTCCTGTTTGAAGGGCATAAGCTCTCATTCTTTCCTGATCTCAGCAAGGCCACGATGGACAAAAGAAAGAAGTTCCTGGAACTGCGGCCTCGTCTTCAACACCTGCAGGCGAAGTATGGTCTGTTTTATCCTGCACGGTTCAAGGTGACTTTGGACAATTGTACTAAAACGTTTGAGGATCCCATCTGCCTGCTGCGTTTCATAGAAGATCAAGAGGCTCTAAGGATGCAAGTGGAAAGGGAGCCCTAATGTGTGGACTTCAAGGAATGTATACTTTTTTTCTTTGAGAAAATGTATGTAGATGCATTGGGTCCTATGTAGCACACAGCTAATGTATGTTGACTGTTGTTATGCAATGGTAGTGGGGTCTGTAATGCGTGGGGTATGACTAGCCCTTTTTGTTTGGTTGTGCTGCACATGCTTGTATTTTTTTGGTTTTCATAACTGCCTGAAATGTATAGGCAATATTAGATTTATATTGTCAGTCTCCTCGGGGCTCTGGGTGGTTGTCGCTCTGTGTATCCACTTACCCTTCTGCTGTCTCACCCTGATGTGGCTCCTTTTTTGGAGAAATAGGGTGTGGTGCCGCAGACTGCCTTGGGATGACCGGGATGTATGGGAAATGGATCAGTATTACATGCTAGACTTGCCTGCGGAGAGCTTGGCCCTTATTATCAGACTCCTCTTTTATAATGTGCCCCCTTAGAATCTTATCACTGAATGTGAAGGGCATTATGCATCCTGTGAAACGAAAAAAGATACTGATATATGCCCAAAAACAAAATGCTGAGTTAGTTTTGCTGCAAGAAACACATCTGTCCTCCAAAGAGTCCCTGAAACTAGTATCGAAGCATTTTACCGTGATTGCTCATTCACCTGCTTTGGGGAGGAAAAATGGGGTAGCCATACTACTTCACCACAAGGTGCAGCTGCAAGTCCTGTCCACACGGGCGGACTGTGAGGGGCGATGGACTAAAGTACATTTGGCTGCTGGTAATCAACAGGTTGTTGTAATCAATGTGTATGCTCCCAACTGTTCGCAACCATCATTTTTTCATGCTCTTGCAGAAGCTGTGCAGGAATGTTCATCTATTCCAGTGATCATTGGGGGTGACTTCAACAGCGTCCTCAACCCCCTGCTTGACTGTAGCCCATTTCGGACCCGAGGAGGCAGCGTATCACAGGTATTACTCTCATTAATACAAGAATTGGGGCTGGTGGATATTTGGAGAATACTACACCCCACGGAACGGGATTATACCTTTTTCTCTGTGCCTCACGGTTCCTTTTCTCGGATAGATTTTTTTTTAATCTCTAGACCCTTAACACCAGCGGTGGGGGATGCGCGTATTCTCAGTACTCATATTTCCGACCATGCGGCAGTTGTCCTGGATATAACCATTGAGGGTAATACCTCTCACCAGCATACATGGTCTTTCAACAGAACCCTTCTCGCGGACCTATCCTTCCAAGAGGCCATGAAGCAAGCTATCGAGGAATATTTCAGATGTAATCTTCCAGCAGATACAGCGAATTGGGCATGGTGGGAGGCCTTCAAGGCTACGATCCGGGCACAGATCACCAGTTACTCAATTGCTAATGCCAAGCGGGCGAGAGTTAAACTTAAGGCTTTGGAGGGGCAGATTAGAGCAGGAGAACGGATCCTTCAGAGAGCCTCCACTCCGGCAGTACTGAATCGTCTGCAGCAGTTAAGGTACCAATATAATACCATTTTAAGTTCGGAAGTGGAACAACATCTCTTTGATAGCCGGGCCCGCTATCATACTGAAAATAATAGGGCAGGGAAGCTATTAGCTGCAAGCTTGAAGGCCCGGAGGAGTAAAACACATATTACACACATTTCCAACGAGCAACAAGGTTTGTTGACCAACAGCAGTGAAATTGCCGAAGCCTTCCGCCAGTTTTATGCCCACCTATATGCCTCAGAAATATCCTTTGATGAGACGGTATGTCAAGAGTTTCTGGCCTATGTTGATAGACCGGTGCTGCGCCCCTGCCTGGCGGCTGAGCTAGGTAAGCCTATAACACTAGAGGAGATTCGAGAGGCATTATGCAGCATGAAAATCGGTAAAGCTGCCGGACCGGACGGTATTCCAGCCGAATTCTATAAAACCTTTGCGGACGCCCTTCTTCCTCAGCTCTTGAAGTACTACCTTTCGCTCCTGAAGCAGGGCTCTACTACTGGTGCATTTGCTCAAGCCACAATTGTCGTTTTAGAGAAACCGGGAAGAGACCCAACGAGTGTTAGTAATTACAGACCCATTTCGCTTCTCAACGCGGATTATAAAGTGTACTCTAGTATTCTGGCAAAGCGCTTGAGCAAGGTGCTGCATCGGCTGATCCACCCAGATCAATGTGGCTTCGTAGCAGGGCATTCCACGGCTGATAACGGAAGACTATTTTGTGAAGTATTGGAAATTGCAGCCAACCTTGATAGCCCCCTGTTGGGCCTTTCCATAGATGCCGAGAAGGCTTTCGACAGACTGGAATGGCCCTTCTTATACAAGGTGATGGACTGGTTCGGTTTGCCCAAAGAGTTCATAACCATGGTGCAGGTGTTATATGAGAACCCCACAGCGCAAATCCTGGTTAACGGCATCCTTTCTCGGACTCTCCCCCTTCGGCGAGGCACCAGGCAGGGATGTGCTCTTTCGCCCTTGCTATTCAACCTGGCTTTAGAACCGCTGGTCGCAAAGATCCGTCAATCTGAAAAGATCCTTGGGATGCAGATATTAGATTTTCATGTCAAACTCTCCGCTTACGCAGATGACCTGCTGGTCTTTCTTCGACCGGAATCAGTCGGCGCGCTGCTGCAGGTGATTGCGCAATACTCCAAGCTCTCGGGCTATAAAGTAAATTGGGCGAAGTCAGTTGCCTTCCCCCTCAATTGTAGGGCGAATGCCTCGATGGTGGATAGGTTTCCCTTCAAATGGGAAGCTGCCTCGATAAAATACCTTGGAGTCCACTACTCTGCTTCTTTGGAGGAGACAATATGTTTGAATTCTAAAAAACTTGTGGACATAGCTAGGTCCCATACTCAACAATGGTCCCCGCTTCATCTCACCTGGTGGGGCCGGCTGGAAGCTATAAAAATGACCTTGGTTCCCAAAATAAATTATCTCCTGAGCATGTTACCTATGCTATTGCCCCCTGCAATTTACAGAAGCCTGGAAAGGATCATGTGCGCCTTCTTATGGGAGGGGAAAACCCCCTGCATAGCGGTCAAGAAGCTAAAGGCAGATAAAACAGCTGGAGGGGTTCACTTCCCCGATTTTTTGTGGTACCACCGTTCCTTCCTGTTGAGTCAAGGGTCACATTGGCTCTTGAGTGAAGAGGAATCCTGTATTCCGACTTGGCTTCGATTAGAAGAGCGTATGGTTGGGGCGGAGCCTGATGTCCAGCGGGTAGGACGCTTTGCGTTGAAGCTCCCGAGAGGCCTACTTAGAATCCTGACTTAATACCTATACAAATTTACTATTTCGCTCCGAGCTGACCGGGGCACCTCGGGGGGGATGGCGGCCCATAAACCAGCGCGCTTGGACTTCGGGTCTCCTTCTTCTTCTTACGGAAAACGCTCCAAAACAGAGGTGTCCTCCCCACAGAAGATGGTTCCCTTTCGTGAAAACCCCGCAATGCACTTGGAGATTTTGGAGGAAATACGCGGCGTGAAGGAATTAGTGCAGTCCAATGGAGAAGCGCTTCGAGCCATGCGAGAAGACTTTGGAGTGCTCCAGGACCGACTTGAAGGTCTTTCATTACGGCAGGACAATATGGCGGGGGTCCTCGACTCGCACGAGGTGCGCTTGGGCAAACTGGACAAGGCTGAGCGCCAGATACAGAATCTTTAAAAGGAGTTGGAAGATAGCAATAATCGAGCCCGTCGCAACAATGTGAGGCTCCTCGGAATGCCGGAGGGGGTGGAAGCAGGAGATATAAGAGAATTCTTGCTTAAAACTCTTCCCTCCTTGCTGAAGATCACTTTTCACAGAGAACTGGAAATCGATCGAGCACACCGTGTTCCTGCCCACATGGCGCTCAACCGCACGACCCCCCGGCCTATTATCTTTAGCTTGCTACGATATCAACAAGTGGAACAAATTTTACATGCTGCCCGAGCGAATCATCATTTGGAATTTGAAGGTCGTAAGGTCTCCTTCTTTCCTGATTTGGCAAAGCCTACCGTTGACCGTCGGAAGAAACTCCTTGCTTTTCGCCCTCGACTTCAACAGCTACAGGCTCGCTTTGGCCTGTTGTATCCAGCGAAGCTCCGAGTGACTCTCCACAACCAGACCAGGACGTTCGAGGATCCTGATCTACTATCAACATTTTTGGACTCCAAAGAAGCAGAGCAGATGCGCTAATCCCAAATCTTGGACTCTTCTCTGCCGGCTCTATCCGCCATTTTGAAGGGCCCGATGCGGCGGTCATAGCCAAGCACAGAAATAGCCTGGACTTTCTTTCTTTCTCTGTATGACTTTTGTTTTTTTGGTCTCCTATCCCTTCATGATGTGTGCCTCGGTCGGACTCGGAGCACGCACAGTCCTACAGGTTATGTGTTTTTTCAATTTCGGCCTTCTCTGGGGTTTCTCCCCGCAGACACATGGTCGCCAGTAATTTTGGGGTTTTGCTTCTCCTCTACCGTACTGCGGTTTTCTTTGTTAATGTGGGGCGCTTCATTGTATTATATTAGCTTATTCTTCCTATGTCATGTGTACAGCCAGATACAGTCAGTTTGAGGGACATAGTGAAATTATGTGTGCTATCATGCTCAGAATTTTTAACTTTTCTGAATGGCCTTATGTAAAATCTTATTATTCATCGTCAAAGGCATTAATGGTCCACTCAAAGGAAAGAAAATCCTTAGCTATCTTAGCCATGAGCATGTTGATTTGGTGTTTCTTCAGGCAACGCATTTAAACTCTGCTGCAACACTGAAACTCAATGCTAGGCCTCACATGGTAGCTGCCTATTCTCCCACCGTTTCCAAATGGTACGGGATAGCCATTCTGGTTAAGAAGTCTTTGCACGCTACTGTACCTGATATTAGCGCTGACAAGGAGGGTAGATGGGCCCGTGTACACCTTGAGGTTGGAGATAGTGAATTCACGTATACTTGCATTATGCCCCGAATGTGGACAACCCTGCTTACTATGCAAGTATTGCGCAGTTGGCCTCGGCCTCTGCCAATGCTCCATTAATACTTGGTGGCGATTTTACTCAAGTGTTCCCTCATTCTTTTCTTCTCAAACAAGGTGCTCGTTGGTTGGAAGATCCAGTACCGAGTAGACCTGTGTGGCTAGATATAGAAGCGGGCCTTTGCTAACCGATTCCTCTTACCTTTCTCCCTGGTATGACTCTCCCATCAGACTCCCACTATCCACCAATGCTTTTAGACACTTTAGGTGCCTTTAATACTCTCATGCAATCTTTAGACTCCCCACTCTGGTCAGTGCAACTTCAGCATCGCATTCAGAGCACTAGCGTACTCCCGCCATCGGCATTCTCTACATAAGGTTGATTGGAGACTTTCCGATCTCTCGGTAGTTCACCGGGTGTAGCATCCAATTTTACTAAACCTTATGTAATGCTATCACTAGAGATACCTCTATAGCGCAGAAAGTATGGGAGAGAGAATCGCAGGTGACTTTGACTTCGGAGCAATGGAGCCTTATCTGGAGTGGAGGGACACGGGTTCCCGACCCGCCTCACTCACTCAGACCCTCTTCTTTCTAGCCCACCGGTGTTTTCACACTCCTCACAGATTAGACAAATGGAACACTACTCAGGGCAATGGTTGCTGGACACGTCCTGCGGCCATTGGTTCATTGCCTCATGTTATGCATGAATATCCCGCACTACAGTATTACTGGCGTCGGGTCTGGGGTCGTATTTAGTCTATCTCGCACTCTCAGGAGTCCCTTTCTTGGAGGATAGTGGGACTTCGCCCAGTTGCGGGGATCCCCTCTCTCCCAAAAATGGCTTATCTCCTTTCGAACTTTATGCTTGGCATTGCTATTTCCCTAATTAAGTAATACTGGAAAATTAGCTCCCATCTGAGCCCCAATGAATGGTGGAATCATGCCTGTCTTTACAGTAAATATGAACAAATACCTCGTCTGTTTCGCTTCCTCCGTTCAGACTCCTTCTCATTGGTCTCAATGGAAGATGTTCAATGACTATGTACATTTTGCTAAATGCTCTCATCTGACTGTCTAACTTTGTATATATCTCTGTCCCATGATCATGCTGTATTGTAGATACTCTTTTGATCGTTTGATGTATAATCACTGTTAATTGGAAGCGCTCACATGCTGATATAATCGGGTAGAGAAGAAGCATCGGGGTGGGGGGTAATGGGTTTACTTTTCCTTATTGTATACTTGTTTTGTCTCTTTTGGTGTGTTGTTTCTTTTGTTTGTTGTAAAATGAAAATAAAAGTTTAAAAAAAAAAAAGAAGAGCGTATGGTTACACCGTGCCCACTTCACCTAGTAGCAGGAATGCTACACCCATTTTCCTCTGGGATTGGCCGGGTTATTATCTCCACACAGCAAGCCTTTCGAGCATTGTTGCCGATTCTTGGCGAGAGAAACTCCCCCTCACGGCAGCTACCAATTTGGTTTAACCCGGCCTTTAAAATTGCCAAGGAATCATGTAACTGGCCGCGATGGCAGAAGTTGGGAATTTGGACAGTTGGTCAGGTACTGGACGGACTCAGATGGAAGACTTTTGATAGATTGCAGCAAGACTTTAACCTCCCTCCTGGGTGCTACTTCCAATGGATGCAGTTGCGCCACTGTCTAGGGGTGGCTCTTCCGTCCTTGGAGAGGCTGACTGATTCTTGGGGACTCCTGACAGTTATTGAAGATATAAACTCAAGAAGAGGGACAGCTTCTCGCTTTTATGCTCTATTTAAGGAGTATTATGCACCTCTGAACAGTGGCCTGCGACGCATCTGGGAAGATGAGACGAGGACTGTTATATCTCAGGAGGACTGGAGGAAATTTTGGGTTTTTTCGGTCCGTGCCTCACGTTCCGCAGCCCTTACCCAGTCTATGTTTTTCCTGGCACACAGAGCCTTTTTCACCCCACTTCGATTAAGCAAATGTAATAGAAAAGGGAATGCTCTCTGTTGGTCCTGTAATAAAGAAGTGGGAACACTGCGGCACATGTTGAAGGACTGCCCTCACATTCAGTCTTTTTGGAGTAGAGTCTGGGATAAAATTCAGCACGTCCTTCAGTTTTCAGAGGCTTTATCATGGCAGATAATAGTATTTCGTAATGCAATAAAGATCCCAGGCATTGCTAAGCATAATTATTTTCTGCTAAATTTTATGATTATAGTGGCGATCAAACTTTTACTTTCTCGCTGGAAAAACCCATGTAAACCCTCTTATGTAGAATGGTGGAATCAGATTTGTTTATTCGCCAAATATGAAAAAGCCTCTGATAGAACACAACAGGCTAAGGGGTTCGGGGTCAAGCTCTCTAAATGGCAAGCGCTAGATACTTATGTGATATAGTTTTCTCGTGTTTAGTTTTGTGATATATTTTCAGGCTCCCTTCTAGGAAGCAGTTGTTCATCTGGGCGGTCGACCTAGGGGTTTTGCGGCACACCGGGGGGAGGTAGTTGGGGTTTTCTTCCCCCTGTTTTTTTGCTGTTTCCTGCGTTCTCGAGGGGTTTTTCCTCGGGAGGACTGGTTTTTGGGGTGGGAGGGGGGTGTTTGGGTCATTCGTTATTTGTTGTATTGCTTTAATTCTTATTCCTTAACTTATCCCTTTTTACATTCTTTAATTTCTAATTTTAATTTTTGCCTTCCCATTATTTTATTTTATTTTTCCTTCTTCCTTGCTTTGCTGTAAGGTAGCTGGTCTTTATATCCATCTATGTTGCCAAGGATAAATTTGAATCAGGTTTTAGAAGTGTACAGGCCGGTGGGCTATATACATCTGTATTTTTCAGCTTTGTTGGGAAATTTTGTTTTATTTGTTGTAATTTATGGTGAAAATTTCAATAAACATATATACACAAAAGGGACAGCGGAAAGGGAGGGGAGGGGGGAAGGGGGAGAGAAAGGGGGGGTGTGGGGTGGGGAGGTGGAAGGGAGGAGGGGAAAGGAGGAGACGGGTAGGAGGGGGAAAGGGAAGGGGAGGGGAAAGAGGGGAGGAGGAGGGGGAGGGGGGAAAAGGGGGGGAGGGGGAGGGGGAAGGGAGAAGGGGGAAGGGGAGGGGAGGGGGAGGGGAGGATAGGGAAAGGGGAAAAGGGAAGGGGGGAGGGGGGGGAGGAAGGGGATGGGGAGAAGGAAGGGAGAGGGGGGAGGGGAGGAAAAGGGGAGGGAAAAAAAGGGGGGGAGGGGGAAAGGAAAAGGGGGGGGGGAAGGACAGGGAGAGGGAGAGGGAGAGGAGGGAGGGGGAGAGAAAGGAAACCCCAAACAGATGACAGGGGTAAATCAAATTATATAAAAACAGATATGATCATACCCGCGATTGCGCATTGTGATGGGGAAGATCCGTCCCTTGATGTGCAGTCAGAGGAAACTGAAGAAAGCAGGTCAGATTCTGACAGCCAGGAAATGCACATGGCTACAGGTTGCCAAGGGAGATGTAAACAAATCCAGCCACGAGTGCAGCAGCCCCGCCCAAGCTGCAAACAAGCCCCGTGCCCTGAGTGTAATAGGATTCACCTGGGTGGAGGAGGGGCGAATCTAAGCACTGTGGAAGATAAAAAGCACTCATTAGAAAGCAGTTAGCTCAAGCTCAGGAGGGAGCACAAGCTGTAGCTCAAGCTCAAGCTCAGGAGGGAGCACAAGCTGTAGCTCAAGCTCAGGCTCTGGTTCAGGTGCTGATTTGAGTTCAGGCTGGAGAGGAAGTTCAAGCTGGGGAGCAAGCTCAGGATCTGGATTAGGATCCGGGAGGAATTCTGATGGAGCAGCTGTGAATTCCTGCAGCAGAGCTAGAACAGGAGCTAACCTTGGAACAGACAGAGGAACAAAGAAAGCTCAAGCTGAAAAGGTACCGAGGGTTAAATCCCATAGTCTGCAGGAAAACTTCTCTCAGTTAAAGCCTTGGGAGGAAGGCAGCTGGAGGGAGAAGCCACGCAGGGAGCCAGCTTGGGTGTGTCCAGAAGCTCACGAGAGAGAAAGGTACAAACCTCTGAACTTTCCTAATAGTGAAAGAGCACTGCTCAGTAAGCCTTGCAGGCAGAAGCCAGAAGGTAGTTCCTATAAGAGGAACAGGGAGAAAACTAAGCCTAATAGTTTTCTCTGGGACAAAAAAGCTTTCCAGAATTCTCTTAAGGCTAAAGAGAATGTTTTTTGAACCCTGTGTGAATGCGTCCCTATGTATCCAGCGGGGGATGGGCTGGAGGATATGCAGGTTGAATACACAGATGAAGGCATAAACGATATACCCATGGATTGTACGTTGACCATTGCAGATAATATGGAAACACTTTGCTGAATTGAATGTTTGAAGCTATTGGTATAGCTGGAGAAAGCAAAGTGAGCATTTCTGCCATTGGAAAAGAAGCCTTTATTGTTTCCTATGTAAAGGACCGTGTCTTTAAAAGCTGGAAGAAAAAGATGTCATTCTTCTGCAGTTCCTGAGTTACTATTTCTTTATACCAGATGTATGGTTTTGTCTTGAGTTCATTTGTGTTTACCAAAACCCCGGGACGGGGGAAATAAAACCTTATTTTGACCTTACCATTCTGTTACCTCAATTCCTTTGCCTGTGAGGTGTTTGGGACTCCATTACCCAGAGGGCCAGTGTACTACTACGCCTGCACTACCCCCACTTCCTGGCTTAGGATAGTCATCAGCTGAACCCTCTCTGCTAGCCCTAAGACCCAGGGTGGGCAACTGGTGACAGCATGCCAAAAAACAAAAAGACCAACACATGGAAGTCTTATTAAAACACATTCACAAATGGTTATAAGAACACCGAAAAGTCTTGATCCATGTTTAAACCGTGTGGAGCCATGGTATTAAGCAAAAAAAATATACTTTTGTTCCAACCTTATCGTTGTTTTAATCAAATCTCCCCCTCGCCATACACTAATATCCCACAAGATGGGGCTTTAGAGGTTATTGAGCATTTTTTGATGATTAGACAGGATCATAAACATATCCCTACCAATTTTCTTCTTTCACTTGCTGAACTTGCGATGTGTAAAAATTATTTTTGCTTTAGGGACCTTTTTTACCAACAGATCAAGGGGGTAGCCATGGGTTCCTCCATGGCTCCCGATATTGCCAACCTTTACATGTATCGTTTTGAAGAGAAGTTTTTGAAGGAACATCCATTTAAGAACGAGATTTTATTGCGGATACGGTATATTGATGACATTTTTATACTTTGGAAAGGTTCCACGGATATGCTATCTGAGTATAACAATTGGGTTATTGCACTGGATGTCAACCTACGGTTTCAGATTACATATGATCCCACATGTATACCTTATTTGGATCTTCTGGTTCAAAAAGAAGGTGGAAAGATAACTACAATGTTGTATAGAAAACCCACGGATAAGAATCAATTTCTACATTACACAAGTTTCCATAACCCTTCCCTTAAGACAAATTTACCTGTGGGACAGTTACTAAGGGTAAAAAGGGTTTGTACTACCACGCAGGAGTTTGAACATCATGCGAAAGATTTGAGACAGAGATTTAGGACACGCCAATACCCCATCTGTTGTATTGAAGAAGCCTATGTGAGAGCACGGGATGAATCACGTGACACTATTAAAACCACAGAAGGAAAGTAGTCAACCTAAGATTGTATGTCCTCTTTTATATTCCTTGCAATCGCAAAAAATAGTAAATATCCTTAAAAAAGAATGTCATTTAATACAGACCCTTCCTGTAATACTTCCTGTAATACTTCCCTCATAGTGGCTCATAAGAGGAACGCAAGAGATTATCTAAATATAAGGGACAATTCCAGTGCGGTCATTGTTCTGTTTGTCTCAATGCTTTACCTGTGCGTAACATCTTCATTCATCCAGTCACTCAGAAAAAGTTTTATATAAATGACTTCTCAAATTGTGATACATCTAATGTTATTTATGTTATCCAGTGCCCTTGTGAAAAGCTCTATGTGGGCAAAACTAACCGCTGCATACAGACACATATAGTGGAACACAAGAGTTGTGTTAGAAGGAAACTGATTGATAAACCGCTAGTGCAGCATTGGTTAGACATGGGACATACACTAGCAGACATCAAATTTTTTGTTTTAAAAAAAGTTCAACAGAATTGGAGAGGGGGAGATTTGATTAAAACAACGATAAGGTTGGAACAAAAGTATATGTTTTTGCTTAATACCATGGCTGAACGAAACACGGCCTGTGCCGGGTTTAGGCACACTTGATCCGTGGAATAATAAAGGCAATATTGGAACTCCCTGCCACGTTTCCTGACTGATTCTGGATTTAGTGACATCCAATTAATGAAGGCGTTCAAAGCACTGATGTCCAACATGTTGTAGAAGATTGTCACTGGCCGGCGTCTTGTCAATTTGTTTTGTGGTATACGTGTGCAACATTTGATCTTCCGTATCTACTCTATCTTTACTAGAATTATAGTCCAAGATCATGTGTGGTTTTTTGTCTGGACGTGTGTTATCTACTTCTTCTTGATCATGCAAACTGCTCAGAAGAACAATCACTTTTCCTTTCTTCGGGCAATGGGAAACCAGAGTGACGTCATTGCGAAAGGCAAACAGTGAAGTGAATACCTCTCGGCCCTTTACTGTTAAAAATTCTGGAGGTAATTCTTTTCTGTTCTTTCGAATTGTCCCCAAAAGTGTCATTTGTTTTTCTAGCAATTTCCGTGACAGGGATAAACTGTAGAAGAAATTGTCAACAGTAACATTTCTGCCAGATTGTGTCAAACCTTCAGTCAGTTGCAGCACAACCCTTTCACCCTGATTCTGTTCCCTGTTTTGTCCGAGTTCCTTTCCTGTATATACTTGAAGACGCAGAACATATGACGTTGCACAGTCACATAACATCCATAGCTTTATGCCATATTTCCCAGGTTTACTGGGAATATATTGTCTGAATGGAACATGGCCACGAAATGTAAGCATTTGCTCATTCACGGTAACATTTTCACCAGGAACAAAGGCGTCACTTAGAGTTGCTTCCCAGGTATCAAAAACTTATCTGATTGGAGCAAGCTTATCCACGCCTCGTTGTTCACTTCTCTTGGTTGCATCATCAAATCTGAGAGCACAAGAAATTTGCTGAAAACGGTTATGGACCATCTTCAAGGTTCCACAACTGAACTATGGATTCATTTCGTGACTTGTACACACCTGAGAGGATCAGAAGTCCAAGAAAATGTTGAAATTCTCCGTTTGTCAAATCTTTCCAGGTGTCGTCATAAATGTGTCTTCCTTGTTTGCTCATCCACATCATGATTTCATTCAATGAGTTCTTCCTCATGAACAAGTGGAATGCTGCGAGAGGGCCATCAACATTTCGTACAGCATACCTTGTAGGACCTTGTTGTACAGGCATGACATTAGCTCTGGCGTATCTTCCAGCAGCTTGCTTTATAGGTTTCCTGTTCCATGATGTGGCATCCTTAGATACATAGGCTTCAATGGCAACATTTTTGCTTATAGCTGATGACCTCTTAGCTCCTCTATGACCACAACTAAGATTCCTCACAGATGATACTGACACCGAGGACTCCTGCCTTCTTCCCCGTCCAGCACAGCCTCGACCTGTAACTTGATTCTTTGCTGCAGGCAATGTTAACGGCTCAACATCAGTCTCACATTCACTTGGCGATCAACTGCTGTCGCCATCTGAATCATGACTGTCATCATCAGATTTATCGCCCGAACTTGGCTGATATGCTTCTTCGCTTGCTGAATATGCTGCATCATCAGACGACTCAGAGCCGTCACTGTCAGCATCTCGTTGCAATATTTCTCTTACTTGGGCAGCTGAATACTTTCGTTTTGACATCATAAACAATAACCTAAAATAAATAAACAAAGATAAAGTTTAATAAAACGCAAAGCAGTTTTACTATAGGTGTACAATAATTGTGATGAATGAACTGAAAGCCTTTAGATTTCATCGGAAATAATGAGAGAACGCATGATATCAATTACAGAAAATGTGTAATTTTCATAAAATAAGAGTACAAAAAATAAATGATACATAATTAATGATAAATACCTTTGTCAGATCAAAAAATTCACAAAACTGCAAATTGTATCACGATCTAAACCGGACGTAAGCAACTGGGGTCAAAAATGACCCCACTGGTACTCTGTGCTGCAATTCATCACTAGCGTCACCTAGCGGATGAAAATTATTCCTCTCATGGTGCAATATAAAGAGAATATTGACATGTGAAAAGTCATAAAAAGATTGCATTCTTGAACAACTAGTTTCCGAGATACGCGTTGTGAAACTTGCAATGGGGTCATTTTTGACCCCATCAGTACTCCCAGGGTTAAAATGTATTAAAGAGAAGCCCTTAAGTTCTCCAATATCAAGTGTATTTGAGTCCATTGGATGTATATTCTAAGGGATGGAGAGAAAGACTGATAGCCTGGAGTTAACTGCTTTGTTGGTGTCTTCTCAAGAGAATATATCTTTGTGTACTACACTGCTTATTTTATTATGCTCTAAGTCAAACAAAAATTTGATTTTCAAATATGAGTTTAGTTAAACATATTCCTTTAAGCTACACTTGTTCCCTGATGTGGCAAGGACTACCCAGTTGAGCAGGAAAATATTTATGTAGAAGAGATCAGAAGTCCTTGCCTTGTTCAAGTTCCCCTGTAAAGGGAATAAGTATGCATTTTTCACCTTATTCAACTGGATAACTTCTTGATGCAAAACCCGTAGGCTGATATTGTTGCTGTATTGGTTGGGGATGGTAGGCAGTGGTTATTGTGTGAAGTCTGTTAAGATGATGTCATGGATGATTTTGAATTATTATTCCATAGTGCTTTCTAAATAATGACTTTTTCTTTTCTCTCATTCATTAATGAGGGCTTGTCACATGTATACTGTAGCTATGTCCTATGTCTGGATTTCCTGGGTTATTTAGGAATTCTGCTGTGTTTCCTTATTAGATTTATTTTTAGGATCTAGCTCATGCCTTCTCAGAAGAAGATCAAAGTGAGTTACATTCAGGTACATTAGGTATTTTCTTGTTCTCAGAGGGATATGTTTACGAAGCTCCCACCAAGGACTGGCAGGGTGGGCTTTCAAGGCCGGCACTAGCAGCACCATGATGGAAACGCCCAGATGCACAGTGCCCGGGTAGTGCATGTCTTTTTAGCGCAGCGCTCTGCGCTACTTCTTAGTGTGGCACTAAAACCCCACACCACCCCCACAGCTCAGTTTGGACCTAAGGCAATAGGAGGTTAAATGACTTGCCCAAGTTCATAAGAAGTAGCAGTGAGATTTGAACCAGTGCCCTAACCATTAGGCTACTCCTCCACTCAAAAATGTTTCATAAATCTTTTTTTTTTTAATCCTCTTTAAAACAATAAAGCATGTGTGTTCTTTCCTTTTGAAAAATCAGTTTAATTTATTTGTGCATTGGCTGCACAAGTTAGGCAGGCTGTTACAAAATTACTTCCTGAGAACATAGTAACTGCTAGCAACCTTTAGTGAATTGGCCTCAAAATGTCTGACCTGGCAGATGCACTGTGTATTGCAATCAGTAAATATGTCAATATATCAAGGGAGATAGTAGTTCTCCCAGTGTTTCTGCTTAGACTCGTATTACATGGCCTCATAGATACTCTGTTTTAAGTGTCCAGCTTTACCCATTCATAGTGAATTTAACAAATAACATTTGAATCTCCTGATCATTGCAAAATAAATTTATTTCTGCCTACTAGGGCTTTTTTTCTTATTTCAGGGATAGGGAGAGGCTGTTTTCTTGATACAATTTTTTTTTCATTTTCTTTCATATGTTTTCCATTATTTTTTAGTTTGTTTCATTTTTTTAAGTCTGCATTATTTGCCAATCCACTCACAAAGCGGTCTGTTTACTAAAGTGTAGTAAGATTTCTCAATTACAGTACGTCAGTAGCTAAAATTAATGTGTAGTAACTGCAACATCTTTTTTTTTTTAATTTATAGAACAATTTACATTATACAGAAAGAAAGTATAGCGACGTCATTATACATTCATGAAACATCATTATATGTACATGATACATCGCACATAAACCAAGCCCACATCAAGGAGGTGATACGCAACAGAAATAAGACAAACCATTTCACTGGTTCCTGAAACAAAAAAAAACAAGAACTCCTTTTGAATAGTCAAGAAACACAAAATAACTAACACTAATCCATACCTTATGTCATTCCTTATCTTTCAAAAAATCCCGGAGGGCTTTTTTAGAGGTACGTCAGCGTGTCTTGGCTCTGGGGGCATTATTTTATTTGAAGTTCCCTTGTAAATGTTATGTGGTATTTCAAGGGAAACAATATATTTTTTTTGCAGTGTAACTGCAACATCTTTGTATTAACTGTGTGGAACATTCCCAACATTTTGCCATTCAGTTAGCATAGAGAAAAACTATTTTAACTGAATTGCAGGTAATACAAAATAGTGAACTACAGCTGCTCAAGAGGGGTTAACTGTGCCACATTATCTGCTCATTAACAGTTAACACACATTAACTACCCACATATTTAATTGTAAGGAGTATTTGCCATCCATTCCATACCATTCCTGGCCTCCTTCCAGGTAACATGTATATAAGTATGCAATAGCCTCTTAGGAACCATTTTAACTATTAGTATGTCACTTAAGATAACATGGGAGTTAGCTGCTAACAGTTAATGTGGCTTAGTAAATAAGCCTCTTAAATGCATAAAAAGCTTCCCTTCCAGAACTTCCCTTACACCCATTCTGCCTCCTCAACCCTCCTAACCTGTTGCATTTAAAACCTGGGACTGGGTAAGCTTAAGGAGGGATCTAAAAGAGGAGCGAGAGAATAGAGAGTAGAACAATAGATTAGTGGCAAGAGGAGTCAGTGGTGAAGCCAAAGTCCAAATCTTGCTGATGCACTTTGTGGTTTTGGTCAAAGTCACTTAACCTTCTATTGCCTTAGGTACAAGTTAGGGATCCTGTTATCAAAGTGCATTGTGCAGTTAACACGTTTCAGCGTACATCAACAGCTTCTGCAGACCCACACTCATTGTTACCATGCAGACAGGATAATTTACATGCGCCAAAACGTGCATTCACTGCACATTGTTTAGTGGGCCGGGGTCTGGGTGAGGATGAGGCAGCGAGTGAGAATTCACTGCACATTGTGGTTAGCACATTGATTTTTACTCAAAATGTACATGGGGCAAAATAATTCCACTCTTTAGTAAAAGGGCCCCTTAAATTGTAAGCTATCAAGCAATTGCAATTGTAAGCTGTCAGGCAAATGCAATTGTAAGCTATTGCACTTGAATGTAACTTGTCTGGAACTACTACTCGTAATAGTAAGGCATTAGCTAAATAAAAATAAATAAATACATTTTAAAAAGCCAGTTCAAGGGAATTTTAAAATATTTTACATTTGGGTTTAATTAGATGGAAAAGAGATAGAGCAGGCAAAATAGAAAATGTAAGGAAAACAAACTAAGGGGCTTGTTTACAAAGCCGCGGTAGCAGTTTCCGATCGTTATCGGAGCCACGGCCCCATTGATTTCAAATGGGGCCGCTGCTCCGATAACGATCAGAAATAGCTACCGCGGCTTTGTAAACAAGCCCCTAAATTTCATTCATTTTTCTTTCATTTCATTTCTAAAAGAAAATAGAAAAATCAAGAAATGTTGAATTTCCTATTAATTGATAGCACATCCCTGTTGCCCATTCTTCTGCTGACAGGAGAAACTCGGTTCCTTTGGAAATAATGAGTATCTAGTATACATCACAAGACGTCTGCTATATTTCCCTATCTCCTATTCCATCTTTTCCTCTCATGACACTCCATAAGCCTCCTTTCCCTTTTCATTCATTGTTTCCCCTAGCCCTACCTAATAATTAGGGGTGTGTACAAGCAGAAAAAACATTTGTTTTGTTTAGTTTCTTGTCTCATTTGTGGGTGTTTTGTTTTGTTTTGCTTTAATTTTCATTTTGAGGAAATGTCATTAGTAGTGTGCACTATTATGAAATAGTGTTTGCTATTTATCAATAGGCAGACTATTCTTTAATAGTGGCCTCACAAGCAGCAGTGCTCATTATTTAGAAATAGTATGTATTAATGACATTGGAAAAATCCCCAAATTTCCAGGTTTTTTCCTGTCATTTTAGGTTACAATTGTTATGAAACAACATGGGAACTGTTCTTTACATGTCCCATATTGTTTCAAACAAATGCATTTCTCTACTAACAATGCTCACTCCAAGATTATCTCCCAAAGTGTCAGATTGAAAAGGTGCCTCTGTTCTCTGTTGCTTTTTGACTTTACCCACATTTTCCCTATTTTCTCTGAGTTTCCCTGATCCCTTTAATAATTCTCATTCCTAGATTGTGTATCTTACTTTCAAATGCCTGTCACTTATAAGAAATGAATATAAAGTCGTACCACTCTAAATTTGTTACATTAGGTTCATTTTTGATAACACAGTGGTAAACATATGAAATGCATACTCTCTCGATTCTGTTTCTTCATGTTTGTTAACCCTGTGGAGTAGATAATGACAGCTCTAACTAGTGTTTTGATGGGTTCTTTTTCATTGCAAGAAAGTAACAAAAAGACATCTGCCAAAAAACAGGACACAGGCGCTGAATCTGTGAAGCTGCTATTGAGTACTGATACCGCTGTTATGAATAGCTGTCACAATCCTTCCTTATTAAATAGAAACAACTCTGCCTGTAGACTTTGTTTTCCTTCTGATCTAGTCTCTACACCATGCTTGTCTCGACATGAGATGAATTTCTAAAATGGAAATATATAGTGCACTGTGGACCTGGTACGAACATTGTTTTCCTCGAATGCAGCTCCAACATGAGGGGGAATATGTACAAGTTGATGAAAAAAATATCAACCAAGCTGATTGACTAACTCTTTTCTAGCATGCTAGATTGGTTCTGTAGGTATGTGATCAGTATGGGGCATGATTACTAAAGGGTGTGCCGTTAGCCTGCGGTCGGGCTACGATACTATTGTAGAGGCTTGTGCCAGCTTCAGGGGGGCATATGCATCCGTCCCCTTGACATTGGCACATGGCCAACATGCAGCACCATGGAACCTGGCATGTGGGTGCGCTTAATGCCACCCACTGAGGTGGCATTAAGAGTACCCATGCTAACAACAACAATCATGGCTAGCTCACATCCATAACACCCACGCTAACTGTGGTGCTCCATCAATGCCCACATTATGCCCAGTCATGTACTAACCAGTTAGCATAGGATTTTTAGTGTGGGGCCCCGGGCTAACTTTCCATGCAGCGTGCTTTCCATGCACTAAAGCCTGCACTAACAGTTAGTACAGGTTAGTAATGATGCCCCAGTATGAGTTTAACAGTGTATTATCTTGTTTGTGTTAGACTTTCTAAAATGAGTGCTATAAATTTGCAAAATGATCAGCATTTGAAAGGTACGTGGGATCCAAGACAAAAGAGGACATGGATAAATTTCTGGAAAAGATGAGAAATCTAGGAAGATATACAGGAGAGCATAGGTACAAACAAATGAAAAGTTGCTAAGACAATAAAGAAAGGGTGACATGACTTTTTAGAGATCTTGGTGCACAAAGGAAGTGCAGAGGAGGGATTATAAAACTGCTAAGTGAAAAGAAGGCACAAGGAGAGCATCTAGGATTAGGCAAAAATACTGAATATCTTTTCTATTCAGTGAAGGAAGGGTAGAAAAAGGAAGGCTGGAAATCAGAAGCTCATTAATCTGAGCTTGTGGTGAGTAAATTAATTGATTCACTTCTAAAACAGAATAGTGCAATTTCTGGAATCCAATGGATTGCAGAATACAAGGCAGTATGGTGCTACCAGAGGTAGGTCTTGTCAGACAAATCTGATCAATTTCTTTCACTGACTAGAGAGCTGAATCAGAGGAAAGCACTAAATGTAATGTACAGAGACTTCAGAAAGCCCTTTAGCACTATTATGCATAGGGCACCCATATACAGAGTGTTCTTGCTATGGGCCCCAAAGTGACTGACAGGGTCTAGAACGGATTGAGGAGGAGGTGAAAAAGGGGAGTGGTAAATGGAGTTCACTCTAAGGAAATCAAAGTTACCAGTGGTATATCATAGGGATTGGTGCTTGCTCTGCGCCTTTTCAATATTTCTGTAGATACTAACATCTGCAATAGAATAGGCATCCTGAAAGGTGTGGAAGACATGAGGTGGTATCTAGAGAAACTAGAGAAATGGTCTAGAGTTTGGAAGCTTAGATGCAATTACTTCTC
Organism: Ichthyophis bannanicus; assembly: GCA_033557465.1. Classification (NCBI taxonomy): domain Eukaryota; kingdom Metazoa; phylum Chordata; class Amphibia; order Gymnophiona; family Ichthyophiidae; genus Ichthyophis; species Ichthyophis bannanicus. The sequence goes on from CM066036.1 coordinate 265,267,185, forward strand.
AAACTGAGATCTGACCAGAGCCTTAAAAGCAATATTGCCTCCTGTTTTTGGGCTGGACTGCTAAAGAAGGTAATATTGCTTTTAAACAAGTTTCTGGTCAGATCTTAGGTCTGAGAGTGGCGACTGTACTTTCAAGTGACCATTAACTGAAAGGAGTTGGTCAAGAGGATATTGAAATGATCAACAGCTTTCATCATAAAGCAGATGAGGACTGACTTAAAGATTTAAACATGTATACCCTGGAAGAAAGGCAGAAAAGGAGAGATACAATAGAGACAATTCAAAAGTACTGTAAATGTATAATAAGCAGGGTATGTCTGCATGCCATCTATCTATCTATCTATCTATTGAACATTTATAAAGCGCTTCAAACGTACGAAGCACTGTACATACATGAAGAAAAGACAGTCCCTGCTCATCAGAGCTCACGATCTAGTCAAGAAGATAACAAAATACAAATACAATCAAGTAAGACAAAGTATACAATAAAGAAGAAGAGCAAAAACAAGAATCAAGAACAGAAAGCAATAGAGAAGAGATGGGTTTTCAATCTGGACTTGAAGAGGTCCAGAGAGGGCGTATTGCGCACAGACAGAAGAAGATTGTTCCAGGCAAAGGGTGCAGCCAGATGAAAGGAGCGAAGTCTAGAATTAGCAATACAAGTGGAGGGCATAGAGAGACGAAGGCTGTTCGAAGAGCGAAGAACGCGAGAGAGGATGTAAGGAGAGATAAGAGATGATAGGTAGTGGGGGGCTGAAGAGTGAATGCATTTATAGGTCAAGAGGAGGAGTTTGAATTGGATCTGGAAGCAGATGGGAAGCCAATGAAGGGACTTGAGAAGAGGACTGACATGGGAAAAGTGATGCTGATGTAAAATTAGTCGAGCAGCAGAATGTTGAATAGATTGAAGGGGAAAGAGATGGTTTGCGGGAAGGCCAGCAAGAAGAATATTGTAGTAATCAAGACAGGAGGTGATCAAGGAGTGGACAATCATTTTAGTAGTGTCATCAGAAAGGAAGGGGCAAATTTTGTTGCTGTTATAAAGGAAGAAACGGCAAGTCTTAGCTACGAGTTGGATATGAGTGAAGAAAGAGAGACAGGAGTCAAAGATAACACCCAGGTTACGAGCTGAAGAGACAGGAAGGATTAAAGAGTTATCCACAGAGACTGAGAAAGGGGGTAGAGGAGGGGAGGCATTGGGGGGAAAGATAAGGAGTTCAATCTTAGCCATATTTAATTTCAAGCGGCGGTGAGACATCCAAGTAGCAATGTCTGAAAGGCAAACAGTGATCTTGTCATGGATTGCTGGAGAGATATCAGGCGAAGAGAGGTAGATTTGAGAGTCATCAGCATAGAGATGATAATGAAAGCTGTGGGAAGAGATAAGAGCACCAAGAGATTGGGTATAGAGAGAGAAGAGGAGCGGTCCCAGAACAGAACCCTGGGGAACACCAACTGGGAGCGGGGTGGCAGAGGAGGAGGAGCCACCAGAACACACTGTGTAAATAGTCTATTTTAATGACTTTCATGGGGGAATGGGTACTTATGTGTGGAGTATAGGAGGTCTCTATCCTGTAAGTACATTCATCAAGGTGATGGCTTGCAGTTTTGGAGTAGGCAAGCATAGGCACAACAGAGGGCAAGAGGACCCTTACATGCTCTTCCATGAAATCTAGCTCCACACATTTACCCCAGTTTTAGGATTGATGTAAGTGGAAGCACCTAGATTTTGGCACACATATCTCACCACTTGCACACCTATTCTATAAAGTAATGCACTCTTGTATTTTTATTTTATTTATTTATTTATTTACATTCTCTTATATACCGCGCTATTCTGCATCAGTGCGGTTTACATTGAACAAACTGAAATTACACTGAACAGGGCATTATAACTTGGATAACTATTTTACAGGGAATATGGGCTATGGAGGGTTAAGTGGCTTGCCCAAGACTACAAGGAGCACCTGTGGGACTAGAAACCCCAGTCCTTCCGGCCCAAGGTTGCTGTCCTCTAGTGGGATTTGAACCCCCGACCTTCCGGCCTGAAGTACCTTGCCCCAACCACTAGGCTACTCCTCCACTATAGGGGCTAAATACACGCATGACAATGAGCACTGAACTAAGCAACCGTTATACAATTACCCTCTGAAGGGATAATTTTATAAAAAACGTATGGTACATAAATACCTGTATATGAATATAAATAAAATTGCTCCTTGTATAAAGTATGTGCAATTACACCTAAGTGGGTATAAGTATGCACAGATTCATTTTAGTCATGATTTCTGTAAATTTGTGCTGATATTTTATAGAGACACAATGAAATCTATGGGCTTGATATTCTTCTGGGATGGTTAGATGCTGCTATGTCACATAGCATTTGCTGCTGACCTTTAAACCCAGATATTCAATGCTGTGTTCATATGCGGCCCCAGCATTGAATATCCAGGATCTCTGCACAGCCCACAAGCCTACAGAAGCTAACTGGGCAGCAGGAATATTGGCCACTGCCCAGTTAGCTCCTATGGGTAAAGATAGGTCAGCTTTTGCTGTGCTTATCCTTTACCCGCAAGTGTTAACCAGGCAGCGGTGCAATACCACCCAGGCCCCTGTGCAGCCAATTGGAATTGGGACACCCAGAGGTAGATCCAATTTTGATCCCATGGAGGCTACACATGCCCACGGGATCAGAATCGGGTCTAGTGCCTGAACGTGCAGGCCAGGACACAATTCCAATCGGCCTGCATGCACAGCCACTTGCCCGGCTACCTCAGTTAGGCTCCTGAATGGAGCCGCAGTGCCATGGTGTCCCATCACCATGGCATCATTGCTGCATTCAGGAGCCGTGAATGCCAACCGCCTCCAATTCACTTCTTTCCACACCGCCAGACCCTCGATCTGGCCTCCCATGGCCAGGGTCTGGAAGCAAGGAACTTCCTACACCCCCTACATTAATATCTGGGCCCGGCAGCAGGATCCTCTGATGTCCAGGGAGACTTATTCCACCTCTGCGGTGGAATAAATCCCCCGTCTAAGTTCACAGCCCCGGAGATACAGGGCCGAATTCAGAAACGGCCCGCTATGTCTGGGGTCATGCACCACCCATGCCCTGCCATTGCTCCACCTCTGGAATGCCCCCTCCCGCCCCCATCAAAGCTTCCCCATACATACAGGGAGGCTTTCTATGGGGCCAGCAGGTGGGTGAATAGCAGAGACATCCATCCTCACTATTTGAGGGACAGAATGAACCCTTATGTGTCCAGTACCAGTCCTAAGGCTAGATGCAGGGGCAGTTCTATCATTAGGCCAAGTGAGGCGGTAGCCTCAGGCAGCAACTTTTTGGGGACGGCAAAAATTGCCCCCAAAAAGCCTGCCTAACTTGGCCTTCAAAAATATATTTTAAAAAAATGCCGATAGAAGAGCCACGGCGGCAGCGGCAGAAGAAAGTGCCCCGCGGCTGCCCCAGCAGAGCCCTCCACTCTCCCTTCAGTGCTGGCTTTACAGAGCCACGAAGGGAGAGTTTCCATTTCTCGTGGATCTGCTAAGCGTGCTAGCGCTGATGGGAAACAGGAAATGCCTGTTTCCCATCAGTGTCGGTGGGCTTAACCTTTAAAAAGGAGATAGAGCAGCTTTTAAACTAGATAATAGGGGAAAGCCGACAGTCGCCCAAGAGCAGATGGTTCGGAAGAATGTATCCTTGAAGAATACTACCAAAAGCAGAGAGGTTCCAAAAAAGAGTAAAGTAGCCCAAATGCCCTCGAGTATGGAGCAGACAGAGCTTAAAGATCCCAAATTACCCATGTCTACCAATAGCCAAATTAATATGAATAAAATACAGTCTCTAAAATGCTTGTATGCAAATGCTAGAAGTCTAAAATATAAGATAGGAGAGTTAGAATATATAGCACTAAATGAGAGGTTAGATATGATTGGAATATCAGAGACATGGTGGAAGGAGGACAACCAGTGGGACACTGTGATACCTGGGTACAAACTATATCATAATGATAGAGCTGATCAAATTGGTGGAGGGGTTGCGCTCTATGTTAGAGAGGGCATTGAGTCAGAAAGGAATAAAGTTTTGCAGGAAACAAAATTTGCTGTAGAATCTCTATGGATTGAAATTCCATGTAAAAAGGGGAAGGCAATGGCAGTGGGGGTGTACTATCGACCGCCTGGCCAGAATGAACAAATGGATGATGAAATGCTCAAAAAAATCAAGGAAGCTAACAAAAGTTACAGCGCAGTAATAATAATGGGTGATTTCAATTACCCCGGTATCGACTGGGTCAGTGTCACGGCAGGACATGCTAGGGAGATAAAGTTCCTAGATGACATAAATGACTGCTTCTTGGAGCAGCTGGTTCATGAACTGACCAGAGGGGAAGCCTTATTAGACCTAGTCCTTAGTGGAACACCAAATCTAGTGCAAGAGATAAGGGTGTTGGGGCCACTTGGCAATAGTGATCATAGCATGATCGCCTTTGATTTAATTAGTGGAGGAGGGATAGTAAGGAAATCCACAGTACTACCCTTTAACTTTGAAAAGGGAGACTATGATAAAATGAAGAAAATAGTTAAGAAAAAACTAAAAGGAGCAGTTGCAAAGGTTAAAGACTTAAATCAAGCTTGGGTGTTGTTGAAAAATACTATCTTGGAAGCCCAGACCAGCTGTATTCCACGCTTTAAGAAAAGTGGAAGGAAGTCCAAAAAACTGCCAGCATGGTTTAAAGGTGAGGTCAGAGAGGCTGTTGTTGCCAAAAAAAGCATCTTTCAGGAATTGGAAAAAAGAGCCAAATGAGGAAACCTGGAAACAGCACAAGCACTGGCAAGTCAAATGCAAAGCATTGATAAAGCAGGCAAAGGGAGAATTTGAGAAGAAGCTTGCTGCGGAAGCAAAAATGTGAAATAAAGATTTTTTTAAGTACATTCATAGCAAAAAACCTGTGAGAGAGTCAGTTGGTCCATTAGATGATAGAGGAGTTAAAGGGGCACTAAAAGGCGACAAGGCGATAGCGGAGAGACTGAATGAATTCTTTGCTTCGGTCTTTACTGAGGAAGATGTAGGGATGTTATCCATGACTGAAGTGGTATTTAAAGGTGTGGAAGAATTGAAGGAAATATCAATACATCGGAAAGATGTATTACAACTATTAGATAAACTGAAGAGTAGCAAATCACCTGGGCCAGATGGTATACATCCAAGGGTGTTGAAAGAACTGAAATATGAGATTGCAGACCTGCTATTAGTAATCTGTGAACTATTATTAAAATCATCTCTAATATCTGAAGATTGGAGAATCGCCAATGTAACACCAATTTTTAAAAAGGGTTCCAGGGGTGATCTTGGAAACTACAGACCGGTGAGCCTCACGTCAGTACCGGGAAAAATGGTAGAAACCATCATAAAGAATAAAATTATTCAGCATATAGATAGTCATGGCCTAATGGGAGACAGTCAACATGACTTTAGACAAGGAAGATCTTGTCTTACTAATCTGTTATTTTTTTTGAAAGTGTGAATAAACAGGTGGACAAAGGTGAGTCAGTTGATATAGTGTATCTGGACTTTCAGAAAGCCTTTGACAAGGTCCTTCATCAGAGACTTTTGGCAAAACTAAAAAGTCATGGGATAGGAGGCAGTGTACTACTGTGGATAAAGAACTGGTTAATAGATAGAAAGCAGAGGGTTGGGCTAAATGGCCAATTTTCCCAATGGAGAAAGGTGAATAGTGGTGTACCCCAGGGATCTGTGCTGGGTCCACTGCTTTTTGACATATTCATAAATGACCTGGAAAGTGGAATAACAAGTGAGGTTATCAAATTTGCAGATGACACAAAACTATTTAAAGTTGTTAAAACCCAAGAGGATTGTGGAAAATTATTAACATTGTTGCTTTCTCAGAGGTTCTACCTGTGCTTGGTAAGGGGACAAAAAGGCTGCATCGCATTAACAGCTTTAATACATGGCTCAAGACCTGGTGCAAACAAGAAGGATTCAGATTTATTGGTGACTGGGGTAACAGATCGAACAACAAGAGACTATACTGTGCTCATGGACTACATCTCTCTGTCGCATGGAAAAGAATCCTAAGTGAAAAATTCAAGCAATATGTGGATATGCATTTAAACTAGGAAAAGGGGGTGACGGATGTGGAAGGTCAAGACCGGCACGCCACCCCCTGCAAAAGCAGAATAACATTAAAAACAGACACACTTTTAAACCACACATCACAAACAAGTGGGAAGATGTGGGCAGAACAAAATCAATGCTAAATATTTATTTTATTTATTTATTTATTTACATTCTCTTATATACCGCGCTATTCTGCTATTTTACAGGGAACATGGGCTATGGAGGGTTAAGTGGTTTGCCCAAGACCACAAGGAGCACCTGTGGGACTAGAAACCCCAGTCCTTCTGGCCCAAGGTTGCTGTCCTCTAGTGGGATTTGAACCCACTAGAGGACAGCAACCTCTAGTGGGTTCAAATCCAGCAAATCCAGCTGTCCAGCAAATACACACAAGCCAGGTAAATGCTGGAAAGCAATGAGCACAAATGCTAGAAGCTTAGCCAACTAAGTTACGGACCTGGAAGCCCTAATGGTGGACATGGATTTGGACATTGTGGCCATTACAGAAACATGGCTTAATGAATTGCATGAATGGGATATAGCCATACCTGTCTATAATCTATTCAGAAGAGACAGAGAAAATGGAAGAGGAGGAGGAGTAGCCTTGTATGTCAAAAGCAATATTAAAGCTACTGAAATGCAGGGGGCATGGGGAAAAGAAGAAGCTCTGTGGATTGTGTTCGAAAGAGGAGATGGCACTGACATCCATACTGCTGTAGTCTACAGACCTCCGACACAAATTGAAGAGATAGAAAATGAATTGATTATAGATATCGCTAAGATAGCCACAAAGGGGGAAGCGATAATAATGAGTGGCTTTAATCTACCTGATGTGGATAGGATTACTCCTTCTGCAAATCTGAAAAGAAGCAAAAAAATTGTGGATGCTCTTGAAGATGCGTTACTTAGACAAATGGTGATGGAACCATCCAGGGAAAGCTCAACGCTGGATTTAGTGCTCACCAATGGTGATAGCGTGTTGAATGTCTGCGTGAGTGCCCCTGTGAGCAGCAGCGATCATCACATGGTGTGGTTTGAGATAAAAGCCATGGTACAGACCAATCATAGCAAGCTCAAAGTCCTAAACTTCAAAAACACCGACTTCAATAAAATGGCCGAGTACCTAAAGGAGGAACTGACAGGGTGGAAGGAGATAAGGAAAGTGGAATTGCTATGGGCTAAGCTAAAGGTGGCAAGAGAAGGGGCAACAAATAAATATGTAGCAAAAGTAAACAAAAACAAGAGGAGAAGAAAACCTATTTGGTTTTCCAAAGAAGTGGCTGCTCAAATAAAAGCAAAAAACACAGCTTTCGCAAAATTCAAAAGCTTGCAAACAGAGGAACACAGAAATGAATAAAGGATCAAACTCAAGGAGACAAAGAGAGAAATAAGGATATCAAAATCAAAGGCAGAGGAAAAGATGGCTAAAGATGTTAAGTGTGGCGACAAAACCTTCTTCAGGTATATTTGGGAAAGGAAGAAGATCAGAGGTGGAATTGCAGGACTCAGAAGTGCTGCGAATGGACTCATGGAAAGTGACATTGAAAAAGCGAAATTGCTAAACGAATACGTCTGCTCTGTTTTTACTAAAGAAAGTCCTGGAGAAGGACCACCTGTGACTCCCAAATATAAAAATAGGAATGAAGTAACATAGTAACATAGTAAATGACGGCAGATAAAGACCAGCATGGTCCATCCAGTCTGCCCAGCAATACGGCAAGAGTAGGTGCACCTGACGCTCTGTGCAGGTCACCCCTCCCCATGTTTTTGTTTAGGGGTGGATCCACCACTCCATGTAGGGCACCCCTATTTGTTGAGAAGTTAGATGGTTCAGTTTATTTTGTTTTTATCCTGTTGCTGTAAAGGGAATCCGCTGTGCTTGTCCCATGCTGTTTTGAATTCCGTCACCGTGTTTGCCCTCACCACTTCCATCGGGAGAGCATTCCAAGCATCCACCACCCTTCCAAAAATCATTTCTTTTTTTTGGAGCTTTCCTGGGAGTGTTTTTTAATGTTGCCAATTGATATCACTATTGGCCAGCTGGATTATATTTTTTAGAATTTTGTTGTGGTCATTTTCAATTTTTATTTGCTATTTTGCTCTGTGCACATGTATCACACTGCTCACGTTTTGTAGGTTTCCCCGGTTTTGCTGTACATTGCTGACGGAAATGGTTTCTCTTCCCTTTAAATCGGCTCTAACGCGAGGTTTTCACTCGCGGTATTTTTTAGATGGAATTTCAGCCCCGCTCCTGTGTGGGGAGCCTCTCCCCTCCCACTCTACACCCATTGACCCCATCCCTCCGCCCCTCGGGAGCCTTCCTCCGCCCTCGGAATGCCTTCCCACACCTCTATCGCACTTGAGCGCGCTGCGCACTTGTGCGGGCCCATTAGTGCAGCGCGCACGTGTGCGGGGCCCAAAAATGCACTATTAGCATGTGCTAAGGTACCTTAGTGCACGCTCAAGTGTGCCCCGCACAATTGCGCGGTTTAGTAAACATACCCCTAAATGTCTTAAACATAAAAAGGACATATAAAACTAAAACATTACAACAAGCAGCTGCTGGAGCGCGCAGGGCCACTTAGATGTGCGGGACTCCTGGCACAGTGCCATAGTGCCAACCCATAAAGACGGGTCAGCATAGATCCTCAAGTTACCATCTGCAGTGACTTTATCTTCCCTGGTCTTAAATTAACTTTACGCCTGTGGATCTTGGTACTGATTATAGGGCTACTTGCTGCAGATGGTGTGAAACCTTGTGCCTTGGTGCAGCTTCAGCTAGGATCCTCTGTGATATCCATTAGATTGAAATCTCCCTTCAGTGCATTTCTCTTTAGCTCTCATCTTATGAATGATTTCCACTAAAGTTCTCTTTAACTTTTCTGCTTGGGTAGGTCTGCACATCACTTCAATGTGAATAAAATTTCCCTTTTACAAATTAATTGTACACTATGTGAGTAATTTTAGTGTCCTATTCATGCTTTGGATGTCCAGAAAGAGCATAGTGACATCCAAAGCACATAGACATCTCCAGAACCAATTTAGAAGATGGTTCAGGGGACATTCAAGTCTGAATGGGGGCATAGTGGAGGCATGGCTGAGGCATTCCCAGGGACCTGGACATCCATGCCTGATTTCAGAAATGTCACATCTAAATTTAGACTTCTCCAGGCATGAACAGGCTGTAACATCCAGAGGGTTTAGAAAAAAAGGCACTCCATCATCCCCAGTATAATGTCAACAATAGTAGTATTGGAACTTGAACTTTGGCTGTCTTGTTCCTAGCCCATTACTCTAACCATTAGACTATCTTAGAAATGCAGGTCTTGGAGCATAGTTCTGGGGGTGCCTATGTAGATGCCCCCTGCAGACGCCCATATCCGGCATGTCCACATTTGTGAAATTGTGTCTGCATCTAGACATGCCTGCATGTTTTTCAGATGTTCTGGTTTAGAGATCCCAGATTGCACTTGGGCATCCTTTCTAAAATTCCCATCCACTATGACATCTTCCTTCTCCACATTCTTTGTGACCCCACCAAAATAAACAGGTCACACACCACACACAAACATTTAGAATACAGGTTTTGTCAAAGGAAAGACTATAAATCTCTATTAGGCCCTTCAGTAAAATGCAGGGCCTGCCCGTCCATTGTGCGGGGATGCTGCCCTCACATTGCTCCTTGCCTGACCAACTTCAGAGGGAGCTGGGGAGGCCTGAAGCCCATGCTCTGGCTCACCTCTTCAGAGCTTTGGGAGAGAAGAACAGCATTTTCCTTCTTTCCCATGGCTTTGTTAAAGTTGAGCCCACTTGTACTCTGAGTGCCAGGAGGTTAAACAGGCACATGAGACAGGAAATGCCCAATTTAACCTCCTGATACTCAGCGTGCTGGCAGGCTCAACTTTAACAGAGCTGTGGGAAAGAAGGAAAACACCGTTCTTTCTTACAGCTCTGCAGAGGTGAGCCGGGACACCAGGCTTTCGGCTAGGACTGGAAATGGGCTGATTGGGGGAGTTGGGGGGGGGCTAGTACTGGAAATGAGCTTATTGGGGGGGGGGGGCTAGGACTGGTAATGGGCTGATCGGGGGGTTAGGACTGGTAATGGGCTGATGAGGGGGCTATGACTGGTAATGGGCTGGGACTGGAAATGGGCTGATCAAGGGCTAGAACTGTAAATAGTTTGGGACTAGAAATAGGCTGATTGGAGAGCTAGGAGTGGAAATGGGCTGATTTGAGGGAGGGGCTAGGACTGGTAATGTGCTGAATGAGGGGGTAAGGTTAGGATTGATAATGGGCTTATGAGGGAGCTAGCTTTTGACCTCCCTCCCCCACCCTCTCCCTCTGCCCACCCCTCCCAGTAAGGTTCCTATCCCCCTTCCTCTTCGGGTCTCTTCCTTTGTGTTCTCTTCTCTAAAATTATCCCTTCCCTGTTTATTTACTGGTGTTCTGTTTTCTTTCCTAGCAGCATTTGGCGTTTTATTGTAAACCACTCTGATGCTTATGTATGGGCGGTATATTACAAACTGAATAAAGATAAAGATAAAGCTAGGACTGGAAATAAGCTGGGACTGGAAATGGGCTTATAGGGGGGCTAATACTGGACATGGGCTGATGGAGGAGGGGAGGAGGGAACTGCTGGCCCTGGAAAAAGACTGGGGGCTAGGACGGCAATTGATCTGATGCAGGGGGATGGAAGAATTGGATTGGAATGGAGCAGATGCTGGGAGCGGCTGGAACTAGAAGGGAGCTGCTGTTGGGGGAGAACTAAAAGGGGATGGGGCTGGCGAGACAAAAAAAGAAGCCGGGGGAGTGAGAAGGGAGAGGGGAAAAATATTTTGTGTGGGAGGGAAGAAAAATCTATGATTGGCTAGGTAAAGAATATACAGAGATATTATATGATAAAGATCAAGTGGACCAACAGCCATTTCAACCTGTACCTTATGATCCGGAACCATTGGTGATGAAAGAAGAAGTTGAAGCAGAATTGAAAGCCTTATCAAAGAACAAAGCACCAGGCATTGATGGCATTCCAATAGAAGTATTATAGAAATCTGATGCAGTTGTTACCATACTTACAAGCCTTTGCCATGAAATTTGGAAGACAACATCATGGCCTACTGAATGGAAAAGATCTGGGTTTATACCAATCGTAAAGAAAGGTGATCCAACTGACTGTGAAAATTAGCATGCAATCGCTCTAATCCCACATTCCAGCAAGATTCTACTCAAGATTATTCAGCAGAGACTATAACCATAGCTAGAACGATAACTACTTGAAGTGCAAGCAGGGTTCAGGAAAGGGCGAGAAACAAGAGAGATCGGGGATGTGAGATGGATCCTTGAAAAGACTAAAGAATACCAAAAATATATCTATATGTGTTTTATTGACTACAGCAAGGCTTTTGACTGTGTAAACAATGAGAAACTCTGGGCCACATTAAGAAGCATGGGTATACCAGAACACCTGTTCGTTCTCTTGCACAACCTTTACATTCATCAAGAAGCAACAGTTCAAACGGAACAAGGAGAAACAGAATGGCTTAAAATCAGCAAAGGTGTATGACAAGGCTGCATACTTTCCCCCTACCTATTTAATTTATATGCAGAACAAATCATCAGAGAAGCAGGACTATATGAAGACAACAGAGGTGTGAAGATTGGTGGGAGACTCATCAACAACCTTCGCTATGCTGAGGATACCACATTACTGGCTGAAAGTGAAGATGACCTGAAACATTTGCTTCTCAAGATCAAGGAATATAGTCTTAAAATGGGCCTGCACTTTAATGTTAAGAAGACAAAGATCCTGACAACTGGTAAAATCAATAAGTTCATTGTTGATGGAAAAGAAATTGAAATAGTGGACAACTTTAATTTACTTGGATCAACTATCAATAAAGAAGCAACAAGCAGTGAAGAAATCAGACGACGCATTGCTCTTGGCAGAATGGCTATGAAGGACCTAGACAAAATTCTCAAGAGCAGAGATGTCTCTCTCCAAACAAAGATTCAACTCATTCAAGCCATGGTATTTTCAATAACATCATATGCATGCGAGAGTTGGACAGTGAAAAAAACAGACAGGTAGAAAACTGATGCCTTTGAATTATGGTGCTGGTAACATATACCATGGACTGCCCGAAGAACAAACCAGTCAGTACTAGAGGGGATCAAACCTAAGCTTTCTTTAGAAGCTCAGATGACAAGACTTTGACTTTCATACTTTGGACACATCATGCAAAAAGAGAGATCATTAGAGAAAGACATCATGCTTGGCAAGGTAGAAGGTCAACACAAAAGAGGAAGGCCAGCAATGAGATGGGTTGATACAATAACAGCAGCTATGAATGCCAGTTTGTCTACAATGAGCGGCCTGACAGAAGACTGAACACAGTTTAGGACTACTATCCAGAGGGTCGCCATGAGTCGACACCAACTCGATGGCACTTAACAACAACAAGTGGGGATTGAGGATAGAGGGGTGAAAGTTGAATGAATGAAAAAGGAATAAAGAAAAAAATGGAGGAAAGTGCAAAAGGGGTAAATCAGTATGTTAGAGAGATGTAGAGAGAGAATGGAAAAAAAAACTAGAAGAGGGAAGAAAGGACAAATGGACAGTAAGCAATGGAGAGTTAGCAGAAGACAAGAAGAAACCAGAGGAAAGCAACTGGATCAATTGCAACTGAAATATAAAATGCCCAAATAACAAAAGGTAGAAAATAATTTTTTATTTTGAATTTATTAACTAGAATATGTCAGCTCTGGGAAATGTGCATCACTGGAATTTGTTAACGGAGGATGTAGTAAAGGCTGTTAGTGTAGCTGGGTTTAAAAAAGGTTTGGACAAGTTCCTGGAGGAAAGGTCCATAAACCATTATTAAGAAGTGACCGAAGATATCAATGCTGGACCCAGTACAAGCATTGTGGAACTTGTGTCTCTTGGGGAAACTGCTAGGTTCATATGACCTAGATTGGCCACTGTTGGAAACAGAATACTGGGCTTTATGGACCTTGGTCTGACCCAGTATGACATATCTTATGTTCTTATGTTCTTATATCTTTGCTTTTGTTTAGTACAAGAGGAAATTAATTTATAGTTTTACTTCTCCAGAGCTTTTCTACATTCCAAGTTTGGTTTTTGAGGTTCCCAGTTTAATTATTGCCTTCATATTTCTAAATTGTGATTCCTTGTTCTATGTTTAGTGACGTTCTATGTTTTGCATGTGTAACCGAGCTGCAGCATTCTGTCATGTAGTTTCTATGTGATAGTCTCATAGGAGGCTTATCAATAAACTCAACAGCTTGGGGATGGGTCCCAAGATGGTGAACTCAATCAGAAATTGGTTGACTGACAGATGACAGAAGGTGACGGTAAACGGAACTCACTCAGATGAAAGGAAAGTGATTAGCTGTGTGCCCCAGGGTTCGGTCCTGGTACCGGTACTGTTCAATATATTCATGAGTGATATTGCCGAAGGGCCGAATGGAAAAGTCTGTCTGTTTGCAGAAGACACCAAAATATTCAACAGAGTAGACTCCCCTAAGAGAGTGGAGAACATGAGGAAAGATCTACAAAAGCTGGAATAATGGTCTAATTCTTGACAGTTAAGATTTAATGTGAAGAAGTGCAGTGTCATGCACTTGGGAAGCAGAAATCCAAGGGAACTGTATGCGATAGGGGGCAAGAGATTGGTGTGCACAGACCAGAAGAAGGACCTCAGAGTGATTGTTTCTGATGATCTCAAGGTGGCGAAACAGTGTGACAAGGCGGTGGCAAAAGCCAGAAGGATGCTGTGTTGCATACAGAGAGGAATTACCAGCAGAAAGGAAGAGGTACTAATGCCGCAGTACAAGTCCCTGGTGAGGCCTCACTTGGAATATTGTGTTCGGGTTTGGAGACCATATCTCGCAAAGGATATAAAAAGCCTGGAAGCGGTACAGAGGAAGGCGACCAAAATGATTAGGAGCCTGCATCTGAAAACTTATGAGAAGAGACTTGACAACTTAAATATGTACACTCTGGAGGAGAGGAGGGACAGGGAGATATGTTTCAGACCTTTAAATACTTAAAGAGTATTAATGGACAAGCAAACCTCTTCCAAAGATGGGGAAGCTGTAAAACTAGAGAGCATAACATGAAGCTGCAAGGGGGTAAACTGAAAGACAATGTCAGGAAATACGTTTTCACTGAAAGGGTGGTGGATGCTTGCAATGTCCTGCTGATGGATGTGGTGGGGCAAATACAGTGACAGAATTCAGAATGGCATGGGACAGACACAGTGAATCCCTTTATAGCAAGAGGATAAAATCAAAATAAGCATAACTATCTCTTATATCTGAACAAATAGGGGTGACCCACACGGAGCACTGGGTATACCCCTAAACAAAGGCATGGGGAGGGGTGACCTGCACGGAGCTGCAGTTGCACCTACTCTTGCCACCTTGCAGAGCAGACAAGATGGACCATACTCGTCTTTATCTGTCATCATTTACTATATTACTATGTTCTCTTTCCCCAGTAAGAGATGTATTAGTATTCTATGAGATGTATTGGTTTAATATTTGCAGTGTTGCCTTTTGACAGGTAGGATTTGGTGATTTGTGAGTCCTGATGGTGCTGTTATGATACGTCGGGTTTACCATGGGTTCTAATGGTCTGGATTTATAGTACTTCCTAATGTGCCTGGCAATTGGCACTAGAGTATAGTAATGTAGAAATCTGGTAGTCTTTCTTTATCCTCACTGCCCATGCAGTGTTCAGATACTCATTAAGAGAAATGTTTACTAAAAGTTAATGCACATTCACAAATGTGTGTTAAGTGCAGGAACACCCATTTATTTATATTGACACAGTGGCACTTAACGCACATTAATATTTAGTAAACATACCCCTAAGTCATGGCTAGGAGAAAAAAGAGGCTTGTGAAGGGATCCTTTGAAAAACGCCTAAAATTTTAAATGGGCAACATATGCTTTTTAAAACGAAAGAAATTAAATGTATGCAAAAGAGGTCCAGTGGATATGCAAATGAGGCCCCGCAATGAGTCTCTGCACATGGTCCCGCATCATCTTTGGGCCGCCCCTGGTAAAATGTGATGCAGGTTTACATTTTTTCTAGTACTCCAGCTGTTTTTCTCTTCAGAATACTGAATTTGTGCTTGCCAAAAAAATAGCCTCTTCAATGAAGAAATTTGCAATGATGAAAATATTTGCAGCAGGATAGAGCTAGAACAGGAAGAGGTTATAGATGAACATAACAGTTAGTACAACTTATCAACAGGAACTGTAGTCACTGAATGGTTGACAGAAAAATCCAAAAGCTGGCACAACTTTCTTCACAAGCCTGCAGGATATCTTGGAAAATAGAAATATAGGGCTGGATTTTCAATGGGCCTGTGGATAACATTGTACCTTCTCCGGTGCTTAACTCTATCCTTATATTTAGCAATGCTATGCATTTTAAATAGTGCCACTCGGTATGCAAGGAGGCACTGGTACTGGCAGCAAAAGCCAGCTTTTATATATAAGCAGGCTTATTCTGCCCCAGACGTAGATTCCCTCAGTACGTCTGGTCTGAGCTGGATGTACAGAGGGGATCGCGATAATGATCTTGCGGGGCACGTCTAGCCCCAATGAGATCAGAATTGAAAAACGTCCTGCATGTGCAGGACTGCAATTCAGTCCAGCCTGCACTTACAGGACCTTCCCGGCGAACTCAGTCAAGGCTCTTCAATGGAGCCGCAATGCCGGCTGATGTCTTCATTCCCCGCAGCCCGACCCCCAATCTGGCTTCCTAAGGCCAAGGTCAGTCTGCGGGCAATGTCTTTGGGTCCCCCCTGCCCCATATGCACCCCAGGCCTGCAGTAAAAAAATGTGCAGGGAAATTATTCCACCTTGATGGTGGAATAATTTCCCCGCACAAGTCGCCAGCCCTGGACATACAGGGTTGATATTAGAATCGGCACTGTATGTCCAGGGCTGGCGACCGCCCACTTCCCGCCCTGTCTTCACCTCCGATCAGCCCCTTCCCCACTGGGACATCCATTCCCATTGGGACATCCATCCCCGCTATTTGTGGCACAGAATCGGGCCCAAAGGGGATGGGTAAATTTTATAAAGCATTTTCTAAATGTAAATCCCATTTGACATGCAGAAAAGGGCTTCTATAAAATCGCACAACCGCACTCAGGCGTAAAATTATGCTCATGGAAAAGTGGGTACCTATTTTTATATAATCTATGCATAGGACTTCCCTGGGAGTAGATGTGAAGTTGCAATACACATGCATACCTAGAATACACTCATAAATTCACAAGTTTTTCAGAGCAGATGTGAACTTTTCAGAAGGGATTTGCACACTATTGGGGCTGGTTTTTGAGCCTATGTGTCTTTATAGGAAGCCTTTTTTGGACTTCTCTCCTAGGTGTCCTGTTATAAAATTACCTCTTAAATTTGGACCTATCCAAGTAAACATTTCTCTAGTGTGATTGACAAACAGCAATCAGTCAAATATAATAAACATAAACATAAACATTCAGGCAGTATGTGGACATGCATTTAAACTAGGAAAAGGGGGTGACGGATGTGGAAGGTCAACATCTGCATGCCACCCCCAACAAAAGCAGAACAACATCAGAAACAGCCACACTTTTAAACCACACATCAAAAACATGTGGGAGGAAGTGGGCAGAACAAAATCAATGCAAAATACACACAAGCCAGGAAAGTGCTGGAAAGCAATGAGCACAAATGCTCGAAGCTTAGCCAACAAAATTCCAGACCTGGAACCCCTAATGGTGGAAGCAGACTTGGACATTGTGGCCATTACAGAAACATGGTTTAATGAATCACATGATTGGGATATAGCCATAGCTGGCTATAATCTATTCAGGAGGGACCGAGAAAATGGAAAAGGAGGAGGAGTAGCCTTGTATGTCAAAAGCAATATTAAAGCTACTGAAATGCAGGGGACATGGGGAAAAGAAGAAGCGCTCTGGATTGCGTTGGAGAGAGGAGATGGCACTGTCATCCATATTGCTGTAGTCTATAGACCTCCGACTCAAATTGAAGAGAGAGACAATGAATTGATTATAGATATTGCCAAGATAGCATCAAAGGGGGAAGCAATCATATTGGGTGACTTTAATCTACCTGATGTGGATTGGATTACTCCTTCTGCACATCTGGAAAGAAGCAAAAGAATTGTGGATGCTCTCCAAGATGCATTATTTAGACAAATGGTGATGGAACCAACCAGGGAAAGCTCAACGCTGGATGTAGTGCTCACCAACGGTGATAGTGTGTCAAATGTCTGCGTGAGTGCCCCTGTGAGCAACAGCGACCATCACACGGTGTGGTTTGAAATAAAAGCCATGGTACAGGCCAATCATAGCAAGCTCAGAGTCCTAAACTTCAAATATACTAACTTCAATCAAATGGCAGAGTACGTAAAGGAGGAGATGACGGGGTGGGAAGAGATAAAGGAAGTGGAATTGCAATGGGCTAAACTAAAGGAGGCAATGAAAGGAGCAACAGATAAATATGTAAGAAAAGTAAATAAAAGCAAGAGGAGAAGGAAACCTATTTGGTTTTCCAAAGAGGTGGCTGCTCATATAAAGGCAAAAAACACAACTTTTGCAAAATTCAAAAGCTTGCAGACAGAAGAACACAGAAATGAATACAGGATCAAACTCAAAGAGACAAAACGAGAAATAAGGATAGCAAAATCAAAGGCAGAGGAAAAGATGGCTAAAGATGTTAAGGGTGGCAACAAAAATTTCTTCAGGTATATTCGGGAAAGGAAAAAGATCAGAGTTGGAATTGCAGGACTCAGAAGTGCTGGGAAAGGACTCATGGAAAGTGACACTGAAAAAGCAAAATTGCTAAACAATTACTTCTGCTCTGTGTTTACTAAAGAAGATCCTGGGGATGGGCCAGCTGTGACTCCCAAATATAAAAATGGGAATGAAGTAGATACCACACCATTCACAGCAGAAGAGGTGTTAGAACAATTTGCTAAACTGAAAGTGGACAAAGCCATGGGACCGGATGGGATACATCCCAGGATACTGAAAGAGCTCAGAGAGGTTCTTGCAGGACCGTTAAAGGATGTCTTCAACAGATCCTGGGAAACAGGAGAGGTTCCTCAGGACTGGAGAATGGCTGATGTCGTACCTCTACACAAAAGTGGTGACAGGGAAGAAGTGTCAAACTACAGACCCGTGAGCCTTACCTCGGTGGCAGGAAAAGTAATGGAGGTGCTCCTGAAAGAGCGAATAGTGAACTTTCTGAAAACCAACAGCTTGCAAGACCCGAGGCAACATGGTTTTACCGAAGGACGATCTTGCCAAACAAATCTGATCGAGTTCTTTGACTGCGTGACCAGGGAACTAGATCAGGGGCATGCAATGGATGTCATCTACCTGGATTTCAGCAAAGCCTTTGATACTGTTCCTCATAGGAGGCTTGTCAACAAACTCAGTAGCTTGGGGATGGGTCCCAAGATGGTAAACTGGATTAGAAATTGGCTGACTGACAGACGACAGAAGGTGATTGTACATGGAGCTCACTCGGATGAGAGGAAGGTGATTAGCGGGGTGCCCCAGGGTTCGGTCCTGGGCCCAGCACTGTTCAATGTATTTGTGAGTGATATTGCTGAAGGACTGAATGGAAAAGTCTGTCTTTTTGCAGACGACACAAAAATTTGCAACAGAGTGGACTCCCCCGAGGGAGTGGTTAACATGAAGAAAGATCTACAAAAGCTGGAAGACTGGTCTAAAGCTTGGCAACTACGATTTAATGCAAAAAAGTGCAGTGTCATGCACTTGGGTAGTAGAAATCCAAGAGAAATGTACGCGATAGGGGGAGAAAGGTTGGTATGCACAGTTCAGGAAAAAGACCTTGGTGTGATTATCTCTGCTGATCTCAAGGTGGCAAAACAGTGCGACAAGGCAGTGGCAAAAGCCAGGAGGATGTTGGGCTGCATACAAAGAGGGATTACCAGCAGAAAAGAAGAGGTACTTATGCCACTGTATAGGTCACTGGTGAGGCCTCACTTGGAATACTGTGTTCAGTTTTGGAGACCATATCTTGCAAAGGATGTAAAAAGACTGGAGACTGTTCAGAGAAAGGCGACCAAAATGATTTGGAGCCTGCGTCAGAAGCCTTATGAGAAGAGACTTGAAGACCTAAATATGTATACTTTGGAGGAAAGGAGGCACAGGGGAGATATGATTCAGACCTTTAAATACTTAAAGAGAAATGATGAACAAACAAACCTCTTCCAAAGACGGGGAACCTGTAAAACTAGAGGGCATAACATGAAACTGCAAGGGGGTAAATTGAAAGGCAATGTCAGGAAATATTTTTTCACTGAAAGGGTGGTGGATGCTTGGAATGCCCTCCCAATGGAAGTGGTAGGGGCGAACATGGTGACGGAATTCAAAAAGGCATGGGACAAACACAGAGCATCCCTTTACAGAAATAGGAAAAAAACCAAAATAAACGGTACCATCTAACTTCTGAACCATATAACGTCTCAACAAATAGAGGTGTCCTATATGGAGTGGTGGGTTTACCCCTGAACAAGGATATGGGGAGGGGTGGCCTGCGCGGAGTGACAGGTGCACCTACTCTTGCCATCTTGCTGGGCAGACTGGATGGACCATGCTGGTCTTTATCTGCCGTCAACTACTATGTTACTATGTTACTATGTTACTATAAACATATAGGTTTAAGTTTGAATCTTTAGCTATAAGTTGTAGTACAAACATTGCCTTTAATTCTTTATGACAGCCTTTTGCAGCCCCTTTTTTAAACAATTTCTGCAATAGTATTCAGTCAAAGTACATTTAATAACTGGGTGAAAAAAGAATTCTGTCTGCATCTTTCAGTATCTGAAGCAGGTTTTCTAAAGTTGTATACCACTGCACTGCTCCAGGTCTGGCTACTCGTCACCTGGTTCCCTCACTGCTCTGCCCTGCCCAAATCTCAAATGTTTGGATTTTTGAGGTGGTTTTAAAAGCCAGAGTGGTAAGAGTAATTGGTCGCTCTATCACTCTTTCAAACCACAGATTCAAGAATTAGCTAACAGTTGTGCATACCTGGAAGCAGGCATAAATGCCAAAGGGCACATTTTTTATTTATTTATTTATTTAAAGTTTCTTATATACCGCACTCTTTAGCATCAGCGCGGTTTACATAGAACAAAACAATCTCAGTACATTTGAAAACACGTATGAGTTACAGATAACAGGGCAATAAACTTGGGTAACAAGGGTAACTATCTACAATAACGATTGAACTATTTACATAAAATCATCTAGCAGTGAGATTTTAATGAACAGAGTAATTACATCAACATTTTTAGTTCTAGAAGGTATGCCTTATGGAGTGGTTATGCATATAAATCTGTCTTATGACATATTATAATAGCATTATGGTGGCTGGAAGTACTCAGTGAATAGGTGGTTATGCGTATGAATCTGTCTTATGACATATTATAATAGCATTACGGTGGCTAGAAGTACTCAGTGAATAGGTAGTGCTTGATAGCCTTCCTGAACTGCTTCATGTCTCGTATTGCTCTGATATCTGGATGAAGTTTATTCCAGCATCTAGGCGCATAAGATTTAAATGCTCTGTTGATTGTTGATTGGGACCAATTTGTGGATTCACTGGAATGACTAGGGTATTTTCAGCGAGTAGTCTCCTGGATCTTGTCTTGGGAGGTAGACTGATGAGGTCTGAAGTCATTGCTGGTGATAGATTATTTAAGGCCTTGAATGTGATGATGAGAGCTTTGTAGCTAATTCTACATTCTATAGGGAGCCAGTGAAGGTCCCTAAGGATTGGCATGATATGGTCTCTCTTTGATGCTCCAACTAGGATACGGGCCGCAGCATTCATTGCTAGTTGCAGGGGGTTAATGGTGTTCTTTGGAAGACCATGTAATACAATATTCGCATAGTCAAAGTGTGGAGTGACTATTGCTTGGAATATTGAGCGGAAGTCGCTGTATTCTAGCTTGGGTCTTTGGTGGCGTAATGTTTTTATCTTGAAGTAAATAGTTTTTACCGTGCATTTTATGTGAGAGGTAAAATCCAGTTGTTGACCAAGGATCACACCTAGGTAACGGATTGTATTCTTGATTGGGAGCTCAGCGTCCCGTACCTTGAGGAATGCAGGGGGGGAGAATAGCTTGTTTCTTGTGACCATTAAAACTTCAGTCTTTTTGAAGTTGATTCGCATATTTTGATCTAAAAGCCAATCTGCTATTGCATTGAAACAGTTGGTTAAGTTGGTGTAATTTGGACTCGTTATATCAATCGGGGTGAAAATAAGCACGTCGTCAGCGTAAATGAGGCAGGAAACATTAAATGATTTGGTGATTTGGCAAATTGGCTGCATATATATATATTGAAGAGGAGCGCCGATAGAGAGGAGCCTTGTGGAACCCCTTGCGTTTGGAGGAATGGTTCTGATGTTTTGGAGTCGATGCGAACATGTTGCCAGCGATCTTCGAGGTATGACTTACACCAGTTCCATGCTAGACCTTGTATGCCCTTTTCGTAGAGTCGCGATAGTAGAATCTTATGGTCTACCGAATCAAACGCAGCGGATATATCGAGGAAGATCATTGCAACGCCAGATCTTATGTTATTGATCCCACAGATGAGCGAATTGATTAATGAGGTCATGAGAGTCTCGACTCCATGCATTTCCCTAAATCCATGTTGGCATGGATCTAGAGGGGAAGATGTGTCAATATATTGCTGAATTTGGCGTTGTGTCTCTTTCTCCAGAATTTTGGCAAGAAGCGGGATGCTGGAGATTGGACGGTATGATTCTTCCTTCTTAGGGTCGATCTGGTTGTTCTTTAATAGGGGACGTATTGAAGTCTGCTTGAGAGCAACAGGGAAAGTTCCAGTGGAGTAGGAGAGGTTTGCAATTTTGGCTATATATGGACTAAGCTCCGAGCGCATTGATTTGATCCAGTGTGCTGGGCATGGGTCGTTGGCTGCGGTAGTGGTATTCAAGTTGGCAATTAGTTCTTTAATGGTTTTGGATGATGGAGGTGAGATACTGAGGAGTGGTGCTTGAGACTGCTTGAATTGAGGGGATGCTTGTGATGAATCTGAAATTGTTCTGGTTAGTTTGGATTGGATGTAATTCGCATACTGTTGGGGATGGATACATTCATGCTGCTGCAGTGAAGGCTCCTTGGATAGTGATTTAACTAAGTTGAATAGCTCGCGGGGTTTGTTTAGTGAACAACTAAGTAATTTTGAATGATGTTCCTTCCTTTTGGACCACATTAGTTCACGGTGACTTTTGAGGTGTGCCATGTATTCATCGTGGATGATGATTTCATGAGAGCGTCTCCACTTTCTTTCTAGTCTTCTCAGTTGAAGAAGCGATGTTCGAATATCTGGAGAGAACCAGGGGGCGTTATGCCTTATGCTAGGATCCTTGTTAGGAGCAATCGCATTGTGAGTTGTAGGTAGTTGTGCATATTGTTGGAGTGTATTGTTCCAGTTGTCGACCATTTTATTGACGTCGGTCATTGAAATTGACAACTTAGGTAGTGCTTGTGCGTTGAACACTTCGATATCCAGTGATTTAAAGCGTCTATGATGCGGTGGAGGTGCATTTTTTGGTAGATTTGGCAGATTCAAATTTTAAGGTATCTGGAAGGTTATCAGGCTATGATCTGACCAAGGGACCGGGGTGATGGTGAGGTCAAGCTGACTATTATGGCCTGTTACTGCAGGAGGGACAAATATGAGGTCGAGGATGTTGCCACGTTGGTGCGTCTGGATGTCAACAATTTGCTTATAGTCAAGATTTTCCATGGCGTCAAGTAAGGCGTTGGCAGAGGCAGGTGGCAAAGATGCGAGGTTAAAATCGCCTAACAGCTAGTTTGGCTTGTTGGGGTTGTCAGGGTTACATGCAAGGCTAATTACATCTGAGATGTCCTCAGGGCGCGCATTTGGAGATGAGCAGATAAGATTAATGGAGTTATTCTTATTGGATATGGTTAATGTGTCGAGACATTGAGTGCTCCTAGCAAGACTTACTCGGTATTGTAAGGAGGATTTAGCGAGGATGAATACACCACCGCCTCTTCTGTTCTCTCTGTTACACGTATAGATGGAGAAGTTTGGGGGAGTCATTTAATTTACTATCACTGAGTCTGAATCTGATAACCAAGACTCGGTGACCAATAATATATCTAAGTTTCGCGGTAGATATTTTGAGGTATACATGCATTTCCATTGCAAAATAAGAAATATGTGAGCATCTTTCAGGCCTGCCCTAACCACTCCCACAACATACCTTTTCAGAACTAGGGGGCCTTTTTACTAAAGTGCATAATGCACATTTCAGGGCATGCTAACCTCTTCCAGGAGTGTTAATTGTTACTGCACAGGTGAGACAATTGACATGCACTGAAACGCGCATTAATTGTACAGTGTGCAATGGAGAAGGCTCTGGGATGTGTTGGGGTGGAGAGTGGGTATTGACTACATATTGAGGTTAGTGCGGGCATCATTAGCATATATTCATTACCAATGTTGAAGTTAGTGGGGGTAAACCTACCATCACCCCAAAAGGGGGCAATTGCCAAGGGAGAAACACATATTGTAATGTGGTAGAATCAAACCCGCATTGATTTTGACACAAAACATGCATTAGGGGCAAAAAATACCACACTTTAGTAAAAGAGCTCCGATGTATACCACAGATATACTCGTTAAATAGCAGTTTTTTCCAGAATCACTGCTTGTATATGTATAGATTTTAAACATATTAATAGTGCCTAGTCCTGAGGTTCGCTGCTGGTTCTACCTGCTGTTTCCCTGTGCTGCTGCCTGGAGGAGGAAGAGTATCTGATGTCGCCGCCCCCTGGGCCAGTATAAAATCTTCGGCCCATCGCGGAACACCAGGTTGGCTGCTGGTTCTAACTGCTGGTTCCCTGTGCTGCTGCGTGTAGAAGGAAGAGTATCTGACGTCGCCACCCCCCGGGCCGGTATAAAATCTTCGGTCCATCGCAGAACATGACCCGTGGGCCCCTACCCGTGGTCGTGTGCCCAAAGGGGCATGTCCCGCCCCTCGGAGCCCCTTCGGAGCTGTGAGGAGTATTCTGGAAGTCTCATGGGTAAAAGAAGGAAGAAGATGTTTCCTGCCTTGAGCGCTAAGTCTATTAAAATTGTTGGCCCTATGGATCGCCATTTACAGAGTGTCCAGGCAGAGCAATTGGAGCAGGATCTATCGGTGGAGTCCATGAGTACTGTTTCATAACTCTCCTTTAATACGCTGGGGTTTACCCTACCCGGTCAGGAAGTATTGAATGAGACTG
Organism: Ichthyophis bannanicus; assembly: GCA_033557465.1. NCBI lineage: Eukaryota > Metazoa > Chordata > Amphibia > Gymnophiona > Ichthyophiidae > Ichthyophis > Ichthyophis bannanicus. The sequence continues at coordinate 265,291,682 of CM066036.1, forward strand.
TTGCTCCCACCAGTGAAGTTCAACTGGTGGGAGAACGCTCTGTTATGCAGGAAGTTGCTTCTTCGCTGACTGATTCAGATAAAAAGAAAGTTTCTTTACCATTGATGTTGAATCTTTCCTCTTCCGCTTCAACTGTAGTGCCTCCCGTGGAAGTTTCTTTATGTGATGTTTGGGAAGTTGTTGCTCGCATTGTGATGTCTCTGCATTCATCTCTTTCCCAAATCACACAATTTTCTAAGGAAGGTGTGCAGAAGTTTGCTGATCAGGATGAGTCTATTGCTAAATGTAATAAATCATTAAATAAATTGGAAGGTCAGGTCTCCATGGCACAGGCTGCTGTTTTGTCCTCAATTTGGGATAGTGTTACTATACATCATCAGTTAGAGTCGTTAGAAAATGCTGTTCGAGTTAAAAATTTGCATTTTTTTAATTTTCCTCTTACTCACTATCTTTCTCCTATTATATTACTGCATAAGTATTTTAAGGAAGTTTTGTTAATTGAGGATGTTGATGCTATTAAATTTTCCTCTGTTTATTATCTTCCTTTGTTACCCTCTACGGAGACCTCCTCTCTTAATGCTAAGGATAGAGGGAATCCCCCCCCCGGCAGAGTCATTAGATGTTTCGGCGTTTTTGGAGTCTTCTCTGGATGAGATTTCTCAGCGAGCTACCTTAATAGCCTCCTTTTTGTTTCTTGCTGATAAACATTTAGTAATGCGTTTATATTTTGCAAAGAAAGATCAGGCTTTTTGTGGTACTTCAATTCTGATTTTTCCTGATGTATGTAGACTCACTCAAAAGCATAGCAAAGCATTTCTTGTTTTAAAACCTCGGACTCTAGCTATTGGGACTTCCTTCTTCCTAAAATATCCCTGCAAATGTATCTTGATATATTACTACTACTACTACTACTAAGCATTTATAAAGTGCTGCCGGGGGCACGCAGCGCTGTACAATGAAAACAAAAAGACAGTCCCTGCTCAAAAAAGCTTTACAATCTAAAAAGACAAAGCAAGAAAAGGAGTAGAAGAAAGATAAGAACAAGGGCAAAGAGACAAGATCAGGAGAGACAGGACAAAGGAAAGAGGTAAGAACAAGTGTAAGAGGAAGAAAGAAAGGTGAAATAAAAGAGGGGAAGGAAGGAGAACAGCAAAATCAAGAGCCAAAGGCAGAGGCAAAAAGATGAGCTTTTAACTTGAGTTTGAAGAGGGGTAAAGAAGATGCCTGATGTATGGACAAAGGACGTTTATTCCAAGCGTAGGGAGCAGCAAGGTGTAAAGAGCGGAATCTGGAGTTGGCAAGAGAGGAGAAGGTCATAGCAAGAAGCAACTGGGAAGAAGAACGGAGTACACGAGGGGGGAAATAGGGACAAATGAGAGAAGAAAGGTACTGAGGAGCCACAGAGTGAATGCACTTATAGGTCAGAAGGAGAAGCTTAAAGTGAATATGGAAATGGATAGGGAGCCAGTGAAGAGATCTGAGGAGAGGAGTGATGTGGGCAAAATGAGGCTGACGGAAAATCAAATGGGCAGCGGAGTGCTGAATAGACTGAAGAGGGAAGAGATGAGACTGAGGGAGACCAGCAAGAAGGAGGTTGCAATAATCAAGGCGGGAGGTGATTAGGGAATGGATGAGGGTTTTAGTAGTGAGCTCAGAGAGAAAGGGGCAGATTTTTCCAGTGTTGAAGAGAAAGAAGCTACAGGCCTTAGCGATGAGTTGGATATGAGCATGTTAAGTATGCGTTTCTTAAGTCTGGCCAGCTAGAAGCTTTTCTGTTAAGTAAGGAAAATGGTTGAGTTTTATCTCCTTCCTTTCCAAGTAAAATAGGGTTAAGATAATAATTCATGGGGATCCATTTAAATTTGTAATTTGATGGGATCTAGTTAGGATATGTTTTCTCTTTATGTTTCTTATTATTATTATTATGTGCATACTGATGTCTTTTTGATATACCACCAACTTTCCTCTTGATGTGTACTTGATTGTAATGCTTGTTTAGCTTTCAAATAAAGAATTATTGAAATGAAAAAAAAAATAGTGCCTAGTCCTTCTAAAATACGGTATCTCCACTATATATAAACATAGAAACACGAAAACAGAAAAAGACCACATGGCCTATCTAGTCTGTCCTTCCATATCAACCACTACAACAATCCCTTTTTTTTCTTTAGAGATCCTCTGTGTTTGTCAGATCTATATGGCCTAGACCAGGGGTCACCAACCTGCGGCCTGCGAGGTCCCTTCGTGCGGCCCGCGAGGCTCTACCCCGGTGCGGCCCGCCAAGGATTTATTTACACGATGGGGAGCGAGGAGGAGCTTACCTTCCTGTTCCCTGCAGGTCTCGTCATCAGTCCAGTGGACCTTACCTTCCCCCTCCCTGCAGGTCTCGTGGATCAGTTCACCTAAACTGAAGTTGGGAGGCACCTGAGAGCAGGGAGCTGCAATATTTATTACAAAGGAGTAAATCAAGATTTGAGGACCTGGTTGCAGCAGTTTTGCCTTCATCACTTTTAAAATACAGGTTAGAGCTGATTTGATAATCATTATAATTCATGGTGTAATTATTCCCGTGAGCATTGTTTTTTTTTGCGGGGGCGGGGAGAAGGGGGGTGCGGCCCGCGAGGCTCCCGGTAGTCGGCTGTGCGGCCCGCGGCCCTCTGGAGGTTGGTGACCCCTGGCCTAGACCCACACCACTCCTTGATCTCCTTTGATCATAGATACGTAATGTCAAATATCTCTCTGCTAGGGGATTGCAAGTGAAAACCTCTGCTTCTTTATTCATTTCATTTCATTTTGCTTTACTTTTTAAATTTAATTATGTTGTGTTTGCTTTGTTTTTTTCATTTTGTTACTTTTCTGGTTTGCAGAAAATTCTGGTAGAAGGCATAATGAACTAAAATGAGAGTCTTAAATTTGAGGTAGGAAATGACTTGAACTAATGATGGGAAATCAGAAGAGAGGGTAGGGGGGAGTGAGATCAAAGTGCCATGCACTGAATAGCTATGAAATGAATTAAATCATTTCAGGGAAGAAAGGGACAAACCATTATAAAGAGAGTTACAGTAGTCAATTCTGAAGAAAATGAGAGTGAGAATTAAAACTTGAAGTTGAACAACTGAAAAGAAGGAACTTACAAAACAGATTCCAAAGAGAGCAAAAAGGAGGATTTCACCAGTGCATCTGTTGTTGCTACGTGCTGTCCAATCGGTGTCAATTCATGGCGACCCTCTGGATAGTTGTCCTAAACTGTGTTTGGTCTTCAGTCAGGTAGCTCATTGTTGATAGTGTTGCTTCCATTGCTGATGATATTGTGTTGATCCATCTCATTAGTGGCCTTCTTCTTTTGCATTAACCTTCCACCTTGCCAAGCATGATGTCTTTCTCTAATGATCTCTCTCTCTCTTCGCATGATATGTCCAAAGTATGAAAGTCAAAGTCTTGTAATCTGAGTTTCTAAAGAAAGCTTAGGTTTGATCTCCTCTAGCACTGACTGGTTTGTTCTTCAGGCAGTGCATGGGATACACAGCATTCGTCACTAGCACTATAATTTGAAGGCATCAATTTTCTTCCTGTCTATCTTTTTAACTGTCCAACTTTCTCATCCATATGATGATATTGAAATTACTATGGCTTGAACGAGTTGAATCTTTGTATGGAGAGAGACATCTCTGCTCTTGAGAATCTTGTCTAGGTCCTTTATAGCCTTTCTGACAAGAGCAATGCATTGTCCGAATTCTTGATTGCTTGTCCTTTCTTTAGTGATAGTTGATCCAAGTAAGTTAAAGTTGTCTACTATTTCTACTTCTTCTTCATCAAGGATGAAATTAAGTGATTTTTTCCAGTTTTTAGGATCTTTGTTTTCTAATCTGGTCACCCCTTATACATGCCCCATTCTTCTCGGGTTGTATTCCTTTCACTTTCCCTCCATTCCACCTTCGCAGGGAAATCTCTTAACATTCAGCTTTATCTTACTGTATATTGGACCCTATTTGTGGAAGTCCTTCCACAATAACTCCATCAAGTATTTGTTTCAAAGTTTAAGAAATCCATGAAGGCTTGACTTTTGAAATTTCCTTCCCCATGACACCAGGGGTGGAAAGCTGATGTCTGTTGCCTATGCCGCCTTCTTCTCCTCTCCTGTTCTGTGACATTGTGCCTGTTGTGTGCTGCTGTCCACTTCATTTTTGCACTGTGACGCTAGCTTTTGCTTCCTTTTCTAAAATCTATTTTATTGTACACTGTCCGAAGTTCTAAGGACAGGCTATCAAATTATATGAATGGATTAATAAATGATGCCACTGGAAAATAAACCTAGCAATAGTACCGTATCTATGGCATGAAAACACCAATAAACGTTAAGCACTGATTTTTTGGTATTCTCAAAAAAATCACGAATTAGTGGAAAATAAACACCTGATTTGCACAGGTTGATATTCATAAGACTTCTATTCATATCTGCAATCACTATATAGCTAACTTCCCTCTCTAAGAATTTCCAGCAGATAGTGCTATGCAATTTATGTATTTAGCTGTGCTGATATACCGCTTTTCACCTGGTCAAAGTGGATTACAATTTAACAGTTATTTACAACAAATAATAGGGTGCGGCATCATTTTTGAGGAGGGGGGTCCAACACCAGGGGGAGGGGGTTTAAGCACTAGAATCACAGTGGGTTTACATATCTAACATATTTAAAATCCTTCATGTCCAGTTTTGCTCAGTTTTTTATACCCGGTCTTCATTTACAGTGGGTTATGTTGCACTCAGGTCCTAGATGTTCCTTGAACAGGTGGGTTTTCAATTGCTTTCTAAATGTTGAGAACTCCATGGTGCATTGGATCTTTATAGGCAGAGAGTTCCATAAGGAAGGTGCATATAGGTTGAATGCCCGATTGCAGATTTGCTTGTTGAATTTGGTTCTTTCATGTGGTACAATCAGGGTGCTGCTTGCAAGCTGTCGGGTGTTTTTTTTCCCAAATGCAGTTTTGTCAGGAGTGTGTGTAGTTGTGATGGTTGTTGTTGAAGAAATGCTTTGTGGATCAGTACTAATGATTTGTATTTGATCCGAGCTTCTATTGGGAGGATATGAAGATCTCTCAGGACTGGGGTGATGTGGTCAAATTTTCTCACTTTTTGGATGATTCTGGTTTTTGTGTTGATGGCGGTTTGGAGTGGGTAGAGAGTGGTGGTTGGGAGGCCGTGGTATATCGAGTTACAATAGTCCAGATGCGGGAGAGTCATCGCCTGCATGACAGATCTGAAGTCTTCAGAGTCTAGGAGTGGTCTTAGTCGTTGTATCAGTCTGGCTTTGAAAAATACTGTTTTTGCAGTTCTTGCAATCTGCTGTTTAAATGATAGTGCTTGGTCCAGAATGATTCCCAGATATTTTATTTGAGGTTGGACTCTGATTTGTATAGTTCCTAGTGCGAGTTGTGTAGATGGGGTGAATTCATGATCTTTCATCACAAATAATGCTTCTGTCTTTTTGAGGTTTATTGTGAGGTTGTTTTCTTGAAGCCATCTTGATACATTATGAAGCATGTTATTAACTGTGGTTTGGTTGGATTTGAGGTGGTTATGGGTCCATAGATCATGATATCATCTGCATATACGTGGAAGTTGATGTTGTAGGATCGTATCATAGAGCAGAGTGGTTGGAGATAGATGTTGAATAGCATCGCTGATAGAGCGGACCCTTCTGGAACCCCTTGGGTTTACTGAAAAGGTGTGGAGGTGGTGGTGCGGGTTCAGATTTGTTGATATCTGTTTGAGAGATATGACTGGAACCATTGCAATACTATACCTTGGATACCAATTTCCTTCAGCCTGTTGAGGAGGAAGTCGTGTGAAATGGTGTTGAACGCCGCAGACATATCCAGAAAGATCAACACATAGCCATTGTGTCTGGTTTGGGTTTCCTTGGTCAGCGTGTTTAACAATGAGACCATGAATGTTTCGACACTATGCAGAGGTCGGAATCCATGTTGCTGGGGATCAACCATGTTATTTTTGTACAGATGGTCTTGTAGTTGCTGCTGCACTATCTTCTCGATGATTTTTGCTGTGAACGGGAGGCTTGCTACTGGTCTAAATGAAGTAGGGTCTAATTGATCAAGGCCTGGTTTCTTGAGGGTTGGGTGTATGATAGATATTTTGAGCGAGGTGGGCATCTGACCCTTTTTAAGAGATTTATTTACAATGTTGGTGAGAATTGGGCTTAACTTCTGCTTTGTCTTCTTAATCCAGTCAACCGGATAGGGGTCAAGAGGGGAGGTGGTGGTATTGAGTCCTGATATTGTGGTTTCGATCCTTTCTTTGGAGACTGATTCAAAGCAGGCCCACACGGCTTTTAGGTTAGTGATGTGCTTGTTTGTAGTTATTTTGGACTGTATGCTGGTCATCTGATGGAGCTGTTTATATTGTGCTGCGAGTTACTGTGGTGGTATGTTAGATAGTTGATCCGTGAGGTGGTCTGTCTTGGTAAGTTGTTTGACGATGTTGAAAAGTTCCCATGGTCTGTTAAGTGATGCATTTATAATCTTCGAGTGGTAAGCTTTGCGTGTGTCATCTATTCTGGTGTGGTAGTTATTGAGAGCATCCGTGTATCTTGCTCTATCAGCTTCATTTGTTGTTTTTCTCCATTTCCTTTCAATTCTTCTCAGTTGTGTTTTTAGGATCCATAGGTCTGGTGTGTACCAGCGTGACTTTGTTTGTCTTGCATTTTTTCGTCTGTTTGTGCTGTTGCAGCTAGTATGGTGTTCCAGTTATTAACTGAGGATTCAAGATCTGTCTGAGTGGGCTGTAATTCTGGCAGGATTTGGGTGAGGAAGTCCTCTTAGTTAAATGTTTTGAATCTTCTTGTTGGGCATGTCTCCTCTTTGGTGGGGATGGGTTGGTAGGATATGTTGAAGGTAATAAGAAAGTGGTCAGACCATGGTACAGCTGTGATCTTAGGTTGATTATGTACATTTATGGATTTGGAGTTGAGGAATATGAGGTCCAGGATGTTGCCTCTCTCATGTGTTGGGGTGCAGACTATTTGGTTCAGCTCCATGGCCTCTGTAGCTTCCATGAATGCCTCAGCATGTTTCTCCCATGTTGAGGGGAGATTGAAATCTCCAAGGATTATCTGTTCTTTTGTGCTATTGTAGGTCTCGGATACTTGTTTGAGGATGTCTGAGAGTTCTGAGTTTGTTGCTGGTGGTCTATATATCAGGCAGATCAGGAGGTGTTTATTGGTAATTGTGATGGTGTCGGCTTCTTGTGAGCTTTCTGCTGCTAGGATCTGTAAGTGCAGGTTGGAGTTTGCGATTATTGTTACTCCTCCTCCTCTGGAGTGGATGCGAGAGTGGTTAAAAATCTGGTATCCTTGTGGTGTAATCTGGTTCATGAGTACAGTGTCTGATTCTGATAGCCATGTTTCTGATATGCAGAGGATGTCTGTTTTTTAATCTGTGATGAGGTCTTGAAGTATGGGAAGTTTGTTCCTCACGGAGCGGACGTTTATGAATGTGATTTCTTACAGAATACCCCGGCACTATCCATATAGTGCCAGGGCAGAGTGAGGGTGGCATAGAGATATTCCGCCTAACTGTATGGATAGTTGGCAGTATTTAGCTGCCATCCCTACAACTAGGCATTTAATTTATGGCAGTAAAAAAAAAACGGTATCAAATTAAACTGCATAGCTATATTGGATACTGCACTGAATATAGCTGCTTTCAGTAGAGACACGGTGGTCACTACACTTGATGTATATTCAGTGCCACTTGTTTTCTGGATAGCAGCATTGAATATACATAAATGATTTAAACACCCTTAAAAACACTAGCTGTGGTATCTGAATATTGACCTAACAGTTTATAAACACATAGAAATGGAAGCCTTATTTATAATGAAAATATGAAACAAAACTAAATGGTGTTATGTTTTACTATTGGCAACTATAACTGTTTCTGCATCCTAGCCCTGAATCATCTCTCAAACTTAATTAACACATGACCAGTATTGCTTTCTGAGAAAAATTGGCCATGGCTTTATTAAACAATTAATTCACTTCAAATTATGCTCTAAGGTATCAACTACCCACCTTGTATCTAGCAAGGCAACATTAGCATATTTCCCTATAGTGCTGTCCTAGGTATAATGTCAGCATTCTATGGTAAGGATAATATTTAAATACAAATATTCTATTTCTTAAAGAAACTAGCAAATACCTGCTGAAACTCAGTCGGACCTCTCTGCCACCATCTCCTCACTCTCTGCCTCATTCCCCCTTCCTTGGCCCCAGAATTCACTCTTTCGTGGTCCCCTTCTCTGTCTCCGGCCCTCTGTCACTCTTTCTCTTGAACCCCTGCCACCAGTGCTCTCTCTTTCTGAATCCCCGCTACTTTCCTCAGTGCTTATACAATCTCTCTCTGAATTCCCCCTCCTTATACTCACCAGTCACTCTCTCTTTTTTTTTCTCTTTCTCTCGTGTTTTTCCCTCCCAAGCCCTCCTTATTCACAGCACTTCACTATATCTTTCTCTTTCACAATCCCTTCCTTATCTCCAGACACCACTCTTTCTCTCTCTCTTTCTCCCCTTGAGTCGTCACGCAGTAGTGGCTTTTTTTCAAAGATCTTTCCACTAGGAAGACCAACATAACCCATTCTATTCCCATAAACTATATGAAAGAATTGTGAGCAAATTAAAAAGTGATGTGTAGCAGTTGTGGAAGTTAGGCATATGGGAAGAGAGGGTGTGTGGGCTCTGAGAGAGAGTGTATGATATGTGTGGAGGGTAAGGGGTGTTGTGTGGTGTGTATGATGGACAAGTTGTGGTGAATGGGATATGATATGGGGATATAAAATGGATGTGAGGGTATGAAGTGAGTGAGGGTGTGTGTGTGATGGTTAAGTGGGGTATATGGTGTGCAAAGCAGGGTAGAAGATGTGTGAAGTGGGTGAATGGTTTTATGTTGGGTGATATATGGTGTGTGATCTGTTGGGTGTGAGCAGGCTGCTGATGTGAAGGGTGGGTAAGCGGCACTGTATTTGGTGAGTGATAAACAAAATGTGGTATGGGGGCATCTAGTGGATGATGGGTGGTTTGTGGTAGATGAGGGAATCTTTAGGATATGCAATGGGTGAAGAGGTATGCAGGTGTGTGTGCTGGATGAATAGGTATTTAAGTTGAATAGTTGGTGAGAGTATGTGTGATGAGAGAAAAGTAGGGTATATAGGGTGTGAGAGAAGGGCCTTAGGTATGTGGGGGACTAAGGGGGTTGTGCATGGTGGGTGAAGGAGGGGTGGAGTATGCTGTGAAAGGGTGGGTGTGTGATCTCTGTATTAATGGAAGGGTGCTTTGTGCAGAGTGTTGTGAATGGCATATGGTATAATATGGTATGGTGGGAGAAGTGCCGATGGATGTTTAAGGTACTTAGAGGGTGAGGGGATGCAGTAGGTGGATGTGTGCTGGATAAGAGAGGATTTGTGGTATATGAGGTGGGTCAAAAGTGGTAAGTGGAAGATGAACAGGTATTTAGGGTATGCAATGTGCTATAGGTTATGGTAGTTGTGCAGTGGAAGAGGAATTGTAGATGGGGTGTGTAGAACTAAACTGGGGCTGAGACCATTATGATGAGTGGTGCAGTGTCCAATGAGGCTGCAGAAGTTCAAGTGAGTAATCTCCCATATCAAAACCAAGCAATTTTACTTCTGTACTGGGAGTCTCTAGATGAGTCTGAGCATTGAGATTGGACAGAAACTTGGACAGCGTCCATCTGTGCCTTTATCCATGCCACCCTGAGCAGACATCCTGATCATTTCCTTTATACCTGTTATTCTTTCTCTTTACTTCTGATTTCACTTGGATCTATTCCAGCAGAATACACTTCCCCTCTCTGGAAAGGTCAATAGTTTCAAATTGATTTTTGTATTAAGCAATTTAGCTCAATTGGTCCAATGCTCCAAAAAATACCAGAGATGTATATGACATGGAATAATTATACTTTTAATAACTTTACTTTTGGCAAATACTTGAGAAAAAAATTGATTAAGTGGCAGGCAATCTACTAAAGGTGAAGCACATTTTACTGGGATGTCTAAATAGAATTTGAACATCCAGGTCGAGGCATTCACAATTCCCTGATTACAAAAGGCTTTAATGGCTGTGGAAATTTCTATGCAATATGTATAAAGATGCTGGCAAATACACATTGATTTTGAAAACCTGCACATCCTTTAAAAACAGTAATATCATATAAGGCTTTAAATGTGTTTTGTGTTTTTTATTTTAAGTGCCATCAAGTCAATGCTGACTCCTGGCGACCCAGCAGCCCCTGGATTTTCTTGACAAGGTATGACAAGAAGTAGACTACCAGGCCTTTTCTTCTAAGGCAATGGAGGGTAAAGTGACTTGTCCAAGGTCACAAGGAGTGCCAGTGAGAATCAAACCCAGATCTCCTGGGCGCTAACCACTAAAGCCACGAATAGTGGGGATGGACATCCAACCCTGCTATTCATGCCCCTTCCCACCAGCGTCTAACTTCCCTATAGTTGTACAGGGAAGTTAGATGGGGTGGGAATGGGGAGGATCGGGGGGTGACGTTAGGGCAGACATACAGGTCCGATTCTAATGTCGACCCTGTATATCTGCTGCTGGCAACTTGAATGGGAAAGTTATTTCACCACCGAGGTGGAGTTAACTTCCCCAATTCTGCAGGATCGGCGAGCCTGGGGCTGGGAAGGGGTGGCAGGGGGCAGAGGGTATTTCCCGAAGTCCAACCCTTGCATTGGGAGGCAAGATTGGGAGTCAAGCTGCGGGGAATTGACTGCAGGAGCCAGCGGCCGGGGATCGCGGCTTTTAAATGGAGTCGCAGTGCCATGGCAACCGGACACCATGGCGCCGTGGCTCTATTTAAAAGCCCTGACTGAGTTAGTTGGGAAGGTCTATACATACAGGCTGGGCTGAATCACAGTCCCGGCCTTCACATACAGGCCTGAATGCGATTCTGATCCTGCAGGGCTAGACATGCCTTGCGGGATCAGAATTGCAACACTCTCTGTATGTCCGGTTCAGACTGGGTGTACAGACGGCATATACGTCCAAGACGGAATCGGGCTGTAAGTGTTTGTAAATACAAGTATGGGTGCCAGTCTGGCAACATACATGTATATCTATTGGTGCTTATAAATGTTAAGTGCCACATTTCACAAGACTGCACATTCAAGTGGAGTCAATCAAGGCGCCAGTTCAAAAAGCTCTCTTTTTTTTAAATTTGAGATGGTGTTACTGCCGAGATAAGCACAATTGTCCCTTCAGTCACTGGTGGAGATCCCAGGTCCACACGAGCAAGTAGCTGATGCATGGCCCTAGAGAAAGTGGATGTGCAGATGGGAAACCTTATAAAAAATATATATGTATTACCATTGCAAATGGGAAACACTGTTTCATGTAAAACAGTATGCTGACAAGCCCTGTTGCACATTTATTATTTGTACACTGCCTTGAATTGTAGAAAGGTGGTATAAAAAGCAAATTTAAATAAATAAATAGATAAAATAAACATAAAGGGGTATGTTTACTAAACTGCAGTAATGTCATTCGCGTTAGGTTCCGCGGTAAAGATAGAGATGCCCATATAAAGGCATGGGCATTGCATCGTTACAGTAAGCCGTATCAGCTAACGCATGTTACCAGGCGCCTTTGACTAACACACGTTACAAGGCACCCTTTAAGGTACCTTACAAGACACATTACAAAGCGGTGTGTAAGGTGTCCTGCAAGGTGCCTTGTAAGGTGCATTATAAGGCGCCCCATAAGGTGCCCTGTAAGGTAAGGTGCATTATAAGGTGCCCTGTAAGGTGCCCTGTAAGGTGCCTTGTAAGGTGCATTATAAGGCACCCTGTAAGCACAAAGAGGCATAATGAAGGAAAGGGTACAAAGTGCAGGAGATGGGGTGGTAGCCTGCACAGGAAGACAGCACACCACACAGCTGCCAGAAGTAGATAGATGGACTGACAGATGGCTGGCGACTGTGATGAGGGTGAAATGTGCTGCCAGCACAGATTTGCAGAAATATGACTGTCACAGGAATGACAAGTACCTGTGTAGGAAAGGCATAAAAGAAGGAGAACAAAGAGGAAGCGAACCCATGACCTCTAGCATGAAAACACAGCCCATAAACCTCTAGGCCACAGCAATGGCTGCATCCAAGTGCACTGCAAGACACCACACAAAATGCCTGCTGTGTGCCAGGATAGGGCAACCCCAACATTCACCATGATGCAACGCACATGCACAATAGGCGGCACCAGCCCATATCACAGTCTGTAAGTGGGACGAGAGGCACATAGAAACACATGTACACACACCATGAGACATCATACAGTGTAAATAGCATGCAAAAGAGCATGGGTGCAAAACAGAAAGGGTGTCAGGGGCTGGCTGAGAGTAAAGCTGTGTGGATGGCCTGTGGATCATGGCAACATGGGGAATGGAATGAAAAAGGAGCATGTGGGAATTGAACCAGCACACTGATGTGGACCAGACCAGACAACAACAGCAGTACCAATCCCCCAAGATGACTGCTCAGATGGACACCACAAAGATATAGCCATATGTAACACCCAACATGTGACAGATAGGCTGCAGAGAGAGCACACTGTGGTGCACAGTGCAGATGGAAGGGTGTCTGGAGAGGTGACGAGGCTGCATCAATTGCATGGGCAGGTTAGCAGAACAATGAAAAGGAAAAGGAATGGAACATGTGGGAATCAAACCAGCAATCTAAGGACACCCAACAGATGTGTGTGACCACTATCCCAAACAACACAATGGAAACAAGTCACCACAAAAGGCACACTGTCGGTCACATTGCTGAGATGGAAGGCCCCCCTGCCCCATTGCTAACTGCAGACATTGCGTCCCTCACCATGCTGCAATCTACGCTTGGAATAAACTACTGGGGTCCGTGTGGCATGCACCCTCACAAACCCACAGCCAACCTAGGCTGAAAGCTCACCAACCCGCTGCTGCCTGTGGAGCATAAACACCCTGATCTCCCTCACCCGGCCCTCTGTGTCACACCTGCGTGCACATTCCAACAGCTGTCATAATTAGAATGTAAGCTCGATTGAGCAGGGTTTGTCACATACATGTCTGTGCAGCACTGTGTACGAGGGGCAGTGCCAGATATATGTACTGATCCATTGATGCAAGAAACTAGTTTTCTTTTTTTTTTTTAATTTTTATTTATAAAGTTTCCAAGTTACAACAAATCGGAAAAGCATCAAGAAAAACAGAAAATAACAAAAGCAATCATACTCCAATAAGAAACTATACATTAATAAAGACCACATTACGGGAACTGACTGTGATCATATTACAAGAACTATAATTCAAATGCATCTTATACATTGAACAGAAAACAGAGCAAAAACTCGCCCATACAAGGTGTATAACAAATCACTCACCCTGAATTACCCCCGGTACCACCTGACGATCAGAAATAAACCGTTCTAAATGAGAACTATCAGTGAACACATAAGAACTTCCCTAAAAAATTAATAACACAACGACAAGGAAAACGTAAGTAGAACGTAGCTCCCAAACTCAGAACCTGAGGCTTTAAAGCTAAAAAAAGCCTCCGTCTAAGTTGGGTGCTATGTGCCACGTCAGGAAAAATGTTAACTGTGTAACCACAAAATTTGACAGCCTTACATTTAAAGTAGGCCTTCAGAATACGAGATTTCAAATCTAAAGAATGAAAAGTCACCAATAGTGTAGAACGGGAGTGGATTATATCTAACAAGTCTTCCAGAAAGGCGGTCAAATTAGTTATAGAAGGCTCGGACATACCGGTAGCCCCTTCAGCGGAGCACACCTTTTTAGACCGAAGGGGAAGGTAATAAAGAGAAGAAACTTCTACAGATTCAGTGATAGAGAGAACATCCTTCAGATATTTATCCAATAAAATCCGAGGTGCTAACAACGCTGTACACGGAAAATTCAAAAAACGTAAATTATGAGCACGTGCTGAATTTTCAAGAGCCTCTAACTTAGGGGTCTGTTTACTAAACATTCCTAATGTGCGGGGCCGCGGTAGTGTGCCTGTGCCATATAAGGAGTGGGCGGTTCAGGCAGAGAAAAGAAAAAAAACGGGAGTAAGCGATCGCACATTTGCGCGGGGCGCTATTGTGCGCCGTGCACAATAGTGCGTGGGAAGGCTAAGTGGCGCCCTGATGTGCACACACAAAGGAGCAGAGCCATAGTACAATGGTTAAGACACTGACTGTGGGTGCAGCTGCCATGGGTTCAATTCCCCATTGTGCACAACAAAAAGGGCTGGCTGAGGCATTAACTGTAATGGGTAAAAGTGCTTTAGGAGGCATATTAATTTTGGGCGGCATAAGGCGGTGCACTGTTAATTTTGGGCGGCATAAGGCGGTGCACTGTTAATCTCAGGTGGCATAAGGCGGTGCACTGTTAGGTTTGGGCGGCATAAGGTGGTGCGCAGATGCCCAAGCATAGGAACAGAGCCACAGCACAATGGTTAAGACACTGACCAATGGTGCAGAGATCAGGGGTTCAATCCCCCACAGTGCCCAATGAAGAAGGCTCACTGAGGCAGTGTGTATTATGGGGATGAGTGCTGTAGGGGGCAATCTATTTTTATTTCAGTTATCACTACTAGCAAACGCACTCACAAAGCGTGTTAACATAAGGCGGCCCATAAGGCACATGTTAAAGTTCACTGTCCGCCAAGGCACCCTTGAATGTCCCCTATAGGGCACCATATATGTTGCGTCACAGGATAATGTATAGTGCACCTTATATGGACGGCAACCATAAGGTGCCCTATAGGGTGCCCTATAAAGCACCCTCAGAGGCACCTTATGGGTACAGTACACTGAGGGTGTGTTTGATGGCAGCAACATATGTACATTAAATCTAAAAAAAGCTTTGGACAACCCTATCAAATAACCCCACTGTGGGCTTGAACCCATTACCGCTGGCTCCACAGGCAGTGAAGTAACCATTGGGCTACAGCTATATAGCTGCCAGCAAGCCCCTGGCTGGCTGCAGAGAGCCTGCATGTCACCACACAGACAGTCTGCTGTGGGAACCAGGATAGGGTTAGGCCACCCATACCCATGATGCACTGCACATGCAAATCAGCTGTCCACAGATGAACACAAGATGGGGAATGCACCCCAACAGCTCCCTGGCCTGGTAGGGGGACGTGTCCGTGTGCACCCACACAGCACCTTGGCCTGGTAGGAGGTACTGACCGGGTGTTTAATTTGCACAGAGTAGCTACACACAGTCACACTGTGCGGGAACTGTGCTCACCCTGAGTGTGCGATGAGGCGCCCTGGACCAGGTCCACAGCACCCTCCATGGCTGAGAGAGGCCATGGCAGAGCTCCAAAACAGTCGTAATCTGTGAGATAGGTAGTTTCTGCAGGAACACCTTGGATATCTCTGCTTGTCTCAGTCAGGGGAACCCCCATGGACCCCTAGGTGGGCCATGTACCACCAACCCCCCCCCCCCCCCCCGAGCTGAGGGTGGCAAACAGGCAGGGTCTCCTATCAACAGATCCCCATTATACACCCACCCACCCCCCCCCAGCAATGATGGCAGTAGAGTGGACCATCAACCCCACTCCTGTTGGGGAACAGACACCCGACAGGGCAGTCCAAGCAGCCCCACACACACACACACCCAGACCACAATATCAGACAGACAGTAGGCCTGGATAGGCTAAGATGCACCCCACCACTATCTGATATTCCCCTGCATCAAGCCATCAGCCACTGCACCCTGCAAGGCACTCCAGCAGGGCACATACCAGCTGTGAACAGTCTGCTGGTTAGTCCCACTGGAAATGCATGCACCCACAACTGGGATGGCAGCACACACAAGCAGATACATCAGTGACTAGGGCCCAACAGGTGACCCATATATATCACATGAGGGAAATGCTATGAAGTACTATGGGGGTGCCTAGCCATGCTGCCATCACTGCACAGTCAGGGTGGAGTGAAAGCCCAGCGGCACATACAGAGGTCACCCTGTCTGTGGAGGTGGTGGACGGCCACTACAATGTCCCTGCCAGTGCCCTATGCCCTGTGCAGATGCATCCTGGCCAGCCCACCCTGTCTGAGCTATACCCATGGTACCTTGCTGCTCATTATGCACATCATCAGGCCAAAACTGTGGACAGTGTTTGCAGCCAACACACACTGTATAGACAGACACACACTCCCACACGTATGCCAGCATTGTGCTACTATAGAGGGGTTCAGAATCCTTGCCCACCACACCAGTCCTGGGCACAGTACAGGCATGGGTATGGTATGCAATACCGTTGGGGGTCCCTCCCTAGGGTGGTAAACACTGTCAGGGGCCAGACCTGACGCACACACCGCAGACATCAGATAGATTATTATGATGGAGCTCATAGAGCAGACTGTGCGTAACGTAGGGATATCTATCTGCCAGTACTCATAGCAAACGTTTGAGAGCTGTGTACCATATACCCTGGTGTAGGGTGACATTGCTAAGGTATGCAAGTGCTGGTATTGGGCGATGCACGCAGGGCCCAATGTCCTGCCTCACCAGGAGGCATTGGCCAATGGGGCCTGTGGGTGTGGGAGTGGGTGTGTCTGTCCCTGTTGGCTGCTGCTGTACGGCAGAGGTTCCCAAATCCAGTCCAGGTTTGCAATACACTGGTTGGGGTTTCCTGCTGTCCCTCATGAATATGCATGAGCTACATCTACATGCCATGGGGGTGGTGCATAGATATACAGCACGGTTATTTGTATGAGTGGCAGCATGGAACCTGAATGGTGTGTGGTCCTCCAGGACTGCATTTGTGAGACTCTGCTCTAGGTAATGCCCCTGGTCATGGTGTCTGTGCTTGGTGGTGTAAAAGTTAGGCGTATGACCAATGCGTATATCCCCAGCAATAAAGGATTGCCCTTACTAACATGGTTTAGTTGTGGGGAAAATATGTGGACAGGATTGGCAGTAGCCCCAGCTGGGCTTTGAACCTGTGACCGTTTGCTCCTGCACACACTGTCTGGGTGCACTGCACCACTGTGTTGCCACAGATGTGCTGAATTCCCTGGGAAGTCCATGACTGTACATCCGACAGGGCCTATGTTGCAGTGGACGTGCCAGCCTGCACATGGCTCGGCCACTGTCTTCTGTGGCTAGCAGCCACTGCCCCTTCCACCACCTGTACCCTACCGCCAACATGCTGGCATGTCCGTATCTTGGAAAAGCATATGACCTGATTGAGTTGTGGCACTCCAGGACTGCATTTGGGGGACTCGGCTGTCGGTAATGCCCATTGTTATGGTGTGTGTGCGGTGTTGGGTACAAAATGGGTGTGTGAACCATGCTTATGTTCTCTGCAATAAAGGAGTGTCTTTACTATCTCTGTTTGGTGGTGGGTAAAATATGGGGACTGGGTTGGCAGGAGCCCCAGCTTGGATTTGAACCTGTGACCCTCTGGTCCTAGAGGTACTGCCTCTGTCTGCTGCACCACACTGTGGCCACAGTGATAGTGCAGTCCCTGGGGGTGGGAAACCTGACCAAAGGAGTCACAAACCCTGCTCTGCACATTTGTACTGTGGGCTCAGTCACCTTGTCTGGTGACAAAAGTGCAGATAAACCCCTCAACCGACCACGACGAACTGGGGATAAATATAACCAAGCTGGGCAACAGTGATATTAATGGGCAACCATAGCAAACACTCCCAGGAAGGCTCAGAAAAAAGGAAATGGTTTTTGGAAGGGTCTCCGCTCCGTAGCCCCTTCCATACTTCATTTCATTTTTTTGGAGCTTTCCTGGGTGTGTTTCTTATGTTTGCCCATTAATATCAGGGTTCCCCAGCTCACTTCCTATTTTTAATATGTTTGTTTGGGTCTTTTTCTATCTTTATTTGCACTTTTGTTCTGTGCACATGTATCACACTGCTCACGTTTTGCAGGTTTCCCCGGTTTCCCTGTACATTGCTGACGGAAATGGTTTCTCTTCCCTTTAAATGCCCTCTACCGTGAGTGTTTCACTCGCGCTATTTTTAACCTGCAAATTCGTCCCCGATACTGTGCGGGGAGCCTCTCCCCTCCCCTTCCCCGCCCATTGACCCCGTCTCTCCGCCCCTCGGGAGCCTTTCTCCGCCCTCAGAATGCCTTTCCACGCCTCTATCGGACATTTGCGGGCCGGGTACTTGTGCGGGGCACGTTAGTGCGGCGCGCAATTGTGCGGGGCCCACGCGCACTTGTGCGGGGCGTTTAAGAGCATTTCTGAGCATTTGAGTGCCGCGTTTCCGTGCGCTATTTTGCGGCACGCAATTGTACGGCTTTTAGTAAACATGCCCCTTAGAGTGAACTAGCAAGGAATCCTTTATACCGGCTACATTTGCAACAGTAAGAGGAGCAACTTGATCTTTCAATTTGGAGATACCTCTATCGACAAAATTAATCTTCTCATCTAACTGTTGCAAAGACGCAACAGTTTCCTGAGAAAAAGTACAAAATGATTTAACATTACTAGTAAGTTTACCATCAATACATTGAAGCGCTCCCCATAGATCTTTTAGGGTGACTTCGCCATCAGGAGCAAGAACAGGGAGCTCTGAAACAGAGCCCAACTCAAGGACTGGATTAGGTAAAATAAAGAATGGAGTAGCCTGACTCACCAAATCTGAAGACTCCTGAACCAAAGCATCAGGCGAGGGGGGCAACGGACAGGGAGGAGGAGTCCGTCCCTCTGGACTTAGGGAGACTCCTTCCGGAGAGGATTGCACCAACGGACAGGGAACAAGGTGCTTATCCAGGGGGCCGATGACCTTTCCCCCACTCGGCCCGCCGGCTCCATCCCCTGGCACCTTGTTCTCTGTTTTAGCCTTCCTCTTCCCCATTTAACAAGGCTGTGGGATATCGATATACGGCAAAACAATATAATATAGAATTAGTAAAACACAGTAAATACCTAACGGCCGTGAAGCACCACGAGGCGCCAAAGGGGCGTGAAAGGGGCAGAACCTGCCCCTTTAAACACGCCCCTTCGGATCACGCCCGCGGTCACGCTCCGCGGTCGCGACAAACACAGACAAATTTATAGGCAAAAAGTCACCGAGTACAGCCAATCAAAGTGCACCAGTTGAACCGTCCTGAACACAGTAACAGTTCCGGAGTAGTGAACACAATGGCACAGATTTAAAGGGCAGCTCAGGACCACTCAGCACCAGGTAGCCACAGCAATGCCTGCCCGATCGTTCAGGGCAGGAGAGGGCATCGTCAGCGGCGTGGAAACCGTAGCAGCAATCTCATGAGCCTGTCTCCAGGCTCCGTACACCACTCTCACTCACAGTAACAGTTCCGGAGTAGTGAACACCACGGCACAGATTTAAAGGGCAGCTCAGGACCACTCAGCACCAGGTAGCCGCAGCAATGCCTGCCCGATCATTCAGGGCAGGAGAGGGCGTCGTCAGCGGCGTGGAAACCGCAGCAGCAATCCCAGGAGCCTGTCTCCAGGCTCCGTACACCACTCTCACTCACATTAACAGTTCCGGAGTAGTGAACACCATGGCACAGATTTAAAGGGCAGCTCAGGACCACTCAGCACCAGGTAGCCGCAGCAATGCCTGCCCGATCGTTCAGGGCAGGAGAGGGCATCGTCAGCGGCGTGGAAACTGCAGCAGCAATCCCAGGAGCCTGTCTCCAGGCTCCGTACACCACTCTCACTCACAGTAACAGTTCCGGAGTAGTGAACACCACGGCACAGATTTAAAGGGCAGCTCAGGACCACTCAGCACCAGGTAGCCGCAGCAATGCCTGCCCGATCATTCAGGGCAGGAGAGGGCGTCGTCAGCGGCGTGGACCCAATCACACGTAGACGTTCCATTGCATGACCCATGTTTTCCCGGCTCTCAACCCCCCTGTCCCCTGCTGTATCCCTGAACACACCATCTGTGCCTGCCCTGACTAGATTGTAATGTCAAATGAGTAGAGCATGCCCTCACCCATCTGTACAGTACTGCCTATGCCATGTATGGCTGTACAAATGCTCTGTAGTAGGAGTAGTAGTTGTCTGCATCATAAAGGCCATAGCACCTGAAGACACAGCTGACAGGAGGCATGGTACAGACAGGCGCACCAAGCTGACAACACACACCTAAGCCAATAAGGTCTGAAGGGAAGATAAAGAGATGTAATGTCAGGCAGCCACACAGTGAAGTGGAACCACATTACACAGGCAAATGGCCAAACATGCCAGTGATGACATGTTCCAATGGCCAAGCACCACACCCCAGATGTGTAGACCTAATATGTGGCTAACTGCGGGTCAGACAGCAGTGTAGATGGCCAGACAATAGCATCTGATGTGTTGAGAATGAGCAGACATCAGGCAGTCATGGAAATATACATGTTTAATGCACAAATAGCAGCAAATACAGTGACACACTGAGATATGAGGACATTGTAACAGGTCCGAGAGTCACATGTTCCCAAACAACTGCGAAAGCAGAGCCCCACTAATAAACAGGGGTAGCACTATGCGGGAGGCCCAATGCAATGGTTGCCGTGTCCATGGGAGATTCACCTATATGCCAATGTACAGGGAATGGCCAAATGAAGGCAGGCAATGGATACAGACGTGTGATACAAATTGTGTGTCATGTACACGTGTAAGGTCCACAGACAGGTAAGCAGGATCTACAGAATGAATCTCCTGTACCACATACGTGGCTGCATGTGCCTGTTCATCCAAACATGTTCATAGATAAAGCAATACAAGTCCCACACATGGGCCCCACCCCTCAACACAATGTCCAATGGATATAAAACATGTAGCGCGCATGTGTGCCCCTGCTGTACAGGTATGGAGCAGTCTCCACAGTGCAGATGATACCTGTGACCCCACAAGTCCTCCCATGAATATTCCTGAGAACATGGCCATGCAAAGTCATGTGTGATGTCTCAATGCCCCACAGTAATGCAAAGGTGCTGTGTGCCTGCTGTGATAAATGCAACACACAGCCAAAGCATGGCACAAACAGTGTGTCTGTCATCCCTGTGATGCACAAAATACCCGGCCATCACAGATGTCCATCAAAGGCATGTGTACAACTCTCATAGGTCCAATCCCACAATGACACCATCTTCCAGGGAGTGTCGCATGCGGTTGCCATGTCCACCAACAGTTGGGTGAGGGGGACTGCAGATCCAGTGTAGTAGATGTGGTAGGCGCATTGCCTGTACCCTGTGTGGAAAGGTGGATAGATGAAAGGTCATGGTATGCTGCACACAACATCACGCCACAATGCAGAGAGCAGGGCCACAGTATGTATATGCTGAAACCACAGACATGAACATATGACACGAGCACAACACTGAACACAGTGCATGTTGAAATCATCAGGAGACATCACTGCAGACCCAGCAACCACACCTACCTGGCCACCTCCAAGCCCATGTCACGCAGGCAAACCAGAGGTGGACAGCATGTCATACATTGGTGTTGCACAGTTATCCCACAAAAGTGCAGCAGATAAAGAACAGACCAACAGAAACAGGTAAAGGTGGATGGCTGACACAAATGATCAAAGGTGAAACCTACTGGCTGTGAGCAGCAGTTGCCTGATAGGGACTGGCAGCATAGGCAAAGGCCACAGGAGGTCACAGGAAAGGCAGAGGATGTCATTGGAATACGTTGAATCACCATGTCTGCATGTCCAGCTGTCAGTGCCACATGTCCAAGGCATGGGGAGATGCGGGGCCCAGAAACATTGATGCGCAGTGGTCTGTGAGCAAACAAGAGAAAGGTCAGGTGGATCCATGGAACACATGTGAAAACACATGTGCACAATGTACGCAAGGCCAACAGCAGAGGGTACAGATAGAACAGTGACCATTGCCGCACACGTGACAGGACACATCCCTGAACTGGATAATGCTACAGGACAGCAGAGTGCACTGTCCCATATACATGTCCCAGAGACAAAGAGACAAACATAGTGGGACAAGGAGAGCATGTCTCATGTAGTTGTACAGCGTGTCTGAGCAGCAACCCACACCAGTGGAGACAGTCATCACAGTTGGTGCAATGATACACAGATGGAGGTGAATTCCACACCAGGGAAGGGTGTATGTGCTGTACACCACATCTGCACCCTACCCATAGATACACACAGCATTGTCACATATGCCCCACATACAGTGAATACACCATAGAAATGAACACAAACAAATGGCCATAGGGGTGCCAACTGGGACATATGGGGTATCGAGTTGCAGTCCCGAAAGGTATACAAACACATATGTGCAGTGGACAGAGAGACACATACATGCACAATGCTGCACTGCCCCCACAGTATAGTTACCCTCATGTCCACCCACCCCAGTCAGCTGCAGGGTGAATGACATACACACAGGCCAAATGCCACCAGAGCACCGGGCAGGAACAAATGTCAATCCTGGGGATGCAAGGACACACATGAAACACACATCTGGCATGATAGAGCCACGATTCACACAAGACAGCATGTACATGTATACCCATAAGCACCTCCCCACATGTGAACGACTTACAGGAGAACAGCTCCTCAATCAGATGTTGCCTGACTGCTGCTCCCTCACGGGTGTCACCACAGCCAGATACAGGAGGGCACGGCGGATCCTCCTCAAGATCCTAATTAATGTTGAGTGGTAGATCGTGCCTGAGAGCAATGTTGTGGAGGATGCAACTGGCCAGTATGATCTGTGCCACAGTCATGGGTCGGTATTGTAAGGCCCCGCCAGTCCTATCCAGATACCTGAAGTGACTCTGCAAAATGCCAAAGGTGTGCTTGATGACTGAGCGGCTGGAGGCATGGGCCTCATTGTAACTCCTCTCTGCACATAACCGTGGAAAATGCACAGGGGTCACAACCAGGAACAACAGCCATATCCCATATCACCTGCAGAGGAAAATGTGGAAAGATCAATCAGGATCATGTGACGGCCCTGATACAGTGCACACACAGATGCTGACACAGTAACATGTACAGGCAAGATGGCAGACATGACACAGGAACGCTGATCTACATACAGCAGACATGTGCACTGCACTGTCACCTCAGCCCACATATGTGATATGCCAGACAAAGGCAATGGGGAATGGCCACCCAACACACAGGACACTGACAAGACTACTTGGAGAGGCAAGCATTCTACCACTACCACCACATCCACAGATGTTGCATGCACAGTCACCTAGGGAACACACACAAAGTATGTCCACCACCAACAGACATCACAGCCCACCATAGCAGGGCTGGACCAGAGGTGCCAAGAGCTTTACAGTCCCAGAGGCCGGTGGAAGTGAGCAGGGCCACCTGAAACCAGTGTCACCCACAAGGGTGCTGAGGAAAACAGACGTGAGGGATGGAAATGTGGCAGACACAGCTAACTGTAGACGGCCACAGGCAAATGTGACAACGGCCTCGGTGACAGTGACAGGGTGTGATTTCAGACACAGCCCCATACAAGGGTAGCGCCCCAAAGCCACAATGAAATGTGTGGCATGAAGTGGGCAGAGCAAACCAAGGGAACATGTATACTACACACAGGATGGCCAGTGAAATGCCACTGCCTGAGGGGCAGATGCTGGAATATTGTCTGAGAAAGGCCAGACCTAGATCAATGCATGTCACATGTGTCACAGGGGAGTTGCAGTCATAGGGGCCGACCGACACACCACAGGTGCCACTACTCGACCTGAGATAGGTGCCTCAACCCCAATGACACAGGAGATGTATCTGCATATCAGAGATGGCAAATATCCACGAAGCAGGACACAGTCCTCGTATTGTCCGGCCTCAAATTGTCCGGCCTCAAATTGAGTGCTGCAAGATATAGGAGTCATGGGCAGACCCTGTAAACCTGGGAACCACATTCAGAATACGCATATTTGTATCACAAACAACCTGCACATTCAGGGAATGGTAGTGTTTGCGGTTGCGATATACTACCTCCCTGTCACGGGGTAGGACCAGAGCAACATGTGTGCAATCAATAGCTCCAATCACATGTGGTATCCCTGCAATCTGCTGGAATGCCTGGCCCAGGGCCCCCCAATGTTGCCTATTGTTAGGGATCACAATGTAATCCCTTACCCGGCTGATCATGGCCCACAGTACCTGGTGGAGACAGCGTGAGAAGGTGGGCCTGCTCATACCACCCACTGCAACCAGAGAGGATTGGAAACAGCCAGAGGCAAAGAAGTGTAGGGCACCCAGGAGCTTTGCCAATCCTGGTATGGCATGAGACCGGGTGGTCCGGGGCTCGAGGTCAGGTCTCAGAACCTCATAGAGCTCCCTAATATCCCCTGTACTCAGACGGTAGAGGGTGATGACCTGGTCCTCACGTATATCCTGGAGCATGGGCCTGGGCCTGTAGAGGTGTGGCAGGCAAGGGTGCACCTTGGCACGCCGACAGCACTGTGCTGGTACCTCCCCTACCTGTGGAGCCCCCACAGCTGCAGGTCTGAGTTGCAGCGGGACTGCAACCAAACCCAGTGCCACAGCCCCATGGACACCATCACCCTCATCAGGCAAACACAGTTCAGGAAGCCCCAGGAATGCCACAACAGCAACACCATCACCATCCACATGAGCCATGATAGACATCAGACGAAGCAGTAGCAAATGCTATATACGATGTGGGGAGTAGCAGGTAATTAGAGCAAACCTAACACACCTGCAGATGCAGCAACGAATGCCAGCAGCAGATGAGTGAATCGGGAAATACATCTGCAGGTGTAACGGCATAGTGTGCATTGTTACGCGTGTTCCTAGGCAGCCGCGGTGCATATGCATGTAGGAGTACCTGGCGTGTCTCCGCGTCTTGCCAGACATCAGAGATACGTGACGCCGTGCATACCCCACCTACGCACGCTGTAATGCGCCATACACAATGGAGATCTCACACAGCAATAGTGCACACTGCAAACAGCGCATGCCAGCACTGGATACATACCAGGATAGACCCCTGATACAGCATCATATACCACTAGTAGCGATGGTGAGAGTTATGAAGCTACGAATGTGGGCGCATGACACAATTCCTGATAAGGCGCGTACCTGCACGTGATGAGGTGTAGCAGCCGTGCTGTCACCCCGCACGTGTATGGGGCATGTAACGTATGTCTGGAGTGTGGACGGCACATGCGCACATGTGTTGCATAACGGGCATGTGCGCAGGCATTGTGGAACATGCACACATGCATGCACAGGCATTGCAGAACATGTACACATGCATGTGCTGCACCTGTGGAATGCCCACTGCACCTGTGGAACACGAGCAGGGCATACCCAATATATGTTACATGGTCACAAATGCACATACCATTCGTGTATGTCGGACATGAGGCAGAGCCTGCAGGAGGAGGGACAGCCTGACAACATGGATGCAGGAGACAGCAGCACAGGGAGAGTCCAACCCAGCCCTCACCAACAGGCAGATGCCACCACCGTCATGCCTGATGGGGAGGTGGCCAGCACATCCGGGGTCACCCAGCACCCACAGGACCAAGCTGGAGGTGCAACAGGGACCAAGCGCTGCCGGAAGCCAGTGCCCAATGTGGCGAGGAAGAGGGCAGTCCAATTCTCCCAGGAAGAGAATGACCTCCTCATGGGAAGTATCCTGGACCACTACGAGGTCCTATTTGGCCGGCAAAGCAGCAACACCACCAGTGCAGAGCACAAAACAGCATGGGAAGAGGTGCAGACAGCGGTGGCGGTGGCAGGGGGCCCATGGCGTGACGTGGAGAGCCTGAGGAAGCGCTACTGTGATATCAAGGGTGGTATCTGGAATCAGCTGACCCAGAAGAGGTGCCATGCACATGGCACAGGTGGGGGTGAACCGTGGAGGGCCACCCTGAGCACACTGGAGCAGCACCTCACAGACCGGCTGTGGCCAATCTACATCCATGGCCTGCCCCACGCACTCAGTACAGCGGACCCACATGCAGGTAGGTCAGGGATATGTGTCAATGGCTGACAGAGCTATGAAGATATTTGGTTAGCGTCCCCTCCCAGGGATCAGGGGCAGATGTCACATAGCTCAACGGGGAGAATAGCAACAGTACACCATCCTCAGGTACAGTGTACATGTCAGAACATTCGCCAGCCTAAACGGCCTAAACCCATACAACCCTGGGAGGGACAGGGAACACGTGAACCCGGAATGGCCCAACTGAACCATTGTACCATGACCACATACAGTACACGATGTACAGAGGTCGATGGGTGTGCGCCGGGGACAGGCCACAGCCAAGCACATGCAGGGCCCAACACAGGGGGGGTGTGGGGGCCACCACAGGGGACACATGTATACGCATGTCTCCTGCCACCACATAGAAACATATGCTGTGTCTGACAGGCCTGCTGCTGCACCCACATACAACCCCCAGCCCACAGCCCCCTTGTCAGCCATGCACAGTGTAATCTGACATGCACAGTCCTGCAAACATAGGCTCAATGTAGTGACACCATCACACCCACACAGCAGCGCCAACATGCCATGGCCCCTGCCCCACACCCTGTGTGCATGACACAGCACTGGTCATGGTGCACAGGCGCGCCCCAGGGTGGACTATAGCCTGAGGTGTCATATTGGGTTGCGCAGCCCAAACCACAGTCAGTGATGGAACAGAACCCAAAGGCAAATGACATGTACTGGGGGACATGCAGGATGGATGCACAACAGGGAACCCAATGAAGGCACGGGAACCACAGCACACCATACAAAGCTACACTGAATGCAGGTTGCACCGCTATATGCTGCGCTAAGGCCCCCCCATGGGAACAGCTATCCTGCACCCACAGACACCCTTCCAACAACAGCATGTGCTTTGCATGCATGGAGCACACACCCACAGAACCCATGGTCCTGCAAACCGAGGGCATCAGAGGCCGATCACCTCACAAACAGATATCCCCCAATACATGGAATAGTGGGAGATGATACAACACCCTGCATGGGACACCAGGGACCTACCATGCCAGATCACTCATACCACAGCCAGCAGACACCCCCCAAACCCACCCAGGGGATGCAGCACCACCAACAATGCTGCAGGCCTCAGAACAACTGACACTCAGCTGACAGGCTGCACATGGCAAAGTGCCACAGTACAGATCCCTGCGTACATACCCCATGTAAGCAGCTCACACAGCCATGGACATACTCCAGGCACAAAGATGCCCCCCAGGGACAGAGGACAGGCTGGCAAATGGAGCTACTAATGAGGGAGAGATAGTTGGATCACAATGGGCCCACATGGGGCCTGACCCTGCACGCAGTGCAACACCAGATGGGTGACACAGTACACCCCACAGTGTAGGCAGGAGGAACAGCGCAACCTCAGAACAGTGGGTCAGGATGCAACCCTGTGCACCATGTATGTTGCCAGCCCATTAGTTCCCACATCATGCTGGCCCTGATCTGCACCCTCCATCTGCCTTGTGTCCCCTGGGCCCCTAGCTGCCCGATCCTGCATAGGGGCATGTCCACTCCACCCCTGACCCACAGCCCAGGCCCAGCCCCATTGACCATCCCCATGTACCAGATCCCACTGGGCCCAGTGCCCCCCCACATGCACCCCCATCTCCCAGTCACCTACCTGTCCCAGGCCCAGATTATAGCCCCTTACAGGCCCACCCCCAGGTGCAGGCCCCCCAACCCTCCCCCCATGCCAATGGCCAGCCAACCAGCGCTGGTCACACCCAGCCAACCCTCCCCCCACTCACAGTTCCATGTCAGCTGTCCCTGTTGCCACAGACAAGGCCCCAAACGGCCCCCCTAGCCCCCACCAGCAACCACCCCCTGCTCACCTGCCATGCCAGCCACCCCCACCCACCCACCCCTGTACAGCTCATTACCTGCCACCCCCATTCCCCTACATGCAGCCTGTATACCCCCCCTGCAGCCCATGCCACCCCTCCACCCCCACCCCTGTTGTCGGCCGCTCCCCATCATGGCACATGGGGCCCCTGCTGGTACATCCCACACTTGCGGCAGCCCTGTCCCACACAGCAGTGGCCCACCAGCACCAGCCCCACCCAGACAGTCACACCCGTTGATGTGGGAGGGACACAGATGCAAGCACAGGCAGGCACCATTGGGACTCTGCTCCCACCCAGGACATGGACATGCCGAGTGCCATGCCTATCCCTGTACCATTATGGGCCCTGGCCACAGGCGCCAATCCAGGGCGAGCACATGGTGCCCCATGGGCCCCGTGGCCCACGCAGTACTTTGACATGGGACATGACAGTTATATGCATGGGGATAGACAGCCACTCACCTTCAGAGCTGTGTACCCTTTCTCTCCACAGGTGACATATATGCCATGGAGGTGAAGGGGGCAGCGGAGCCCACACCAGTGGGGCCAGTGGTGGAGACAGCAGTGGAGGAGGATGGGGGACATCAAGGCACCAGGATGATGGCGGTAAGCCATATGTCAATTGGGGCAGTGGCAGCCCGCCTGCAGTTAATGCGGCTGGTGATGCCCCATGGCCATTAGCGCTGATTCATGCACCACCGACGGTACATGCCACCAATGGCGAGGTCCTTGCTGAGATGAGGTTGCATGCCACTGAGGTCCATGCAGACGCACAGAGTGAGTGTCCACCCATTGTCACCTACACACATGCAGCTGATGTCCGCATATGCCACCCATGTCTCACGTCACACACTGTGTCGCCCCCACAGGCATGCAGCTGGCACTCGGTGAGGTGGTGAGGGAGCAGCAATGGATGCAGCACAGGGCCAAACACCTGCAGACAGTGATGGAGGGGATCCTCATTGAGATGCAGGGCCAGGGTGCGGCGACAGAGGCCATAGCTGTTGGGATTTCATGGCTGGTGGATGCCTTGGAGGCCCATGCAGGACAGGCAGGATAGCCAGCAGCAGCCACGGTGGCTGTGGAACATGCAACACAGGGTGGGAGGGGGCGTGGCAGGTGGGGCAGGAGACGGCGACAATAAAGGCCGCTCATGTGGCATTGCCTGTCAACATGTGTCCAGTGTGTGTCTGTCACCCCCATGATCCACATGTCATGTCCAGCCGCACCCTGGCCACATACCCCATGCCAGCCCACAGTTGACCTGCCACTCACTCATCCATGCTGTTCCCCCCCCGCACAACCCCGCCCCCTGTGACTCCTGCCACCGCCATTCCTTGCCCCACCCATACCTGCCGTACAATCCGTACCCCTGTCCCACGCCTCACTGACCACTCCCCGATGCCCGCAGCCACCACCTGCCATATGTGTGTGTTGCCAGGGCATCACCTCTTGGCACACCACTACCCCCCCCAACCACAGCCGCAACACTACCCCTAGGGCTGCCCCACCTCTGATGCCAGGCGGGTACCTGTTTCATGGCATATGCCCCATTCCATAGCCGACCCACCCATCCTCAGCCACGCCGGTCCCCCCAACACACCCACCCGGGGTCCCCTGTATCACACATGGCACCGCACCCACTGCGGGCGCCCCAGAGGGCTGAGAGACTGTGGCAGCAGCACCCCAATCCCCCCATCTGGGCCATCTCTGCCTGTACCCCTGCCACCACTATCCCATAGGGCACACAGCTGGGTAGGCCCTGGCAAGCTGTCCCGTCGCCTATGCCGCTATGCCATCCCATGGTATACACCCCTTTCCCCATTCTCCCAGTGCACCACCCATGGCCACACCCACCCATACCCACCTCTACCCCCTGTAACTGTTCCCCTGCCAGCCCCCATTCCTGTCTGGGCCCCATCATGCCACCACCCTTGTCCCCCTGCACTCACCCCCATGCCCAGCCCTCACTGGCACCTGCCCCACCAGGGGAAGCCATTGCCTGTGCCATCCTTGCACTGCTGATGTACATAGCCTGGCCCCCGCCATGCACCAGACTTGTGCCTCCCCCCCCCCCACTGGGCCCACACCGGTCCTGATGGCCATCTGGATTCTGCAGTCACATGCGGCTCTCTGGAACCAGAAACTGCCCAGATCTGTGCATACCTAGTGTTAAGGTCGGGCTGCCATGGACACCTGTTGGTAGGGCAGGGAGGTGTCTGGACATGCATGGGGGTTTATGTCACACTGAACCCCCTACTTCTCAGGGTGGTATACACTATATGCCCCTCCCCACTCACGGAGGGGGGGGAAAGCAGGGGAGCTGGTGCCAGGGAATGGGGGACTGCCTATCAGCGCAGCAAACCCAGACATGATGGGAGAGGATAACCCTCCAGGGCTGGTGCATATGACCCATACCTGTGACTGGGCCATTAGCAGATGGACAATACTGTGCCTCTTTGCCTGTAAGTCCTCACTTGCCACATACCACAGCCTGCCATGCACCTGCAGCAGCAAACAGTGTGTTGTAACTATGCACTGACTACCTCCATACAGTCCACTGGCTACTCCCTGGGACATGCTCACAGAGGACACACATGCATGTTGGTGATTAGGCCCCAGAACAGGGATCACACAGGTGTCACTGATGAGAGCTAGCATAGAGCACTATGGGGTACCCTGGACATGCCAGGGTCACTGCTGGGTCAGGGCGAAACTGACCTTCCAGCATGACATGCTGTGGCCACCCTGTACATGCAGGTAGTATTCACACACTGGTGTGTCCCAGCCATTGTCCTACTTCATGTGCAGATGCAGCCTGGCCACGTCGCCCTCTCTGGGGCATACCCACAATACCTTGCTCCTCATTATTCACATTTGCAGGGTAATGCTTTCAACAGTTGGACAATGTGGGCCCAGAGCGTTGTGGGCAGCCACAGAGACCAATGGTTCGACATACACACATACATACACACACACACACACACACACACACACACACACACACACACACACACACTCCTACTGCAGCACTGTGCAGTTTTCACAGTGTTTTGCAGGCCTGCCCACCACACCGCAGACATTTATGAACTGTGCAGGGGGTGGTGGTACTGCTGTGATGGTACCTGCAACTCCGGCCTGGACCCAACAGCCTTACTCTATCTGTGATTTTGGATGGTGGTGCCTGTGTTAGTGGGTTTTGTACCAGTGTTGTCTGCTGCTGTGGGGATTGCACTGTTGGATGTTGCATCTACCTCGTAGGGTAAAATGTGGTGATTTATTTATTTTATTTATTTAGTTAGTTAGTTTACACTTATATACCGCTACTTCCAGCGATCAGCAGCGGTTTGATGTGCTCTGCAGAGTCTGCATCTGTGACCTGACTCTGTGCCCCTCTGCTCTGGGACACACTCACTGTGTGTACTACACCTCAGTGCCACCACTGATGCAAAGCATTCCATGAGGCTACCTTTACTTCTCCTTAGCCAGAACTTTGCTGTTTTTATGTTGTATGTCCATGTTTGGATAAAATGTGGTGATGTGCTCTGTGGGGTCTGCAGCTGGGACAGGACCCTGTGACCTTCTGCTCTGGGTTAAATTGGCTGTGTGTACTGCAGCACAGCATTTCCACAGGGGGCACAGAGGTCCATAGGCTACCTTTACTTTTCCTCCCTCTGACCTTTGCTGTTTTTCTGTTCTGTGCACATAGTCTGGTAAAATAATGGGCTGTGCTCTGTCAGGTCCACTGCTGGGAACTGAACCTTTGACCTTCTGCCCCTGGTTACATTGGTTGTGTGTACTGCACCACAGTGTTGCCACAGGGGCACAGAGGTCCATAGGCTATCTTTACCTTTCCTCTGTCAGACCTTTGCTGCTTTTCTGTTGTATGTCCATGTTTGGATAAAATGTGGTGATGTGCTCTGTGGGGTCTGCAGCTGGGACAGGACCCTGTGACCTTCTGCTCTGGGTTAAATTGGCTGTGTGTACTGCAGCACAGCATTTCCACAGGGGGCACAGAGGTCCATAGGCTACCTTTACTTTTCCTCCCTCTGACCTTTGCTGTTTTTCTGTTCTGTGCACATAGTCTGGTAAAATAATGGGCTGTGCTCTGTCAGGTCCACTGCTGGGAACTGAACCTTTGACCTTCTGCCCCTGGTTACATTGGTTGTGTGTACTGCACCACAGTGTTGCCACAGGGGCACAGAGGTCCATAGGCTACCTTTACCTTTCCTCTGTCAGACCTTTGCTGCTTTTCTGTTGTATGTCCATGGTTGGATAAAACATTGGGATGTGCTCTGCAGAGTCTGCAGCTTGGATATGGATCTGTGACCTTCTGCTCTTGGTTACATTGGCTGTGTGTACTGCACCACAGTCTTGCCATGGAGACACAGAGGTCCATGGGCTACCTTTACTTTTCCTCAGTCAGACCTTTGCTGTTTTTCTGTTGTATGTACATAGTCGGGTAAAATAGTGGGATGTGTTCTGTAGGATCCACAACTTGGACATGAACCTGTGACCTTCCGCTCTGCGTTACTCTGGCTGTGTGTACTGCACCACTATGCTTCATAGAGACACAGCAGTCTCTGAACCTACTTTCACGTCTCCTCAGCCAGGCCTTTTCTGTTGCACTGCGCACCACGTACTGGTACAGGGCATGGCCTGGGTCCACTGCAGGTGGGTGGCACTGCTTCCTCCAGCACAGACACCCCCACCCTGGCCTGCTGCCATGCCCATATGCTGTTGGTACCGGTGGTGCACTGTCCCAGGCCATCCAGGATGCCTGTAGGCGGCTGCTTCTGGTGTGGGTTCCGGGGTGGGATGGCTACATCGACATCCGCGCCTCCCCCGGGCACTGCCTGTCAATGTTATGTGCCCTGTGGGGTACCTGCTGGGTAATGTCCCCTGGATTGAGCACTGTGGGACACCGACACATGGGCATGTCAGACCTTGGTCAAGTTTCTGTCTTGCTGATTTCCATTTTCTGCATTCATATGTGCCACCTAGGTGACAGCCTAGTCCACCCTGTGCCTCAGCCAATCCCACCGCACGTCCCGCCTGTGGCCCCCTATGCCCCAGTTGCACCCTTGCCATAGTGGCCTTTCATACCTGAGCACTATGCTATTGCTGCACATGTGGCACTACCATCACCTTTAAATGGTCTCTCTGCCTTTGCTACACATTGCTGACCTAAATGGTTTCTCTCTCCTGCAAATGTGCCTCTAACGGCAGGCTTTCATTCACGGTAGGATTCAGCCCTTCAGTTCAGTGCATTAGTGTGATAGGAGCCTCTCTCCGCCCACTCCCCGCCCATTGACCCCTTCTCTCTGCCCTCTCTTCACCTTCTGCGGTGTTTAACGCTGCCGGGAACATTAACGATCGTTAATTAATGTTAACGCGTGTTAACGTTACATACCGCATGTTAACGTTACCTAACAATCGTTAATGTTACATAACGCGCGGTATGTAACGTTACCACAGTTTAGTAAACATGCCCCATAGGGTTTTTTGTACCACCTTGTCACACCAGCTCATATCCCTTTAAAATCTATTGGGTTGATTTCAAAAGCAATTATTCACATAGCAGCACCTGCTTTCTGGATAAGTGCCTCTGGCTGGGCCTATCCACTAATTTCCAGTGGCACTATTCAGATAGTGCTACTGAAAATCATTACTGACTGCCCCAGCAAAAGCAGAGCGTTATCCAATTAGCCAAGATTTTCAGGGTCAGGGTTATGAAACCATGTTAGGTTTTTGCAGCTAATGCAGCATGTTAGTGCAAATAGTGCTGCATTAATTGCAAAAGCCATGCATTATCTGTCAGGGACATGCACAGCATGTCCCTGCAGATAATGCGGTGATAAAACAGAGAACCTGGCGAGGCAGTATCGCCGATGCATCTAAAGCCATCAATTGAGGTGACATTAGCTGCATCCGTGATGTCTGCAAAACATGCAATTGCTGCGCATTGTCGCTGCTCACAGTAACTGCATATTACAACCATGCCCGCTCTGAACCCACCCCTGCCCACTCACACAACTAACATGTGGTTTGCAGATAGTGCAGAGATTTCCTGCACTATCTGCATTTGGCCCAAGTTAGCTGGATAGTGGACTGAATCTCGCTGCTACCTGGATAATGGTGGCACTCACTGCTCTCTAAGGTTATTCAGCGCCAACCACTATGGGGTCTATTCCGACATGTGAATAGCAGGGATGGATGTCCCGTTGGGACGTCCATCCATGCTATTCGCCCTCTTTGCCATCCCTGATGAAAGCCTCTCCATACGAACAAGGAGTTTGTACAGGGATGCTTAGATGAAGACGGGAGAGGGCGTCACGGAGGCGGGATGAAGATGGGCTGAGGGCGATGACTTTCCCCCAACAGGAAAAATTATTTTAGGAGAAGGAATAGGTCCTGCATGGCTTCTGTGCATGCACAGGCACTAGAAACAAAGCTCACAAAGGCTACCTTTACTTTTCCTCCCTCAGACCTTTGCTGTTTTTCTGTTCTGTGTACATAGTCTGGAGAAGGACCTTGGAGTGATTGTTTTTGAGGATCTCAAGATAGTGAAACAATGAAACAAGGCAGTGGCCAAAGCCAGAATGGTGTTGTGTTGTACACAGAGAGGAATTGCCAGCAGAAAGGTGGAGGTACTGATGCCAATGTACAAGTCACTGGTGAGACCTCACTTGCAATATTGTGTTCAGTTTTGGAGACCATATCTTGCAAAGGATATAAAAAGACAAAATGGTTCAGAGAAAGGCAATCAGAATGGTTTGGAGCCTGCCCCAGAAGACGTATTTATTTATTTTTATTTATTTATTGCTTTTATATACTGCGCTCTTCAAAATCAGTGCGGTTTACATTTAACATTTTTGCGCATAACAGACATACTGCTGTGCACTTACAATGAACGGGTACATACAACTTGGTTCAACTGGGGTAACTATCTACATCTTTTTACAGTTATATACAAACTTGACATGGCAAGGAGTATGGTTGGTGATGTTAAATTACTGGGTTGAATTACTGGGTTGAGAGTAGTGTAGGAGAAAGAGGTGATGCTTTAGTGCTTTTCTGAATTGGGCATATGAGAAGAAACTTGAAGACCTAAATATGTATATGCTAAAGGAGAGGAGGGACAGGGGAGATATGATTCAGACCTTTAAATACTTAAAGAATATTAATGAACAAACAACTTTTTTCAAAGAAAGGGAATCTGTAAAACTAGAGGGCATAGCATGAAAATGCAATGGGGTAAACTGAAAGGCAACGTCAGGAAAAACCTTTTCACTGAAAGGTTTGTGGATGCTTGGAATACCCTCCCGATGGAAGTGGTGGGGACAAATACAATGAGTGAATTCAAAATGGCATGGGACAGACACAGTGGATCCCTCTACAGCAACAGGATAAAATCAAAATAAATTTAACTATCTCTGCTATCTCAACAAATAGGGATGACCTGCACGGAAATGCAGGTGCGCCTACTCTTGCCACCTTGCTAGGCAGACTAGATGGACCCGTGTTGGTGTTTATCTGCCACAATATACTATGTTACTATGTTTCTGCTGGTTTTGACACTGTTGGTCACCACCTTCTCCTCAATACCCTGTTCTCACTTGGATTTAGGAGCTCTGTATTGTTCTGGTTTTCTTCTTATCTCTTCCGCCTCACTTTTAATGTCCTCTACTGCTATCCTGCTTTCAGTTGGTGTACCCCAGAACTCTATCTTGGGACCTTTCCTTTTCTCTCTCTACACCCAGTCCCTTGGTGCGCTCATCTCAGTGCCATTTTTATGCTGATGACTCTCAGATCTACCTCTCTGCACCTGAAATCTCTCCAGGAATCCAGGCCCAGGTCTCTGCCTGCTTATCTGACATTGGTGCCTAGATGTATCACTGCCATCTGAAATTGAATATGGCCAAAACCTAGCTCCTTATCTTTCCCCCTAAACCTATCTTCGCCCTTCCTCCTTTCTCTCTTTCTATGGATAATACTCTGCTTCTCCCTGTTTCCTTGGCTAAAACCTGTCATTTTTTCTCTATAACATCAGCAAAATCCATCCTTTCCTTTCTGAATATGCTACTAAGACCCTTATGTATTCTCTTTTCACCTTCTATGTAGACTATTGCAACCTCATCCTTGCTGGTCTTCCACTGAATCATCTCTTCCCACTTCAGTCTGTTCAATATTCAGCTGCATGGCTAATCTTCCCGCAGTATCACTATGCTCATGGCGCCCCTTTTCTTAAGTCACTTCATTGGTTCCCTATCCATTTCCATATCCAGTTCAAACTTCTACTACATAAGTGCCATCGTTTGGCTGTTCCTCACAACCTTTCCTCTCATCTCTTGCTACATCCCTCCTCAGTAGCTCTGCTTTTCTGGCAGATCCCTTTTTTAAAAATTATTTATTTATGAATTTTCAAACAAAAAAAATCAAGCAAACTGCTTGTACAGAAAAGAGGCATACTTCCAAAATTTTTGAGGCAACATCCTACAAAAAACAAATACAATCAGAAGCATCAATAGTCTTCAAAATGAGAGAGAAAGCATAGGAAATAACACTTAAGGTAGGAGGACCCGACAGTGATAAAATAAAGTAATTAAACTACAAATTTAATGCCTGGTAGAAAAAGACGAGAAACACTAATTAATGATGAAGGAGCCCCCTTATAAAGGTGAAGATGTTACCAAATGGATACTGACAAAAGAAGACAGATCTCCTGGCTGAAAGAATGCATATTTCTGAGATTTATAAACCACAATACATTTACACAGAAATCTCAAAATCTGAAGCACCCCAGACCTCAACAGAAGAAAAGATCTATGCCTTTTCTGGGTGTCTCTGGCAACATCCGGGAATATAGAAATCCTTTTCCCGATAAATAAAGTAGCTCTCTTTTTATAGTATACTTTAAGGAGACAGTCTCTATTGAAGGACAACACAAAAGTCACCAATAACGTGGAAATCACTAGTTCTTCTTCTTGGGGAGATTGAAGCAATGCAGAAATATTAAGAGAGTTCATCTCTAAAGGATCAACAGCACGCTTCCCTTCCTTTCTCCCAGCTGGTAAATAATACGCTTTTGATATTGGAGGTATTAACTCAGTAGGTATCATTAAACATTCTTGAACAATTCCACTGGAGCTACCGCCGGAATAACCGGAAAATTTAATAACTGAACATTAGAGGCCCTGGTAGCATTTTCTAATATCTCCAATTTTGTTTTCAACGAAATATTATCTTTCATCAAAGATTCAGTTAATTCAGAAACCTGTACAAGTTTCTGATCAGAAACCACTGCTTTCTCTTTGATTTCCAACATATCATTAGATAACTTGATAATATTATCCTCCATTCTAGAAACATTAGAAAAGGATAAAGTCAATTGCTGGTTTAGAACCTGAGAAAGTTGATTAATGGCTTCCCAAATGTTCTCCGGTGTCACCTTAGCAGGCCAAGAAAGTGTAATCAGGGGTGGCAATACAGCTTTAGATATATCAGGTACAGTCTTCTCTATGCCAGTACCCTTCACCGAACAGGCGGCATCAGCGGCCTCTGTATGATGTTGATCTCCGGGAACAACCGTCCCAATCCCAGGCAGCGCACCATCAGGGTCCACCATCAGCATGCCCCACTCCAGATCCGCCGCAACGCCCTGAACAGGAGGCACTGCAGGTCCGCTTGCCGACGGAGTCCCGGATGACCACAGAACAGCAGGAGGAACGCATTCATCAGGGGAGAGAGACCTCTAGGGCGGAAGACGCCGAAAACTCCTCAGCCGGCGCAGCCAAACCCACTCTAATCTCTCCAATCTGCTCCTCGGAGAGCCACACAAAACGATCCATAGGTCCAGAAATAGCAGGTAAGGGCTCCGTGGGTAGAGCCCGATGTTTGCCTTTCCGCTTAGGCATATTGCTCACTTCTATTCTGCCGCCATCTTAGATTAGCCACTCCCTCCGGTACCCTGGCATATCCCTTCTATCTGTGAACTTCTCTTCTACTGCCAACTACAGGCTTCAAGCTTTTCATCTTGCTGCTCCTTATGCCTGGAACAAACAATTCAAGTCAGTTTGTCAGACTTCATCTCTGGCCTTGTTCAAAGCCAGGCTAAAAAATCACCTCTTTGAGACTGCATTTGGATCCTGATCCCCTTTGTCTCCTGTTCACTTCCTATGTGTTTCCTTTCCATTCTCCTAGACCAGAGATTCTCAACCCAGTCCTCGGGACACACCTATCCAGTCAGTTTTTCAGGATAACCACAATGAATATGCATAAGAGAGATTTGCCTTCAGTGGAGGCTATGTATGCAAATTTCTCTCATGCCTATTCATTTTCGTTATCCTGAAAATCAGACCAGCTAAGGTGTCCTGAAGACTGGGTTGAGAACCCCTGTGCTAGATCTATCCTAGTTCCCAGTTGTTGAGTTGTCTGTCTTGACTAGACCGTAAGCTCTAATGAGCAGGAACTCTCTCTTACATATCTCTGTACAGCGATGCGTATGCCTTGTAGCAATACATAAATGATAAATAGTAGCAGTAGGTATAAATGTCCATTTCTATTATTTTATAATCCATGAATGTACTTGTGCACACCACCCATTCTTCACCCAAATTCCAGCCCGTGCAAAGTACTTTAGAAGAGGCTACTTATGCACATATATGCCCACATATGTATAGAAATTACTTTTACAAAATTACTTCCAAAATTTAGGAAAACATCTCAGTAAATGTAGTCCAAAGTTATAAAATCTTGTATATATAATCTGTAATTTGAAAACCTCATATTATACAGTATCATTATTTGGAAATTACTATAGTAGTTCAAAACACATATCACATCCTAAAGAGAATCCATTTTCAGGACCAATCAGTTTGCCAGAATTATACACCAGGTGCATAGTAGCTCCTTATGAGGTCCATATACTAACGGGCATTAACATTAATGACCACATTAACATGAAGGCTAACTAACCACCATATACAAAGCACATTGATGAGCATTAGTTGAATGAACATTATAGCATTACTGCTGACTCCCCTAACAGGAATTCAGATTTGTAAATAGTAATAAAAAATATGATGAGGTCTTTAGGTATTAAAACTAGTGCCTAAATGGATTAATATGGACCACTTTAAGCAGCAAAATTAATTATACTTTAAAAAGTACAATTAATTTTCTTGTTGGTGGCTTGCATGGACCTCTAGACTACCCAAACACAAATTGGGCCTCTAGACTCCCTTGTAACTCTACACTCTCTCCCATTAGCAGAACTTTCACCCCTCCCCCCCCCCCCAAAAAAAAGAAAAGAAATATAGCCCTATTTAGCCTCACCACTAATTTGGCTTCAACCATGTTTTATTGTCCATATTTCCTTTAGGAATTGCAGTTATCTGCACCCATATTTCTACCATCAAGGCGAGTGCAGCAATCTAATGGTTTAATTTGGGTGGGGCAAGCTCAAGGGATCTGCCTGCTTCAGGCAATTAAAACCATTAAATCACTTCATCTTTAGAAGCACAAAGAGTAGACTCCCTTCTACCCTATAGAGTTTGTATTTGACAACACTGCCATGTGGGATATGGACTTGCTCCAGTAGACTTTTTTTTTGCAAATGATTAGGAGCCTGGGTAAGAGTTTTCCGAGACCTTGCATTCAAAGATTATAGAAGATTTCGGAGGCTTATTTGTGTTGAAAGTGAGATGGAAACATGCTTTGGGGAATCTAAAAGCCCAATTTGAATTGTTGGAATCCTATATCTGAATCTGTGGTGAAAGATGATCCACACCCTAACCAACCCTTTTACTTTTGGAATAGTTAACATAGGATAACTGTTTATAAACAGCTTAGCAGTATTTCCATAACTATGCTGTCTTTTACACAGCCATATAAATTGTCACATGTTCTGTATATCATAAATTTGCACTACTAGCATTAAAATCATCAGGTTACACTACCACGCTGGCTTTAACACAGATGAATGCATAGACCCCTGAATAACACATTATTATGCAGACACATACTTGCTGAACATATTATAGGTCAATCTTCAGTATGGTATGATAGGGGAATGAGCAGACTAAAAAGCATATTTTGTTTGCCTTTCTGAGAAAAGATACAGCAGGTGGGTGATAAATTGTTGGCAGACATAGTAAAAAGATGATTTGAATTGAAAAGAAAGCACTTTATTTTGACTAGTCTGTCAAGCCAAGATAAAAAGGAGAGAAAAAGAAATAAAGCACCATACAAAATTAATCCATGGAGTGCATGTCCATCATTTCAAAGCAAGACAAATCTGGCCACTTTGCTTCCTCAAATAAAATGGAAGAAGCATAAAATAATTTCACCAGTATTAATGCTGCAGACCTTTCTCCCTTTTTTTTAAATTTCCATTCAGTACATTTGAAGGTTTTCCTTTCATCCAGTACCTTTCAAGAGTTTACTCCTATTACTACAGTTAAAAATGAAGGTCACTGAATATTTTGTCATACAATAATTCAATATATCTCACTATAATATATCTAATTGTGAAGCCTATTAATTCCATTGATATATCTTGATTAATGAGGAAAATGCATTAGTGAATGCAATCATGCATTTTTAGTGAAAAGCAAAAATTATGAACAAGCTCAATTTAAGTTGAACATTTGTTCAGAGTCCCTAAATCACTTAGACAAACATGTCTTAGGTTTGTACATATTTACCTGCTTAGAGGACTAGATTCAGCTTTTTTAGTCAGATGAAAATGTGACTCTATTTATTTACATGATTCAAGTCAGACGATGGTCTAATATCAACTGATGAGGTCAATTCAGGCTTCCTTTTCCCAACCACAGAGATATCAATATATTTATAGAAGGCTTTGCAAATTTTCTAAACCAAACATCATTAGTTTATGAAATTCAGGGTCTTAAAATACTGTGCAGTTTTGATTAGGCGCTATAGGCAGCAGAATAGGGTGGTCCACAAGAGCCATGATCCCATCAATATTTTGTCCAACACAGTATCAGCAGCTAGAGAGCATGGATACAAGGCTGGAGACTGGCTTGTTTGCCCCCACTCCACCCATCAAAATGATGTTCCACTACCCATAAGCTGCTTATTCGATATTAGGTCAAAATCTAACTCTTTCTTTTCTTCTCTGTTTACATTAGTGATACTTAGGGGTATGTTTACTAACCAGTCTTAAGGTGCGCCCGGCGATAGTGTGCAGGATGCCATAAAAGGAGTGGGCGTTCCGGTCTAAAAGTAGCATTATCGGGCGATGGATTGAGCAATGCACGTTAACGCGTGTTAATCTTAGGTAGGCGCGCTGACATGCAAACAGAGCAGTTGAGGTGTAGCACAATGGTTAATACACTGACTGATGGTACAGGGGGCATAGGTTTGCTCCCCCAGTGTGCCTAATGAATAAGGCTGGCTGAGGCATTACCCTTTATGTTTAAGAAGTGCTTTGTGAGGCATTTTAGTTTTATTTTAATTAGTGCTGCCAGAAAACACCCCTTCACAGTGCCGTAACCTAAGGTGCCGCATAAGGCGCCCTATAAAGCACTCCAGAGGGCACATTATAAAGTGCACTGTCCACCAAGGCACCCTATAATGTCCCCTATAGGACACCTTATAAGGCACTTTATAGGGCGCCTTATAAGGCCCTTTATGGGGCGCCTTATGAGGCCCTTAAGGTTACAGCACTGTGAGGGTGTTTTTGCTGGCAGCACTAATTTACATTAAAAAAAGACAATGCCTTGGATAGCCTGATGAAATAACTCCACTGTGGGATCAAACCCATGACCTCTGGTTCCACAGGCAGTGAAGAAACCAGTGAGCTACATCTCTATTGTTACTAACACACCCCTGGTTGGCTACAGAGGGACTGCAGGTCACCACACAAACTGTCTGCTGTGGTTACCAGGATAGGGTTAACCCACCCATACCCATGATGCACTGCACATGCAGATCAGCAGTCTACAGATGATCACAAGATGGGGTATGCACCCCCACAGCACCTCGGCCTGGTAGGGGGAACTGACCATGTGTGTTACTGGCACAGAGTAGCTACAGACCGTCACATTGTGCGGGTACTGTGCTCACCCTGAGGGTGAGGTGGGGCAACCAGCACCATGTCCACAGCACCTGGCTATGCTGACGGTCACCATCAGTGCCAGTGTATGATGAGTAGTCCTTGCAGACACACCTAGAATGCACCTGTGTCTATTTGTATTTCCCAGTAACGTCTAGCCCTTGGGGACTATGATGCACACAGAATAGTGCATATCCTGTGTGAGTGCCATGGTCACGTGATTTGGGGGGGGGGTGGTGTTTGGACCCATAGGTGGATTATGCAAAACACCCAACCTGCCCTCTGGGGCTCAGGGTGGGGGACAGGATCTCCCACCAACAGATCCACATTCTACATCCCTGCAATAGTGGTAGTAGAGGGGACTATCAACCCCAGTCCTGCTGGGGAATTTCACCCTACAGGGCAGTCAATGCAGATCTGTACGCATCCATAAAGCAATGGCAGACAGACAGTAGGCCTGAAAATGCTCAGCTGCCCCCCACCATTACCTGACATTCCCCAGCAGCAAGCACAGTGACTCTCCAGCCACTGCAAGGTGTTCCAGCCATACACATACTGACTGCAGACAGTCTGCTAGCTAGTCTATAGTGCATGTTTCTAGAGGAGATGTGTGCACCCAGAACTGGGATGTGAGCACACCCACCAAGCAGATAAGTCAGTGATTAGGACCCCAGAAAAAAACCCATAAATATCACTTAAGAAAAATGCTACATAGCACTAAGGGGGAACCTAGCCATGCCGTGGTCACTGCTCAGTAAGGGTGAGAGTGACCTCCCAGCAGGACATGCTGTGGCCACCCTGTCCGTGCAGGTGGTGGCTGGGCACTACAATGTCCCAGCCATTGCACCATGCCCTGTGCAGATGCATCCTGCCCAGGCCGCCCTGTCCGGGCTATACCCACAGTACCTTGCTCCTCATTATGCACATTGGCAGGCTATCACTGGAAACAGTGCAAGCAGTGTGGGCTGCGTAAAGTGTTGGCAGCCACCACACACTGGATAGACAGACACA
Organism: Ichthyophis bannanicus; assembly: GCA_033557465.1. NCBI lineage: Eukaryota > Metazoa > Chordata > Amphibia > Gymnophiona > Ichthyophiidae > Ichthyophis > Ichthyophis bannanicus. The sequence goes on from CM066036.1 coordinate 265,334,664, forward strand.
CGCTCCCACACCTATGCCAGCATTGTGCAAATATAGAGGCTTTTGGTAGCCCTGGCCACTGCATCAATCCTGGGCACAGTGCAGGCATGGCTATGGTACGCAATACTGTTGGGGTCACTCCCCGGGGTGATAAACACTGTCAGAAACCAGAACTGAAACACACTCCACAGACATTAGAAAGGTTGCTATGATGCAGCTCAATCAGCAGATTGTGCTGAACTTAGGAATTGCTATCTGCTATTAATCATAGCAACCTTTTGATATATGTGTAACGTATTCCCAGGTTTAGGGCGGCATTGCTAAGGTATGCAAGTGCTAGTATTGGGAGATGCTGCTGCACTCAGAGCCCAACAGCCTGACCCTCCATGAGGCTTTGGATAGTGGAGCCTGTGGGTGCGGGTGTTTCCGCCCCTGTTGGCCGCTGCTCTAGGGCAGAGGTTCCCAACTCCGGTTCTGGTGGGCCAAATACTGTTCGGGTTTTTATGCTGTCTCTAATGAATATGCATGAGATACATTTGCATACCATGGGGGCAGCGCATAACAATGCAGCAAAGGCATCTTTATTGGAGACAGCATGAAACCTGAATGGTGTTTGGCACACCAGGACTGCATTTGGGAAACTCTGCTCTAGGTATATAGTGTCTGTGCTCTGTAGGGTAAAATAGAGCCGTTTGAGGCATGTTGCTGTTATCTGCAATAAAGGTTCCCTCTTTATTACCATGGTTTAGTAGTGGGTAAAATATGGGGACTGGGTTGGCAGGAACCACTGCTGGGACTTGAACCTGTGATCTTCTGCTCCTGAACACACTGGCTGTGTGTACTGCACCACTGTGTTGCTACAGGGTTAGTGAATTCCATGGGCATACCCTGACTGTTGCAGTGCATGGCACCCACCTACACAGGGCTAGGCCATGGTCTGCTGTGGGCTGCTGCCACTGCCCCCTCCACCCCCAGTACCCCTCTGCCACCATGCTGACATGGCCTTCTGCTGGTGGTGCTGGTGGTGTGCAGTATCAGGCCATCCAGTGTGCCGGTAGGTGGCTGCCTATGGTGCGGGTTCTGGGGTAGGGGTGCCTGCATAGATGTCCATGCTTCCCCCCAGCACCGCCTGCCAATGTTCTGTGTCCTTGGGGGTACCTGCTGGGTACTATCCCCTGTGACACTGTGAGAAACACACTCATGCCCATGTTGGGCTCTCATCAGTTGCTGTCTGGTTTCTCTACTGTTTCAGCATTCCTATGGGCCACCTGGGCATCACCCTAGTCCGCACTGTGGCCCAGCTGCACCACAGCATGTGCCGCCTGCAGCCCTCTGTATCCCCTTTTCCAGCATCTATCCAGTTGCCCATTCCGACATGCCCACTCTGCTGTTGTGGAACATGTGCATGCCATAGGAAACCTGTTCAATAACAAGGGGAAACCCTGATCAGCGCTATTTCACTGTGGGGTCATTCACCTTGTATGGGGACAGAGCATGGACCCTTCCAAAATTAATATCTTTTTTTGGAGCTTTCTCTGTAGTGTTTTTTGCTGTTTCCCATTAATATCACTATTGGCCAGCTTGGTTATGTTTTTTTTTCCATTTTGTTCAGGTCCTTTTCAATGTTTATTTGCCCTTTTGTTCCGTGCACATGTATCACACTTATCACTTTTTGTTGGTTTCCCTGGCTTTGCTGTACATTGCTGACGTAAATGGTTTCTCTTCCCTTTAAATCTGCTCTAACGCCAGGGTTTTACTGGCGTTAGTTTTCAGACACGGAATCCACAGCGTTAGTGTGCAGGGAGCCTCTCCCCTCCCACTCTCCGCCCATTGACCCTCTCTCTCCGCCGCTGGGGAGCCTTCCTCAGTCCTCCGGGAGCCTTTCTCCGCCTTCAGTGCTCGTTTGCGCCGCTGTGCGCGTTATCGCACACTAAGGTACCTTTGCGCCTGGTAAAGCGTCATTATCGCGCGATGACATGCCTTATCGCCCGATAACCTGACAGCAGCGCAAATAACGCCCTTTAGTAAACATACCCCTTACGGGTTTTATTTTAGAAGCCTTGTTTGCAATTTACACTTGTAAAATCCAGCATTTCCATGTAGATAAGGCATCCATATGGAAATGGCAATTTTAGAAAGGCAAAAATTTATACATTGATATCCATAATATGTAAAAATTGCAAGGGGGTATATTGGAGGCATTATTAGGGTGTGCCTGGATGAGTGAAACATTTTCACGTTTATTGTCCATTTCATATAAAGAATACATGTGCTTGATGAGAATTGTCCACTTTGGGATTTACAGTTGCTCCATAGCACATATACAGTAGGTTTTGAAAAACTGTTCATTTCAGTCATCTGTTTACTTGAGAAATTAAGACAGGTACCCTCCTCAATCCTCCCTAGTTTGTTTCCCCATACAAACAGAAATTAAATCACGATTGCAACATCTGTAGTTAATTGCCTCATTTATATATGTAGGTTTGCAAAATGACCCTCCTACACAGTAAGTGCCTGGGCTTACATGTGCAAATTGTGAAATACCTCTGTTGATATTTTACACATGTAGATTTGTAAGATGTCTGCTCTTGCTCCATTTATTTATTTTCTAATCTAAATGAAACCCCACACAGTGACAGATACAATCCAAAATGGCCAAAATCACCGGATAGAAAGCATTGGTTACCCCTTCAAACACTTTTTCACTTATTTTTGTCGGACAAAACCGGTAGAGGGGAGCATGAGTCTCACCCCCATATAGAGGTTATGTCCATTTTAATCAATATAGGTTCTTAAAAACACCAGTCTTGTGAAAGCAGAACTAGAACAGTAGATGTGATCAGGACGCTACATGACGTGCATGTTTTTTTTTGAAAACTCTGTTTATTAAAGTCCACACAGTACAAATCATACAAAACAATATACAAACCAGGAACCTCAACAGATTACACAAATACAGCATTCACAATTTTCCCCCTCCCCACCAACCCCCACCAATCCCCTAACCCCCGCAGCCTCTCTCTTTGACATCAGACCCCCCTCAGTGAACATACATAATGATTACAACACCCTTCTTGTTCCAAAAGTATCCCACTCCTCCTATCCCTTTCCCCATCCTAACCCAGTTGAAGCACTTCATTCTGGACACGGGGCCTCAATAACTGAATATATGGCTCCCATATCAGCAGGAATACGGCCCAGCGTTGAGTACTTCCTCTAGCCCCCCTCCTCTCCATGAGCATCAGCTGGTGAAAGCTGTTACGCCATTCCCAAAAGGTGGGACCAGTCGTTTCCCTCCATCTATGAAGTATCGGTCCCTTACCCACCAGACATGCCTTTCTGACTAAGAGTCGTTCCCATTTCCCTTTCGGGTGGAGTGGTCCAAGCTGATCTAACACCACAAGCGCTGCCATGCAACAAATCTGTTGCAATATAACTCTACTCATAAAATCACCTATCCTCCTCCAGTACAAGCGAACTACCGGACATCCCCACCACATATGTCCTTAATCTGCCAAGGGACAGGGGCATTTTGGGCATTTACCCATCTCCGTGAGATGGGATCGTAACTCCCGTCTCAGAGAAAAGTGTGGCCGTAGGAGGCATTTAAACTGTATCTCCCGCAAACGGGCTCCCCCCACCAGACCTGCAATTCTACACAAGGTCCGAAAGAGTGAACCCGGAGGCACCAACACTTTCAACTCTCGGGCCCACAAAGCCTCCTCCACTCCATAATCAGGCAATCTACTATAGCCATCCAACCTTCTTTTCAGCTGTGCGATTGTGGGCGGTAACTCCTCACTCAATGCAAAAAACTCTAATATCTGTGCCGACCTTTCCACTCATAGCGCAGTCTGTGGAAGAGAAGACATGTAATGAGCAAGCTGAATTTAAGCATAATAATGCCGACTATTTAACCCATACTCCTTACGCAAAACCTCCCAAGACTTGCACTGCCCCATTTGATCTACAACATGTCCAATATTCCTTATGCCCTGTCTCCTCCATTGTGCAAACGCCAGCGTTTCTGAACCTGGAGTAAACCTATCATTTCCCTGTATTGGTAACCAGCTCGAAACCCCTGGTGGTTCCCCCCAGAGCCTATTCAAATATTGCCACGTCCGCCGTGCCGGGCAAATAAGTCCACTACTAAGCACTCTACTAGGCAAGAGCCTACCTTCCTGGTACAGCACTGCCAAAAGGGGGTGCGGAGCCACAAGGGCCTCCTCCAGTGCTCTTGGGGTATACACCTCCGTATTCCCTAACCAGTCTCCAATATGCCGTGCTTGGCATGCCAGGGCATAAGTCTTTAGGTCTGGGATTCCAATCCCCCATTCCTCCAGCTCCTTCTCAATCTATGCAGCGGAATGCGAGCTCTTGCCCCTCTCCAAAGGAAACTCCTAATTTTGCGGTCTATAGCATTTAAGTCACACTTCAATAACCACACTGGGAGAGTCTGCAGCCAGTAAAGCACCCGAGGCAAAATCACCATCCCCAACGCCGCCGCCCTGCCCAACAGGGACAGGGGCAGTGGAGTCCACATCTGGAGTTGTGACCTAATTTTTGCAAGGATTCTTTCCACGTTTTTTCTATACAACTCCTGCGGCTCTCTAGTCAAGAGAATCCCCAAATACACAAATGAATCACCTGCCCACTTAAGCGGAAAACTCCCTCCCCAATGTCCTCTTATTGTACCCGCCACATCCATGGCCTCTGACTTATCCATATTAATACGAAGGCCAGGAAAGTTACCATAATAAGAGAATTCCTTTAATAAACTGGGCAATGACGTCCGAGGAGATAGTAGGTGAACCAGTATATCGTCCGCGAACGCTGCCAGTTTAAACTTTTGTCGCCCTATACTTATACTCTGTATTTCATTAGAATCCTCTATTCGTCGTATCAGGGGATCTAGGGACAATACAAAAAGCAACGGTGAGAGCGGGCATCCCTGTCTCGTTCCTCTCTCCAGAGTAAAATCATCTGACAGCACTCCATTACATAACACTCCTGCTGTGGGCCTCGTATATAGAAGCTCTACCATATTTCAAAAATAAGCTCCAAGTCCATACTGTGGCAAAAGAAATCTGATGTAATCCCAATTCACTTGATCAAAGGCTTTTTCTGCATCAAAGCTAATCAAAAGCGACTGTTGTTTCCTTCTCCGTACCCACTCCAGCGAAGCCACAATTTTACGTAGGTTCCGCACCGCGTAGCGCCCTTTTACAAAACCTACTTGAGAATCATGCAGTAATTCCCCTAACACCTGGGCCAATCTGTCTGCCAGTACTTTAGCCAGAATTTTCACGTCAAAATTCAGCAAGGAGATAGGCCGATAGGAGGCAGCTTTTAAAGGATCCTTCCCTGACTTATGTATCAGAATAATGTGCGCCCGATTCTCTCCCCACGTGAACCCCCCTTGATCCACCCTTCTATGATACATCGCCACCAGGTCGGGGGCCAACTCCTCTCTCAGCAACTTATAAAATTCCGCCCCAAACCCATCCGGGCCTGGCGTTTTGTGACAACTCGCCCTCAATATAATCCGTTGGACCTCCTCCTCAGACACTGGAACATCCAACAGTGATTGTTGAACCATCGTTAGTCTGGGCAATTTTACTTGCTTCAAATATTCAACCATCTCGGTCTGAGATCCTTCTCTCCTAGTATAGAGCTTCTGGTAAAACATCCGGAAAACTTGAGCAATCGCCCGCTTTTCTTTATGCAGTTGCCCCTAGTCATCCCGCAGCACCGCCACAGTACCAGACCCTCTGCTGCCTTTAAGGCATCTTGCAAGTAACTTTCCCGGTCTATCCCCATATTTATATAGCTGAAAACGGTAATAGAAAAACGATTTCTTGGCCCTTTGGTGTAACAGCTCATTTAAGGCTGTTTGAGTCTCCCACAATCTTCTCTTATTCGCTGCTGATGGACATGACGCTTGTCTCCTCCGCTCTCTACCTACCAGCTGTTCCAATCGAACAATCTGTTGCATCAACATTTTCCTTTTCCTCCCAACATACCCTATGATGTCTCCCCGTAGGACTGTTTTTGCAGCTTCCCAGAGAAGTTCCGGATCATCTCGATGCTGAGCATTATTGGTTAAGAACTCCTGCCACCTCTGTCTAAGGCAGGGGTAGGGAACCCTGGTCCTGGAGAGCCGCAGACCAGTCAGGTTTTTGGGATATCCCTAATGAATATGCATGAGATATATATGCATTAGAGATATCCTGCCAACCTGACTGGTTTGTGGCCCTCCAAGGCTGGATTTGGAGACCCCTGCCTTACACCTCTGTCATTTAAGATTGTGAGTGGGCAAGGTGCAGATGTCCTAGACATCGAAAGGGTATATAGAATGTGTCACATTCCTCCTCGATTCTCACCACCACCAAAAAGTTGTCTAATAGACAATATTTTGGTGGTGGTGAGGGGGGAGGAGGGGGAGGGGGGAGGGGAGAGGGAGAGGGGAGAGGAGAGGGGAGGGGAGGGGAGGGGGGGTGTTTGGACCCATAGGCGGATTATGTACCACCACACAACCCACCCTCTGGGGCTCAGAGTGGGAAACAGGATCACCCACAAATAGATCCACATTCTACCTCCCGGCAATGGTAGCAGTAGAGGGGACCATCAACCCCAGTCCTGCTGGGGAACATACACCCTAAAGGGCAGGCAATGCAGAGCTGTACACATCCATAAAGCAATAGCAGACAGACAGTAGGCCTGGAAATGCTCAGCTGCCCCCCACCACTATCTGACATTCTCCAGCAGCAAGCCTCCAGCCACTGCACCCTGCAAGGTGTTCCAGCAAGACACAAACAAGCTGAAAACACTCTGCTAGCTAATCCATAGTGCATAGTCCTGGAAAAGATGCACATACCCAGAACTGGAATGTCAGCATACACACCAAGCAGATAAGTCAGTGATTGGGCCTCAAAATGGCCCATAAATTTCACATGAGAAAAATACTACATAGCACTATGGGGGAACCTAGCCATGCCGTGGTGACTGCTCAGACAGGGTGAGAGTGACCTCCCAGCAGGACATGCTGTGGCCACGCTGTCCATGCAGGTGGTGGCCGGGCACTACAATGTCCGAGCCATTGCCCTATGCCCTGTGCAGATGCGGCCAGGACAGGCCACACTATCCAGGCTATTCCCATGATACCTTGCTCCTCATTATGCACATTGGCAAGCCAATACTGGCAACAGTGCTAGCAGTGTGGGCTGTGGAGGGTGTTGGCAGCCACCACACACTGGATAGACAGACACACACTCCACACACCTATGCCAGCATTGTGCAACTATAGAGGTGTTGGGCAGCCCTGGCCACCACACCAGTCCTGGGCACAGTGCAGGCATGGCTATGGTACGCAATACTGTTCGGGTCACTCTGTCAGACACCAGACCTGAGGTACACTCCACAGACATCAGAAAGGTTGCTATGATGCAGCTCAATCAGCCAATTGTGCTTAACGTAGGAATTGCTATCTGCCAGTTATCATAGCAACCTTTTGATAGCTGTGTACAGTTTTTCCATGTTTAGGGTGGCATTGCTAAGGTATGCAAGTGCTAGTATGGGGAGATGCATGCAGGGCCCAGCATCCTGCCTCTCCAGGAGGCTTGGGATGATAGAGCCTGTGGGTACGTGTGTGTCTGCCCCTGTTGGCTGCTGCTCTAGGGCAGAGGTTCCCAACTCCAGTCCTGGAGGGCCAAACACTGTTCGGGTTTTTCATGCTGTCCCTAATGAATATGCATGAGATACATCTGCATACCATGGGGGCGGTGCATAGCAATGCAGCACAGCCACATTTATTAGAGGCAGCATGGAACCTGAATGGTGTTTGGCCCTCCAGGACTGCATTTGGGAGACTCTGCTCTAGGTAATGCGCATATTTATGGTGTCTGTGCTCTGTAGGGTAAAATGTAGGTGTTCTGGGCATGTCTACGTTATCTGCACTACAGGTTCTGTCTGTATTAGCATGTTGTAGTAGTGGGTAAAATATGGGTGCTGGGTTGGCAGGAACCACAGCTGGGACTTGAACCTGTGACCTTCTGCCTCTGAACACACTGGTTGTGTGCACTGCACCACCATGTTGCCACAGAAGCAGTGCATTCCCTGGTGATACCATGACTGTTCTTCCGACAGGGCCTGTCTGTTGCAGTGCATGGCACCCACCTGCACAGGGCTAGGCCATGGTCTGCTCTGGGCAGCTGCCACTGCCCCCCTCCACCACCAGTACCCCTCTGCCACCATGCTGACATGCCCTTCTGCTGGTGGTGCTGGTGGTGCGCAGTCTCAGGCCATCCAGTGTGCCAGTAGGCGGCTGCCTATGGTGCGTGTTCTGGGGTAGGGTGCCTGCATAGATGTCCATGCTTCCCCCCCAACACCGTCTGCCAATGTTCTGTGCCCTTGGAGGTAGCTGCTGGGTACTATCCCCTGTGACACTGTGATAAACACACTCGTGCCCATGTTGGGCCCTCATCAGTTGCTATCTGGCTGCTGTCCAGTTTCAGCATTCCTAAGTGCCACCTAGGCATCTGCCTAGTTCTCACTGTGCCCCAGCTGCACCACAGCATGTGCCGCCTGCAGCCCTCTGTATCCCATTTTCAAGCATCTGTACAGTTGGCCGTTCCGAAATGCCCACCCTGCTGTTGCTGCACATGTGCACGCCATAGGAAACCTGTCCGATGGAGAGGAAAACCCTGAACAGTGCAATTTCACTGTGGGCTCATTCACCTTGTATGGGGACGGAGCATGGACCCTTCCAGAATTCATATCCTTTTTTTGGTGCTTTCTTGGGAGTGTTTTTTGATGTTTTCCATTGAGATCACTATTGCCCAGCTTGGTTATTTTATTTTTCCATTTTCTTCTGTTAATTTTCACTGTTTATTTGCCCTTTTGTTCCGTGCACATGTATCACACATCACTTTTTTGTTGGTTTCCCTGGTTTTGCTGTACATTGCTGACAGAAATGGTTTCTCTTCCCTTTAAATCATCTCTAACGCCAGGGTTTCACTGGCGTTAGTTTTCAGCCTCGGATTTCACAGCATTAGTGTGCGGGGAGCCTCTCCCTTCCCACTCTCCACCCATTGACCCCTTCTCTCCACCTCTGGGGAGCCTTCCTCCGCCCTCCGGGAGCCTTTCTCCGCCTTCAGCGCTCGTTTGCGCCGCTGCGCGCGTTATCGCGTGCTACGGTAACTCTGTGCCCGATAAAGCACCATTATCACGCGATAAGGTACCTTATCATGCGATAATGTCACAGAGCACACATTAAGACGGTTTAGTAAACATACCCCATAGTTTCATTGCCTGGGGCAGGCAAGTCCCCTAGGAGTCCCCCAGAATCTGCTTACCCATTCAATTGAAACTGCCAGAATGCAACACCCCCCCTCAAAGGTAACAGCATGGTAGACTGACATGTAAATTACAGGAAACATAGCAGAAGAGATATTTGCATGTCACCATCGATTATTATACTATGTTCTATTTAGTGGAGTTCAATGAAAAGTATTTTGTTTCCCTTATTTTTGCATTCCAGATTAGGTTATATTTTACATTTTTTATTTTATTTCTGGTTTATTGTGCTTCATTTATTTTAATACACACACATTTGTGTATATATTTATATATATATATATATATATATATATATATATATATATATATACAAATGCAATGTGTGCCTTTGATTCAGTCCTGACTCCTGGTGACCCAGAAGCTCCTGGGTTTTCTTGGCAGTGTCACTGGAAGTAGATTACCAGCCTTTCTTCTGAGGCAATGGAGGGTTAAGTGACTTGCCCAAGGCCACAAGGGGGTATGTTTACTAAACTGCGGTAACGTTACATACCGCGCGTTATGTAACAATAACGCGCATTAACATTACTTAACGATCGTTAACGTCCCCGGCTGCGGTAAACACCACAGAAGGTGGAGAGAGGGCGGAGAGAAGAGGTCAATGGGCGGAGAGTGGGCGGGGAGAGGCCCCTTTCACACTAACACGCTGAACTAAAGGGCTGAATCCTACCGCGAATGAAAACCTGCCGTTAGATGCACATTTGCAGGAGAGAGAAACCATTTCAGTGTCAGCAATGTACAGCCTAGGCAGGGAGCCCAAGAAATGTGATAGTAGTGCTCCATTTTCAGCAACACCATAGTGCCAAAGTATGAATGGCCACTATGGTGATGGTGCAAATGGGGCATAGGGGGCCGCAGGCGGGACATGTAGAATGGGTAGCTGGGGCACAGGGTGGACCAGGCGGGTGCCTAGGTGGCACATAGGAACATAGAAACTGGAAATCAGCACTACAGCAGCTGACCAAGGCCGAACACAATCCACCTATATCTATCTGGTTCACCCTAGCCAATAGTTGCTAGGGCACTGACCTGACATCCCCCCAGCCATCCTGCCCACATGTGGAAGGGACATAATATTGATAGGCAGTGATGGGGGGGGATGTGAGGATGTCCATGTATGGTCCCCCCACCCTGGGATCCACTCCCTAGGCGGGCGGCTACCTACGCAGCCTGGGACTGCGCACTACCAGCACTGACAGCAAATGGCCATGTCAGCTTGACAGGGGGGGGGGGGGTGCCACCTCCCTGCAGTGGACCTCGGCCATGCCCTGCATCAGTACGTGGAGTGCAGTACAACATACAAAGTCTGGCTGAGGAAAAGTACAGGTAGCCCCAGGGACTATTGTGCATCTGTGGCAACAGTGTGGTGCAATACACCCAGCCAGTGTGTCCAGAAGCAGAGGGTCACAGGTTCAAGCCCCAGCTGTGGTTCCTGCAGAGCATGTCCCTATGTTTTACCCTACAATGCAGATACAACATGTCTCTATACCCACTCAAGATCTCTAGTCTTATGTAATTGCTTTTATTTAATTATTTATATGCTATTCCCCAGTTAATCCTTGTTTTATTCCCCTGTTACCTGTAACTTGGACAAGTTCTCTAAATCTGAGTGTATTTTGTTTAATGTAAACCACACTGATGTCAAATAGCACGGTATATTACAGCTGTTAAATAAATAAATAAACATGTGCAAAGCCCAAAGCAGCGGCAAACAGGCTCCACCTACACTGGCTCCACAATCCAAAGATGCATGGAGAGTCAGGCTGCATCTTCACAGGGTGTGGGGCAATGGCTAGGACACTGTAGTGCCTGACCACCACCTACATGGACAGGGTGGCCACAGCATGGCATGCTGGGAGGGCACTCACTCTGACCGAGCAGTGACCATGGCAGGTCTAGGTTCCCACATAGCGCTCTACACTATCTGTCTCAAGTAATATAGTTATGTTCCCCAGTCCTGGGGTCCCCATCACTGAGTTGCCTGCTTGCTGCACATAGTTCTTCTGTGAGCAGGTTGGTGGACTGTCTGTAGTTAGACGGTGCATGGTCAGAACACCTTTAAGGTGCATTCTGACTGTGTTGTCTGCTGGTGATTGGCAGACAGTGGTGGGAGGCAGTTGGGGTTTTCCAGACCTAACCCCAGCATTGCTGCAAGTCTGCCACTGCTCCAGTCGTAGGTATGGCTATGGCCCACCAACCCTGGAGGGCTGTCTCATACAAACAGGATGGAGGTTACTTCCCCAGGGCAGGGGCACCTGTTCTTTACCTACAAAAAGGGGTGATGTGGGCCCTTCGGGGTATGTAGTATATACCACTGTGACCTATAAAGGCACTGCTACACACACCTCATGCAATTCTTGGAATCCCTCTGCCCTGATAACAGCTGCCCATGTCAGCCAGACACTAACACGGTGTACACACCAATCTGGCTGGTGTCTGGTCCCACAAGTGACTGCAGGATACAGATGGACACCAAATTACCTTTGGCTGCACTGCAAGGAACACCTGTCACACACTGGTAGTGATGGGGATGTACAGCAGGACCTATCTCTAGCACCACATGTATTGCGGACCTAGTGCTGGGCACCAATCCTATCCCTCAGGGTGACCACAGAACCTGCACAATGGCATGGTCTGTAGCTACTCTGTGCCAGTATCATGCACTGTCAGTTCATCTTTCCAAACTGAGGTACCGGAGAGGTGCAGACCCCATTTGGTGATCAGCTGTAGACTGCTATTCAGCATGTGCATTACATCATGGGTATGGTGGGGTTACCCTATCCTGGCACTCAGAGCAGACAATTTTTGCGGTGACCTGCAGTCCTTCTGTACCCAGACATTGCTGTGACATACACCATGGAGATATAGCCTACTGGTTAATACAATGCCATTCTTGGCAGTGTTCATGGGTTCAGTTTCTCATTGTTCCCCCCTCTCATGCCTGTCCTACTCATATAGTGTGCATGCCTGTAGAGGTCATATTTTTGCAGATCTGTGCTTCCAGCCCATAATACCCTTGCCACAATTGCCAACATTCCCCCGGTCCGTCTATCTGCGTCTGTCAGCTGTGTAGAGTCCTGTCTGCCAGTGCAGGCTGCCACCCCATGTCATACCCTTTCCTGCATTGTGCCTCTTCATGCTTGCCTCGCCTGTGCCTGATCTGCATGGCACCACCACTCCTCTGTCCACCCATCATTGTAACTATCCTGCCACCTCTGCCTCCACTGGAGGACATGTATTCCCATCGTCTGCCACCAACTGTTTTTCTGGTACTTTACATTGCCAACACCCTGTGCTGTGGTACAGCTGCCCCACCATGTTTGTCATCAGTACTGGCAGGCACATGGGATGCCCACAGATATGGCAGGTCCAGCGGCTCCCACTTCTCCCTCCTTCACTCACCTGTTCATTGGCTTTCTTGAGTGCTCTATCTAGTGTTAGGGCTACATCTGTCTCTGTTCTGCACAGGTCATGCATGTCATCCTGAGGCACCTTGCAGTCCCTAGGGCACACTAACCTAGGACACCATAACCTTGTTAGGCCACCTTAACCTATGGTTTCATAGCCCAGGGTGCCTTCTGCGGTGCCTTGTCCAAGGGTGCCTAATATGGTGCTTAGCCTAGGAGGCCCTATAGGGCGCCTTATGAGGCACCTTACATGGCACCTTATAAGGCGCCTTGTAACGCCTGTTAGTCTAAGGCACCTTGTAATGCACATTAGCTGTCAGCTTGCTGTAACGATGCAACGCCCATGCCTTTATATGGGCATCTCTACCTTTACTGTGGAACCTACCGCGAATGACATTACCGCAGTTTAGTAAACATACCCCAAGGGGTGCTAGTGGGAATCAAACCCTGGTTGCTTGGTTACAAAGCCAGTGGTCTAACCACTAGGCTACTCCTCCACTCCTATATATATAGGGTGGCCCAAAAATAGTGAGAACATCTCATAAATTAAAAGCTTAAATAGTTTACTTATTTACCATTTTTAGCTATATAACATCTTTATTTCGACAATTTCCGGTCGCCATCTTTTTTCTTTTAATTTGTCAATCATTTATATCTGTCTTATTGAATTGTTTTTGGAATTTTATATTTATCAAGTTTTAGAAATATACCAAGCAAAAACACATTTGTCCAGCAATGATGTTCTTTGTAAGAAAAAATAATCACTAGAGAAACAGAAAACAATATCATTAATCAAATACAAATTACATCTTTAGTTCACAAAATGGGGAGTAGCTAAAGAATATATAATTGAGGGAAGGAGAACCCACAATACCACAAAGTGCAAAAGTTACAAGAAAAATAAAACAGCAACAGGAAACCGACCTACCATAAATTACATAAAGAACAAGACCTAAGAAGGCGAAGATGTTACACACGAGAAGTGATAAAAGAGAATAATTCATTAGGTTGAAAAAACACAAATTTCTGTGAACGATAAGATACAATACATCTGCATGGAAACCTTAACGTAAATGAGGCCCCCATCTGAATCACCCCAGGTCACAATAACAGAAAAGATTTGCGCCGCTTCTGCATTTTCCTTGAAACATCAGGGAAAATTGATATTTTCTTAACAAAAAACAAGCTTGCCCTTTTTTTATAAAACAATTTGAGCAGCCAATCTCTATCAGAGGAAATAACGTAGAAGCAGATATTTCATCTTCCTTAGGGGACTGAAGTAATGCAAAGACATCCAAAGAATCCAACTCTAGCTGTCCCATAACCACTTTCCCCTCTTTTTTCCCAGGAGGAATATAATAAGCTTTTACTATTGGTGGAATCAACTCTAAGGGTACAGATAAAGAATCCTGCAAATATCTCTTAAATAAATCTAAAGGAGCCACCCTTGGAACTACAGGAAAATTAAGCAAACAAACATTAGCTGCCCGGGTAGCATTTTCTAAAGACTTCATTTTTAAACCAATATTGTCTTTCATTAAGGAAAACATCAAATCAGAAACTTGTGAGAGCTTCTGATCAGTTGAATCAAGTCTACTTTTAGTTTCTACGATATCATTAGATAGAGAAAGGACTTTCTGTTCAATTGAAGTAATTCTCACTGAAGACAGAGCAAGCTGCTGATTCACTGCTGTTGACAGTTGGGTAATCGCCTCCCAGATACTTTCCAAAGTCACAACGGGAGGGCGAACTAAAGTAAAAACAAGGGGCGATACAGACTTAACCTCTCCAGACGAATCTGCCACCAAATCACGATTCCCGGCTGCAGCCTCAACCCGGTCTTCTCCTCCAGGAATTTTAACCGCCAGGGTCGGCGATTGAGATTCAAGGAAAATCTCCAGCGCTCCCCACACAGACTCCGCGGCCCCCACCTCTTCAGGTAAGACCGTCGGGTCGGGCGTCAGAGGGATCCTCGAATTACCAGCTGGAACAGGAGGAAGCCGTTCTTCAGGGGAGAGAGACAGCTCTAAGGCGGTAGACACCAAAGTCTCCTCCGCTGATGCTGCCAAGCCCGCTCGAACCTCCCTTCGCTGCTCGTTGGTAAGATGAACAAAACGATCCATCGGGCCCTCCACCGCAAGCTCCGACTCTGCGGGGAAAGTCCTGGGCTTGCCCTTTCGCTTTGGCATTCTGGATCAAACTCTCACTGTTGCCATCTTAGAATTAGCCACACCTCTTTTTGAATTTTTAAATAACTTATATGCTATGAGATGTTCTTACTTTTTTTGGGCTACCCTGTATATATAAATAATAAAAAACAAAATGGGAAAAATAGTGTTATGCCTGTGACAAAAAAAGAAAAAAAGATACAAGAGAACAGCACATTCAGAATATAGCTATGAATCTTTCAACATTTGGTATGAAAAATTCCGTGAACATTTCAAAATGGATATGAGCAAATTCCCTTAGATTCAAGATCATTTTGCTTTAAACACTGAAAATGTACTAACAAATGAGATGTAGGAATAGTTAAGCAATATGTCTACTTATGGCATACTGAAACATGCATTTGAAAGTTCAAGTATCACTGAATTCTGTATCAACAGAGTACAAGAATATACTCAACAGTCTTCTAGTTCATGAATGCATTCTTGACATTTGTAACAATATATCTGTGTGAGAAAAGCTTCTATCCCCTTCTTGTCATACAATCTAAATACAGAAACTGAATGAATGCTGAAAATGACCTTGGTACAGCAATCACAGTCAATAACCTCATACACACATAACTATAGCCCCTACTTGCTTACAGATCTACAGCTGCAGAAACCACTGTATAATTTGTTCTTCCCTGTGGAATGATAAAAAATAAATGCAGGACCTGTGGCTTTTAAAAATCTCATCCAAGGAAGACCCATTGGGTTTGCTTTTTTTAGGCAGGTTTCACTTAAGCAGTAGCTTCATTTGAGGAAAGATACATTTGTCTGTCTCTCTGTCCATCTATCAATCCATATGCACAAGCTGAACCTTGAAAGAGCAAGCAGCTTTGGATAAGCAGGCAGAATAAAGAGTTTAACAGTTTTCCATGTATTGCAGGCATATTTTGCATCCAAAGCAGTTTGGAAGAATTTGAGCATATCTACGGTAGATTCACAATTGTTAATGGATTTCTTTGTTAAAGGGTCTTCTTTTACATTCCTAAGGTATACGGGAACATAGGGGTATGCTTACTAAACAGCGGTAGCGGCTTCCGTGCAATATTGGAGCCACGGCCCCATTGAAATCAATGGGGCTGTGGCTCCAGTATAGCATGGAAGTCGCTACTGTTGTTTAGTAAACATAGCCCATAGAAACATAGAAACATGATGGCAGAAAAAGACCACATGGCCTATTTAGTCTGCCATTCCATATCAAATACTGTAGTCCCTTCTTTTCCTTCAGAGGTCTTCTGTGTTTGTCCCGTGCTTTTTTGAATTCTGATACTGTCCTCATCTCTACTACAATGGAAGACAAGCTCTGCTACGAAGGGACATAGGATGAGAGTGAAAGGGGATAGTCTCAGGAGTAATATGCGGAGGTGGTAGTGGTGGACACAAGGACAGTATCTGAATTCAAAAAAGCATGGGACAAACACAGGATTTCTAAAGGTAAAAAGGGGACTATTGTAGATATGGAAGGGCAGAGTAGATGGGCCATGTGGTCTTTTCTGCCGTCATCTTTCTATGTTTCTACCTCCACTGGGAGACTATTCCACACATCTACCACTCTTTCTGTAAAGAAATATTTCCACATATTACTCCTGAGTCTATCCCCTTTCACTCTCATCCTATGTCCTCCTGTAGTAGAACTTGCATTCAATCGAAAAAGGGGGGTATTTAAAGGTTTCTATCATATCTCTTCTATCTCACCTTTCTACTAATGTATACATAATAAGATCTTTAAGCTTTCTCATATGCTTTATAATGAAGATCACTAACCATTTTAGTAGACACCCTCTGCACCGACTCCATCCTGTTTTTGTCCTTTTGAAGGTGTGATCTTCAGAACTGCACACAATACTCCAAAAGAGGTCTCACCAGAGACTTATATAGAGGCACTATCACCTCCTTTTTTCTGCTGAGCATTCCTCTCCCTATGCACCCAAGCATCCTTCTGGCTTTTCCTGTCACCTTTTCTACCTGTCTAGCCACCTTAAGATAATCAGAAACAATCACACCCAGGTCCTGCTCTTTCATCGACAGAAGTAATTTGTCTCCTACACTGTACTTCTCCCTTGGAGTTTTGCAGCCCAAATGCATGACCTTGCATTTTTTAACATTAAATCTCAGCTGCCAAAATCTTGACCATTCTTCAAGCTTGGCTAGATCCTTCCTCATGTTATCTGCTCCTTTCTGGGTGTCTATTCCATTGCAGATTTTGGTATCATCCACAAAGAGGCAAACCTTACCCGAGAGCAATATCATTAAGAAAGATGTTAAAAAGAATCAGACCAAGGACAGATCTCTATGGCACATCACTGATGACCTCCTTCTCCTCAGAGTGAGCTCCATTTACCTGTACCCTTTGTTGCCTCCCACTCAGCAAATTTCTAACCCAGCCAGTCCCTTTATGGTCCATCCATAGGGTGTTCAACTTGTTTATAAGTCACTTGTGTGGAAAGGTGTCAAAGGCTTTACTGAAATATAAATATACCACATCTAGGACTCTCCCTCGGTCCAACTCCCTGGTCACCCAGTCAGAGCAATAAAGCAGATTTGTCTGACAAAACCTGCCTCTGGTAAACCCATGCTGCCTTGGATCCTGCAATCCATTGGACTCCAGAAAACTCCCTATCCTCCCTTTTAGCAGTGTTTCCAATAATTTACTCACCACAGATGTTAGACTAACCAGACTGTAGTTTTCAACCTCATCCTTACTTCCGTTTTTATGTAAAGGGACCACATGTGCTTTCCTCCAGTCCTTTGGTTCCACTCCGGAATCCAAAAATGCTTTGAAAAGGTCAATCAGTAGAGCTGCTAGAACATCCCCAAGTTCCTTCAATATTCTTGGATGTATCCCATCTGGTCTCATCACTTTGTCTACTTTTCATTTAGCTATTTCCTCATGAACATAGTCTTCTGAAAATCATTCAAGATCCCCATCATTTCTGTTCCTATTTCTTCATGTTTTCTGAGGTCCTGCTCCTGGCCCTTCATCTGTGAACACAGAACAGAAATATTTATTAAGCAATTCTGTTTTATTCTTATTAGCTTCTACATATTCCTCTCTTTCACCCTTGAGTCTGACAATACCACTTTGGCACTTGCTTATCTCACTAACGTATCTGAAATTGTCTTATCTCCCCATTTTATTGCACTGGCTATTTCTTCTTTTTTGTATCTTTGCTTCCTGACTACTTTGCTAGCTTCTCTAAGTTTTTCCAAATATAGATGTTTGTTTTCCTCTCTCTGTGATCTCTTGTATTTTATGAAGGCCACCCTCTTTTTCTTCACCTTTTTAGTTACTTAATTTGAGAACCATAGCAGCTTCCTTTTTCTTTTATATTTATCAGTCTAAAAAAAGTTTTTTTTGCCATTAAAATATCCTCTCTCAGTTTTGTTCATTAGTTTTCTACATCCCTCAGCTGTTCCCATCCTGCTAATGACTCCACAAGGTATTGTCCCATTCTGGCAAAGTTAGTTTTCCTAAAGTCTAAAACCCTCACTTTTTGATGGATTTTATCAGCCTTAGTCCTAATACGGAACCACACCATCTTGTGATCACTGAATTCAAGATGATTTACCACTATGACATCAGAAACACTTTCCTCATTGGTAAGCACCAAGTCTAGTATGACCTCTTCATATCTGGGTTATGTAACCAGTTGCCAGACTAGTTCTCCCTGTAGAGAATCCAGGATCTCCTTACTTCTAGGATCTCCTTACTCCTTACTGCAGGAGGAATGTTCCATTCAACATCCAATATATTGAAATCACTTATCAGTAGCATTTCTCCATTCATGGCAATAATGTATATGTTTTCTATTAAATCCCCATCCACTTCTCCCTGGGTGGGAGATCTGTATATGACACTCATGCAAATGGATTTCCCCTTCCCTCTTTCTAGTTTAATCCACAGTGCCTCCTTGCTCCCTTTTAAGCCCTGTAATTCTGTAGCTTTCATATTACTTTTTACATATAATGCCACACCTCCTACCCATCTTCCCACCCTGTCCTTCTTGAATAAAGTATAGCCCGGTATAATTATATCCCAGTCATGGTTGTCCATGGACGATGTCTCCATAACTGCCAATAAATTCAATACCATCTCTACCATTAAAGCATCAACATCTGGGATCTTATTTTTCATGATAGAAACATTTATAGACACCACTATCCAGATGTTGCCCCTTTTACCCATTTCTACAGAGGTATTTAATATTTTACTTACCTGGGGTCTTTCTTCACCCATCCCAAACAAATTTAGTTTAAAACCCTCTTCAGTAGGTTAGCTGCGAAAGATACTTCAACCCTTCTTGGACAGATGGATGCCATCTCTGCTCTGCAGCTCTTGCAATATCATCCCATGGTCCAGGAAACCAAAACACTCTTGATGACACCATCCACGCAGCCATGCATTGATCTCTGGGATGCGAGCTTCTCTTCCTAGGCATTTACACACAACAGGTAGGATTGAAGAGAACACTGCCTGTGCACCTATCTGCTTCACTTTCTGTTCCAGAGCAATTATCCATTATTAAGAAAGGACCCAGGATATCAATGCTTGACCCAGTACAAGCATTGTGGAACCTGTGTCTTTTGGGGAAACTGCTAGGTACATATGACCTAGATTGGCCACTGTTGGAAACAGGATACTGGGCTTGATGGACCTTGGTCTGACCCAGTATGGCATATCTTATGTTCTTATGTTCTTAAGTCACCTATCTGCTTCACCCTCTGTCCCAGAGCCATGAAGTCACTTTTGATATGCCGAGAGGGATACCTAGCAGTATCATTTGTGCCAACGTGGATGAGAAACATCGGATAATAGCCGGTAGGTTTGATGAGTCTCAGCAAACTCTCTGTAACATCTCAGATTTTCTCACTTGAGACAGTACACCTCTCTGGACATCAAGTCTGGTTGGCAGATGGATGCCTCAGTACCCCTCAGAAGAGAGATACCAATCACCACTACTCTTTGCTTCCTTGTGGTCACTGATTCAGCACCTTTGGGGTGCACAAGCTCTGGCTCTTTCCTTTCCTGGGATGTTTTCACCTCCTCTACTTCCAAGGCTATACATTGTTCTTCAATTCACGGGCTGGTGGAGTTGGATTGTCGATTCTTCAGGCTCTGGTGACTCTTGTCCAACTCTCTTTATACTGTAGCTTCCCATCTTCACCTCTGTTAGATAGCTTGGATGTTTTAAGAAGCATCTCATCAATGTATTTCTCACTGTCTCAAATGATTCTCAGCCTCACCACCTCTTCTCTGAGGTCCTCCACTTGTTTCCTGAAAGCTACAGCTCTCACTTGGTTTGCAGCTTGTCGTGCTGTGAGGGCTTGCGTGCATCAGTGATGCTGAGAGCTAAACTATCAGTAGTTTAACTACTGGCAGGGTATCCCAAGATGGACAGATCTCAGCTGAGGTGCCAGACCAAGACAAACCACCCATCTGGGCAGCAGCAGAATGGGACAGTGTTGACGGCGGAGGATCACATTTTTGTGACAGCGGCAACAACACCAAACTTAAACTGCGCGGAAGAAAGGCCCGACAATCTACTTCTGTATCTTGCCACGAAAACCCAATGGATAGTTACAACAAAACAAATTGTGCTATGGTGCTGGAAGATGAGACCCCCAGGTCGGAAGGCACTCAACTAGCTACTGGGGAAGAGCTGAAGACTTTTCAGAGTAAAGCCAGCATTTATGATGTGGTTGGATCAAAGCCCTCGGGAAGTCTGATTGCTGATGTAGCTGTGCATGAAATGAGAGTCAGAAGCTGTAAAGATGTCTTACACATTGGAACATGGAACGTACGAAGCATGAACCAAGGGAAGTTGGAGGTGGTCAAGAATGAAATGGAATGTGTACAACTTGATCTGTAGGGTGTCAGCGAACTGAAATGGACTGGCATGGGGCACTTTGCATCAGATGATCACATGGTCTACTATGCTGGAAATGAAAGACAAAGAAGAAATGGTGTTGCATTTATAATAAAGAAGAAACTTGCAAGAACTGTAATGAAATACAATGCAGTCAGCGAACGCTTACTCTCTATTCGTCTACGAGGATTGCCTATCAACACAACTATAATTCAAGTATATGCCCCAACAACAGCTGCAGAAGAGAATGAAATTGAAGAGTTCTATTAACAAGTACAAGCTGAAATTGACAGAACATGCAAACAGGATATCCTGATAGTCATGGGTGACTGGAACGCAAAAGTTGGCAACAAAGAAGAAGGCAAAGTAGTTGGAAAATATGGACTTGGCAACAGAAATGAAGCTGGAGAAAGACTGATAGAATTCTGCAAGACCAATGATCTATACATCTCAAACACCTTCTTCCAGCAACACAAGCGGCGAGTGTACACATGGACTTCACCCAATGGATTGTATAAAAATCAAATTGACTACATCTGTGGAAGTCAACGATGGAAAAGCTCTGTAACATCAACAAAGACAAAACCTGGAGCTGACTGTGGTACAGATCATCAACTACTAGTAAGCAAACTCAAGCTAAAGTTGAAAAACAGCAAACCACTCATGAATGCAGCAAAATATGACCTTGAGAATATACCACTGGAATTTAAAGACTGCCTGCAAAATCGATTTGCTGCTTTAGATACAAATGACAGAGCTCCGGAAGAGTTATAGAATGACATCAAGAAGGTTGTGTTGGAAGAAAGCGAGAAGTCTCTACAAAAGGTGAAAAAGCAAAAACAGCCAAAATGGATGACGGAAGAAACTCTGAAAATTGCCCAGAAACGCAGAGAAGCTAAAGCCAGAGGAGAAAGAAAGACAATTGCAGAACTCAACAGAGATTTCCAACGTGCAGCAAGACAGGATAAGGAAAAGTACTACAATGACACTTGCAAGGAAATAGAAGCAGAAACTATTAGAGGAAGAACAAGATCGGCCTTCCTAAAGCTACGAGAGTTAAAGAAAAAGTTCCAGCCTCAAATTGGAATGTTACAAGATGCTCAAGGTTCTATGTTGAATGATGCTGAGAAGATCAAGAAAAGGTGGAAGGACTATACAGAGTTTTTATATGATAAATATCAAGTGGACCAACAGCCGTTTCAACCTGTACCATATGATCAGGAACCATTGGTGATGAAAGAAGAAGTTGAAGCAGCATTGAAAGCCTTATCAAAGAACAAAGCACCAGGCATTGATAGCATTCCCATAGAAGTATTGCAGCAATCTGATGCAGCTGTTACCGTACTCACAAGGCTCTGCCAAGAAATATGGAAGACAACATCATGGCCAACTGACTGGAAAAGATCTGTATTTATACCAATACTACAGAAAGGTGATCCAACTGACTGTGGAAATTATCGCACAATCTCTCTGATCCCACATGCCAGCAAGATTCTACTTAAGATTATTCAAAAGAGGCTACAACCATACCTGGAACAAGAACTACCTGAAGTGCAAGCAGGGTTCAGGAAAGGGCGAGGAACGAGAGACATCATTTCAGATGTGAGATGGATCCTTGAAAAGACTAAAGAATACCAAAAGGATATCTATTTGTGCTTTATCGACTATAGCAAGGCTTTTGACTGTGTAAACCATGAGAAACTCTGGGCCACATTAAGAAGCATGGGTATACCAGAACACCTGATCGTTCTCTTGTGCAATCTGTACATTGATCAAGAAGCAACAGTTCGAACGGAACAAGGAGAAACAGAATGGTTTAAAATAAGCAAAGGTGTAAGACAAGGCTGCATACTTTCCCCCTACCTGTTTAATTTATATGCAGAACAAATCATCAGAGAAGCAGGATTGTATGAAGACAACTGAGGTGTGAAGATTGGTGGAAGACTCATCAACAACCTTCGCTATGCTGATGATACCACATTACTGGCTGAAAGTGAAGATGATCTGAAACATTTTCTTCTCACAGTCAAAGAACATAGTCTCAATATGGGCCTGCACCTTAATGTAAAGAAGACAAAGATCATGACAACTGGCATAATCAACAGGTTCATCATTGAAGGAGAAGAAATTGAAATTGTGAACAACTTTAACCTACTTGGATCAACTATCAATAAAGAAGCAACAAGCAGTCAAGAAATCAGACGACGCATTGCTCTTGGCAGAATGGCTATGAAAGACCTAGATAAGATTCTCAAGAGCAGAGATGTCTCTCTCCATACAAAGATTTGACTTGTTCAAGCCATGGTATTTTCAATAACATCATATGGATGTGAAAGCTGGACAGTAAAAAAGCCAGATAGGAAGAAAATTGATGCCTTTGAATTATGGTGCTGGCGGCAAATACTGTGTATACCATGGACTGCCCGAAGAACAAACCAGTCGGTACTAGAGGAGATCAAACCTAAGCTTTCTTTAGAAGCTCAGATGACAAGACTTCGACTTTCATACTTTGGACACATCATGCGAAGAGAGAGATCATTAGAGAAAGACATTATGCTTGGCAAGATAGAAGGTCAACGCAAAAGAGGAAGGCCAGCAATGAGATGGATCGATACAATAACAGCAGCTACAGGTGCCAGTCTGTCAACAATGAGCCGCCTGACTGAAGACCGAACACAATTTAGGTTAGCTATCCAGAGGGTCGCCATGAGTCGACTCCGACTCGACGGCACTTAACAACAGCACAGCTTTCAAACATTCTGCACATGGAACCGGTTCTTCAACTGGCATCAGGCTCTCTGTCTGGACAGAGGCAGAAGCTGTAATGGGGGCAACCACATTGGCAATATGATTTTTCCCAGCCATCTTTCAGTTGGTGAGACTTTGGCACCTGTTGAAGTAAATGAGAGAGATCTACCAAAGACCCTAATTTTTCCTTAGTTCTCCCTTAAGAGAAAATGCAACTAACCTCTTTTATGTGTGTTCCAACAGCTCTGTTCTATTTATTTATTTATTAATTACACATTTCTATACTGCCCCTTCCAGAGATCAGGGGCAGTTTACAAGGAACCAACATGTTACATATAACAGGGTTTGAACTTTTTACATTATAACAATATTAGTAAAAGACGTAACTAAACCAGAGAAACTATACATATAACTATAAATACATGTTAACCGGGCTTATGAGAGTGGGATACAGTGTGTCAGGAGGGGGGGGGGGGCTTAGGTGTGTAGGTACTGTCATTACATGCGTTGCTAAGTTATTTGTGAGTTTAGATAGGTATTGCCAACTTCATAGTGAGCGGTGAAGAGGTGGGTTTTGAGGGCTTTTCTGAAAGTCTGAAGGTCTTTAATTGCTCGGATTGAGGGTGGGAGGGAGTTCCATAGGTTAGGGGTGGTGAAGGTGAAAGCTCTGGAGCTTGTGGTCTGTTTCATTTTGTGAATTGAGCTGGGGATCTCAAGGGAGTATAGTGCATTTTCCCTTCGAGATCTAGTTGGCGGTGAGGTCTGAAGGAGTGTCGAGAGGGCAGATGGTGCTATATTGTTGACCAGTTTAAAGGTTGTCATGAGAGTCTTGTATTCTATATGGCTCGGTATTGGGAGCCAGTGGAGGTTATATAGAATAGGTGTGATATGATTGGTTAGAGGGGCCCTGCAAATAACTCTTGTAACGTTCTGTGCTCTTTGGAGGATATTGAGGTTTTTGGCTGGTAGGCCTTGTAACAAAATGTTACAGTAGTTGAAATGGGGGGGTGATAATGGCTTGGGTTACTGATCTGAAGTCTTTTGACTTGAGGAATGGTCTTATAAGCTGAATGGTCTTTAGTTTGTAGTAGATTGTTTTGACTGTTTGTTTTAGGTAGGGGATCATGGTGAGGGGCTGATCAAGAATTATGCCAAGGTATCTAACTTCTTGTTTGATTGGAAAGATGACACTATTGATGTTGATGGTTTGGGGGAGGGTTGCATCTTGGTTCTTTGTGATGTACATGGCTTCTGTTTTTTTTTAATTGATGGTAAGGTTGTTGGTGTATAGCCAAGATTCAGCTTCCCTGATGCAGTCTGATAAGTTGTTAAAGGTAGGGTTGTTTATGTCTATTGGGAGGGACAACATAATGTTGTTGGCATAGATATAATACCCTATGTTAAATTTTTTGAATACTTTGGTGATTGGCTGTAGGTAGAGATTGAATAGGAGGGCTGAGAGGGCGGACCCTTGGGGTATCCCTTGATCCTATGTGAATGTAACTGGGGGTTCATTTTCTGTTTGGATATGTAGTTTACGGTTAGAGAAATAAGATTTAAACCATTGCAAAACCGTTCCAGCTAGACAGATTTGTGCCAGTCTCGATATGAGGGTGTTTTGGTTAATGTTGTTAAATACAGAGGCTATGGGGCTTGTTTACAAAGCCGTGGTAGTGGTTTCCAATCATTATCAGAGCCGCAGCCCCATTGATTTCAATGGGGCCGCGGCTCCGATAATGATCGGAAACTGCTACTGCGGCTTTGTAAACAAGCCCCTATATCAATGAAGATAAGTAAGTATGCATGTTTAGGGTTGTCTATGCCTCGGATAAGGTGGTCAAATAGGGCTATGAGGAGGATTTTGACTCCATGGAAAGAGCAAAAACCAAACTGTTGCTCATCTAGGGGGGCATTGAGGTCAATGTAGTCTTGCAGTTGGATTTGGATGATTCTGACAATGGTTTTGGCAACAAAGGGGATGCTTGCTATTGGTCTGTAGGAGCTTGGTTTATTTGTGTTGAGTGTCTTGTTTCTTAGAATTGGGTGTATGGATGACATCTTGAGGTCCACGGGCATGATGCCATGAGAAAGGGATTGGTTTATTATGTGGAGGAGGTATGGGGCTAGCTCGGTTTTTGCTGACTTAATCCAGGAGACTGGACATAAGTCTAAGGGGGATGCAGTAGTGTTGATGCTTGATATTGTGTTTAATAGGTGTGTTAGATCTATTTTGTGGAATTTTTCCCATGCTGTGGGGTTTGTGAGGAGGTCTGGGGGTGGGAGGGGGTGGTAGTAATGTTTTTGCTTTTTAACTTGTCTGCCAAGTAGTCTGCAAGTATTTGGGGCTCTAGGGTGCAGGTTTCTGATTGATGGTGGCTGTTTTTGGTTAGTAATCTGACAGTTCTCTCGGGCAGTTGAGTGCCTGGTTTAGAATCCTGGTGTGGTAGTCTTTTTTAGCCTTGTTGATTGTCTCTTTGTAAGTGGTGAGATGGGTGAGGTATTGTTTTTGCTCTAGTGATTTGGTTGATCTCCATTTCTTTTCTAGCTTTCTCATTTCTCTTTTTAGGTTTGCTAGCTCTGGGGTGTACCATTTTTCTGATCTTCTGGGTGATTGCCTGGTGAGTTTACTGGGGGGTGACGCTGCTTTTTGTATGATGCTGTTCCAGATGTTTATTGAAATATTGGGATCCAAGGAGTCGATTGCAAGGTTGGGTAGTACACTTTCTAGAAAGGTTTATTTGTCGAATCGTGTGAATCGCCTGGTTCGAGGTGGATCAGGCTGGGTGGTAATGGGGGGTATATTTAATGGGATATGGAAATTTACCAGGTGGTAGTCTGACCAGGGGACCACTGTGGTAGGGGGGGGGTGAGTCCTGGGTGGTTTGCAATGGAGGCTTGGAGGAAGACAAGGTTAAGGGCATTTCCCTTTTTATGGGTGGAAAGTTTTATAATTTGTTGACACCCCATGTCGTCCATTGCATCAAGGAAGGAGGTGGTGTGGGAGGGGTTGAGAGATGGTAGGTTAAGATCTCCTAGGAAGATGTGTGGTTTTCTGAGTGGGTCTGTGCAAGTTAACTCAAGATTTGGGTTTAAGTTACTGTGATCAGGTGTTTATTTATTTTTATTTATTTAGTATACATTTGTATACCGCTACTTCCAGTGATCAGCAGCGGTTTTGATTACAGATTGGAAATTGTCAAATCATGACAGGAAATTTTTGAGGTATAAACACATTGATTACACAGGAAAGCACAGCACACAGAGAACTATTTTACAGGGAACATGGGCTATGGAGGGTTAAGTGGCTTGCCCAACACCACAAGGAGCACCTGTGGGACTAGAAACCCCAGTCCTTCCGGCCCAAGGTTGCTGTCCTCTAGTGGGATTTGAACCCCCGACCTTCCAGCCTGAGGTACCTTGCCCCAACCACTAGGCCACTCCTCCTCCCTAGGTGTTGGGGGCCTGTAAATGAGGCAAAGAGAAAAGGTTTTATTTTCAATTGTAAGAATGTACATACCATCTAGGTTGATGGATATGAGGGGGTGGCTTTAAGTTCTTTTTTGCATAAGATGAGGATGCCATTTTCTCTGTTGGAGTCACTAGAGCAGATAAATAGATTAAATCCTTGTAATTGTAAAAGGTTTGTTAGGACATTGTCTGTGGGGGAAAGCCAGGTCTCTGTGATACAGAAAATATCTGGCTTCTCATCTTCTATTAGGTCTGTGATTATTGGAAGTTTATTCCTCACTGATCGTGCATTGAGAAGGAAGAATTTGAGTGGGGTGGGTGCGTGTGAGGGGTATATGGTTTGATATGCCTGTGTTGGGTGGATACTTATCAGTCTGGTGCGCTGTTTGTTATGCCTTGGGTGAGGGCTATATGAATATATGGCATGTGTCGGCAGGAGATAGATATTATTCCTGGATGCTCTTTATCTAATTGGGATGGGGCTGAAGGGGGTATTTTGGGGGAGGGAAAGGGTGCTTATTATCTGGTAGGATAATAGTAGTATGTAGGTTAGGCAATGGAATAATTTGTAATAATCCATTGTAGGGGCTTGAGGAGTTTTGTGCTGTCTGAGCATTCCTTTTCTCTATGATTTGCCCTCAGAGGGAGCAAAAGCGACAGATCATACTACCGGCCTGACTGTCATCTGTGACCATGTAGATGCGTTATAAACTACTCTGTGCTTTCCTGCATTCTGTTGTGTTTCTTTCTCAAACCTAACTTCCACCCCCTTTTCAGGACCTGAGTATATTCTTACTCTCTGATCTCCCTACCCCCAGCCATGTCTATCCAGCACTCCCAGTGTCCCTTTCCTCATCCTTAGTGTAACAGCTTATGTTAATGTTTATGCTTATTTGTACATTGTTTTTTCTCTGCAGCCTCTGCATCGCTCTGTGTGCCTCATTATAGCTCACTGATTTCTGAGGAACTTTTGGAGACATAATCCATCCCACCAAAATGATGGGCAACTTCTTGGAAGAAAGGAAATTGAAAGGACTCCCCCTTCTATGGAACATGGGTCCAAAAATTTAGGAAGAGAGTAGTGTGTCCTGGGTAGACTGCTGCTATGATGGGCTGGTGCCAGTGATGGTGGTGGTGGTGCAAGAGAGTGGAGTGTGGAGGTGTCCTCCTCTTTTTTGTTGCACGTGTAGGCTGGGAGGCCAGGGACACAGATGATGCTGCATCAGTTTGAAGAGCTGCCGGGGAGTCATGACCAACTGCTCGATGAAATGGTGCAAATCCCTACGCAGTCCCCAGATCTTATTTATAAGGGATTCTGATACCTCCAGCTGTCTCTCGTCAACATGCATTTTTTGATGGTCAGCAATTCTGAGCAGCTCGGTTTTCATTCACTGCACCAGGAGCTGTTGATTCTACTGCAGCAGTCATTCACCACAGCACAGCAACTGATGACTCTGCCAATTGGTGCTAGATATTTCAGAATCTATGGCTGCTGTGCTCTCCACAGGCTCCTGACCATCATTGAATGGAGATGGATGCCATCCCCCTTGACGTCATCTTTACCCTCCACTTGGACATCAACATGGTTCTCACCCTTTATATCCTGAGGTCCTTTCTGCCTGAACAACTGATCCCTACCTCTGTTTGAGTGCCACCCTCTTTCTCTTGCTGCTACGGATGGGTACCTCTCTTCAGGGATCTGTTCCACAGTGGTGCTGCTGCTCTCCTACGTATGTCCTTTTATGGTCTATTCTGTAAGTAGGAAATCAAATACACTCAATCACTATGCACATGCTAATATCTACCTATTGTGAAATCAACCTCCCATGGCCATTGGCACAATTGCATTTCTTCTAGTTCAGATATGTACTGTGTATGACTGAGGATGGCATTCTCAATGGTGGTCAGGGCCCCTAAGCACCAGCACAGCACATGCCTACTGGCACCTTACAAGTGATAGGGCAAGTGTTATATGAAGACCCATCATGGGAAGGAAAAAAAACAGCTGTTCCCCAATACTACATACTCTGTCCATAGCAATACACATGCTCTCCAGTGCACTGTGGGAGTGGGTGCCACCAGGGTAGAGGGTTCTAAGTTGCCCAGGCACATATTCACTTAACTCACACATACCAAGGCATGTGCCACAAAAGCTGATCAGGCTAGATATGCATGTGGCCCCAAAACAAGGTTGGTGATACACTCTGCTGTTGCTCAAAAATATGTTGGTGAGCCTGGTGCAGGCTATGGAAACACAGGGAATATAGGACTGACATGTGGATATTGTTCTCCATAGAAGTGGGCCTAATGATTGTTCTATGTGTCCTACAGTACCCCTTTCAAAACTGATAACTGAATCATTATCTATTCTAGATTGCTGTCTGGAAAATAGCCTGACCACTGGGGCACATCTGCATGTCACTACCTCTATACACACAGTGTCAAATGGAGAGGATGTTGGCTGGGAAGCAACAATACCATTATAGCATTACAGCTACTAGGAGCTGAGAGTACATCTTAGCCTGGCAGAAAACATGCATGTGTCCTTCAGTCCACTTCTCTCCTGCTGCACACACCACTAGAAAGGCATATAACATACACGCACACCATGGGTGAAGGCAGTGAAGTTATGGTCATTAGGAACTGCATGCCCAACATCAGACTTTGTGCAGAGGAGGTATCAAGAATAGAAAGGAGAGCATGCAGGGAAAGGTAGAAAGGGAGTGCAAGATGTGCTAGAGATATTTCTGTGCCCTTGAGATTTCTGAAGGAGTCTAGTTCTTTCTAACCCTGACTCTGCATTTAAACCCAGCAACCACTCTCAATTATTACTGGAAGCATGCTTATGAGCCTTAGGTAATACTGCTCTTGGGTATCCCCAAATCTTAAACTTCTCATTCAAAGTTTGGGTCTGACAATGATAATCAGTGGATGAAGAACATAGGGTAGTATATCAAATTTTAAATAAACATAAAAATAGACATGTATTCACAGGGAGCTGTCGCCTTTCCAAAGCCTGGCTATGGGTATTCCAGGAAGATGGGGTGTTTGTGAGATGTATTTGTGTGTTTGTGAGATGTATTTGTGTGTTGTATTATTTGAAGGTACAATCTAGCACTGGTTCTTCTTTTACTCCCTGCAGATGCTGTAGACTAGCTGAGGAGTGATGGACAAAAGAGGTGGGTGGATGTGGGAAAGGATCTTAAGTGTTTTTAACACACATACATATATATATGTACAGGGCTAACCCATGGATTTCTGCCACCCTAAGCAGAAACCCCGGCTGTGCCATCCCCCAGCTGTCGCTGCTGCCCCCTCTCTCAGCTGCTGCTGCCCCCCTCCAGCTGCTGCTGCCATCAATCTTAACTCAGGAGGAAGAGGCGGGCACTGGCAGTATTTCTAAAAGTGGTGGCTTTTTTAACTGTGGGCAAGAAAATGGTGGCAAAAGAGCAGCTTTTGGAAATACTGTCGTTGCTGCTGCCCACCTCCTCCTCCCGATATGGAATTGGTGGTGGCTGGGGGAGGGGTGGAAGCAGCTGGGGGGGGGGGGGCCCGGCCCTGAGGAACATATCTCTTAAGAGCCATTCTGCTTCTTTTGAGTGCATGTAGGGTAGACTGTGAGGTGCCCTCCCACCATTATGTGATGGTGCAGCTCCGTCCACATCATCTCTTTCCATGGCTTGCTATAGGTGTCAGCGCTCTTACAAAGTCATAATAGGGTGGAAGGGGATGGGCAATCACTGCATGGGTTGGTTATGGCAGCTGCACACAACTCAGGGACACCATATCTGGACACATTGTATGCATGGGTATGCTTAGGCAACTTCTAGTATTACATCCCATGTATGTGTTTGCTATTCCTGAGCTGTTACTACCCACTGCTTTTGAGACATTATGTGCCATATCATGTACTTTGTGCTTGCGAGGGTGAGTAAAGCTATTCCTCTGCTAACCTATTCCAGTGCCCACATGATCAAGCATCCTCTGGAGTATCCAACAGAGAATAGTGGGAACCTGTCATCCATAGGATATTATGCTGTTTGTGAGAGAAGGAATTCACAGATGCTTCAAGCAGACAGGGTTTTACATTCAGGTGACTGCCTTAGATATAGTGCCTTAACAGGGGTAGACAATACACTTGGTAATGAAGAATTTTTAGCCAGGCCTGCATATTTTGGCATGGCGATGCTGACTCAAAATATGTACAGTGCATGTGTGGCTTTCTGTAGCACCTTGGGAGCTGCATGACCATGGGTGGAATGTGTGGCGTGTCCTCAGAAGCATTTTCCATGCATCCCAATAGGAAATGCATAGCTATGAGTGGATAATGCATGTGGTCCCATGTCTTTGATGGGGCAAGGTTAGTCTTTTTATATCTCTCTAGCATATCATGTGTACAGTCCTTGATGCAATATGCAGTCAAGTGTATGGCCTTTCCTACTGGTTAGTTTCCTGCTCAGATGCCCTGACCATGGCATCAAGGCACACGTGATTGTCAACAAGTGTTGGACAGCTAAGGTAATAGAACTTTTGAAATCAACAGATATTGTAAACCAGATGGTAAAAAAAAACCAACCCATTTATTTCTGGTAGACAGTAGGGGCACCTTAATTTTCATGGCAAATAGTAGTTTCCCCCTTTTAATAACATGGAACAACCCTCTAAACATCATTGAAACAAGTCTATACCCCCCCCCCCCCTTCATGGATCAGCTGGAACAGAGACAGATGAGAGAAGCTGGTATATAACCCTTACCATCACACATACTGCTGCTTGCAGGCCATCCAGATGGGTCACCATGAGGCCATGGGAAGTTTTATTATTTATTATTTATTTATTTCTTTATTTATTAGAGTCTCTTTTATACCGCGCTATTCAGCATCAGTGCGGTTTACAATGAACAATAAAATACACATTTCCGATGGTACTTTGTGTTTACAGTTGAACAGGTAATGCAACTTGGATAACAGGGTAATTATTTACAATTTAAGACATAATTGGGAATTCTTTTGACTTCAGTCAAGGGGGTTCTGAGAGGCTTGTGAGGATGGTGCAGCATCCACATTGGCTTCTGGGTAAAACTGCTGCACCTGCTGCACCTCACATTACAGAGATGTCAGGAACATCAAGATTTCCGAGTTCTCAAACTCCTTGGGGCACTCATGGGGACCCATCTGGGCCCAAAGGAAGGCAGACTAGACAGGATGGGTCACCGACAGTTGCAGAGGAACCCCAACCCACTCCACTTTCTAGGTGAGTTAAAGCTGTACCATGTAGTCATACAGGGAATTGTGCAATCCTTTTCCATGCAAAAGAGCATATCCACACTTGCTATGTGCTATGTCCTCTCACCCAGCATGACTTGTGTTTGTGAGTGTGTGTTATATGGGCCTTTTATGGGAAGGGGAAGGGATACTAATGGCACGGTTTTATGTAACTGGAATATCTATGCTTATATTGTCAGTCTGCTATGAATGTGTCATGTACAGGGTAGAGAGGACATGCCCAGCTAGATGCCTAAAATGCATTTTCTTGCAACTATCTGTCCTTGGAAGCTGGCATTCCCACACATCTTCATGTGACACCAACAGACATTACCCACTCACCATATAAAAGTCCTGTCTAGCAGGTATATATCAGATTGGCTCACCATTCTGCAACATGTGCCAATTCAGCTGTGTCCGTCTAGGTGTGGATATGTGGCTGTGCTGGGGAGCTACCTTTTGTTATGTAGGATGAGTGCTCATGGCAGTGCTGTCAGAGCTGGTGCTAAGGGAATGGACATGCATAGGCACCCCCTTGTGCTTTGCATTCCTCCTCTGGCTTTCTGATAAGTGATGTCTGCAATCCTGATATGAGGATGCCATCCTTCCCACACTAATGCTGCCAAACTGCATCATTGCCCATCCTATTTTCTGATGATGACATTTGCACGGTAATGTATGTACCCACTCTCCCTGCAGATATCAGACTGGACTGATGACTTTGTGAGTGAGTCTGGCTGTCACACTCTTTTTCTTTACCTTGATTACTGCTGCCCTTTGCTGACCCACAGAAACTGTTGCCTAGGCAACTACCTTGTCTTGCCTAATGGTTGGGGAAGCTCTGATTCTCATGCTTCCAAGTCTAAACAATGGATTGCAGTATGTAGCTGTGTCTCCTGGTGAGATGAGGGTAGAGAAGAGAGGTGCATGTTGTTACCTGGCTAGAGCCATGCAGATCCTCTCCCGGACTTCTGTGCTGCAGCATGAGATGCCCTGCACCCATCAGAATAGTAGAGGACATCTCATTGGCAACAATGAGCCATACCTGGTGCAGAGGCTCGGTCCATGAAAACGTTAGTGCTTCATGGCTGCCATAGCAGTGCTTCCCTGCTTTGGAATATTATTTTGCATGGGCATATGCCTGCATCAGAGGTACATTGATATGGATCCACAGGAAACGAGGTGCCATGCGCATGTGCACCCAGGTGGGCATGTGGATATTTGTGTTCACTAAAACAAAATGTATATGTGCATTATACAATGCAGGGTCTGAAAATATGTAGATGTGCAAGTATAGTCATCCATAGCTCAGTGGTATTCCCCAAGCCTAGCTGCCTTTTGCTGGTATGATACACATCCTCATATATTTTTGGACAAGGCTGAAATTGTCACCAGTCTGCCTTTTGGGTTTTCTACATGTCTAGACCCCCCTCATTTCCCATTGTACACATGTGCATATCACCACTGCATGTTTTTTTAAAACACATTGATGTCCGGGGGCATAGATGTGTTGATTTTAGAAAGGGTGCTCAGGTGTACACCCTCTGTTCTAAAATCAACATGGATTTCCCAATGTCTTTACTTCCACGTCCCAGCCAACCCTTAAAGACCTTTCTAAAATATGCTTTCACACAAAAAAACATGCACTTGCATATTTTCATATACATACATACCTATAGCTGCTTCCTGATTTTGTTAGCTGTCATCACTGATTGTTGGGGTAAGGAAGGCAGACTACATATAGTATGAATTAATTGCCATTAAATACATCACATCACTTGCTAAGATAGTGTGCAATAATTGTAACATTGTAATGGATCTGCATACAAATGAACCTTCCTTTGTGTGGCATGCAATTACATCAGATATTCATCTGACTTTGGAAATGAACTTTAGGGGTTATTTCAGAAGCATCTCTACATCTAAATGAATCATTTACATGTGTAGATTGGTATACATGTGTGAATGCCATTTCAGAACAAAGGATTTTTAAATGTAGAGATTCTTACACTGTTTAAATTTCCTTACGGTTCCAGGTTGCAAAATGGTTCCAATGTCCCCTAGAAGTAATCTCAGCATGTTGCCCTTGAGAGTACCGCTTGAGGTCATCAGTCATTTTAGAACCTGGTGCCGAAAGAGCAGGAGTGAATTGTCACTGTTCCTGCTCCCACATAACCTCAGGGACCCCTATTGGCCAGTAATAGCGATCAGGTGTGGGGGTTCTGCTGAGAGGAAGCCTTGGAGGGTGAGGAGGTTGAGAGGTGTTTATGCCAGAGGGAGGTTTGCTTGTGGAGGGAGAATTGAATGTTTTTGGATGATGGAGGGGGGATGATAAAATTATATGGAGAGAGGTAAGTAGATCGGATATGGTAGCAGATAAGGGAAAGAATATGATGTGTTGACCTTCACTGAGGGAATGATCAAGGTTGGGAGGACACCAGGGGGAGTTCAAGGTCAGGGGTGTGTGCAGACTTGCACATAATTTACAATAGGTTCTAAATTTGGCAGAGGCTCTTGTAAAATGCTATTGGAATACCCTTCTCTGTATCCTACAGAAATCTATTTTTTTTATCTAACCATTGTGATTATGTTCCACAATTCTTTCTGTCCTCCTTCTTGCCACATTCTGTTGAGAGGATCTGTCTCAAAGTTGTTTTTCAGATTTTTTTCAGTTTTTCCCCTCCATCCATTCAGAATGTAAACCGAGTTCCTGAATTTTAAATGGATGATAATAACTTGTACCAATGCGTTTCCCATTGTTTTGCATCCAATATTTTTCCTTGAGCTAATCCTTGACCCCCTCCCTCTTCCCCTGCTCCTTCCTCTTCATGTTCTATTTTCTCTTTCCTATCCAACTTATGGGGTTCTTTTCATTTTCAGCAGCGTTTTATGTATTGTAAACTGCTCAGTTGCTTTAGCGTAGAGCAGTATATTAAAAAGCAAAATAAAGATAAATAGTTGGGTGGAGTCTGCCTTGAAAGGATTACCTGAAGTTTCTTTTGAAAACTCCATAGACCATAGTACTACTGCATTTAAAAAAAAAAGCGTGCATATGTGCAAATGTTGCAGATGCAAAGTGTGCAGGTTAAACAATGCACAGAGATTTCAAAGTGGTAGCCTACTATTACTACGAGACCACTAATTATGTTCCCTGAGTAGGAACAAACCTGGCTCTTCCTCTCAAGCTTGCAGGGAAAACAAAAAGCACAGCTAAGGGGTATGTTTACTAAACTGCAGTAATGTCATTCACGTTAGGTTCCGCGGTAAAGGTACAGATGCCCATATAAAGGCATGGGCGGTGCATCGTAACAGCAAGCCGTATCAGCCAACGCATGTTACAAACTAACGCGCGTTACAAGGCGTCTCATAAGGCACCTTACAAGGCACCTTGTAAGGTGCCTTATAAGGCGCCTTGTAAGGTGCCTAGTAAGGTGCCTTATAAGTAAGGTGCCTGATAAGGTGCCTTATAAGGTACCTTGTTAGGTGCCTTATAAGGTGCCCTGTTAGGTGCCATATAAGGTGCTTTATAAGGTGCCTTGTTAGGTGTCTTATAAGGTGCCTTGTAAGGTGCCTCATAAGGCGCTTTGTAAGATGCCCTATACAATAGGGCTCCTTAGGCTGAGCGCTGTATTAGGCACCCCTGGACAAGGCACCTTAGAGGGCACCCTGGGTTACAGAACCATAGGTTAAGGTAGCCTAACAAGGTTATAGTGCCCTAGGTTAGCGTGGCCTAAGGGCTGCAAGGTGCTTCAGGATGACATGCATGACCTGTGAGGAACAGAGACAGATGTAGCCCTAACACTTGATAGAGCACTCAGGGAAGGCAATGAACAGGTGAGTGAAGGAGGTAGAGCTGGGAGCTGCTGGACCTGCCATATCTGAGGGCATCCCATGTGGCTGCCAGTACTGATGACAAGCATGGTGGGGGCAACTGTACCACAGCACAGGGTGTTGGCAATGTAAAGTACTGGAAAGACAGTTGGTGGCAGACGATGGAAATACCTGTCCCCCAGTGGAGACGGAGGTGGCAGGATAGTTACAATGATGGGTGGACAGAGGAGTGGTGGTGCCATGCAGATCAGGCACAAGCGAGTCAAGCATGAAGAGGCGCAATGCAGGAAAGGGTAGCAGTGCAGGACATGGGGTGACAGCCTGTACAGGCAGACAGGACTCTACACAGTTGACAGATGCAGATAGACGGACAGAGGGAATGTTGGCAATTGTGGCGAGGGTATTATGGGCTGGCAGCACAAATCTGCAAAAAATATGACTGTTATAGGCATGCATACTATTTGAGTAGGACAAGCATGAGAGGAGGGAACAATGAGGAATTGAACCCATGAACACTGCTGATAATGGCATTGCATCAACCAGTAGGCTATACCTCTGTGGTGTATGTCATAGCAATGGCTGGGTACAAAAGGACTGCAGGTCACTGCACAAACTGTCTGCTCTGAGTGCCAGGAAAGGGTAATCCCACCAGTACCCATGATGCAATGCACATGCTGATCACCAAATGGGGTCTGCACCTCTACGATACCTCAGCTTGGAAAAGACGAACTGACAGTGCGTGATACTGGCACAGAGTAGCTACAGACCATGCCATTGTGCAGGTTCTGTGTTCTCCCTGAGGGATAGGATGAGTGCACAGCACTAGGTCCGCAGTACATGTGGTGCTAGAGATAGGCCTTGCTGTACATCCCCATCACTACCAGTGTGTGATAGGTGTTCCTTGCAATGCAGCTGAAGGCAATTCGGTGTCTATCTTTATCCTGCAGTCACATGTGGTTCTCTGGGACCAGACACCACCCAGATTAGTGTGTACCCTGTGTTTGGGTCTGACTGACATGGGTAGCTGTTACCAGGGCAGAGGGGTTTCCAGACTTGTATGAGGTTTGTGTATCAGTGCCTTTATAGGTCAAAGAGGCATACACTACATACCCCAAAGAGCTCACATCACCCTTTTGTAGGTAAGGAACAGGTGCCCCAGCCCTGGTGAAGCAACCTTGACCCTGCTGGTATAAGACAGCCCTCTAGGGTTGGTGGGCCAGAGCCATACTTGTGGTTGGGGCAGCAGCAGACCAGCAGCAATGATGGGGTTAGCTCTGGAAAACCCCAACTGTCTCACACCACTTTCTGCCAGTCATCAGCAGACAGCATAGTCAGACTGCACCTTATAGATGTTCCAACCACACACAGTCTAATTGTAGACAGTCCACTAACCAATCCATAGTGCATGATCACAGAGAACCTAAGTGCACCAAACAAGCATTTCAGTGATTGGGACCCCAACACTAGGAACACAATAGGATCACTGGAGGCAGATAATGTAGAGTGCTATGTGGGAACCTAGACATGCCATGGTCACTGCTCGGTCAGAGTGAGTACCCTCCCAGCATGCAATGCTGTGGCCACCCTGTCCATGCAGGTGGTGGTCGGGCACTACGGTGTCCCATCCATTGCCCCCCACCCTGTGAAGATGTATCCTGGCCAATCCTCCCTGTCCGGGCTATACCCATGACACTTTGCTCCTCATTATGCACATATTCAGGCTAACGCTGTTAACAGTGGGACATTGTGGGCCCGGTAAGGTGTGGGCAGCCACAAAACAATGGATACACATACACACACACACACTCCTATTGCAGCATTGTGCAAAGATAGGGGTGGTTGGCAATCCTGCCCGCCACACTGGTCCTGATCACAGTGCTGACATTGCTAAACTGTGCAGGAGGTAGTACTAGTGCCCTGGTGATAACTGCAGCTCAATGCTGGGGCCAACAGCCAGTCTCTCCATGCATCTTTGCATTGTGGAGCCTGTGTGAGTGGGTGTTTGTACCCCTGTTTGCCGCTGCTTTGGGCTTTGCACATGTTGCTGTTGTATCTGCATTGTTGGGTAAAACATAGGGGCATGCTCTGCAGGAACCACAGCTGGGGCTTAAACCTGTGACCCTCTGCTTCTGGACACACTGGCTGGGTGTACTGCACCACA
Organism: Ichthyophis bannanicus; assembly: GCA_033557465.1. NCBI lineage: Eukaryota > Metazoa > Chordata > Amphibia > Gymnophiona > Ichthyophiidae > Ichthyophis > Ichthyophis bannanicus. Next base: position 265,372,956 of record CM066036.1, read on the forward strand.
CTGTTGCCACAGATGTATGGTGGTCCCTGGGGCTACCTGTACTTTTCCTCAGCCAGACTTTGTATGTTGCAGTGCACACCATGTACTGGTACAGGGCATGGCGTAGGTCCACTGCAGGTGCCACTGCCCCCTGCAGCACGGGCACACACTCTCCCTGCCATGCTGACATGGCCATATGCTGTCGGTGCTGGTAGTGCACAGTCCCAGGCCATCCACTGTGTGGGTAGGTGGTCGCCTAGGGAGCGGGGCATGGGGCATACATGAGCATCTCCACATCCCCCCCATCACCGCCTACCAATAGTCTGTCCCTTCCGCTTAGGGGAGGGTTGGCTGGGAGGATGTCAGATCAGTGCCCTGGCAACTGTTAGCTTGGGTGGACCAGGTAGATGTAGGTGGATTGTGTTTGGCCTTTGTCAGCTGCTGTCATGCTGATTTCCAGTTTCTATGTTCCTATGTGCCACCTAGGTGCCTGCCTAGTCCACCCTGTGCCCCAGCTGCCCCCAGTACATGTCCCGCCTGCAGCCCCCTATGCCCCACTTGCACCATCGCCATAGTGGCCTTTCATACTTGGGCACAATGCTGGTGCTGGAAATGGAGCACTACTATCACGTTTCTTGGGCTCCCTGTCTATGCTGTACATTGCTGACACTGAAAGGGTTTCTCTCTCCTGCAAATGTGCATCTAACAGCAGGTAGGATTCAGCCCTTCAGTTCAGCGCGTTAGTGTGCTAAGAGACTCTCCCCACCCACTCCCCACCCATTGACCCCTTTCCCCCGCCCTCTCTCCACCCTCTGTGGTGTTTACCGCGGTCAGGAATGTTATCGATCGTTAAGTAATGTTAACGCGCGTTAACGTTACATAACGCGCGTTAACGTTACATAACGCGCGTTAACGTTACATAACGCGCGTTAACGTTACATAACGCGCGTTAACGTTACCTAACGATTGTTAACGTTACATAATGCGCGGTCTGTAACATTACCGCAGTTTAGTAAACATACCCCTAAGAGTGCATATACTTTTCCATGCAATGGAAAGGCAAAGTCCACTTATAAAGTCCTATTTACTCATGGCAAATCCATTTGGAAATTGTTCGCTTTATTAACTGTTAATTGTAGCTTTCCTATTTGGTATTTTCTTCGTAGATGTTGGCTGCCTCTTTGGATTAAAGTCTCCCTGATATGTAGCTGAAATATTGGCCTGTCCACCCCTCCCCATTCCTTCACACCCCTTTCTAATACTCCTCTTATATGCATGAATTTTAGCATGAGATCAACTTATCTCCCACTTTACTGTCTCATGCATACTTTGGTCTTGTAAATTTTCAAATATTTGTATGCGTCTTTTTCCTATTTTGTTCATTTTCTTACAAGGTCATTTGTTCTTAGAATGTGTTTACATGAAAATGCAGTTGCATTTGAATGATTGTTTAGGGAAAAATAAAGTCTTTGGTGGAGTCACAAGACAAGAAAAAAGGTCATTTAAGAAGATTTTAGCATAGGAAGGAATTGATAAAAGATATGGGAATGAATTCTAATTAGATTGAAAAGCTTCAAAACTGCACCCCATAGTGAAATTAGCGTCTTCAACTAAAATTGACAATGAACCTCATTACCAACAGGATTCTTACTTTATCATAGTTAAATTTAGATTCTTCATCTGGGGTTTTGTTACTATCAATATGCATTAATTAATTAACAATGAAAATGCATGAATAGTGCAGTATGCATGTTTGGCGAATCGTGGTTGATTTTAACCCTTCAAAAACTTTAGAATTTATAACTGCAATCATGTATATGATCAAAGGCAGAGGCACGCCTTTTTGGTTGGGGGGCCAAACAAACCAATCTGCAGCCTGCCCTCAAGCTCTCTAATTTCTGATGCTTGGTTGGACAAAATATTGGTCCAACCAGGGCCCTACTCTGCATTTATAGTGCAGCTACACTGTCATTTGAAAGTAATGACAACAAAACAATGAAAGTATTGAAAACCAAAGTCGAAAAAATAGATAATTATTTAAAGGAGTCATTTCTCTTATAGAAAACTGATTGACTAAGGTTTCACTTTTATATTTCTGTCCTTCTGTGCAGTAATCATAATGGTGCATATCTGACTGTCTTTATCGTCATGAATGGCCATGATGAAGGATCCAGAGAACACAAAACTGGAATGCATGCAAGTGGAGGAACACATGTTCCAGTGCAAAAGGCCTTGGTCCCCAAACTAAGGATCATTGGCTGGATGTGGCCCCCTAGAGTGAATTTTCCTTGCCCTCTATTTTTCCTGTTCCCAGATCAGATACAGTGCCCTGATCAAAATTTGTATTTGTTTTTGCCTTTTCCTTGACCCTCTCTCTTTAGCTCAAGGTTTTCATCTAGCTGACTGTAAACAGCCGAACGTCAGTCTCAGGGGTGATCAGTGCCTAGCCTTCATACTACTCAGGTATCCCTCCTCCTTTCTTCTGCCAGGAAAGAGGCAACAGCCCCAGGCTAGGATAGCTATTGCTCTAGAGCCTGAAACCTCTAAACTTGCCAAAATGAACCCAACATTACCACCTTTCATCCCTATGAGTGAAGTTTCCTGCTCAGCAAACTCTTCTCTGAGGTTCACCCCCCTGGTGCTCTCTGTGATTTAATATGCCCTATGTGACCCTTCATGTGGCCCCTAGTACAGTGTACCTTAATCCAGGTGGACCATGAGAGGCAGGCTGTATTGGAATGCAACACATGGATACTGGGCTTGAAGATCCATTTTACATAAAGATCTACATTGGAAATGGAAAATCCAAGCCTAGATGTTCACAGATTTGAAGCTGAATGTGGAAACGTTTGTAAAATAGGTGTAAGAGTGTACAGGAATGCAGCAAGAACAGCCATTCTGCAAGAAAACATGCTTAGAAAAAGAGCAACATTGCTCTGCAGCTTGTATATGCAAACACCAGCTTTTACACATGTGGTGGGTAATTTTATCAAGTTGTGCCTAGTTAATGTGCATTCTCAGGCATATGCCAGCCCTAAAGCGGCTGTATATACACCTCTAACAGCGTTGGAATCAAGTAAAGAACTTGTGACATCACTGACCTCAGTACCTTGGTCAGACCACAAGCTAATTAACTTTATTATTCCCATCAACAATAACATATCACACAACAGCAGATTGCCAAGCAACCCAACAAAGATAATATCTCGGAGCTTCAGAGCTTTCAATAAAGAGCTCATACTTGCAGAAACTCTTCCTCTCTACAACGATACATCTCTCAACCTGGAAAACCTGATCGCCTCATGGAATAATAACCTCAGCTCTATTGCGCAAAAACCAAACGATTATACTAATAATATCCCAAAAAGAAAACATTCACCTTGGTTCTCCCCTGAATTGCGGACCTCCCTCTCACACCTACGGAAACTCGAAAAACGATGGCGTCGAACTCGATCCGCAGAAGACCAGACAGCTTATAGTATACATCTTTCTGCTCACAGAGAAGCTGTCCTTACAAAAATGAAACAATTCCACTCTGACACACTCAAAAGATCACTAAATAAACCACGTGATCTTTTCAACTTAGTCAAATCTTTATCAAAGGAACCATCACCTTGTCAAACTGATGATATCCACCCACAAGCTTTCGCTGACCATCTACAATCTAAGCTATTACAAACAAACAAAATCGCCACTGTCAATTCACATGACACCACCTGTCTTAGCCACCTATCTATGTTCTCCACACTGTCCAAGAAATGTGTGGAAAATACCATTGCGGCACTCAATATCACGACTGCACAAACTGACCCATGCCCTGCCTTTTGGATAAAAGATTTACGCAGCGAACTCAGCCCTTTAATCACAAGAATGATGAACCTATCTTTCACAACTGGATCCTTCCCTTCAGCACTCAAGCAAACATCCATCAGACCTCTTCTAAAAAACCCTAAGCTCGACCCTAGTAAAGTAGAATCCTACAGACCCATAGCTAGTATACCCCTACTAGCTAAGATAATTGAAAAAGAAGCACAAAGACAAATACAAGACCACATCGACACCGCCTCCCCACTAGACCATTGTCAACATGGTTTCAGGGAGTACCATGGTGTTGAAACCCTCCTTATCACCCTTTTCAACAATATTATCACAGGTATCGATAACATTTGCCAAGGTTTCGTACTTATTTTCATAGACATCGCTGCAGCTTTCGACTCGGTACACCACGGTCTTCTCTTAGAACGACTAAAAGAAAAGGGCATCAATGACATCGCTCTTGATTGATGCAGATCTTACCTTGATGAAAGATGGCAGCATGTAAAATCTGGAGCAGCAGCATCTGAGCCTTTCCACCAAAGACAAGGTGTTCCTCAAGGATCATCCTTATCATCCCTCATGTTTAACATTTACATACAACCCATCTGCAATATCATCAGGTCTTTCAACGTTCAATGTCTAATATACGCTGATGACATTCTTCTCTTCATGCCATTCTCCACAATACAAATGGACCTCTCCCCACTGATTGAATGTTTTGATGCAGTGTCCGATTGGTTTCTGTCTCACAACCTCCGTATTCAACACAAGAAAACGGAGGTGCTCTTTATCACGAGAGACCAGAGTTTCACCCCGCCACCCCATATAAAAGTGAAAGAAGCCGAACTCCAAACTAAATCCACAATTCAATATTTAGGGGTCACCTTGGATCAACGTCTGGACATGAAGCTACACATATACAACACAGTTAAAGCCATTTACTTCAAAATCCGGTCACTCAGACACCTTCACTCCTTATTAGACCCAGATGACTATCGGACCGTATACCAAGCCCTTATTTTACCTCATTTCGACTTTGCCAATGCCATTCTTCAAGGCCTCCCATAGTCTACATTGAATCCTATGCAACTTGCCATGAACACTGCCGCCAGAGTCCTAGTTGGAGCATCGAGATGCGACCACGTAACGCCCATTTTAATGCAACTCCACTGGCTACCCACACATGGAAGACTTCTGTTCAAAACCTTGTTACTCACATTCAAAGCCATCAATAGCCTCACTGCCTCTTCATTAATTGACCTCATTCAGTCCACCCCGCCTAACAGAATTAGAAGACCTACATCAACTAACACTCTAGTAATCCCAAGGGGCTCAACAAAGTGCACACTAGCAACATCAAACAGAGCCTTCAGCCTTTATGCCCCTAAATGTTGGAACACTTTACCACCAGATATTCGAGCTGTTACTGATCTAGTGCAATTCAAGAAAGCATTCAAATACCACTTATTCCTTCATTACTACCAGGATAGTCTGACCCCAACATATTTGCTTCTCCTCCAGACTAGCCTACCATTTAGATCGTACCTAATCTGTAGCACAAGCTCACTGTACATATGTAAATAGCTGCTTTCATACTTCCCTATGTTATCCAAGTTGTCTTTTCCTGTTCTATGTAAAACCATATAGTTTGTTGTTATGGTACTTTGTTTTATGTAAACCGCGCTGATGATAAATAGTGCGGTATATAAGAGACTGTAATAAATAAATAAATAAATAATAAAATATGATTGAGCCTACATTTTGCAACTACATAAATGAAAGCATTTGATAATCAATGTGTGTAATTGCTTGCAATGCCCAGACTCCATCCATGCGAGCGCCTACAGTGAAAGTACATGCAGTGCAAGCTGTGTGTGTGCATGTGGGTATATTTCAGAAGTTCTATGTGTTAAGGACATCTGAAAACCAGGTATTCAGATGTGAAAATCACAGAGATATCCCTGGACCAATTTTAGAAAGCCGGGTATATAAACGCCCCCAGTGCAAGCATGTTCAGCAAATAACATTAATGTCAATAAAATATAATCACAGTACATATAACTGCAATATACAATATATCTTCCCCTTTATAGGCTTAAATGAAGAAAAAAGGAAAATGAGGGAGAACTGATAGAAAAAAACAATTTCAGCAGCAAAGAAATCTATACATTCTAAACAGGCCGTTTATTTTAATATGCTTTCAGCTGTCCCAGTTATTTATCAATCATTACTGACCTGAGCAGCCTCCCTGTCCTTGGCTCATTCCTGGGCAACTGTAAGTTCTTCAAGTTGCTTTGACTCTAAGGGGTATGTTTACTAAACCATCTTAATGTTACCTGCGCTAGTTGCAGCATTAATGTGAAGAATGCCATATAAGGAGTGGGCGTTCCGGTCCTAAGGTAGCAAGAATCTGTATCGCGTGATAGTGGGTGCCGAGGCATGTTAACGTGCGTTAACCCTAAGTTCATGCCAGCGCAATGTTAGAAACTATAAAGATATAGCCCACTGGTTACTGCAATGACAGTGGAAGTAGAGATCATGGGTTTGATCCTGCAGTGGTGTAATCTAAAAAGGCTGTCTGAGGCATTTACTTTTAATTTAAATCAGTGCTGCCAGCAAAAACACCCTCACAGTGCCGTAACCTAAGGAGCCTCATAAGGCACCCTATAAGGCGCCGCATAGGTCACATTATAAAGTGCCCTGTCTGCCAAGGCACCCTATAATGTGCCCTATAGGGCACTGTAGAGGGCGCCTTACAGGGTGCCTATGAGGCACCAGCACTGTGAGGGTGTTTCTGCTGGCAGCACTGATTGAAATGAAAAGGAAAAGTCTCAGACAGCATTCTTAAATAACACCACTGTGGGATCAAACCCATGACCTATGTCTCTACAGTCATTGAAGCAACCAGTGGGCTACATCATCTAACCTACAGATGGCTGGCTACAGAAAGACTGCAGGTCACCACACAAACTGTCTGCTGTGGCTACCAGGATAGAGTAAACCCACCCGTACCCATGATGCACTGCACATGCAGATCAGCAGCCTACATCTGATCACAAGATGGGGTATGAGCCACTATAGCACCCCAGCCCGGTAGGGGGAACTGACCATGTGTGTTACTGGCACAGAGTAGCTACAGACCGTGACATCATGCGGTTCCTGTGCTCACCCTGAGGGTGAAGTGGGGGGCCCAGCAACAGGTCTGCAGCACATGGCATGGCTAAGATAGGCTGCATTGTAGGTCCCCCATCAGTGCTAGTGTGCCCATCAGGCATGTTTATTTTATCTGCAATAAAGGTTCTGTTTTTATTGCTGTGGTTTAGTACTGAGTAAAATATGGGGACAAGGTTGGCAGGAGCCGCAGCTGGGACTTGAACTTGTGACCTTCTGCCCCTGAACAGACTGGCTGTGTGTACTGCATCAAACTGTTGTCACAGGGGTGGATCATTCCTTGGGGATACCATGACTGTTCATCAGACAGAACTTGTCTGTTGCAGTGCAAAGCATCCACCTAAACGGGACTTGGCTGTGGTCTGCTGTGGGCAGATGCCACTGCCCCCTCCGCCACCATGCTGACATGCCATTATGCCGGTGGTGCTAGTAGTGCGCAGTCCCAGGCCATCCAGTGTGCCAGTAAGCAGCTGCTTATGGTGTGGGTTCTCGGGTAGGGGTGCCTACTGTGATGGCGCAGACAGCAGAGAGAATAGAGAAAGAGGGAAAAAACAGGCATTTTCCCCAGATAGTAGGAAAAGAACCAGAAGTTTAAGGGTTAAAACTTCTGAACTAGAAAAAAACTCTCCACAGAAAGCAGGTAGCAAGGAGACACACCCCAGCTCCATGGTTACCAACCCTGCTCACGAGGGACAGCTGGGGGTGGGGCCAGGAAGCCGAAGGGGAAAGCACTCATATAAACTGCCAGAGAGTGAACTCGGGGGAGAGGAAGCAGCAGAGGAGGACAGAAAGGAGTCTGAACTCAGAGGGAAGCCTGAACTCAGAGAGAGGTCTGAGAACCGGGAAGGGAAACGCTTGATGAGGATTCCTAGTTCTGGTTCCAGTGCAGCTTGGAACAGGTCAGAATGTCCCAGGAGGGGAGGAGGTCCTAGAAGCTCAGGAGAACCACGCAAAGAAGGTACCCGGGGAGTCAAGGGAGCTTCATTGGAAACCTCTGGGAGAAGGGCAGAGCCAGCCAGAGTATTTGGAGCTAACCCAGGGCCCTGTAAGGGAGACAGTAGATATACTTCTAGAAGGAAAGCTTACCCAGGGGAGTTGGTCAGCCATGTTGGCAGCAGAAGCCCTTCCCCCGAAGTATGCATTGAGCATGAGCCTTCAGCAGTAAAGCCTGTTAAGTCCTCAATTCCAAAAGATAAGGTGAGCAGCCTAAAGCCTTCTATTAACTCTTTAAAAGCTAAGAGACTTTCTAACTGCTATACTATTCCTCAGAGAAGGAAGGACACTGCCTTGACTAAAGTCTTAGAAATCCTGAAGGGATTAAAGCCTGATAGTTTTGAGTATGAATCCTGTGCCTCTCAAGCAGACTCTGACCTGGAGAGTATGGAAATAGAGATGCCTGGTTTAATAGAGGAGAATTCTGATGAGGAAATGGAATGTTCGGTAGCCTCTAGGCATTGAGAAAGGCCAGAACATTTGCAGAGGCTTTAAACCTGGTAGCTGCTCCTTCAAGAGAGCACGGCTGGGAAATATGCAAATAAGGTTCCTGAAGTTTTATGCCGTAGCTGAGTGTGTGAGCATTTGTATGCTAGAAAGTGGAAAGCCTGAGATACAACAACCTGAAGGAATTACTTGGTGAAAAGAAAGAAAAACCAATGTGTAACAGAAGTTTGCCTGCTTGGAAATGTAACAACTTCTGTTTGTTTTTGTTTTTTTTTTGTTTGTTTTTTTTTTTTTTTTAACTTTTATTTTCATTTTGCAACAAACAAAAGAAACAACACACCAAAGGAGACAAAACAAGTATACAATAAGGAAAAGCAAACCCTATTACCCCCCACCCCCATGCTTCTTCTCTAAGCCGACAGTATCAGCATGTGAGCGCTTCCAAACAACAGTGATTGTACATCAAAACGAACAGAAATAGAATCTGCGATACAGAATGATCATGTGACAGAAATTTATACAAATTTAAACAGTCAGATGAGAGCATTTAGCAGTGTGAACATAGTCATTGAGCATCTTCCATTTAGACAGATGATGGGGGGTCTGAACGGAAGAAGCAAACATACGAGGTATTTGTTCATATTTACTGTAGAGACAGACATGATTCCACCATTCATTGGGGCTCAGATGGGAGCTATTTTTCCAGTATTTCGTAATTAGGGAAATAGCGATGCCCAGCATAAAGTCTAAAAGGAAGTAAGCCGATTTTGGAAGAGAGGGGATCCCCGCAGCTGAGCGGAGTCCCACTATCCTCCAAGAAAGGGGCTCCTGAAAGTGTAAAATAGATTGGATACGACCCCAGACCCGACGCCAGTAATACTGTAGTGCGGGACATTCATACATAACATGAGTTAGTGAACCAATGGCCGCATGGCATGTCCAGCAGCTATTGCCCTGAGTGGTGTTCCATTTGGCTAATCTGTCAGGAGTATAGAAACACCGGTGGGCTAGAAAGAAGAGTGTCTGAGTGAGTGAGGCGGATCGGGAGACCCGTGTCACTCTACTCCAGACGAGGCTCCATTGCTCCGGGGTCAAAGTTACATGCAGTTCCCGCTCCCATGCTTTCTGTGCTATAGGGGTACCTCTATTTACAGCATTACATAAGGTTTTGTAAAAGTTAGATGCTACACCCGGTGAACTCCCGATAGATCGGATAGTCTCCGACAATCCTTGGGTATGGGATTCCGATGGCGGGAGCACCTTAGCACTCCGGAGACAATGCTGAAGTTGCACCAACTGAAAGTAGTGTTTCGCTGGGAGACCAAATTCAATTTGCAATTCGCTAAAAGTTTTCCAGCGACCATCATGGAACAACTGGTTAGGGATCCAAATGCCCCTAGTGTACCAGGGGCTCCACGCCATCGGTTTATTTTGTATTTGAAATCGGGTATTGTACCAAAGCGGGAGTCTGTCTAACGGACAGAACCGGGAGTCTAGAGATTGCATAAGAATATTAAAGGCACCTAAAGTGTCTAAAAGCATTGGTGGATAGTGGGAGTCTGATGGGAGAGTCATACCAGGGAGATAAGTAAGAGGAATCGGTTTGCAAAGGTCCTCCTCTATGTCTAGCCACACAGGTCTATTTGGTGCTAGATCTTCCAGCCAACGAGCGCCTTGTTTGAGAAGAAAAGATTGATGGTATTTCAGGAAATCAGGGAATCTGACACCCCCATTTTCCTTATCTGCTTGCAACTGATGTTTCGCTATCCTAGGTGTCTTGTTTTGCCATAAGTATCTAGTCAGAAGGCCCTCTAAATCTTTATATGTGCGTCGAGGTAGAAGACAGGGCAACATTTCTAAAATGTAATTCACTTTAGGAACAATCATCATTTTTATGGTTTCTAGGCGACCCCACCAGGTAAGTGTTAAAGGAGTCCAACGGTGAGTAAGCGCCCGGACTTTAGAGGTTAAGTCTTTGGCATTAAAGGAGATAGCGTCTTCCAAGGGAGAGCAGTAGTGAACCCCAAGGTATTTGACCATGCGAGGTTGCCATAAAAAGGAAAAGGATTGCATATCTGCCTGATGAATCAGAGGATTTAGTGGAAAGGCTACCGACTTGGTCCAATTTATCTTATAACCCGAGAGTTGTGAATATTTACCAATTTGCTCTAGGACAGCCGGCACTGAGTCTAGAGAGACAAAGAGCATAAGGTCATCAGCATATGCTGAAATTTTGATTTCCCTATGAGAGAAGGGGACTCCATGAATCTCCTCTGATTGCCGGATTAGTAAAGCTAAGGGTTCGAGTGCAAGATCGAAAAGAAGTGGAGACAGTGGGCATCCCTGGCGAGTACCGCGTTGAAGGGGAAATGGCTGAGACTTTAAAGCATTAGCACAGATACTGGCTGTAGGCTGTGCGTACATGGTGCGGAGACAGCGGAGAAAACCTTCTCCGAATCCATACCAGCGGAGAGTTGCAAACAGGAAGGGCCATTCTAAGCGATCAAAGGCCTTCTCAGCATCAAGTGAGAGGCCAACCAATGGTCGATCAAGATTAACTGCGGTAGTCAGTACATGACATAGAGTCCGAGCATTGTCAGCAGTTGATCTACCGGGAATGAAACCGCATTGATCTGGATGTATTAAAGTAGACATCCTATCAGAGAGCCGGGTGGAGAGAATGGTGGCAAATATCTTGTAGTCCGCGTTTAGTAGGGAAATTGGACGATAATTAGCTGTTAGTTGCGGATCTCTCCCCTCTTTCTCAAAAACTACTACATTTGCCATTGAAAAGGACCCAGAGGGAGATCCCTCCTCGGCCAGAGCAGAAAAATAAAGTTTCAAAACTGGAGCTAAGTCAGCGTTAAAAGTTTTGTAGAATTCAGCGGGGAGACCGTCCGGGCCTGCGGCTCGACCTGTGGCACATCTCTTGAGAGCAGAATGAATTTCTGATAAAGTGAATGGTTTGTCCATGGCCTCTCTATCTTCGTCAGATAGGGTCGGTCGTTGTACCCCTGAAAGTAATCGTTCAAATACTTCTGGCTCAAAATCACATTCAGATTGATAAAGCCGAGTATAAAAATCACGAAAGAGTTCTAAAATTTCTGTATCTTTAGTGACCAAGCTCCCCCCCGACGGATTACGGAGAGCGGTAACACGCTTGGCTTCTTTTTGACCTTTCAGGGCATTTGCTAACAATTTGCCAGCACGGTTATTTTCCCGGTAATACATCCCTTGTTGTGATTCAATATTTTTAGCAGCAGCAGTATATAAAAGCTGATTGTATTGAAAACGAAGGCGTTGTAAGCGGAGTAAAACACATGGGTCAGTACGGGACGTGAGAAGACGCTCCCCAGCTTGTATCTGTTGCTCTAGAATCAGTAAGTGTTGCTTTCTTTGTTTCCCCTGTCGAATTTGATAGCTAGTTATAGTTGCACGGATAGATGCCTTAAAACCCTCCCACCAAGCCCAGCTCGCTGTGTCATGGGGTGAATTAAAATGAAAATAATCTTGGATAGCGGCCTTTATGTCAACCTGAAAATCTTTTTGATCTAGTAGGGATCTATCAAAAAACCAAGCACGGGGATGTTCATCTCGCGTAGTGACATGTAATGAAAAAGATATGGCAGCATGATCTGAAATATGGAGAGGATGAGTCCTAGCCGTGTCCACTTGAGAAATCAGTGCTTTGGAAATAAGAAAAAAATCTATTCTAGATTGTGAGTGATGGGGGGCAGAAAAAAAGGTGAACTCTAAGTCGGAGGGGTGAAGCAGCCTCCATATATCTACTAGCGCAAGATCTTGCATCAGAGCTGTAAGGGTAGCAAGACTCTTGGGTGGACTACTCGTTCTAGGCGGTTGTCTATCTATCAGAGGATCTAGCACTTGATTGAAATCGCCACCAAGTATTAATGGAGTATTGGCAGAGGCCTGTGCCAACTGCGCAATACTTGCATAGTATGCAGGGTCATCCACATTCGGGGCATAAATACAAATACACGTGAATTCACTATCTCCAACCTTAAGGTGTGCACGGGCCCATCTACCCTCCTTATCAGAGCTAGTATCCATTACAGTAGCTTGCAAAGACTTCTTAACCAGAATGGCTACCCCACACCGTTTGGAAACGGCGGGAGAATAGGCAGCCACCATATAAGGCTTAGCATTGAGTTTCAGTGTTTCAGCGGAGTTTAGATGCGTTTCCTGAAGAAACACTAAATCAGCATGCTCATGGTTAAGATAGCTAAGGATTTTCTTTCTTTTGATTGGACTATTGATGCCTTTTACGTTAAGTGATAAGATCTTACATAAGGCCATTCAGAAAGGTTAAAAATTCTGAAAAAGAGCATGATAACGCACATAATTTCACAATGTCCCTCATATTAACTGTATCTGGCTGTACACATGACATGATAGAAAATAAGCTAATGTAATACAATGAAGCGCCCCACATTAAAAAATAAGAACCGCAGTGCGGTAGAGAAGAAGCAGAACCCCAGAAATTACTGGCGACCATGTGTCTGCGGGAGGAAACCCCAGAGAAGGCCAAAATTGAAAACATATAACCTGTATAACTGTGTATGCTCCGAATCCAACCGAGGCACACATCATGGAGGGATAGGAGACCAAGAAAGTCATATAGAGAAAGAAAGAAAAGTCCAGATAGTCTCTGTGCTTGGCTATGACCACCGCGTCGGGCCCTTCAAAATGGCGGACAGAGCCGGCAGATAATAAGTCCAAGTTGTTGGATTAGCGCATCTGCTCTGCTTCTTTGGAGTCTAAAAATGTTGATAGTAGATCCGGATCTTCGAATGTCCTAGTTTGGTTGTGGAGAGTCACTCGGAGCTTCGCTGGATACAGCAGGCCAAAGCGAGCCTGTAGCTGTTGAAGTCGAGGGCGAAAAGCAAGGAGTCTCTTCCGACGGTCAACTGTGGGCTTTGCCAAATCAGGGAAGAAGGAGATTTTATGACTTTCAAACTCCAGATGACGATTCGCCCGGGCAGCATTTAGAATTTGTTCCACTTGTTGATATCTTAGTAATCGAAAGATAATAGGCCGGGGGGTCGTCCGATTGAGCGCCATATGGGTAGGAACACGATGTGCTCGGTCAATTTCCAGATCTCTGTGAAAAGTGATCTTCAGCAATGAGGGAAGAGTTTTGAGCAGGAATTCTCTTATATCTCCTGCTTCCGCCCCCTCCGGTATTCCAATGAGCCTCACATTGTTGCGACGGGCTCGATTATTGCTATCTTCTAACTCTTTTTGAAGATTCTGTATCTGGCGCTCAGCCTTGTCCAGTTTGACCAAGCGCACCGCGTGCGAGTCGAGGACCCCCGCCATGTTGTCCTGCCGTAATGAAAGACTTTCAAGTCGGTCCTGGAGCACACCGAAGTCTTCTCGCATGGCTCGAAGCGCTTCTCCGTTGGACTGCACCAGTTCCTTCACGCCGCGTATTTCCTCTAAGATCTCCTGGTGCATTTCGGGGTTTTCCCGAAGTGGAACCATCTTCTGTGGGGAAGACACCTCTGTTTTGGAGCGTTTTCCGTGTGAAGAAGAGGGAGACCCGAAGTCCAAGCGCGCTGGTTTATGGGCCGCCATCCCCCCCGAGGTACCCCGGTAAGTTCGGAGCAAAAGATTAAGTTTATGTAGGTATTAAGTCAGGATTCTGAGTAGGCCTCTCGGGAGCTTCAGCGCGAAGCGTCTAACCCGCTGGACATCAGGCTCCGCCCCCAACTTCTGTTTGTTTTAAAGCTATGAAAGAAGATGGGTTTTTTTTCTAATTCTTTTTGCACCAGAGTTTCAGTGCTGTGTTTGGTTAAAGTATGAGGAAATACTGTGTTTTCATTTAAGTGCCAAAGCTGAAGAGAAGCGAGTTTGCCTTTTGTTTGATGCTGTTGGAAAATATCCTTACCTTATCCTGATAATTGGAATCTTTAAAGTTCCTTTTGGCTGAAAATAATAAAACTCCTGTGTGCCTATAATTACCACCTCGGCTGGATTATTACACAACTACAAGAAATAGGCACTTAAAACAAATAAATATATTGACTGCCCGTTCCCAAGCCTTAGGCAATCGCCTGGGCAAGGGAGGCGGTGACACTACATGGACATGCGTGCTCCCCCCCGGCACCACCTGCCAATGTTATTTGCCCTTGGGGGTACCTGCTGGGTAATATCCCCTGTGACACTGTGGGACACACACTCATGCCTATGTTGGACCCTCGTCAGTTGCTGCTTTACAGTTTCGGCATTCCTATGTGCCACCTAGGCATCTGCCTAGTCCGCATTGTGCCTTAGCTGGACCACAGCATGTGCCGCCTGCAGCCCCCTGTATCCCATTTACAGCATCAGTACAGTTGCCCTTTCCTACGTGCCCACTCTGCTGTTGCTGCACATGTGCACGCCATAACAAACCTGCCCAATATAAATGACAAAAACACTGATCACTGCTATTTCAATGTGGGATCATTCACTTTGTAGGGGTACAGAGCATAGACCCTTCCAAACATGATATCTTCCTTTTTACACTGGTCATTTTATATGTTTATTTGCATTTTTGGTTCCTGCACATATATCACTACTATCACTTTTGTGGGTTTCCCTGTCTTTGCTGTATATTGCTGACTTAAATGGTTTCTCTCTCCTGCAAATGTGCCTTTAACGCGAGGGTTTCACTGGGGTTAGTGTTCAGACCCAGTTTTCACAGCGTTAGTGTGCCTGGAGCCTCTCCCCACCCACTCTCCGCCCATTGACCCTATCTCCGCCCTCTGGGAGCCTTACTTCACCCTTCAGACCCAGATTTCACAGCGTTAGTGTGCCTTAACGCCGCTGCTGATGTTATTGCGCGATAACATTACATATCGCGCGATAACGTCGCCGCTGCCATGTTAAGACGGTTTAGTAAACATGCCTCTTGCTGACTTTCAAGGCCGGTGCCCTTCTAAGGCAAGGTGGTTAGATTCACCCTTAGATCTCCCCCTGTATGCTCCTTTTTGTCCATAAGCACTGGGGATGCATATTTGTTAGTGCCCATTCAGTTCATTAGCATGCCTTAAAAATGTTATTTTGTGCAAAATTTAATTCAGCATGCACAATTATTAAAATGAATGTATGAAACTAAACAAAAAAAATGATGACAATTCAAGAACAATGGCCAAAACAACTGAAAGTGTTTGGCATATGCACATTCCTACCAACTAATTCTTTCACATCTCTCCAAAGAGAGATGGTTCTAAACATGCTTGTCAGTTTTCTCCTGGAATTCTTTCCTTTCCGCACTTAAAGTATAGTAAATCTTTTATGTCTTCTATATGTACTAAGAAGCAACACTCCGGTATCAGGCTTGAGAGGCCTTGAAAAGTCAGCAAGAGGCATTGTGAAGAAAGAGAACTGAAAATGCACTTGGCAAGTAACATGCTAGGGTGGTCCATGAACCAGTGCAAAAAGTTAATGTTTGTAGAATCATTTCTCCACAAGGCTTATTTTTGTCCATTAGGGATAGCTTGCTTACCTGTGAAATTTCATCCTGATGACAAAACATTTAGATGTTGCTCCATTCTGAATATTTTATGGATGGGAAAATGGGAAAATACATTTATGTATTGAAAATATTTATTTATTTATTTATTTATTTATTTATCACACATTTATATACCGCTCTTTCCCAAGTATCAAGTGCGGTTTACAATGAACAGAGAAAATTGAAGGTACATGAGTAATCATGTCCTAGTCATTTACAGGGAACAGGTTTACATATAACAGTATAAATAAGCATGCAAACATTGTTTACATCCTGAGATATAGTGAGGATGTAATGAAAACTTTTTACATATTTACATTAGTTTTATACAGTTTGAATTACGTGAAAGCAACATTGTATTAACAGTTTTTACATTTTTTATTATCAGATAGATATTCCTTTTTAAGGCTCAGTTCAGCATGACTGCACATGAGTCCAAGAATATCACAGATTTGGTTCTGTTTGTCTGTCTTTTTTATGTCAAACAGTGGAATGAAGCACCATTTGCAATCCGAGCTCCTCTCAATGACCCAAAGTTTTATCAGTTCTTAAGACTTACCCAAATCAGGCTGTTGCATTTTCAAAGCACCTCTGTTTTTTGAACATTTGGCAGGCTTAGCCCTTTTTGATGAGTCTTGGCAGAAAAAGAGAAAAAGATGGTGCAGAACCTTCAACAGCCACCGTTACCAGATATCCCAGTTGTCTGCTGTTTAGTTCAGATGACATATATGGGTTGACCGCTAAATGTTGTTTATTTTCATAAAAATTTTGTGTGTTTGTTATAAATATGATAAAGATCAAAACCAACCTTGTGGAAAACTGAAATCTATTAGTTTGTTTTTTTGGACCACCCTAATGCTCACATTACTTAACTGATACATTATTGAGTTTCTGTACACAATAATAGCATGGCCATTTTTACAGCAAGCAGGGCAATTATTTTGGCACCAGCCATTAGCTTTTTAACATGCTCATTAAATATTTTCCAATTCCATGTTAAGATTGGTTTTGTGAGAGCTTATTACATATATACACAAATTATTTTATTTATGTTTCTGTTTGAGAGTTATGAAAGCATATCTGTGTGTCAGGATATCAGTAGCCCCTCTGTGGCCATGGTGGAAGCAATGTTTCTGCAAAGCTCGATGGGAGTTCTCTGCCCACACAGTTGCCGTCATCCTGACTAGAAATGTGACTTCCCCCCACCTGCAGCAGTAGGAGCAGAGAAAAAGGACTCTCGCACCGCTTCACTGGAACATTGGGTGGAAACAGCAACCCCAGTACGATACAAAATTAGCACAAGGTCTATTAGCAAGAGCATACTCACAGGCTCTGCACAGTCTCACCTCTCACATCAGTTTCTTTAGTAACAGAAAGCCCTTGGAGTAAGAGGAGTCGAGCCATGGCATGAATGCACATCTGCTCACAGAGTCACCACTGATTTTGTGCCTTGTTGATGCGGCTTCCAGCCCAATTTGAAAACTTTTGGCAAACTCAGGAATCCTGGATCAGTCATGTGGAATGCAGGAGGACTGAATAAAAAAGACGAGAAAACAATAGAGATGATGCCAGGTGGATGGAAGGATGGAGAGCTTCTTCAGGAGAAAAAGAAACAGAAAAGAGAGGTTGCTAAGCAAGGGTGGATGGAAAGAAGGCTCACCATGAAGCATAGGGAATTTCTTAGAGACATGGAGGGAGTGAGGAAGTTGATGGGCAAGCGGATGTGGGGTGGGAAGTGGGGAGCGAGACAAGAATGCTGGGGGAGGCTGGGGGGGGGGGAGAGAGAGAGAAGAAAGAGAGAGGGATACTGTTTTTTGTCAGTATGTGAGAGTCAGTTTGTCTAATAGCGAACATATGTGTACAGGAGAGTGAGAATATATGTATTTATCAGTGTGTGTGTAAGAGAGAGAAAGAGAGTGTTAGAAAGAGAAGAAAGTTGGCATCATTCCTCTCTTTCCTAATCCATTCCATTCTAAAGAGTAGGAAATTCACACCCTCTTTGCTAATCTGACCTCCCTACCATTTGCCCCCTCATTGCAGTCCATTTACTATTTGTTGTTTGCCACTTGCATAAGAATTAATCATTGCGTATCACAAGTTTAAGCTAAAGTAACATACTCTATCTCACTTCTTAATAAAAGTATTTGAAATTGGAGAAGTGATGGAAAAATACATTCAAAGTGGTTTCAGAGGTCTGCATAGCTGAATTCTTATGAGGTCAGGTATTGTGTACATGTTGAAAGTTTTTTCAGCTGTATGTTTTCATGCAGATTCGGCTGCATGGTTGTTCCTGGAATATATTCAATAAATAATTTGAATAGAAATGTTAAGCTTTGCTATATTTGTCCTTTAAGTTTCCTTTATCATATTTCCAGACTAAACTACTGTATACCTCACTGTTTAATGTCTCATTAATCAACCTAGAAATCAAAATTTTTAGAGTCTATACTGGCTTTGCATAAATGGAATGAAAGCCATAATCTGACACAATTTCACTGAAATTGCAGAAAATACTTAGATACCGAGGACAGCCTGATCATTGATCATCTTTTGAGTTAATGTTGTTAATTATGGCTTGCCAAGTCAGTTCCCACTCATTCCATAATATCCCTTTAGCATGGGCAGAGAAGTGTGTTTTTATAGTCAACTACTATGTAGCAATTATACGTCTGTTATTCCATTCAAAGTACTGAAAAAGGTCAATGGAATCACAAGTTATAATGCTGACTAGTGAGCCACGATGAATTATAGCTCTGTTGTTCTAACGTGCCATGAATTGATGTTGAAGAATCATCAGTGATCATGACCTCAAATGTACAAAACGTATAATTCTCAGAATTACAGAACGTTTGTAGCAGGACCGATGAGCTGGATGAATATGCCACACCTTATTATGCGAGGTGATCTATGTTCATGGAGCTGGTAGTGACATTCTACTGATCCATAGAGGAATTTTGTTTGCTATTGAAACGTTGCGAATGACCTAGAAATGTTAGATTTGTACATTATGTTTAAAAGCAGCACAGGGAGGACTATATGTTTCAACCATAACAACAGAATACAGCTGGAGGCAGTTCATAAAAGAAATACCTTTTCTGTGAGTTTCGAGGAACAAAGGAAATAGCCATTAGGCATGAACTAGCAGAGCATCAAAAAATGTTTCTTGTGCACAAGCATGCTTCCTCAGGAGTTAAAGGTGTTTACGTTCCATATCGAGACATCCGAAGAGTATATTCATTTATTTATTTTTATTTTGTATTTAGCTCAATGCCTTTTCAGTAGTAGGTAAACATAATTTTATTGACAGCTATGAGAAATCTAGAAAAACAGGAAGATTCCTTGACAGTCCAAGTAATGTTGTGTTTGTCTCTTTATTCTTTTGTAAATCTATTACCTTAGACAATTTATATTTGTATTTTTAAAATGTAAATATTTAAAAGATTTATATCCCTAACTTTGAGAGTTATGTTCCTATATTGGCCTCTGAAAATTTACTGCGGTTAGCTGAGTGCCTAAATTTATTCTAAAAAATTCACTAAACGCCTAAATTTAGGGGCATTAAAAGTGTGTGGCATCAAGGGTGAATTTATGGCAGAGGAAAAAGGTTAGGATCTTAGCACTGCTTTTCAGCACTGGGCTCATCAATTTGGCTCATAAATCTCGGCAAATGAATGGCAGGCCTAAATTTAGGCACATAGCTGTCTGTGCTGACCCATAACCCCAGATATTCAATGCCAAGGTCATATGTGACCCTGGCATCGAATATCTGGGTTTGCCGCACAGCCTCCCAGCTGCAGTAGCTAACTGGGCAGCAGTGATATTGCATGCTGCCCGACTAGCTCCTGCGACTAAAAGATAGGTGAGCTTCTGCTTCACCTATCTTTTAGACATAGGTCGCTAATCGGGCAACATGCAATATCGCCGCTGGCCGGTTATCGACTGCCACTGCCTCCGCTCCTCCCCAGCATGCCCACGATACACCCTGATGCTAAGCAGTTAGCATCAGGGCGTGTAGAGGAGAAGATTGGAGATATTCAGCGGCAGTAACCGTGTTAATGCCATTGAATATCCAGGTTAGAGGCGTTTACAGGGCTGTAAGCCATGTAAATGCCTTTCGAATATCGGGCCTATACATTTTAAGCACCTAAATTAAGATGAATTTTCAGCTGAAAATATAGGGGTCAATATTCAAAAGGAGTTAGCTGATTAGGAGGACCTGCTAACTGACTAAACCATGCTCTGCCTGATATTCAGCAGTGCTAACCGGTTAGTGCCGCTGAATATTACCACAGACCACCTTAGAAACATGCAGTTTGTTTTCAGCCGGACTGTAGGTGGAGCTGGGACAGTCCGAGTACCTATCTAGTTAGTGGCGATATTTAGCCTCTAATTGGACAGATTAATCATGTAAAGTTAGGGCAGGTCAATGGCTGTCCTAACTATGCGTTTTTTGCTATCCACTAGAGACTGAATATTGCCGCTAATCAGATATCAGAGGTTTGGGTGGTGCAATTGGATAGTCACTGCTGGATGCCGGACAGGCTCTGGCATGAATATCTGGTTTTAGTTTCAGCAGTGGTGGCCAGATGCTTTAAAAACTCTGACTGCCGCCTCTGAATATTGACTGCTTAGGCTCCTAAGTTTGGCTAAAAATAGGGCACAAATTTAGGTGCCTAACTTATGATCCTAAATTTAGGAGCTGAGCCTTTTTTGAATATTAGGTATATAGGTCCCCATCATCCAGAAGTAAATATTCCATACTTCAAAAGGTTCCTAGCATCCCTGACATCTCCATTAGAGAGAAGGATAAACTATTCTTGCTGCTTCTGAACCACCTGCTCTTTTGCAGTAGGAAAGTCTTTATAGTAAAATGTTCTGTGTCCTTAGCAGCAAGGAAACATGTTTTATTTTTAGTTTTTCCATGATTTATGTCTGTAAGGAAAACCAATTTTCAGTGGTGGCAGATGCTTTGAATATTCTCATAACAATCTGGATCTCCTGTCTATAATAATGGCTCCTGCAGAGAGAGATATTCATTAAGAATATAGGCTTGTTTAGCAGATAGCATGCAAAGTTAAAACAGATCAGCCAGCTTGACTTCTTTGTTCCATAGTGCTAAACTGTACTGCTTGGCATCTGTATAAAATTATTTTCAAAATAAGAAAGCTATTGCAAGACCTGATTGCTTGCTTTGAAGCCAGATGTCAGCTATTCCTAAAATGGTTCATATTTTAATTGTGAGTTTTAAAGATATAAAGCTGCTGCTATGAGAGACTGGAAAGCTAGACTTGAAAATAAGACCCACTGCTGTGTTTCTTATGGAAGATCTTGCTGTGATAGTTAACCTAAAAGGACAGAATATTCTCGGCTGTAGCAGAAGTTCTGGACTGCGTTGTTTCAACTTCAGTTTCTCACTTTCTTCTCTATTTTGATTTCCTCCCACCACCCTGACTTCAAACAGTTGATGTTAGAATTAATCCAGTGATTGCAAAATATTCAGTGCATTTCGATCAGTCCTCTGTGAATAGCTCTTTTAGCCTGGGCTATCCCTGACCAGGTAGCAAAATTTAACCTCGGATCCTCGACTTCACTTCTCTAAATTATCACCCACCTACTTACCCCGGAGGCGAAAGGCCTGGGGCTTCAGTGAGGCTCCTCCTATGTAGCAGGGACTAGTGGTGCCCCCTGGGAGTTGAAGTCCCAATAGCTATTCAATAAGAGTGTAGTCGTGGACGAGTAGCAAGTTGCAAAACACATGCAAGTTGCCAGGTTTCCTCCACTGATTTTTCCCACATGTACATATTTAAAATGGTTCCTCTCATTGCATTTGAATATGTGTGTTCTGGCACTTCCTTATAGGTATTTTAGAAACAACTTCATGTTTAGCAGAGACATTTTTTAAATATAGAATTGAGTGTGTCCCGACCTCGAAGTCTGAATTCTGATTTCCATGTGCTATCTAAAATTTACTAACACTTTTTTATGTTTTAGTCATTGTATGTGTAAGAGTATTTATAATTATTAACCCATTAATTTTAGTCTGGTTTTATATATTGTCATGCAGCAGGAGCTGATGGAAGCAAAGATGCAAGAAAAGAAGCTGTTTTTCATAATATAAAAGATGTGCACGGGATGCAATTCCCGCACAGAGCAGCTAGAGGGAGCAGGCGTGCACTCACAGAGACTGACTGGACACACCTTGCTAATCGACACCACCTGACAAGCAGCCCAGAAAGCTCAATCACAGGAGAGCTTTATAAGCAAGAGGCTGGAGACTGGAAAGGAGGTGGAGGTAGAGGTGGACCAAAGAGAAGCACCAGGAGCAAAGCTGTGAGAGAGAAATGCACCACGAGCAAGGGCCAAGAAGAAGGAAGGACCAGGAGCATTGAGCTAAGCCCTAGGAGTGAATGGGAAAGCAATGCTGAGCAAAGGAACAGTCACTTTGGGAGGCAGAGCAGTGCTGAAGGAAGAAGCCAGACGTTAGGCTTGGAAAGAGGCCTGGGCTTACCAGAGGAACCAGTGACCAGACTGAAAGGTAACAAGAGCTTTCAGGGAAAAGACTGGCACGAGGATTGTAGCCCTGGAGAACTACTAGAAGGAGAAAGTTCCTGTTCTACATGCTGTGGGAAGCCAAGGTATGCTGACTCTGTTTTTATGAGAAAAAGCTCACCTTATAAGTGCCCTTTTAAAAGCAATGCTCGTCTTACAAGAAAGGAAAGTAAACCTACCTTGTATAACCCAGATGGTAAAAGCACAAAGGTAGGCCACGCTCACTGGCAAACTTTAGAAGAACTCTACAAACACCCAGAGAATAAGAATAGCGACTGGCCAGAAACAATAGCCAGAGAAACCCCAGATACAGAAAGGGATAACTCTGACTCAGAGCCGATGCAAGTGGAATCTGTGGAGCCTAGTCTTCTGTCTCAAGAGGAGATGGACTATTCTCTATGCGTCACCAGCAGTTTAGAATCACTGCTAGACTTGTAAATAATATATACTGCTTCCAGAGTGTTACTTGTATATGAAAAGGAAGAAGAGTACTGAAACGGTTGAGTTACTCTAGGAAGCTTTAGTTAATCCTTGTTGCAACTGTGAAGCATAACAGTTTTTCTTTACCATGAGTTTGTTTCATTCCTGAAGTAAAGGACATTTTCCTCTATGTTGTGACCCACCTGAATCTTTTGCGTAAAGGGAAATAAAAGCCTATGTTATCCCTCTACTCTGCATTCACAATTTACTTCTTAGTAGGAGCTGAACTACTAAGACCAGGCTGCACCTGGCTCTTAAAGGAACCTCCTCTCATATAAAATTATCTTTGTGTCCAACCTACCCCTATGACCACTGGCCACCAGGGGCGGTACGCGAAAATATATGTATGGTTTCAGACTAAAGAACTATTTTATCATTTGGTTCCTTTGGGTTAGGTAATTGTCATATAGTACTATCTATTATCTTAAACTTTTAAAGTTTTTATTTGGAATGTTATTTTAATTTAACTTTAATTTTATACTTTATATTTTATTTGTATAATGATTTGTCCATAGAGTGTCAATGAATATCTTAATCAGCGGCACTTTTCTGATTAGTAGGTGCTGCAAATGGGATAAGTCCTACAGAATATCAACCTCAATGCTACCTAGGCAGTAGGGAAGATTTACAGATGTATATTTAAAAAATTTAAATACATTTTCCATTTATTCAACAGGTTGGTGAGCATTATAGTTATTCAGATAAGATAATTTTCTTTATGAATTTAAATGGATATTCAGTGGACTTAACCAGTTAAGCCCTGACGCTGAAGATAACTAGTTAAGATTATCCAGATGACTTTAGGCCTACTGTTTGTGCAGTCTGATTTAACCAATTAAGTTTAACTGGACATATATGAATATCAGCGATATCAGGTAAATTAGATCCTGCCTCCTCTCCTACTACCAGAATACCCCCAAGTGTCATCTTTCTTTTACTGGATTAATTTTGCCCAGACAATGTTCTGGTTGGACCATTCAGCTGAGAGTGGAGGAAGGGTACATGACCATATCTAAAACAGATTTGTTTAACTCATGCCTCAAATTACTTAAAAAAACTTCCAAAATGTATTTACCCGTTCCTTGCTCTCATGAACCAATCCAATCTCTGGAGGCTAGAGTATCATTATTGGAGGAACTAAGGCAGACAGAGAGGTGCATAGAGGATACCGTCAAGGACATAGTAGAAAAGTCCCACCTCCAGTCTGACAGCCTCTCTGCTGCCACAGAGGAGAGAAATTGCCTGAAAGGAGAGCATCATCTTGATGTGGCAGGAAGTGATCCTTTAACTAGGAATTGTCCTCAAGGTGATGTCCACATGTCTAATGATCAAATTGCCAACTATAATGGTCATCCTAATGCTTCCCTCATGGGCCCATGCCCCTGTAGACACATTATTGGTGCAAAAGAATATTACATCACCTTGAGGACAAGTCCTAGTTAGAGGATCACTTCCTGCCACATCAAGATGATGGACATGAGGATCACCTGGTAACTTGCCTTCCTGGTGTAATGGCGGCAGAGCTTACACACCATCTACAGTAGGAAAGGGTTTAGACAGTACTGGAGAGGAGCTTGATGTCTTGATATATGTTAGTAGCAATGACATCGAAAATATAGGAGGAAGATTCTGAAAACCAAATTTGGACTTTTAGGTAGAATGTTGAAATCCAGAAATTCCAGGGTAGCATTCTCAAAAATGCTTTCCATTCCATGAGCATGACCCAAGAGGCAGGCAGAGCTTCAGAGTCTCAATGCATGGATGAGATGATGTGCAGGAAGAGGATTTTAGATTTGTTAGGAACTGGATAACGTTCTGAGGAAGGGGGGAGCTTTTCCAAAATGATGGGCTCCAGCTTAACCAGGGTGGAACCAGGCTGTTGGCATTAACCTTTAAAAAAGGAGATTTAGTAGATTGTAAACCAAATAATGGGGGAAAGCTGACTGCATGGTTTGGAATGTTCTATCTTTGAAGGATACTAGCAAAACAGGGAAGTTAGGGTATCCCAATAGAGAGGTTACAATAAAAGTAAAAATCACCCAGGTGCCTTTACGTAAAGAGCAGAGTTGAAACATTTGAAATTACCCATCAACTGATAACCAGATTGTTAATGTGAACAAAAATCATACTTTGAAATGCCTGTATGTGAGTGCTAGAAATCTAAAACATAAATGTGAGATTTAGAATATAAAGCACTGAATGAAAGGTTAGATATAATTGATATCTCAGAGACCTGATAAAGGAGGATAACAAATTTGACACTGTGATATTGGGATACAAATTATATCACAATGCTATATGTTAAAGAGGGCATGAAGTCAAACAGGATAAAAGTTTTGCAGAAAACAAAATATACTGTAGAATCTCTATGGATAGAAATTCCATGTAAAAGGGGAAGGAGATGGCAATGAAGGTGTACTACCATCTGCCTGTCCAGAATGAACAGACGGATGATGAAATGCTACCAGAAACTAGGGAAGCAACAAAATTGACAATACAGTGATAATGGGTGGTTTCAATTATCACACTATCAACTGGGTTAATGTCATAACAAGACATGCTAGGGAGAAAGTTTCTAGATAAAATAAATGACTGCACCATAGAGTAGCCGATTCAGGAATTGACAAAAGAGGAAACTATTTTAGACCTAGTCCTTAGTGGAACACAGGATCTGGTGTGAGAGGTCAGTGTTGGGACTACTTGACAAAAGTGATCATAATTTGATCAAATTAGATTTAAAAAATGGAGAAAGGAGAGCAAGGAAATCCATGTGGCTAGCTAGCATTTTGTTTCAAAAAAGAGAACGTGACAAAATGAGGAAAAGGGTTAAGAAAAAATAAAAGGAGTAACTACATAGGTGAAGAGTTTACATCAGGCCTGGGCATTATTTAAAAATATTATCTTGGAAGGTCAGACCAAATGCATTCTATGCTTTAAGGAAGGCAGAAGGAAGGCCAAATAATCACCGGTATGGTTTAAAGGTGAGGTCGGAGAGGCTGTTGTAGCCAGAAAAACATATTTCAGAAAATGGAAAAATGAGCCAACTGGAAACAACATAAGCACTGGCAAGTTAAATGCAAGCCATTGATAAGGCTGTCAAGGACAGAATTTGAAAAGAAGCCTGCCATGGAAGCAAAAACTTATAATAAAAATGTTTTCAACTGTATGCATAGAAAAAAACCTGTGAGCGAGTCAGATGGCCCATTGGATGATAGTGGGGTAAAAGGGGCACTAAAGGAGGACAGGACCATAGCAGAGAGACTGAATAAATTATTTTCTTTGGTCTTTACTGAAGAAGATGTAGGGATTTTACCCATGCCTTTGTTTTGCACCTGTTAAACCTTTAAGATGCTTCAATATAACCGTTGTTTTAAATGTAAACCACTTTGATTACCTGAAATAGCGGTATATAAAACTCACAAATAAATAAAAATAAATAAATAAATGCCAGTAATGATATTTAAGGGTGAGATATCAGAGGAATTGAAACATATCTTGATAAATCTGGAAGATGTAGTACAGCAATCTGATAAACTAAAGAGTAGAAGATCAGCAGGATTATTTATTTATTTATTTATGTAGACAGTTTTGTATACCACCTTATCTTTCAATCAAAGTGGTCAACAAGACATTGGTAGGCATATATTCAACAGGAGGGGATATGATTCACATACGTAAAAGGCTATCTACTTATAAGTGTAAATGGGGATGGGCGGTTGGGGCTAAGTGGTGAGGATAGCTAGTGGGCCACTTGGGTGATATCTAGTGCTTGGCAACTTAAGGTGGTTGCTCATAGGCCTCGGTGAAGAGATGGATCTTGCGAGCTTTGTGGAAGTCCTTGGTATCATTTAGGGTCCTTAAGTCCATGGGGAAGGAGTTCCATAATGCAGGCGCCAGTAGCGAGGGAGCTCTCTTAGATGTTACTTGCTTAGTCTTGTGATAACCTGTGGGTAAGGTGATCCTGTTGTCATTATTTATTCTTCTAGGCCTGTTACTGACATCCTTGGTTATTACGTCCTGCAGTGCATCTGCAGAGTGGTGGTGGAAGATTTTGAAAATGTTCAGGATTGATTTGAATTTTGCCCTTGCAATTATTGGAAGCCAATGCAGCTGTCGCAGGACGGGGGTGATGTGTTCAGATCTTGCAGTGCCTGTGATGATGCATGCTGCAGTATTCTGCACCATTTGGAGTGGGTGAATAGACTGCTGGGGGAGGCCTTGGTATAGTGAGTTTCCATAGTCTAGCAGTGTGGTGATGACTGCTTGGCAAACTGTGTGGAAGTGATCTTGGTCAAGGATTGGTTTGAGTTTTCTGATGATCCTCAATCGGGTGTAGGCTTTTGCTGCAGTTTTAGTAATGTTAGATTGTAGGTTCAAAGATCTGTCCAGGGTGATTCCCAGGTACCTCACTTCGTCCTTGATTGCTATAGTTTTGTTTAGAATGCTCTTTGTTTGGGGCGGCTTAAATGTGGAGTCTCTGGTAATGAACATAGCCTCTGTTTTATCAAAGTTGACCATCAGGTTGTTAGCGGTGAGCCAGGTATCCATATCCTCAAGGCAGCTTGTCATCGATGTCATGTCAGGTGATTGCAGGTTGATTGGGGCATATACCATGATATTGCCAGCATACAGGTAGTAAAATAGTTTGTGGCGTTTGATGATGTTGCATATGGGTTGGATGTATATATTAAAGAGTATAGATGAAAGAGCTGAACCTTGTGGTATTCCTTGCATAACAGGGAACTGAAGTGATTTCTTTTGAGCACATTTGACTTGCTGTGTCTGATCCTTCAGGTAGGAGGTAAGCCATTTTAGGGTGTTCTCACTTATTCGGATCTGCTGCAGGCACTGTAGCAATATGATGTGGGACAGTGTCAAAAGCCGCTGAGATGTCCATGAACACTAGCAGGAATCCGTTCTTTATTTTGTCCATGCCTTTTAGGAGATTGTCGAAGAGAGAGGTAAGCAGAGTTTCCACATTGTGCTGTGGTTTAAAGCCATGCTGGTGGACATCAAGTGGAGCGTTCAAATCTATGTGCTCCTGTAATTGTCTCTGCATGGTCTTTTCGATGATTTTTGTGAGGAATGGAAGGCTAGAGATGGGGCGGTAGGATTTTGGATCAGAGGGGCTTAGCGTGGTGCTCTTGAGGATTAGGTGACATACATCCCAAAGTACTGAAAAAATTCAAACATGAAATTGCAGCCCTACTATTAGTAATTTGCGAGCTATCATTAAAATCATCTATAGTATCTGAAGACTAGAGAATGGCCAACTTAATGCCGATTTTTAAAAGGCGTTCCAGGTGTGATCCGGGAAACTACAGACTGGCAAGCCTGATGTCAGTGCCAGGCAAAATGGTAGAAAACATTATAAAGATCAAATAACTGAACATATAGGGCTTGATATACACTTGAGTTGGCTATGTACCTCTAGCTGTGTCCGCCAACCCTTAACCCCAGATATTCAATGCCGGGATCATATGCGGCCCCGGCATTGAATATCTGGGGATCGCCGCAAATGCCGGAAGCTGCAGTAGCAAACCAGGCAGCAGAGATATTACATGCTGCCTGGATTGCTCCTGGGCCTAAAAGATAGACAAAGTTTGTTCTCGTCTATCTTTTAGGCACGAGTCACTAGCCAGCCACCTGCAAATAGCATCGGGGTGCATAAGAGTCATAATCAGGGCTATTCAGCGGCACTAACCATGTTAATGCCATTAAATATCCCTCTCAGTGGCAGTTATAGGGTTTACAGGGCTGTAAACCGTATAAATGCTCTTAGAATATTGGGCCTATAGATATTTGCAGTTTAATGGGACAAAGCCAACATGGATTTAGCCAAGGAAAGTCTTTTCTCACTAATATGCTATATTTTTAATAAATAGGTAGATATAGCGTATCTGGTCCTACATGAGCAACTCTTGAGGATTCCACTTTGCTTCTCATGCCTGGAATAAACTACCCAAGTTGGTATATCAGAATCCATCTCTGGCCCCATTCAAATCGAAACAAAAAAGTAATCTTTGAGGCTGCTTTTGGATCCTGATCCCCTTAGTCTCCTGTTCACCTTCTATGTGTTTCCTTATCCCCGTTTGTTGTGTTCTCTGTCTTGATTAGACTGTAAACTCTGATGAGCAGGGACTG
Source organism: Ichthyophis bannanicus (assembly GCA_033557465.1). NCBI lineage: Eukaryota > Metazoa > Chordata > Amphibia > Gymnophiona > Ichthyophiidae > Ichthyophis > Ichthyophis bannanicus. The sequence continues at coordinate 265,402,054 of CM066036.1, forward strand.
TCTCCACAGTGTTGCATACGCCTTGTAGAGTTATACAAAAGATTAGTAATAATAGTAGTAGTAAATTAAAAAATCATGGGACAATAATTGCAATTTTTTAGAAGTTTTTGGCCCTTTATGATACATATTGATTTTTTTATTTATTACTGTATTGTCTAAGTTCAGGAAAATATTATAACCTTTGAAATCCTTCAGAAACTATTGGACAACTGAAAACCACCTTATGACATCCAGGGAATATGCTATAATGTTATTCCATATTCTTTCCCAATCTTCTTTTGGGGTATTCTGACAAGTATACTTGTTTAAAAGTGCAATGTTAGGTACTTGTCCATAATAAGTGCCACCTTATTTACTCTCTCATGCATTGTCTCTGCTAGATTTACTGCACTCAGACTCTATCCAGTCTAACTCGGGAGTCACATTCCATCACCACAGGTAAAGTCCTAGTTAATACAGTCAAGCTGCAATATTACAAGTTCAAAGACCTCAGATGTATAATCTCAAAGGCATTTTTACAGTGAAATAATACAAAACTTCTCTATATTGTCAAGAAAAATAAAAGGATCCCTTCTACCAAATATCCTACACAGTTCATTGATCACATGACCTATTTTTTGGACTACAACAGTGTCAGAGGAAATATTTAATGATCTTTATTTCACTGACTTTTTTCTTTTCTCATTTATTGGGTTTTCCTGAAAAGCACTATTCTCAACTGCCCATGGGCTTTTTCACCTTGTAGAAAATTACAAAATATATCTATTATTTTCTTCTTACAACTTGATTGAAATATAACAGGAGCAAGAGCGCTTTCAGAAAGTTAAGTAGAATAAAGTGAAAAAGCAAGGAGTTATGTACAATGCGTGACAATCAGTAAGAGAAAGTTCAACACCTTGCTAGCTCAATAAATAAAAAAAACAGGGTCAGTTTTATGCTGTTTTTTCCTACTTTGTCTCTGGGACATGTTTTCCAATGGGTGTGCCATTTGCATATGATCAGACCCGCTCGTACTGTAGGGGGTGTGCCCAATATGACCCTCTGCAGTTAGCATGTCTGCAGCTACACGACACCCCACAGCCTGACCCCTATCTGGCCTTCCATGGCAAAGGTCAGGCTGCAGGGAACCCCCTGAACCCCCTCACCCCATTTCTGCCGCCCCGGCTTGCCATCCCCTGTCCAGTCTGCCAGCCCCAGACATACAGGGCCGACTTCAGAATCGGCCTTGTACATCTGGGGCTGCAGACTGCCCAGTGCTCACCCTCACCCCGCCTCTGTGATGCCCCCTTCCACCCCCATCCAAGCCTCCCTGTACAAACTCCTTGTTCGTATGGGGAGGCTTTCATCAGGGATGTCAAGGAAGTCAGAATAGACCCCTTTGCTAAGAACTCAGAACTTGGAGAAGGAGCAAGAGGGGTCTCACTGGGGAAGTTGTCATGAGGAGGTTAGCCAACACCACCTTTGAGAGGAAGGTATCATTGAGCCTAACTCAGTAAGCCCCCCCCCCCAATCCATGAGGCCTGAAGTAGATGGTGGACTGATACTGACTCCTCTGCTGGTCAAAGGTGGAGCAGGCAGTGTTGATATCCCCAAGAGATCTCAGAAAATGGGGATATGAGATCTCGATGGAATGGTTCAACTTTCTGTAATGGCTGTGCGGGTGAGTGGAAATCAGTCACAAGTTCAGCTACCCGTGGAGTGAGATGAAAGAGTGAAGGCCATTCAAGCATGATTCAAAACAGTGACAAGACTGATGTGATGGACCTGGAAGCTTCCCAGAAGGTGAGTTCTGCGTTGGTTTTGCAAAAACCTAAAGTAATTAATCTTGAAACCATTTTGTAGACCTCAGTCACTATTGCTGCTCAGATTGTACATATAACTCAGACGTTTTCATTTCAATATGATATGCTGAAGTAACAGCAAGCTAAAAGGTTATCTAAGAGATTAGATATTATTGATTCTTCCACAAAGCAGGACCATATAACAGTGGTATCCTTGGTTAAAGGTAATATGGTGGAACAGATTAGGACAGAAACCTTGGAAAATGTCATTCATTGACAAAATATACTTTTGAGTGATTTCCCCAGATTAAAATCTATTCCCCCTCTTGAGATGTTTGAAAAAGAGGTTAAACTGCATACATTAAGGATTTGGACTTAGCGATTCAGGATTTAACTGCATTCCTTGAAACATCTATGGAAGAAAACGTATTTCCACCTTCATTGGTTGTCTCACTAGTTCTGAATTTTGACTGAGATTTTCTTGTGAAGTTTTTCTTTCACTGTGAGAATGATCTGTTTTATGAACTCAAGGTTTGTTTGTTTCTCACAGTGACAAAGGCCACACAAGCCAAGAAGAAGAGATTTCTTCTGATGTGTTCTCGAGTTTTGAAGATTATGCACTCTTTTGGTTGAACTATCCATGTAAATGTGTGCTCAGATAAAATATGTATTCTTTAAACCTGTCTAAACCTGTCCAGTTGATTCAGTTTTTGTCAGGAATTGGTTGGTTGGAGCTGCAGTCTACCTCTACCCCCTGTGAAGGGATATAGTCTTATGTAATCCAGCATCAGTGAATATGAATATGGTTTATGGGATGTAAAATGGCGTTTTTTCTTTTATTTTCTTTTTCTTATTGATCTTGTTCAGCGCCTAATCATTGTGGACTTTATGACTACCAGTGTTTGTATTACCTGATTTAAGATTTTCTTATATTTTTATTGGGATATGTCAGTTCTGTTGCAAGAGATACTTGTGAGGAAATGTTTAAAAAATGTGTAAATGTAAAAATGTACTTGTGAGGAATGTTTAAAAAATGTGTAAATGCCCAACATGTATAAATAACTAGGGAGCCCTTTTACTAAAGATGTGTACTGTGATAGGGCTGAAGCTAGTGAAGCTGTGAATTTGGAAAAAAACGCTGTTTTTCACAAAGCAGCTGACTTGCAGGAGATGCAATTGCATAGCAATGCAGCTGGAGGGAGCAGGCACGAACCTGCAGAGGCTGAGCGAACACACCCAAGTACTGATTATGCAGGGACTAATCAGATGCACCTGAAGAGCAGGCCAGGAAACTCAAGAGGAGAACGGCTTTATAAGCAGAGAGCTGCAGCCAGACTAAAGAGGGGAGAAGGAGGAGAAGAAGCCAGGATCCAAGGGAGAGAGACTCCAAGAGAAGCCAGGATCCAAGGGAGAGAGACTCCATGCCTAGAGGGAGGCCTGAGCTCACCAGAAGGACTGAGAAAGGAACTTAAAGGTACTGGAAGGAAAGGTCCTGACAGTGGAATCCCCCATACTGAGGAGCAGAGAGGCCTGGATTCATTACCTGGCCATCCCAAGCTTCAGGGATGACAAGCAGCGCCCAGGAGACCCCCAGAAACAGTCTGTAAAGGAGACCGTATCCAAGGAAGGGTACCTGGTAAGGAAAATACCAGCAGCACCGACTTCAGGAAGCCAAGGTACAGTGGTACTTTAATTCTAAAAAGAGACTTAGCTCCTAGAAGGGCTTTTGAATCAGATAACCATTCTGAGAGGAATGAAAGAAGGCAGGAGTTCTGGAAGCCACGCCATAGAGGCCTAAGAACAAGCCATACTTCCTACTTGAAAAACCTTGAACAGCCCAGCTGGAGGATAGGTGAAGGAAATACTAATTTGCACACGATAGCAGCCAGGGAGAGCTCAAATACAGGAGAAAGCACAGATGAGCTGGAACCCATGCAAGTGGAGCCTGGGGATTTAGAAGCATTGTCACCGGAGGAATTAATGGACTGCTCTATTTGTGTTGTGGGAAGCCTTGAGTCACTCCCAGAGCTATAGTTTACCAGAACATGCACTAACAATGATTTTGCTTACATTGAGCTAAAGGAGAGCTGGTTTATTTGTTTCACCTCTGAAGTTTAGAAAACCCTTTATATTCTACAAGGAACTGTGAAGCCTGTAACAGTTTTACTTGTTTAATAACACTTTGGCACAAACCTGAAAATAAGGAAAACTTTACTTTTGTTACTTAGCGAACCTCAGTGCAAAAAGGGAAATAAAAGCTTTTTGTTTACCCTCTACTTGGCATCCACAACTCATTTCTATAAGGAGAAAGGACTACAAGGACCAAGGTGCATCTGGCCCAAAAGAGTCTTTTACTTCTACAATTGATTTAAATGCACAACCTGCCCCTGCAGCCACCGGCCACCAGGAGGGGGGAATGGTGACAGTACTTACAGTGTGATTAGCAGCAATACCATTGCATAGTAAATGCATCCCTCATACACTAACTGTTAGGGGCGTGCCTGGCATGTTCCCGGAGGTTAATGCACAATCGTGAACGTTAACACACAGCTCAATGTGGATGCACTTAACACCCACAGAGGTGTCATAAGGTACACTCTCTAACTGCCATATTTCCACTGAGAGCATGGCACTTGCCATCGTGCTAGTGACAATATGCTTTCCATGCCCACAGTCTTCCCATTCCTCATTCCATTGAGTGGTGGCCATTTACCATGACCTTTAAGGCGTGGTCTCTGGCATGCCCCCATAGTAGCATTCACAGCTTCCAGTTGCCACTCATCAAAATGCACGTTAACTGGTTACTGAGCTTTAGTAAAAGGCCTCTGTCTAAGGAAGCCACTCTTTAAACGCATAGATCTGCAGCATGCAAAGTTCCAAGGGGGCATATTGTCAGCGTGTTTTAGGTAAGCCAGAAATCTATACACTGATTTCTGATTTTGCTATGGCGATATACATAAAAGCAGGTGCAAGCAGAGCCAGCCCATCCACTAGGCAAACCTAGGCAGTTGCCTAGGGCAGCAGACCTCCGGGGATGGCATGGCACACATGATCTGCCACCCCCTCGTGCTGAGCTGAGCTGAGCCATGTTGTGCTGCTGCGGCCACTGATTTCAGTGGTGGGGTCAGCTCGGCGTTGTCGGAGGGTTCCGAAGTGGCAGGTCATGTATGCCCAAGCACATGGCCTGTCGCTGCCGCCAAGCCATCAGAATCAGTGTCAGCATGGCTCAGCTCAGGGAAGGGGGAGTGGGCGAAGTGTGTGCGGGGGGGGGGGGGGGGTAGTACATCAGGGCTTTTGTCTAGGGTGGCAGAAACCCTTGGGCCAGTCCTGGGTGCAAGTATCAGCTAACTTGCAGTTAGCCTTGGAGTATGTATAAGTGATTGATGGGGTAATTGTGCTTACCTTGGTGTGGTTTAAAAACACCTCAGAAATTTAACAAAAAGAACATATCACTTGATTACTGAAATGGCTCTTCCTGAATGTCCAGTATTATAAACTACAGCACTTATACATGTCACTGCCAGAACTCACATGTGTAAGATACTCGTAACTAAGAACTAATACTTGTCGCTGTGTGCAGAGTAGATTAAGGCACATGCCAAGAGCCCAAATGTTCTGAGGCCCTATCAGATGTGCTCAGAACTCAGGAGGTTATGATTGTCAACTGTCAGGTTTGTTTGTTTTTTTTCAGGATTCTACAGATTTTTGTATTAATTTCCTGAAGCTCGAAGCATAGCTAACGTATCTGGACATTTTTCTGAGTTTTGAGGCGTCCCAGCATGCTGTGTTCTTCTTCCCAGCCCCCACCCTTTTGAATGCTCTTCCATCGATATAATTCGAATGGAGTACTCCTTCAAATAAATTCAAGTCCTTGCTGAAGGTGTATCATTTTAATCTAGCTTTCACAGCGATGCTGGAATAGAGGGTAACCTAGCCACTGGTGCTGCATAACTTTATATCTTTGACTATCGTTTATCCCTTCCTTCTGTCGAATGTTTGAAGTTCTGCTTATTATTTTATATGTAAACCGCTCTGGTGACTTTTGGTGTACAATGGTTTAGGAAGTCCTGAATAAACAAACATAATTAATTTTTGTGGACTGGAGTTTGTAAGTAGATTGCATTATCTTCAAAACTAAAAGAAATATAAAAGTAAGAATGCTGTATTCCTTTAAGGCTTACCCAGAACACAGCATTTTCCACTGCTAAAAATAATTGTTAAAACAGTTTTTCTACTATCTGATATTTAGGCGGTTATTTTAGAAGCATTTCCACATGTAAATAGCCACATATACATATGTAGATTGAAATATAAGTTAAGTGTGATTTGAGAAAGCTGATGTTTACACGTGGTGATCTACACCATGTCCCGATGTCAAGGGGGCATGGTTAGGGCATGCAGAAGGAGTGGTTTTGGAGCTGGCCTACAATATCATCATGTATTCTCTGTTCACAATAGCAATATAAAAAAAAAGTAGACATTAGCATTTATAGGGGTAAGTGTAAAGACTTACTGTAGGTCAGAAACCCATCATCACACCTCTCCCAACACCTAATCCCCCCTAATCACCCCCCCCCCAACATCTGATTCCCCATATGACTTCCCTCAGCTGACCCCCAACCTGAACCCCCCTCCACCTTGGCATCAAGATCCCCAGTTGCTTCTGCTTGTGACAGCCCCAAGTTAAAAAATGGTGCTCATGACCACTAGCGGGAATCCTGTGGTTCTGCCGCTAGGGGTCAGGCAGTCAAATTAGAGACCTGGCCATCATAATTCCCCTCTCCATGTCCAATCTAAAACTGGCTTCTGCTAAATTTCGAACAGAAATAATATCATACAATTACTGTATTCTGTTCAGGGTTTTCCTACTGTAATTTTTTCTTCCAAATTAGACTGGTTGTTGAAGTATATCATATTGCTTCCTCAATTGTCTTCTCACTTGAAGCATTTTTATAGGAGAATTAAGCACAGTAACAATGTGTGTATGCAGTCCTATTGTGACATCATGCAATTCTCCTGTGATGTGAAACAGAGATTCTTGTATTGTTGTAGATATAGGGGGGGGGGGGGGAAGAGAGAGAGAGAGAGAGAGAGAGAAAAGTCTCTATATATGAAAAGGGAGAATTACAAATATAGAAATGGGCCCTGGAACACAAATATATCTTCTATTGGAAGATGCAGATTAGTAAACAAAATAAGTTTAACTGCTATCGATCATAAAATATAACTATAGGCAGCAGAATGGAGTAGGTCAGTAAGTCTATGGCCCAACCAATATTTTGCCCAACACAGCATCAGTAACTAGAGAGTCAGTGGTCAGGGTGGGAGATTGGTATGTTTAACCTCTTTAACCAGAAAGATGTTCTGCTATCTCTGCATCAGAGCTGGAGCTACCCTCAGGCAAACAAGGTAGTCGCCTCTGGTTTTGTCCCTCCAGGGGTGTCCCTTGCCGCTGTTGTTGCACCTCTCAGATCCTGCAGCAATGGAAATAGCCACAAACAGCCCTGTGGCACTTGCCTTTAAATTTAAGCTCTGCAAGATTTGTGCTTCCACCCCCTTAGATTACTTGATGCCGACTTTCTGTTTACAGACAGGAAATCAGCATCAGGCATTGGAGGGGCAGAAGAAAGCAGTCCCGTGGTGCCAAAGTTTAAAGATAGTGTTGTGGGGCTCTTTGCGGCCATTGTTCCTGCTGCAGGTCCAAGAGAGGGGCAGCAGCAGCGGTGGCAATGGGCACTGCAAGGGGGAGTGGAGGTACAAGGGATAAAATTTGCCTAGGGCACCTCATCTTCTTGCACTGACCCTGTGCTACATATAATTAATATGCAAAAGATCACTTCACTCATTGACATAAGAAGAACTCAAACAGATTCTCATCAAATACAAATAAGTAACCACAAATAAGAAATAGCAATATTACTACTACTACTACTACTAAAGAGCATTTGTATAGTGCTACAAGACGTATGCAGCACTGCACAGACACATGTAAAAGACAGTTCCTGCTCATCAGAGCTTGCAATCTAGTCAAGACAGACAACACAATAGCTGTAGACATGGGATACATCTAGGGGGAATGGTAAGGAAGCACAAAGAAGACCAGGTGAGTCAAGATCCAAAAGCGGCAGAGAAGAGGTAATTTTTCAACCTGGATTTGAAAAGGGCCAGAGAAGGTGCCTGATGTACAGACTCAGGTGGTTTGTCCTAGGCATAAGGAGCATCAAGGTGAAAGGAGTGAAGTCTGGAGTTAGCAATAGAAGAGAAGAACACAGATAGAAACCATTTGCCAGAAAAGCGGATTTTTTGGGGAGTGGTGTAGGGAAGTATAAGAGAGGAAAGGTAATGAGGAGCTGCGGAGTGAAGGCACCTATATGTCAGCAGGAGAAGTTTGAACTCAATGCGGAAACGGATAGGGAGCCAATGAAGTACCTCCTTGCATGTGGTCCCTATGCAGAGGGCTCCTAAAGAAGAAGGAATTCCTCCTGGCTGTAGAAAAGGGTGGCACAAATTGTCTTTCAACGATACAGCCGAGGTTTCAGCCTTCATGATTTGGGTGGCAGTTAAGATGGTCCTTCGTGGGCAATTAATGTCCCTTTCCTGTGGGTTCAAGAGAAAGGAGAATCAGAAGTAGGAGACATTCCAGAGGGCCGTTGAGGACTTAGAAAGACAGTATGCAAATTTGGTAGGGCTAAGGTCTGGCAGCAGCTGATGTGCAAAAGGGGTGAATTAGCTCTGCTGGCAGCAGAGTCCGTAGCCTCAACCATGCTTCATACACATATTTCTGTGAGCATGGAAACAACGTGGGCAAATTGCCAAAAGAGCAGAGTTCCTGAGGAGAGGTATAGGAAGAGATATGAGAGGAAAGACAGTGAGGAACTGCAGAGTGAATGCACTTATAGGTCAGCAGGAGAAGTTTGAACTGGATGCGTAAATGGATAGGGAGTCAATGACGTGACTTGAGAAGAGAGGTAATATGAGCATGACGAGGCTGGCAGAAGATTAGCCATGCTACAGTGTTGAACAGATAGAAGGGACTAGAGATGATTCAGAGGGAAACCAGCAAGGAGTAGGTTACAATAGTTTAGATGGGAGGTGACTAAGGAGTAGATAAGTGTCTTCTTAGTGTGTTCATAAAGGAATGGGCAAATTTTGTTGAAGTTATAGAGAAAGAAATGGCAGCTTTTAGCTATCAGTTGGGATGTGTGTGGAGAAGGAGATAGAGGAGTCAAAGATGACCCTAAGGTTGCAAGTTGAAGAAACAGGGAGGAGTAAAGAGTTATCCACAGAGACTGAGAAAGGATGAAGGGGAGAGGAGGGATTACGGAGAAAAATAAGAAGCTCAGTTTTGGCCATTTAAGATTTTAAGCGGCGGTGAGACATCCAAGCAGCAATGTCAGAAAGGCAGGCGGAGATCATGGCCTGTATTGTCAGAGAGATTTCAGGTGTAGAGAAGTAGATCTGGGAGTACTGAAAGCCATGGGAAGAGTTGAGTGCACTAAGGAGCTGGATATATAGAGAGAAAAGGAGTGGACCCACGACAAATCCTTGATATACACAGAGAGTGGATAGGAGCAGAGGAAGATTCACCAAAACAAACACTAAAGGAGTTATGGGAGAGATAAGAAGAAACCCGGCATAGCACAGAACCCTTAAAACCAAGCGCGGTCAAGGTATCGAGGAGAAGGTTGTGGTCAACAGTGTCAAAAGCAGCAGAAAGGTCAAGAAGGATGAGAATCGAGTAAAAGGCCTTGGATTTTGCCAGAAAGAAGTCTCTGGAGACATTGGCAAGAGATGTTTCAGTAGAATATAAAGGATAAAAGTCAGATTGTAAAGGATCCAGGAGGACTTGAGAGGACAGAAAGTCGAGGCAATAGCGGTGAATTGTGCATTCAAGTAGTTAGAAATGAAGGGGAGAAGGGAGATGGGTAAATAGAAGGACAGGTAGGGTCTAGTGAGGGTTTCTTGAGGAGAGGTGTAACCACAGCCTGCTTGAAGGCTGCAGGGACAGTAGCAGTGGAACACCATAGGTTGAGAATATGAGAGCTGGAAGGGACAACAGTGGAGGAGATGGGGCTTACATAGTCTGTTTGGAGGAGGAAAAAAGTGTGTGATTTCCTCCTCAGAGATCATAGAAAAGGAAGAAAGGGTAGCAGAGGTGGGGAATTGGAGTATGATCTGGTGGATTTTGTCATGGAAATAGTCTGCCAGTGTTTGGCCAGAAAGGGAAGAAGGGGTCGGAGGCAGAGGCACCTTGAGGAGAGAGTTGAGATTTGTAAAGAGACGGCGAGGGTCTGAGGCAAGAGCGTTAGTCATAAGAACATAAGATATGCCATACTGGGTCAGACCAAGGTCCATCAAGCCCAGTATCCTGTCTCCAACAGTGGCCAATCTAGGTCATACGTATCTAGCAGTTTCCCCAAAAGACACATGTTCCGGAGTGCTTGTACTGGGTCAAGCATTGATATCCTGGGTCCCTTCTTAATAATGGTTTATGGACCTTTCCTCCAGGAACTTGTCCAAACCTTTTTTAAACCCAGCTACACTAACAGCATTTACTACATCCTCCGGTAACAAATTCCAGAGTTTGATTACACGATGAGTGAAAAAATATTTTCTTTTATTAGTCTTAAATAGTTTACCCTGTAGCTTCATTGCATGTCCCCTAGTCTTTCGATATTCTGATAATGTAAAAAAATCGATCTACGTTTACCCATTCCACTCCGTTCATTAATTTATAGACTTCTATCATATCTCCCCTCAGCCGTCTCTTTTCCAGGTTAAAGAGCCCTAACCTTTTTAACCTTTCTTCATAGGAGTATCCTTCCATCCCCTTTACCATTTTGGTGGCTCTTCTCTGAACCATTTCTAATAACGCTATATCCTTTTAAAGATACGGCGACCAGAATTGCACACAATATTCAAGGTGCGGTCTCACCATGGAACGATATAGAGGCATCATAATATCTTTTGTTTTATTTTCCATTCCTTTCCTTATGATACCTAGCATTCTATTTGCTCTCTTGGCTGCAGCTGCACACTGGGCCAAGGGTTTTAACATCCTATCCACAATGGCGCCTAAATCTTTTTCCTGGGTGGTGGTTCCTAATGTGGAATCTTGCATCGTGTAACCATAGTTTGGGTTGTTCTTCCCTAGGTGCATAACTTTGCACTTGTCCACATTAAATTTCATCTGCCATTTTGATGCCCAGTCTTCCAATTTATCAAGATCCTCTTGCAATTTTCCACAATCCTCTTGGGTTTTAACAACTTTAAATAGTTTTGTGTCATCTGCAAATTTGATAACCTCACTCGTTATTCCACTTTCCAGGTCATTTATGAATATGTCAAAAAGCAGCGGACCCAGCACAGATCCCTGAGGTACACCACTATTCACCTTTCTCCATTGGGAAAATTGTCCATTTAGCCCAACCCTCTGTTTTTTATCTTTTAACCTGTTCTTGATCCACAGTAGTACACTGCCTCCTATCCCATGACTCTTTAGTTTTTCAAAAGTCTCTGATGAGGGACCTTGTCAAAGGCTTTCTGAAAGTCCAGATACACTATATCAACCGACTCACTTTTGTCCAACTGTTTATTCATTCATACTTTCAAAAAAACATAACAGTAAGACAAGATCTTCCTTGTCTAAAGCCATGTTGACTGTCTCCCATTAGGCTATGACTATCTAAATGCTGAGTAATTTTATTCTTTATGATGGTTTCTACCATTTTTCCCAGTACTGACGTGAGGCTCACCGGTCTGTAGTTTCCCGGATCACCCCTGGAACCCTTTTTAAAAATTGGTGTTACATTGGCGATCCTGCAATCTTCAGGTATTAGAGTTGATTTTAATGATAGTTCACAGATTACTAATAGCAGGTCTGCAATCTCATATTTCAGTTCTTTCAACACCCTTGGATGTATGCCATCCGGCCCAGATGATTTGCTACTCTTCAGTTTATCTAATAGTTGTAATACATCTTCCCGATGTATTGATATTTCCTTCAATTCTTCCGCACCTTTAAATACCACTTCAGTCATGTGTAACATCCCTACATCTTCCTCAGTAAAGACCGAAGCAAAGAATTCATTCAGTCTCTCCGCTATCGCCTTGTCACCTCTTAGTGCCCCTTTAACTCCTCTATCATCTAATGGACCAACTGACTCTCTCACAGGTTTTTTACTACGAATGTACTTGAAAAAATCTTTATTTCGCGTTTTTGCTTCTACAGCAAGCTTCTTCTGAAATTCTCCCATTGCCTGCTTTATCAATGCATTGCAGTTGACTTGCCAGTGCTTGTGCTGTTTCCAGGTTTTGTCGTTTGGCTCTTTTTTTCCATTTCCTGAAAGATGCTTTTATGGCAACAACAGCCTCTCTGACCTCACCTTTAAACCATGCTGGCAGTTTTTTGGACTTCCTTCCACTTTTCTTAAAGCGTGGAATACAGCTGGTCAGGGCTTCCAAGATAGTATTTTTCAACAACACCCAAGCTTGATTTAAGTCTTTAACCTTTGCAACTGCTCCTTTTAGTTTTTTCTTAACTATTTTCTTCATTTTATCATAGTCTCCCTTTTCAAAGTTAAAAGGTAGTACTGTGGATTTCCTTACTATCCCTCCTCCACTAATTAAATCAAAGGCAATCATGCTATGATCACTTTTGCCAAGTGGCCTCAACACCCTTATCTCTTGCACTAGATCTGATGTTCCACTAAGGACTAGTTCCAATATGGCTTCCCCTCTAGTCGGTTCATGAACCAACTGCTCCAAGAAGCAGTCACTGCTGTGGTCTCTTTGTTCACGCCACATCATAGGTATTCCGAAACGAAATGCTTGTTTTTTACCTTTCATCCATAAGCGTAGATCTTCCTCACATGTCTTGCACACTTTGTGAGGAGCCCACGGTTTGTCTTGATCGCGTAACTTCAAACCGAAATAGGCGAAATATACTTTTTTAATAAATGCAGAAATGTTCCTCTGCCGCTTTTTCACGGTATATTCTCCACAAATAAAACAAAAACTGTCCAGAGAGTTGACGCAACCTCTGGCTCTGTGAGCCATCACAAATACACAGCACTGCAAACTACAACTGTAGTGAACCACTTCGGAATAAAGCTGGATTACGACTGAGCAAACAAAAGGTAATAATGAACTTGCAAGAAACTGAAATTTGACAGGAACGTTCATGTCGCAACCACCATGTTTGAGCGAGTGAACGAGGCGAGGCGAACAGGAAAGAACATGCGCCAGCGTGAGTGCTGGATTTAGCCCCCGCCTCCCAATTGTCCTGTTAATGTATAAAATGAATACAAAACACTCTAAAATATCATGAGGGAGTGTTTCTAGTTAGTTAACCATTACAACCTCTATTTTGGGCCAAGAAAATAAACTGCAGTCGGCTAAAAAGAAATTATGTGAACATTCCTTATATGGGTAAGAAATCTAATTTTGCAAGAAAACGTGACGTGATGGAACATTTTGGCTATTTTTCCTGGATTCAGCACCCCAAAATCTATAGGAATCAGTTGCAAAACTGGAGGCAGTTTTTTGGTAGTGTACCTGTGTTATTATTACTGCGCTGTAACTTTTGTTAGCTTCCTTGATTTTTTTGAGCATTTCATCATCCATTTGTTCATTCTGGCCAGGCGGTGAATAGTACACCCTCACTGCCATCGCCTTCCCCTTTTTACATGGAATTTCAATCCATAGAGATTCTACAGCAAATTTTGTTTCCTGCAAAACTTTAATCCTTTCTGACTCAATGCCCTCTCTAACATAGAGCGCAACCCCTTCACCAATTTGATCAGCTCTATCATTACGATATAGTTTGTACCCAGGTATCACAGTGTCCCACTGGTTGGCCTCCTTCCACCATGTCTCTGATATTCCAATCATATCTAACCTCTCATTTAGTGCTATATATTCTAACTCTCCCATCTTATTTTTTAGACTTCTAGTATTTGCATACAAGCATTTTAAAGACTGTATTTTATTCATATTAATTTGGCTATTGGTAGACATGGGTAATTTGCGATCTTTAAGCTCTGTGTGCTCCATACTCGAGGACATTTTGGTTACTTTACTCTTTTTTGGAATCTCTCTGCTTTTGGTAGTATCCTTCAAGGATACATTCTTCCGAACCATCCACTCTTGGGCGACTGTCGGCTTTCCCCTATTATCTAGTTTAAAAGCTGCTCTATCTCCTTTATAAAGATTAATGCCAGCAGCCTGGTTCCATCCCGGTCAAGGTGAAGCCCATCCCTTTGGAAGAGCCCCTCCTTTCCCCAGAATGTTCCCCAGTTCCTAACAAATCCAAAACCCTCATCTCTGCACCATTGTCTCATCCACGCATTGAGACTCCGGAGCTCTGCCTGCCTTTTGAGTCCTCCACGTGGAATGGGAAGCATTTCGGAGAATGCTACCCTGGAAGTTCTGGATTTCAACTTCCTACCTAAAAGCCTAAATTTAGCCTCCAGAACCTCCCTACCACATTTTCCTATATCATTGGTACCAACATGTACCAAGACAACAGACTCCTCCCCAGCACTACCTAAGACCTTATCTAGGTGGCGCATGAGGTCCGTTACCTTCGCACCAGGCAGGCATGTTACCAGGCGATCCTCACATCCACCAGCCACCCAGCTATCTACATGTCTAATAATCCAATCACCAACTATAACGGCTGTCCTAACCCTTCCCTCATGGACACATGGCCCTGGAGAAACTTCCTCAGTGCAAGAGGGTTTTACATCACCTGGAGGACAGGTCCTAGTTCAGGATCACTTCCTGCCACACCTCTCTCCTCCATGGCAACAGGGTTGCTGCCAGACTGGAGGTGGGACTTCAGGACTATATCCCTGTAGGTCTCGTTGATGTACCTCTCTGTCTTTCTTATGTTTTCCAAGTCTGCTACTCTAGCCTCTAGAGAACGGACTCGTTCCCTGAGAGCAAAGAGCTCCTTGCACCTAGTGCACACATAAGACCTCTCACCAACTGGGAGAAAATCATACATGTGACACTCAATGCAAAAGACTGGAAAGCCCCCATCTCGCTGCTGGACTGCTGTCTGCATCTTAGTTTTAAGTTTTTGTTTAGATCTTTAAGTTCTTTACTTACTAAGGGTTGTTATGGATATTTATACCAGTAAAACTGTACTCAGATGGACATAATAGTCTTTTTTGGTGAGTGCTATTGCTTACTGGAAAGAGACAAACATACATTTGAAGTGGAGAAAGTCAGCAAGGGTGCTAGATTTGAGCTAAGTGCACTCAGCTGATCGGGCACATTAACATAGACAGCAGGTAGTGGGAGACAGCCAGGGCTGGGGTATAGTATGTCTCATAGGACGTGGCATGGGCAGAGCAAGAGCATCCAGAGCAGGGGATAGTGCAGCATTATAGGAAGCTACTGCCTCATCAACAGACTCAGATGACATAGTGCAGGAAATAGGTGATGAGACAGTGGAGGAGAGAGCCAAAGAGTCCATAGCATGGAGATTTCTAAAGAGGTTGGAGGAGAAAGGGCGAGGTTGAGGTGGCAGGTGATGAAGAGTGAAGCTTAGCAGGTGATGGTCTGATAAGGGAAGAACTGAGGTACAGAGGTTTGAGGGTAAGCAATTAGAGAAAAATACAAGGTTGAGGCAGTGGCCATGTTGGAGAGTGGGGGCAGGAGAAAAAGAAGTCCGATAGTGCTGGGGAGGAGTCTGCTGTCTTGATACATGTTGGTACCAATGACATAGGAAAATGTGGTAGGGAGTTTCTGGAGGCTAAATTTAGGCTTTTAGGTAGGAAGTTGAAATCCAGAACTTCCAGGCTAGCGTTTTTCGAAATGCTTACCATTCCACGTGCAGGACCCAAAAGGCAGACAGAGCTCTGCAGTCTCAATGTGTGGATGAGACAATGGTGCAAGGTTGAGGGTTTTGGATTTGTAAGGACCTGGGGAACATTATGGGAAAAGGAGGGGCTCTTCCGAAGGGATGGGCTTCACCTTGACCGGGATGGAACCAGGCTGCTGGCATTAACCTTTAAAAAGGAGATAGAGCAGCTTTTAAACTAGATAATAGGGGCAATGCATATACATTGGTTCAGGATGATGGATACCTCCTTTTTTAATATCTAGTCCATTTCCTTTATCTCCATGGTTTTCAGTACCATCTTTTCACTGATGATTCTCAGATCTACCTCTCTACACCTTAAATCTCTTTGGCAATCTAGACCCATATCTCTCCCTGCCTATCTGATATTGCTGCCTGGATGTCTCGCCACCATTTGAAATTAAATATGGCCAAAACTAAGCTTCTTATCTTTCCCATAAACTCACCTCCCTCTTCCTTCTTTCTCTATATCTGTGGATAGCAACTTTGGGTCATTGATTCCTCACTCTCCTTCTCCACACATATCCAACAGATATCTAAAACCTGTCCCTTCTTTCACTATAACATCAGCAAAATTCACCCTTTCCTTTCTGAACACACAA
The DNA here is from genome assembly GCA_033557465.1 of Ichthyophis bannanicus. Classification (NCBI taxonomy): domain Eukaryota; kingdom Metazoa; phylum Chordata; class Amphibia; order Gymnophiona; family Ichthyophiidae; genus Ichthyophis; species Ichthyophis bannanicus. Next base: position 265,418,307 of record CM066036.1, read on the forward strand.
TTAAGACACTTATTCACTCTTTAGTCATCTCCTGTTTAGACTATTGCATCCTCCTCCTTGCTGGTCTCCCTCTGAATCATCTCGCTCCCCTTCAATCTGTCCAAAACTCAGCTGCATGGCTAATCTTCCACCAGCCTTGATATGCTCATATAACCCCTCTTCTCAAGTCACTTCACTGGCTCTCTATCCGTTTCCGTATCCAGTTCAAACTTCTACTGACCTATAAGTGCACTCATTCTGCTGCTCCTCACTACCTTTCCTCTCTTATCTCTCCCTATACCTCTCCTTAGGATCTCAGCTCTTCTGGGAAATCACTTCTATCAGTGCCCTTCTCTTCTACTGCTAACTCCAGCCTTCGATTATTCTATCTTGCTGTTCTTTATGCCTGGAACAAACTACCTGAGTCAGTAATGTCAGGCTTCATCTCTGGCCCTTTTCAAATCTAGACTAAAAACTCACTTCTTCAAGACTGCTTTTGGACCCTGATCCACTTAGGCTCCTGCTCTCCAACTATTTGTTTCCTTACCTTTCCTCATATCCTTGTCCCCAGCTGTTGTCTAACTTGACTGGATTGTAAGCTCTGATCTTTAGGGACCCTCTCTCTTACATGTGTCTGTATAGCATGGCATACACCTTGTAGTGCTTTCTAAATGATTTATTTCCTCTTCTATCTTCTTCCCTCTCATCTATTTCCATTTCTGCATCTTTCTCTCTTACTTCTGCTACCCTCATAGGTGACAGATGACTCACTTGTTTGGGGAGGCTGAAGCAGAGTGATGAGAGAACTGGATGGCTCAGGACTGCATATATTTTTTCTCTTTTTCCCCCACCCCCACCACAGGAAACTCTTCAACTCACACAGTCCTCTGCTTTCTCCTCTCTGTACCCCAGTCCTCACTCACTTGCTCTCTTCTCTTATCCCCCCCCCCCCCCAACACTCTTCCACGCTCAATGCCTCTCCGCTCGCCTTCCCTTGCCACTGTAGGAGCTGAAGAAAATGTTTCTCCACCTCTAGCTGCTCATTGGCTCCTTTTGCCTGCCAGGATCAATAAGAGATAGGAGGATGGAAATTAGTTGCTGCAGCTAAAAGGTAGCTTCCTCTAGCTGCCTGCATCCATCACCATCCTAGTGCTTGCCCTGTTCTCAGCCTAAATTGCCAGTGTTATATGAACCAGCTCCTACTCTTTTCTGCCAGCCTTGGTTTTGGGAAGGCTTGGAAGAAAAGCCTGGCAATCTACTTCCAGTCACACTGCCAAGAAAACCCAGGAGCTGCTGGGTAGTAGTTCTCCATAATCTTCCAGCAGCAGAGGGGGAAGTAAAGCCAATAAAAAGGGGGTTAATACCTCTGTATTAGGAATTGGTGATACCTCACCTAGAATATCATGTCCAGTTCTGAAGGCCATGTCTGCAAAAGGATACAGTATATAAAGGTTGTGACAGTACACAGAAGGGCTACAAAACTGAGACAAAGTCTACATCAAAGCTAATATGAAATGAGACTGAAGAATCTACATATTATAGGGGGGATGTGGGGCCATGTGCAAAGACTCATTGCAGGGCCTCATTTGCATAAGCAACCTAACTTGCATAATTATTTGCATAATATTTGCATTAACTTTTAGTAAACATCCCTCTTAATGAGTGTATGGATAAAGAAAGACTACCAGATTTCTACATTACTGTACTCCAGTTCCAACTGCCAGGCACATTAGGAAGTACTATAAACACTGCTCATTTAGAACCCATAGCAAACCTGCCGTATCATAACAGCACAGCCAGGTCTCACATAGCACCAAACCATATCTATCAAAAAGGCAACACTGCAAATATTAAACCAATACATCTCAGAGAATACCAATATATCTCCTACTGGGGAAAGAGAACAAGTGGCACTGTCACATAGAAACTACATAAACAGTGTACCTCAGCTCAGTTACACATGCAGAACATTGACCGTTACCAAACAAAGAACAATGGATTATAATTTAGAAATAGAAAGAGAATAATTAAACTGGGAACCCCAAAGGCCAAAGTTGGAATGTACAACAACATTGGAGAAATAAAAATATAAATTAATTTCCTCTTGTACAAAGCAAAAACACAAAGACGTTAGCAATGCACATTTCCCAGAGCTGAAATATTCCAGTTCATAAATTCAAAATAAAAAAGTATTTTTCTACCTTTTGTTGTTTGGGCATTTTATTTTTCAGTTGCAACTGCTCCAGTCACTTTCTTCTGGTTTCTTTGTGTCTTTGGCTAACTCTCCATTGCCTTCTGTCCATTTGTCCTTTCTTCTCTCTTCTAGCTTTTTTCCCATTCTCTCTCTACATCTGCTTTAACATACTGATCTTCCCCTTTTGCTCTTTCCTTCATTTCCTCCATTTCTTTCTTTATTTCTTTTTTCATCCACTCAAATTTCACCCTTCCATCCTCAATCCTCACTTCCTCTCCCAATACCCGGCCAATCATGGATTTTTCTTCCCTCCCACACAAAATATCTTTTCCCCTCTCCATCCTCAGTCACCCAGCTCCATCCTCTTCTAGTCCTCCCCCAACATCAGTTCCCTTCTAGTTTCATCCCCACCCAGCATCCGCTCCCTTCTAGTCCCATTCTCCCATCCCCCTGCATCAGCCCATTTCCAGTCCTAGCACCCACATCAGCCCATTTCCAGTCCAAACTCCCTCTATCAGACCATTTCCAATCCTAGGACCCCCATCAGCCATTTCTAGTCCCATTCTAGCCTCCCATCAACCCATTTCCATTCCTAACCCCCCATAAGCCCATTTTAAATTCTAACCCCCCATCAGCCATTTCCAGTCCTTTTCCAGCCCCCATCAGTCCATTTCCAGTCCACACTCCCCCATCAGCCCATTTCCAATCCTAGCCCCCCATCAGCCATTTCAGGTCCTATTCCAGCCCCCATCAGCCAATTTCCAGTCCAAGCTCCCCTCCCCATCCCATTTCCAGTCCTAACCCCACATCAGCCCATTATCAGTACAAGCTCCCCTCTCAACCCACTTCCAATCATAGCCCCTCCCATCAGCCATTTCTAGTCCTATTCCAGCCCTCATCAGCCCATTTCCAGTCCAAACTCCCCCATCAGCCCTAGCCCCATCAGCCATTTCCAGTCCCATCCTAGCCCTCCATCAGCCCATTTCCAGTCCAATCCCCCCCATCAGCCCATTTCCATTTCAAGCCCCCCATCAGCCCATTTCCATTCTAAGACTCCCCCCTTATCAGCCCAATTCTAGCCCCTCATCAGCCATTTCTGTCCTATCCTAGACTGCCCCCCTCCAAAGTGCCCCGCACCTATCTAAGCTGCTTCAGAGGTGTGCCGGGAAAGCTTGTGCAGGCTTTCCCAGCTCACCTCTGAAGCCATTCATTATGCAAAAATGAAGTTCACGTGGGGCTCCCTGAAGCACAGGGCCCTTTGCGAACAACATTCTTGCACAATGGATGAAACAGATCTGTAGGCACTGCCTTTATTGTATACAAACTTATCTCAGTCATATCCGTTGTGGATTTATTGAAAACCAGACAGACTAGGTGTGGCTAGAGGACTGAAATGAGAACCGTTTCTCGAGATCAAGAGATCATTTTGGATTTGACTCATTCTTTTCTGTAGTAGCTCAAGGTGAGTTAAATTAAGGTAGAGTAGGTATTTTAGTCCCCCGAGTGCTTGCAATTCAAGCTTGCAGTTGAAGCAAGAGATGGAAATGTAGCCTGCCTGGGATCACAATTAGCATCAGTGAATTTGATTTCTCACTTTGCTGGTTCACAGCCTGCTGCTTTAACCATTCGGCTCTACTCCTTCATGGTTCAAGCCTCCAAGTGGGTAAACTCAGAAATAATATCAGAAAATATTTCCTCTCAGAAGGGAAGATGGGTGCATGGGATGGACTCTCAAGGAGATGATGGAGTGAGAAACAAAACTGAGTTCATTAACAAGCCTTAAAAAATGTAGGGGCTCTTTTACTAAAGTGTGGTAGGGTTTTGCACTTACTATGCATTTGGAGTAAAACTTAGCATGCAGTAAGTGCAAAGGTTATGCTCTAAATGTTGGTGGTATGGCCAACCTCTTCCCATTACTGTACCTTTCAGTGTGATAATTAATGCAAGGCAGTGGTATTTGCAATTAACACTGATATACTTAATTCTACCCATTGAGGTGACATTAAAAACACCCATGCTAACTGCAACATTGACAATGCATGCTAATGACTCCTATACTAATTGCAATGTGTTATTCATGCTCAATCTCCACCCCTAACCCATCCAGTCACTACCCCATTATGCAGTATTCAATGAATGCAGGAATTAGTAGGTGGTAACTTATTGTAGTTGGGTAAAAGTTAATGCAGGCCCATGCTAACAGTTACTATGTACTAATCCACACATTAAATGCTTTGCACACTTTAGTAAAGCAGCCCCTATGTGTGTGTGAATAACTGATGTAACACATTAACTATGAATAAATGTGTGCAAAGTCAATTTGTACTTGTTATAAAGTTCTAAGGCATATTTACAAAATGTTACCAACACAAATGCATAGAACAACCTATAAAACATTTCAGAAAATCAAGAAACATGGTTAAAAATCCAAAAAGAAAGTAAAAAAATGTTCCCTGTATACATTCTTAAGGCTTATGGCACAGTAGCTCAATACAGGCCAGAAGGAAAGTTGAAGGAGAAATAACACAGTTCTACATTTTCTATCTTTTAAAATTTGAATTTAGCACATGCCTTTTAGTTGGTAGTTCTAGATGAGTTACATCCAAATATCTAGGCACTTTTATTAGCATTGAGCAGCTCAGTTTAAGATGGGCAACATTCATCAGCATTTATTTGCATAGCAGCACTCGCTATTCACTATACAGAGAGCTCCTGAATATCATTACAGATTGCCCCAGTACTACCTGGATAATGCCAGGGTCGTTCATGGACAGAGCGGGGGCAGAGCTGGCAATTAACCATATAGAGGCAATATTCACTGCCGCTATACAGATAACTCTCTGGATAACATAGGGCAGCAGAAAAACTGCACCCATATGGTGATACTGAATATCACTGCTATACAGAGAGCAGCATCCCTGATTGTACTATCTGGGTATTCAGCACCAACCACTACCCAGATACTGACCCTGAATATCCACATTTTTATTTAGCCACAGTGGCTAGCATTTAAAAAGAATGCCAACCACCATGGCTTAATATTGACCCCAGAACAGCAGTTAGCAAAAGTCACACCCTCTCTTCATGGTGGTTTTCTTTACACATCTCTTATTGTATAGCCAATCATTCTAACATCTCTAAACCAGAGGTTCAATAAAACCTGTTTTCTTTTAAATCTCTGATTTAATGGAATGTTATTTCCTCCACTCCTTTTTATGTCCCTGTTCACTAATCTAGTTTTGGAATGAGGATGTGTGGGTGAAGGTGTAGTTTCTCCTTCCAGGTGGTTAAAAAAGCCATTCTGTGAATTCATAACATTTTTCCTGATTGGACTCCAGAGATCTCTACAGCTGTGATATTGTTTCCCAGTTATTAAAAAACAAAAACAAAAAACCCTGCAAATCCTTTAAATGCAAGCACTTAATCCTTAGCCTCTTGGGAAAAAATGATGCAGCAAAATTTAACATACTTTTTAAGATTTTTCTTATATTTTAGCAGAAATTACTCTTAAAAATGACATCTGTGACTGAAAAGCCAATGCATTAGTAATTATATTCTTTCTACTGTAAAAGAAAGATCTTTCTACTGGTATTATTCTCATAAATGGTACTAATTTTCTGAACTTTTTATTTATAGAATTTCAAATGTATTACTAAGCAAACAATTGTACAGATAATTTAATAGGAGATTTCATAGAGCACTAAAAACTTGGCCATTATCAATATAAATAGAAAGCTACATACTGTACTCTGAAAATCTTCTCTCAAGTCTTGAATGTAAGTGGAAGATCCAACAGAAAATGAGAGACTATAAAAAGAAAACCAAAATCACTAAAATGAAATGAAAAATGATAAGAGGCAGGTGCAACAAACCTTATACCACAATATTATAGGAAACCAACTACACTAGTGAGAACAGATCCAGAGAACTTGTTATCATACTAGAATCTTCTTTGGGAATGCAGTATATATAATCCAATGCAAAAAATATGCAGAAGGTTGCTACATCGAAAAATGAGTCAAACATTTAAAGAAATGCATGAACCTTTTTTGAAGGACGATCACTTCCTTAATGACCTTAAAGTTAGGGTATTTATTGGAAATTTCAGGAATAGACAGAAATGCAAAACATGTAAAACTATGATGGTCGAATATTTTGAAACTAAGGGGCCCTTTTACTAAGGCACGACATGTTTTTGCACTTAACATATATTTAGTAAATGTTAGCACTGTCAGGACAATGCCATTCACAATTAATGCCACCCATTGAGGTATCATTAAGTGCACCCGCAATAATTGCAGCATTGACAGTTAGTGCGTGATACAGTTGTGGTCAACATTATTGGCACCCTTTCATTTTAGGTAATTTGTGTACAATATCTTGAGAAGGTATTGGAAATATTCCAACTTTGTCATCATAATATTGTAATACTATGTTCAAAGGTATACAACAAATAAAATATGTCTGTGCAACTTAGATGTAGCAATTTCTGAGAAAAAAACTAAATATGATTTGGACAGGATTAATGGCACCCTTCACTAATATTTGGTTGCACAACTGTTGGTACTAAAGACAGCCTCCAAACAATTCTTGTAAGCATCTGTAAGTTGCATAGATCTGTCTGCTGGTAGTTTCTCCCACTCTTCAACTGTGATTTGTTCCAGTTCATGAATGTTTCCAGGATTCTTTTTACCAATGGCAGATTTCAGCTCTTTCCAAATGTTCTCGATTGGATTAAGATCAGGACTCATTGCTGGCCAGTTTAAAACAGTTCTTGTGTTCCTTTTTAGCTATAACCGGGTAAAGCGGACCGGTCCGCCACCTCCGCTTATCAGCCCCCCCCCCCTTCCCCCAAGACATTCGGTAACAATTAATACACAACACCTATTTGGGAATTCAACTGGTCGCAGCTTTATTGACCCAATAACAAGATTAACAATAACCATCAACAATTCAAACAATAACTTTATCCCCCACCCCCCCCCCCCACCAGCAGAGCGAACTCTCACCAGCCATGTGGGTAGCAAAGTGATGCCGCTTCTGCTTCCGCCGTGTCCAGGCCCCGGCAAATTGCCTAGCCTCCCCCTCTTCCGACTTTGCCATATTATTAGCAAAAGCCTGAGGGACTGTCCGGGTCGGGGGTACCCCACCCCCGCCCAACTGCTTGGCTCCGGCTCCGGACCCTGGAAACCTCCGGGATCCCGCCACCGGCTCAGGCCTTGCCCGACCTGAGCCGCCCCCCCAGGCCAAGCTGCGACCAGTGCCCCTATTCTTTAGCATATCTTCCAAGGCCTCTTGCCAATCATTAAGGAGCAAATCCATCCCCACCGGAGACAGATGTACTCCATCCTCCCTATACAAGCCAGCACACTCCACATCAACCCAGGAGTGCAAAATTTGACACCCCCCCCCCGCTCCCCGACCCATCTGCCAATTTGATGATTAATCTTCGTCAACCCTCGCGACCACCGCCGCTGACCCCTGCAAGCTGGCCTCGGAATGATATCTGACCAAAACAGAAATACCCCCGGGAACATAGACAGTATCGTTCCCAAGTCCTTAATCACAGTCCGAATCAACTATCGGCAGGTCCAGGACACCAGGTCGTTGCCGCCCAAATGTAGCAACAAGGAATCTGGCGCCCCTCTCATTCGATGATGGTGCCGCAGCAAAGGCAAGAGCTGAATCCATCGCAGTCCACGCTTGCCCAGCCATGAGACGGTCATCCCGAATGCATCCAATCCCAAATTCCACCCGACCGGGTGTGTAGCTGCTCGCCGACTGGCCCAAAACACAAACGAGTGGCCAAGCACCCAGCAGTGAAAAGATTCTGTAACAACTTCTGAAAAATAAAAAAAGTCATATTTAGCCAGCCCCCCCACCACCTTTACAAGCGCACATATCTGTGACAAGCCCCCGACTTCCATCTACCAATGCACCTAATTGCCTCCTCGGGGAATCCCAAGGCAGCCGCGCTCGTCGCTGCCCCGATCCTAAAGGAGTGCGGCGCGAATGACCCCGCGTCCTCACCGAGCCACCATAAAGCTAGCCGCAATACAGCCGTGAATTGAAATCGTGTAAGGACCCTGCTATCCGCATGTATGAATAAATTCCTGCCCCCTCTAGGCCGCACCTGCAAGTAAGCCTTCAGCAGCTCCACCAGGCAGCTGGCTGCCCCCCCTATAGCCTATAAACGCACCCATGTACCGCGCCCCAATTGGTCCGTTTTGGAACGCGCTAAATAGAGACTGACCCCGCACTCTCCCCATCTCACATGTTGGACCTGCAGGCCACCTACTCCGGCCACCCTCCGTGAATCCGCAATCAATTCCCCCACGCGGAATGCACCGAAAAAGGCCACAGAAAATACAGCTCGAAAAAGAACGCCCTCGAAGTCGGATGAAACCACCTGAGGCAATGCATCACACAAACGATGAAGCAAAGCATAAGTAATGGGCCGTCGGCCATCCCTCGGAGACGGACAGGCTCGGCCCCAGCCCTGCAGGAGTCTACGTGTCAGGAAGCCCCCCCCCCCCCGATAGCCCCCCATCCCACCGCCTTGGCAAAGAAAGTGAACCCCGCCAGGTTTCTACTCACTGTAGCACGAAAAAATCCGGCAGCCTTTGCTGCTGATACATACAAACCAGTAAGGTGATCAGGGGGCGGACCACCGCGCCAGCCGAGCTCCTCCAGGAAACCCACCACAAAGTCGCACCCCCGCTTGTAAGCTGTCCACGTAGTAGCCGACACTGACTTCTTGAAGAGTTCAATCATCTCTGGAGGCCAATCTGCCATAAATGATCGGGGACAGACTGCCCCTCCTCTTCCGCCTCGGGCGCCAACTTCCGGAACAGCTCCCACTTAAAACGGGAAAGAGCATCAGCGACTTTGTTAGAAGACCCCGGAATATGCCGAGCCCTTATCACAGTATTCAATCTCAAACAAGCTAATACAACCTGCCTCATCAGGTCCACCACCGGCTGTGAGCGTGGCGTGTAATGATTTATAACCGATACCACCGCCTCGCTGTCGCACCACCATGCGATCCGACGATTGCGCACCCTGTCAGGCCACAAAGCCAAGACGACAAGTATAGGGAATAACTCTAAAAAAGTTATGTTAGCAGTGAGACCCGATACCTTCCACGAACTGGGCCACTCCACTGCACACCATGATCCACTAAAGTAAACACCGAGGCCCAAACCTCGGGCCGCATCGGTAAACAATTGTAAGTCCAGACTGGACATCTCCCTGTCCCTGAGCACCGTAATGCCATTGAAATCCCGCAAGAATTCATCCCAAATCGCTAGATCGGCCCGGATACTCTGGGACACACGCAGCCAGTGATGTGGTTTAGAGAGTCCCGCAGTGGCTGCCGCTAGCCGTCTCATGAACACGCGACCCATCGGAATTACCCTGCAAGCAAAGTTCAGGGACCCGATCAAAGACTGCATCGCTCGCAAAGTCATCCGCTTGGAACACAAGACATTCGCCACCAAGACCCGGAGTTTTAGCAACTTGACCTTCGGCAGGCGAGCGACCATCTCCGTGGAATCCAGCTCTATGCCCAAAAAGGTGAGCTGCGTCGTTGGACCCTCGGTTTTCCCCGCCGCCAAAGGGACTCCCCACTCCCATGCCAGCTGGATAAAGCCGTCGAGCAACACCTGACACTGCCCTGTCTGGGCTGCCCCGACCATCAGAAAGTCGTCAAGATAATGCACCACCTGGTCAAACCCAATCTGTTTCACCAAGGCCCAATGCAGGAAAGTGCTAAAACGCTCAAAGTGAGCACAGGAGATGGAACACCCCATAGGCATACACCTGTCAAAGTAATAGCCGCCCTCAAAATGAAACCCTAACAATGGAAAAGCTGACGGGTGTACTGGTAACAAACGAAAAGCAGATTCGATATCCGCCTACGCCATCCAGCATGCCTTCCCACAGTTTTGGACTAGATCGACAGCGGAGTCAAAAGACGCATACCGGACCTCGCAGAGACTTTCGGGGATCAGGTCATTAACCGAAGTCCCGCTGGGGTAGGACAGGTTATGAATGAGCCGGAATTTTCCAGGCTCCTTCTTCGGAATTATCCCCAAAGGGGACACAACAAAGTCAGCGAAAGGCGGCTGCTCAAAAGGTCCCGCTACCCTCCCCAAGGCAATCTCAGCTGTTAACTTGTCCCTCACGACCCTGGCAAACCACCTCACCGAAGGCGCATTCCGCACTGTGCACACAGCCACCCGTCCAGAAGTCAGAATCCGAAAACCATCCTGAAAACCCCCCTCCAAAATAACCCTGTCCTTTTTTCTGGGATGCCTCCGCAAACACTCCCGGAACGCTTCGAGCCTAACGGGAGTTGTGGCTAATCCCCGCCAGCTCTCATTGTTTTGAGGGGGGCAAGCCGGCTCCGCCCGTACTTCGCTTAACACATTTGAGGGCGGAATGCCCTCCATTGCAAACTGAACACGCATGCTGGAATTTAAAGTCCATAAATGGGCAGGAGGACTTGTTGAAACGCCAACACACGTCCCCTGCTCCCCCCCCTACCACCGCTTTTTGCCCCATCGCAGACTCGCCCGCCCGAAAGGACCGCGGCGCCCCGGAAGCAATGCCCACCCCACATTTCGCCCCACTCACCGGCCCACCAGTAGTTCTGACTGACATTTGAGTGAGCCATAAATTAATATCCTGAGTACCTCACGAAAGCGACCGATTCTCCTCCATCTTATCACGGAACTTTTCATCGTAGTTGAGCCAGGCTCAACCATCGTGCAATTGCGAGGCCTCCAGGATGGAGTCCGCATAAGCTAGTAGCATCCCATACTGTTCCGGATGAAAATGCCCCCAAACACTGGCTAGCCGCAAAAAGGCACGCGTCCAGTTCGTCACATTACGAGCGACGCGGCGTACCCTCCCTGCCTTTTCATCAGCTTTCCTCTTCTGCCTACTGTCCCCAGAACGCTTACGCCCCTCAAGCAACCGAAAGATGTCCACGTAACGGCGCTCCTGTATCTTCCGCCTCAATTTTCTCGGGACCCCTTCCCAAAGCTCAGAGAAAGCCGCTACTGTGGGCACTGGCCCCGACGCCCCCTCAACCTCACCCTTGCCATCCTCTGACAGGGATGACTGTGACGAAGATCCCGACGAAGAAGACGACCCAGAACCCGATGTCCGACGCTGGCTGCGCAAATGCCCCACTTTTTCTTGGCCGGACCCCTCACTGGACCGTCCGTCGACGCAATCACCTCCGTAACCTGCCCAGTAGACTCACCTGCCATTCTAGCTGCCTCCACCGACACTGTAACGGCCCCATGTCGTTCCGCGGCTGCGCCCACCACGCCTTCCGCCAGTTCAACCGTTTCTTGAGGAAGTGGTGTCTCCTCCACTCTCCGCGATATGCCAGGCCACTGGGTTCCTGAGAACTGCCATCCAGGAGGTACCTGAGGAGAGAAAAAAGGAAAAGGCACCGAGGCACCCGCCGCGGGCCAAGGCTGCTGCCAGACCCCCGGCCAGTCCGCCCTCGAGGAGCCTTGCCCCCACTCTGCCAATGCTCCCAACTAGGCGAAACACCCCCGCTAAGAAACCCCGGCCCACCCATGTAACCCCGCCAACCCCCCAAGTGCTAGCGCTCATCCCCTCTGCTACCGGGAGGATGCCCCGTGAGGAACCTTCCCCCAAACCTGAGCCCCCTAATGGCATGCGTGGCTGCCCTTGCCCTAGGGCCTCCCTGTCCGGCCCTGCTGAAACCGAGGCCAAAACTGACGGAGCTGCCCGCCCAGCCTCCAGGGACGAGCCCATTTGGGGAAGCTCACCCGCACTGCCCCGTGGCGTTGGGGGACCCCCCATGGACGCCACGCCCCCTCTAGAATTTCTACCCCGTGCTGTTGGATTGTTGACCGCACCTCTGTGCCCTGCTGAGCTGGGCACTTGCACCCTACGCCGCCCAGCACTGCGCCCCCGAGCCACCCCTACCACCCGAGGACACCCGCCCCCCCTCTTCAGCACCACGTGCTGCCCCGTGCCCCTGAGGAGCCCCCTGGCCTGCCACCCTTCTGGCCCCCTTCTTAAGCTGTCGCCCCATCCCTGCTACACCCTTGCTAAATCCAATTTTGAACCCACAAATTAAATTAGGTTTGGGTTTTTTTTGTTTTTTTTTATATATACCCGTCTACCAATAAAAAACGGGCCCTCTGAAATCACCCACACCTGAATTCGCCGCTTAAATCGCCTTACCCCGCCACGTGGTCCAGGCCCTGCGGCAAAATTTCAGATGCATCTAACCCCTCCGGCTGCCGAGCTGAAAAGGCCGGAGGAGCCACGAGGCCCCCATCTCCCACCCCCCTCGCGCCTGTCTCCCATTCCTCTCATTGGCTCCCGCCACATCAGTGGCCCGCAGGAGCCAATGAGAGCACTGATAACACCGGCCCGCCCCCGAGAAACCCCGAACGAGCCCGCAGCGTCGTGCGACCGGCTGCCCCCCCCCCCCAGTTAACGCCGGCCACGCGCACGCCGGGGGGGCCCACGGCCTTGCCATTCTTTTGTACTTTTAGATGTATGTTTTGGGTGACTATCCTGCTGGAGGACTCATGACTTTCAACCCAGACCTAAGTTTCTGACAATAGGTAGCACATTTCGCTCTAAAACACAGTACCTTGGTAGTCCTCTGACTTCATGATTCCTTTAATACATTCCAGGTCTTCAGTTCCTGAGGCAGCAAAACAGCCCCACAATATTATGGAACCTTCACCGTATATAACTGTAGGAAGGATGTTTTTTCCTTATAAGCTTAATTTCTTCATCTGTAAATATATCGCTGGTCTGCATTGCCAATGAGCTATTTTGCTTCCATTTGTCCACATAATATTTTCTCAGAAAGATTGTGCTTTCTCAAGGTGGATTTGGGCAAAAATCTGGTGTGCCTTTTTATATCTGTCATTGAGAAGTGGGGGGCCTCTTTGGCCTTCGCCCATAAAATCCTTCTTTGTTTTGTATGCGGCATATGGTGCAGGTTGAAACCACTACTCCATATTGCTCCAGATCAGCCTTAAATTCTTTGGACGTTGCAGACCTACTATTAGTAATCTTTGAACTATCATTAAAATTAACTGTAGTACCTGAAGAGTGGAGAATGGCCAATATAACACCAATATTTAAAAAGGGGTTCCAGGGGTGATCCGGAAAACTACAGACCTGTGAGTCTGACATCATTATTGGACAAAATGGTGTTGTTGTTAAGTGCCGTCGAGTTGGAGTCAACTCATGGCGACCCTCTGGATAGCTATCCTAAATTGTGTTCGGTCTTCAGTCAGGCGGCTCATTGTTGACAGACTGGTACCCATAGCTGTTGTTATTGTATCAATCCATCTTATTGCTGGCCTTCCTCTTTTGCGTTGACCTTCTATCTTGCCAAGCATGATGTCTTTCTCATATGATCTCTCTCTTTGCATAATGTGTCCAAAGTATGAAAGTCAAAGTCTTGTCATCTGAGCTTCTAAAGAAAGCTTAGGTTTGATCTCCTCTAGTACCGACTGCTTTGTACTTTGGGCAGTCCATGGTATACACAGTATTCGCCGGCAGCACCATAATTCAAAGGCATCAATTTTCTTCCTGTCTGTCTTTTTCACTGTCCAGCTTTCACATCCATATGATGTTATTGAAAATACCATGGCTTGAACAAGTTGAATCTTTGTATGGAGAGAGACATCTCTGCTCTTGAGAATCTTATCTAGGTCTTTCATAGCCATTCTGCCAAGAACAATGCATCGTTTGATTTCTTGACTTCTTGTTGCTTCTTTATTGATAGTTGATCCAAGTAGGTTAAAGTTGTTCACAATTTCAATTTCTTCTTCTTCAACAATGAGCCTGTTGATTATGCCAGTTGTCATGATCTTTGTCTTCTTTACATTAAGGTGCAGGCCCATTTTGAGACTATGTTCTTTGATTGTGAGAAGCAAATGTTTCAGATCATCTTCACTTTCAGCCAGTAATGTAGCATCATCAGCATAGCGAAGGTTGTTGATGCGTCTTCCACCAATCTTCACACCTCTGTTGTCTTCATACAATCCTGCTTCTCTGATGATTTGTTCTGCATATAAATTAAACAAGTAGGGGGAAAGTATGCAGCCTTGTCTTACACCTTTGCTTATTTTAAACCATTCTGTTTCTCCTTGTTCCATTCGAACTGTTGCTTCTTGATTAATGTACAGATTGTGCAAGAGTACGATCAGGTGTTCTGGTATACCCATGCTTCTTAATGTGGCCCAGAGTTTTTCATGGTTTACACAGTCAAAAGCCTTGCTATAGTCGATAAAGCACAAATAGATATCCTTTTGGTATTCTTTAGTCTTTTCAAGGCTCCATCTCACATCCGTAATGATGTCTCTCGTTCCTTGCCCTTTCCTGAACCCTGCTTGCACTTCAGGTAGTTCTTGTTCCAGGTATGGTTGTAGTCTCTTTTGAATAATCTTCAGTAAAATCTTGCTGGCATGTTTGATCAGAGCGATTGTTCGATAATTTCCACAGTCAGTTGGATCACCTTTCTTTAGTATTGGTATAAACACAGATCGTTTCCAGTCAGTTGACCATGATGTTGTCTTCCATATTTCTTGGCAGAGCCTTGTAAATATGGTAACAGCTGCATCAGATTGCTGCAATACTTCTATAGGAATGCTATCAATGCCTGGTGCTTTGTTCTTTGATAAGGCTTTCAATGCTGCTTCAACTTCTTCTTTCATCACCAATGGTTTCCGATCATAAGGTACAGGTTGAAATGGCAGTTGGTCCACTTGATCTTTATCATATAAAAACTCTGTATATTCCTTCCACCTTTTCTTGATCTTCTCAGCATCATTCAACATAAAACCTTGAGCATCTTGTAACATTCCAATTCAAGGCTGGAACTTTTTCTTTAACTCTCGTAGCTTTAGGAAAGCCGATCTTGTTCTTCCTCTAATAGTTTCTGCTTCTATTTCCTTGCAAGTGACATTGTAGTACTTTTCCTTGTCCTGTCTTACTGCACGTTGGAAATCTCTGTTGAGTTCTGCGATTGTCTTTCTTTCTCCTCTGGCTTTAGCTTCTCTGCGTTTCTGGGCAATTTTCAGAGTTTCTTCCGTCATCCATTTTGGCCGCGTTTGCTTTTTCACCTTTTGCAAAGACTTCTTGCTTTCTTCCAACACAACCTTCTTGATGTCATTCCATAACTCTTCCGGAGCTCTGTCATTTGTATCTAAAGCAGCAAATTGATTTTGCAGTCAGCCTTTAAATTCCAGTGATATATTTTCAAGGTCATATTTTGCTGCATTTATGAGTGATTTGCTCTTTTTCAACTTTAGCTTGAGTTTGCATACTAGTAGTTGATGATCTGTACCACAGTCAGCTCCAGGTTTTGTCTTTTTTGATGTTATAGAACTTTTCCATCGTTGACTTCCATAGATGTAGTCAATTTGATTTTTATACAATCCATTGGGTGAAGTCCATGTGTACAGTCGCTGATTGTGTTTCTGGAAGAAGGTGTTTGAGATGAATAGATCATTGGTCTTGCAGAATTCTATCAGTCTTTCTCCAGTTTCATTTCTGTAGCCAAGTCCATATTTTCCAACTACCTTGCCTTCTTCTTTGTTGCCAACGTTTGCGTTCCAGTCACCCATGACTATCAAGATATCCTGTTTGCATGTTCTGTCAATTTCAGCTTGTACTTGTTCATAGAACTCTTCAATTTCATTCTCTTCTGCAGCTGTTGTTGGGGCATATACTTGAATTATAGTTGTGCTGATAGGCAATCCTCGTAGACAAATAGAGATTAAGCGTTCGCTGACTGCATTGTATTTCATTACAGTTCTTGCAAGTTTCTTCTTTATTATAAATGCAACACCATTTCTTCTTTGTCTTTCATTTCCAGCATAGTAGACCATGTGATCATCTGATGCAAAGTGCCCGATGCCAGTCCATTTCAGTTCGCTGACACCCAACAGATCAAGTTGTACACGTTCCATTTCATTCTTAACCACCTCCAACTTCCCTTGGTTCGTGCTTCGTACATTCTATGTTCCAATGCGTAAGACATCTTTACAGCTTCTGACTCTCATTTCATGCATAGCTAAATCAGTAGTCAGACTTCCCGAGGGCTTTGATCCAACCACATCATAAATGCTGGCTTTACTCTGAAAAGTCTTCAGCTCTTCCCCAGTAGCTAGTTGAGTGTCTTCCGATCTGGGGTTCTCATCTTCCAGCACCATAGCACAATTTTTTTTGTTGTAACTATCCATTGGGTTTTCATGGCAAGATACAGAAGTAAATTGCCGGGCCTTTCTTCTGCGCAGTTTAAGTTTGGTGTTGTTGCCGTTGTCACAAAAATGTGATCCTCCACCGTCAACACTATCCCATTCTGCTGCTGCCCAGATGGGTGGTTTGTCTTGGTCTGGCACCTCAGCTGAGACCTGTCCATCTTCGGAGACCCTGCCAGTAGTTAAACTACCGACAGTTTAGCTCTCAGCATCACTGATGCACGCAAGCCCTCACAGCACGTCAAGCTGCAAACCAAGTGAGAAGGACAAAATGGTAGAAACCATTATAAAGAATAACATTACTGATCCTGTTTATAGTCATGGTTTAATGGGAGAAAGCCAACATGGATTTAGTCAAGGAAAGTCATTATTAAAGTGGACCCGGGAAATCCACTGCTTATCTCAGGATGAGCATTGTGAAAGCTGTGGACTTTGGGTACCTGCCAGATACTTCTGACCTAGATGGGCCACTGTTGGATACTGGGCTTCAAGGACCTTGGTCTGACCTAGTATGGCATTTCTTAGGTCTTATTTATGTACTGTAAGTGGTGTTTTTCCAACAGTTTGCACTAACATTCAGAGACATTTTGGATTAATATTCTCTTCCTACCACATCTTGGGAGATTCGTGACAGTTCCATGAGCAGAAAACTTCTTAATAACATTGTGAATTGTAGACACAGGAATTCCATGATTTTTGGAGATGGCCCTGTATCCCTTTGAAGTTTGATAGTTTTGTGATAATAGCTTTCATGACATCTCAAGCAGCTCTCTTGTCTTTACCATTGTGAAAATGGAACAGGGAGTGAATATGACCATTTTAAACATTAGAGCCCTCATTCATTGGTTGATTCAAGTCATGTGAGCACTGGCAATTGATCACAGGTATGTCTACTTTTACTGCAATGAGAATGATTCTTCTGTTCAAACTGATTTGAATTGTTTATAAGGGTGCCAATCAGCACCATACCTAGCCCTGTGCGAGTAGTGCAGCCGAATAGGGCACAAAAAGATTAGGGGTGCATGTCAGGCTGCCGGTCCCAGCACACTCCCCTGTATTGCCCTGCCGCTGCTGTCACTTTTTTGTTTTCTCAAAAGTGGTGGCGGCAGCAGCAGTGAGGCAGACCCGCATTTGAGGGCAGGTCGGGTCCCTCCTTCCCTTCTCTGATGTAGGTTGCATCAGAGGAGGGAGGGACCAGGCCAGCCATTCAAATGCGGGTCTTTGTAACTCAGCGTTTGCATGGTTGGCCCAGTCCCTCCCTCCTCTGATGTGACCTACATCAGAGAAGGGAAGGAGGGACTCACCTGCCTACAAATGCACGTCTGCCTCACTGCTGCGGCCACCGCCTCCAAGAAAACAAAAAAGTGGCATCGGCAGCAGGGCAATGCGGGGGTTGAGGGACAGACAACTGGTGGGGGCAGGCACGCCAGATGTGGAAATAGCACAGGGCACAATTATGGCTTGGTATGGCCCTGATGCCAATAATCATGTCCTGGCAATGTCCCAGTTTTTATACTATTCCCTACCATTTCCTTTTTAAATTGGTGTAGTTTTATTTGATTCTTTTATGTGTCAAATATTTGTGCATATATAGTCCAAATTCATTTCACTGGCTACTTTTTTTAGGCGATATTGGATATTAAGGGGTTGAACTGCAATGGTGCCATTAATGTTGACCACAACTGTATGTACTCCTGTGCTAACTGCAATATGTTCTTTAAGCCTATTTTCTACCCATTTCCTGCCCCATCTTGCAGTTTACAGTTACTGCAGGAATTAGCATGTGGTAACTGTCCTGCCAGAGCAGTAACAGTTACCATGGACCTGCGCTGACAATTACTGTGCACTAAAAAGCATATTAACCACTCAACACACTTTAAAGGGCCCAGAACACAAAGAAAATGTAAGAGATGTAGACTTTTTCATCTATTATCAAATAAAAGGCTTTTCAGCTGGAAAGTGTTAATAATTCAGCACCTCTGTCTATCCCTCCCCCCCCCGACCCTTTTTAATGAGCTGTAATGACATCCAAACAGCATAAGACCTAGATTACACTATACTGTTTAAACCAGTATATCTGTACTATTTCTTTATTCACACGATGAAGAAAGGATAACTCTTGAAAGTTTGCCACCGATATGTTAAGTTAGCTCAAGATAAAGGTATCATCCACAGCTTGTTTGTTGACTTTTATTTCCATATAGCCAAGTGAAATAACTTAGCAACCACAAATCTTTATTTCAGAAAAATCCTTTCTTTAAAACATGAGGACTATGGGTCAGTTTTAGCAGGCAATTAAAAAGCTGCTGGTGCTCAGTACCACCAAGTACCCCCTCAAAAAAGCCCTGCCTAAAATATTTAGGATTATGACTGGGTATCTATCAAACATTTAAAAGAGTGCCTTAAGGAAAATTGAAAGCCGAAGGACAACATTTCTGGGTACATTTGTCAAAGTATGTTTCGTCTGTGTTGTGTTGCTTACAGATGTCAGGAAATAACTAAAATCGTTGACCCATGAACATAACATTCTTCACTCGTAAAAACATTCTCATCACTGCATCTTTAGCAGATTTGAAGCTAAAGGAAAGCGGTAGCATGACAAGGGAAACAAACAGTATCATTAGCTCCTTTTAAAAGAGCAATTATTTATAAGGCTGATGTCTCTTCCACAATTTTCTTGACTTGTAAATATTAATCTCAGCATCCCTTAGTATCTTCAGAAACTCTGCCAAACATGTCTTAAACAGTTCTCTATGAGCAATTGAAGCAACTTGAGGGAAGTTCAGAACTTGTAAATTCAAATGCCTGACTCTGTTTTCCAAACCAAAACTTTATCTATGCAAATAAGTGATGGCTACATTTACAACCCTCTTAATATCATGCCCACTTATGCCCTAAACCACAACTATGGCTACAAACAATTTTTTTGTTGAACTTATTATCACTGAAGTCTCAATGAGAAACTCCATCTCATAATTCGGTGAATTTTATTGAGTATCAAAGTTAAAATCATCAATTAATTCTTCCATTAAACACTCTTTCGATAGCCCATATACAGTTCAATCACACTTACACTCATATCTGAAACTTGAGATGTTATTTCTGGTCAACCCACATGAATTTGTGGGGTTCTGTCTCAGGGAATTATACATTTGCATCTTATGAAAATCTTTTTTCTTTGTTGCAACAGCACTTTTCTTCTGATGGCATTCTTGATTCTCTTCCCTTCCAAGCCGTTACTCCTTTAAAATACTCACATGTTCTCTCTTAGACCAATCAGTCTTTCTGCCATCATTTTTCTCTGTTTCTTTTTTAGAATGTAAAGTTAACCTTTCATGCTGTGGAGGCTTGCAAAAAAGGCAATGAGGTCCGATAGCTTCAGGTTTCTTTGCATGTTTTATCATAACAGCTACTATACTTTATGTAATCAAACAGAAATATCCCCTCTTCAGTGATAAAATACTAATCAGAATAATAGAATCACCAAAACACTGCCCCAGAATATATCTCACAGTGAAAACAATTTTTTGTCGGATATCACCGCAGCAAAGCATAAATTTATAACAATGCCCCCAGGCGGTTCAATCCATTTTATTAACCAACTAAGGTATTATTTCATAAAAAGACTTAGCTCAGTCCAGTAGTATTTGTTGAAATCTTTGCACGACGTGCACGTTTCGGGAAATTAATTCCCTGTATCAAGTGCTCTTCAGCCCATAACTTAACCAACCGTCAAAAAACGCCGGGTCCAAACCCAGCTGATTCTTAAAGGGCAAAGGACACTCTAACATTGGCTAAAAAGCCTGTCAAGCCAAACCTAAACCACCAATGAAAACACACAGAGCCGCCCCACCAATCACTGAAGAGGGGATATTTCTGTTTGATTGCTTCATTTTGATCCCATTTTTACACGAATGGCTTCTGACACTTTTGCCTTTACTGAGGAATACCTTGACACATTGGGGAAAAAGCCTTCCTTATTTGATTCATTGGATGACCCTGGTGCTTCCACCTCTGAGGGTTCCTCCACGGCTCAATTGAAAGCTTTGCGTAAGCGCCTGATTCGATTACAACTGCATGGTGCTTCAATGAGTAGATATTTGAAGTCTCGTATCATTCCTCGTGGTCTCCGGATGACACGAGCTCCTAAAATGTTTGTGACTGATGATGATTTTGTTACTAAATGGAATCAAATATCCAATAAATGCAGTTTTGATTTGATCGCGCTTATTTTAGAACGGACAACCCAAGAGGAGCAGGTTGTTCTTCAGCAGATTGAGGAAGCTAAGTCAAGTCTTAAATCATCGCTGCAGGAGGATGTTTTCAAAACTAAACTTGAAGATATGGATCGGCAGATTAAAAGTTTTTTTGAGTATTTAAAATCTCTTAAAGTTGGCAAATTTACTAGGGACAAAACTGATTATGACAATGGGAAAGTATACTATTGGATGTACACTTCCTCGGATACAGATGTACAGAAGCATGTTTCTTTTGATTGTACCTCTGATGACACGGATGATAGCAGTTCTGCATCTGAGACTTCTAAGAATTCTAGGTCCACACAGGTTTTTCGGCGTGGTCAAGGCCAAGGTCGAGGAGATCGGACGTGGCGCCATTACCAAACCGAGAGGTGGGACCCTCCTGTGACCCGGCAGCACGCTCGTCGACAGATGAATCTATAGTGGTAAATTTAACATCTGTGCCACTTACTCCTGATCAGGAACGAATACTGAATCTTGGCTTGACTTTTGTACCTATTGTCCGCCATGACCCGTTTGATGTTCGTGTACATTTGTACAGATTGTTTCGTAAATTGAATGTCACTCATTATTTTTCTCAGAAACCATCATCTTTGGATGTCTCGGTTGTTCACCCCAAATCTACCTAGATTCCACCCGACAGAATTGACCCGTCAATTCTTACTTATCAGAATTTGGTATTGCGGGATTTGGAGTCCCTTGAGAAGGCTAAGCAACGCCAATGGTCTAACTTTCGGCGGGAGGATTGGGCTATTCTTAAGCAGCTCAAGTCAAATCCATCCTTTATTTTTAGAAAAGCTGATAAAGGTGGGGCGATTGTGTTGTGGTCTCAATCTGATTATATGGATTTATTGAAGTCACATCTTTCTGATACTTCTGTGTATCGTCGGTTAGAAGCTGATCCTACGTTTCAATTACAATGTGAAATTAAAAGCTTGATTGATCTGGGATTGGATAAGGGCTGGCTTACTAAGCGTGAGCATCGTTTTTTATTGCCTTTGCATCCCAAAATACCTATTATATATCTTGTACCAAAAATCCACAAGTCCACAACAGCCCCCCCGGGAAGACCTATTGTTTCCTGTAGGAATTCTGTACTCGAGCCTTTATCACAATTTTGTGATGTTTTTTTGCAGAAGGAGGCAATAGCTGTTCGGTCCTTCATACGTGATTCAGCCCACTTTTTGCAACAATTGCATTCCGTGATTCTACCTGACTGGGATTTTCATATGGTTACACTTGACGTCTCTGCCTTATATACAAATATAAATCAGACTGAAGCGCTGGACATGCTTACATCTATGTTTACATGTGCTCCCTCCCGCTTGCCTAAACAATTTTTGTTGGAGTTAATTACATTTGTTTTGACTCGGAATTACTTTCTGTCTGACGGTATTTTCTACCAACAAATCTTTGGCATTGCAATGGGGGCAACTGTGGCCCCCTCCATTGCAACCCTTTATATGGGTGATTTTGAAGAAAACTGTTTATATGGTTCTTCTTATTTTGCATGGATCCCTTTTTGGAAACGCTTTCTTGATGACGTGTTTTTTCTGTGGACCGGTCCTTTGAGTGAATTACATCTTTTTTTGACTTGGCTAAATGCTCTAAAATCTAACTTGACTTTTACTGCTCATATCTCTGATCAACAGATAGCCTTTTTGGATATAATGGTGTATAAAGAATGTGGATATTTCCGGACTGCCCTACATCGCAAACTGGTGCAACGTAACAGCCTGTTGAGTTATCAGAGTTTTCATCCCAGACCTCAACGTAATGGGTTACCTTTTGGTCAACTCTTGAGACTCCGGCGCATCTGCTCTTCGGTGCAGGATTTCAAACATCATGCGGCTGACCTTAAAAATTGACTTTTTTCTAGGGGTTACCCTTTTAAGACCGTCCAACTGGCATATAAGAGGGCCCTCCATGTACAACGCGAGTGGCTACTCAACGAGCGGCCCGCTACTTCTCTTGCAACATCACTTGATTTTTTTGTCGGTATTCTTCCATATACTACAATGAGTGCTGATATAGTTAGAATTTTGAAAAAACATTGGCCACTTCTAGCTTTACATGATTGTTTTCAGAAACCATTGATGGTTGCTTTTTCGCGTGGGGCAAACCTACGGGATCATCTTGTGCGCTCTACACCTCTGGCTGACAGATTGCCTGCACCGCCTTCACAGCAAGGAGGTCATTCTATGTGTGGTGCATGCATGTATTGTGCCTCATCGCTTACGGGTCGTGAATGGATCTCCCCTACAACTGGGATATCATTCTTGCGATGTTGGCAGACTGACTGCACTTCAACTTTTGTGGTATACATAATTATCTGCCCTTGCCCTTTACTTTACGTTGGTAGAACTATTCGCTCCATAAAGACCCGCCTGACTGAACATGCTTCTCGACTCCGTCATGAGGTCATTTCGGCCCCTATTGTGGAACATTGCCTTGCTTTTGGACACTCTTTTGACTGTTTGCGGTGGTCGGTTATTGATTATATCCCTCCAGACCCCAGGGGTGTTGATCGCACTCTGAAACTTCAAACTTGTGAACAGCGATGGATCTTTGAGCTTCGGACAGTGATGCCCTTAGGCTTGAATAAGGAAGTTGAATGGCATAGTGTAATGTGATTCCCACCTCTGTGACCCAGGGCTTCCCCTGATTGGTGGGGCGGCTCTGTGTGTTTTCATTGGTAGTTTAGGTTTGGCTTGACAGGCTTTTTAGCCAATGTTAGAGTGTCCTTTGCCCTTTAAGAATCAGCTGGGTTTGGACCCAGCGTTTTTTGACGGTTGGTTAAGTTACGGGCTGAAGAGCACTTGATACAGGGAATTAATTTCCCGAAACGTGCATGTCGTGCAAAGATTTCAACAAATACTACTGGACTGAGCTAAGTCTTTTTATGAAATAATACCTTAGTTGGATAATAAAATGGATTGAACCGCCTGGGGGCATTGTTATAAATTTATGCTTTGTTGCGGTGATATCCGTCAAAAAATTGTTTTCACTGTGAGATATATTCTGGGGCAGTGTTTTGGTGATTCTATTATTCTGACTATACTTTATGTGACATATGCATAGGCATTGCTAAGGGGCAGAACAGAGGTGGGATTGGTACTTATGCGCACCTATTCTAAAATGTGTGCATAAGTGCCAATTCTTACTGGTACATACATGTACATAATTACACCTGCCCTCGAACAGACATAAATGTGTGTGCCTATTTTCACAGAAGTCATTTTATAAAAGCACATAGGTGCATTTTGCCTTTAAACTAGGCACAAGATCACATTTTGCTGCATTCATGAGGGGTTTTCTCTTTTTCAGCTTTAGTTTGAGTTTGGTGATCTCAATCACAGTCAGATACAGGTTTTGCCTTTGATGTTATTGAGCTTTTTCATCATTGACTTTGACGGATGAAGTCAGTTTGATTTTTGCACAATCCATTGGGCGAAATCTATGTATAGAGCCGCTGCTTGTGTTGCTGGAAGAAGATGTTTGAGATGGAAGGTCTTGCAGAATTCTCTCAGTCTTTCTCCAGCTTCCTTTCTATTGCCAAGCCCATATTTAACATCCACTTTGCTGCCTTCTTTTTTGCTAGCTTTTGCGTTCGAGTCACCCATGACTATCATGATATCTTGTTTGCATGTTCTGTCAATTTCAGTTTGTACTTTTCATAGAACTGATCAACTTCTTCCTCTTCTGCAGCTGTTGTTGGCACATATACCTGAATAATAGCTGTGTTGATAGGTATTCCTCATAGACAAATAGAAATTAAGCATTCACTGACTGCATTACAGTTCTTGCAAGTTTCTTCTTAATTATAAATGCAACACCATTTCTTCTTTGTCTTTCATTACCAGCATAGTATATCATGTGATCATCATATTCAAATTGCCTGATGCTAGTCCATTTCAGTTCACTAACACCCAGTAGACTGTTTTACACATTCCATTTCAGTCTTGACCACCTCCAACTTCCCTTGCTTCATACTTGGTATGTTCCATGTCTCAATATGTAAGACATCTTTGCAGCTTCTGACTCTCATTTCATGTGCAGCTACATCAGCAGTTTGATGTCCCGAGGACTTTGTTCCAACCACATTATACATGCTTGCTTTACTCTGAAAAGTCTTCAACTCATCCCCAGTAGTCTGTGGAGTGCCTTCCTCCTAAGGGTCTCATCTTCCAGTATTATATCACTATTTGTTTTGTTGTGACCATCCACTGGGCTTTCATGGCAAGATACAGAAGTAGATTGCCAGGCCTTTCTTCCATGCAGGTAATGCTAGTGTTTGCTGTTGTCACAGAGATATGATACTTTGACAGCATAACTGGCCTAGTCTGCTGCTGTCCAGATGGATAGTTTGTCTTAGTCTGGCCCCTCAGCTGAGACCTGTCGATCCTGGGAGACCCTGGTAGTAGTTAAGCTAACAAGAGAGGGATAATAAACCTTACTGTAAAAAATATTTCTTCTGACAATTTCACAAATGATACATTTAGCAGGTGATGAGTCAGTAAAATCCATATATGACATTCCAACCATCTAACGTGTCACTTCTTACTGGAATCTTTTTAGGATTAGACTATCTTAATAACAGCTTCTGTGACTGATTTTGATTAATCAATCACAGTGCCTCTTTCTACTCCCTACAATATTTCATCTATGTGGCAAATGCAATGTGTGCCTTTGAGTCAGTGCTGACTCCTGGCAACCCGGCAGCTCTTGAATTTTCTAGGCAGTGTGACCAGAAGTAGATTGCCAGGCCTTTCTTCTGAGGCAATGGAAGGTTATGTGATTTGTCTAAGGCCACAGGGAGTGTTAGTAGAAATCAAACTCTGCTCTCTTGTTTACGAAGCTAGTGTTAAACACAGAAACATAGAAACATGATGGCAGAAAAAGACCACATGACCTATCTAGTCTGGCCTTCCATATCAACTATAATAGTCTCCTTTTTTCATTAGAGATCTTCTGTGTTTGTCCCATGCTTTTTGAATTCAGATAGTATTCTCATCTCTACTACCTCCACACATCTGCCACTCTTTCTGTAAAGAAATATTTCTGCGTATTACTCCTGAGTCTATTCCCTTTCACCCTCATTCTATGTCTCCTCTTAGCAGAGCTTGCTTTCAATCAAAGGAGGATCTCCACCTGTGCATTTATGCCATGAAGGTATTTAAAGGTCTTTATCATATCTCCTCTATCATGCCTTTCCGCTAGTATACATATTGAGATCTTTAAGACTGTCCTCATGCTTTATAATAAAGACCATTAACCATTTTAGTAGTCACCCTTTGCACTAACTCCATCCTGTATATATGCTTTTGAAGGTGTGGTTTTCAGAATTGCACACACCAAATGAGGTTGCGTCATAGACATATAGAGAGGCACTATCACCTCCTTTTTTCTGCTGGTCATTCCTCTCCCTATGCATCCAAGCATCCTTCTGGCTTTTGCCATTGGCTTTTCTACCTCTTTAGCTGCTTTAAGATAATCAGAAACAATCAAACCTATGTCCCATCCTTGTTTTATGGCTAGAAGTATTTCGTCCTGTACACTGTACCAGTCCCTTGGATTTTTACAGCTCAAATGAATGATCCTGCATTTTTTAGCATTAAATATCAGCTGTCAAATTCTCAACCATTCTTCAAGCTTAGCTAGATCCCTCCTCATGTTATCTACTCCTTCCTGGGTGTCTGCTGTATTGCAGATTTTGGTATCATCTGCAAAGAGGCAAACCTTATCCAACAGCCTTTCTGCAATATCACTAACAAAAGATGTTAAAAAGAATTGGACCAAGGACAAATCCCTGTAGCACACCACTGATAACTTCTTTCTCCTCAGAGTGAGCTCCATGTACCTGTACATTTGTCGTCTCCCACTCAACCAATTTGTAAACCAGGTAGCCACTTTAGGGTCCATCCCTAGAGTGCTCAGTTTATTTATACGTTGCCTGTGCAGGATGGTGTCAAAGGCTTTACTGAAATCTAAGTACAGTACATCTAGGGATCTCCCTCGGTCCAACTCCCTGGTCACCCAGTCAAAGAAATCAATCAGATTTGTCTGATAAGATCTGCCTTTGGTATACCAATGCTGCCTTGGATCCTGCAATCCATTGAACTCCAGAAACCTCACTATTTTCTCTTCTAGTGGTGTTTCCAATAATTTACTCACAACAGAGATTAGACTAACTGGCCTGTAGTTTTCAACATCATCCTTACTCCGCTTTTGTGTAAAGGGACCACATGAGTCTTTCTCCAGTCCTCTGGGACCACTTCTGACTCCAAAGAAGCATTGAAAAGGTCATTCAGTGGATCCACTAGAATGTCCCCAAGTTCCTTCAATATTCTTAGATGTATCCCATCTGGTCCTATTGTTTTGTCTACTTTATTTTAGCTAGTTCCTCACAAACAGTCTTCTGAAAATTGTTCAATATCCCTATCACATCTGTTCATATTTGTGAGTGTTTTCTGAGATCCTGCTCCTAGCTCTTCATCTGTAAACATAGAACAGAAACATTTGTTAAGTAATTCCACCTTATCCTCATCAGCTTCTACATATTCCTCCACTTCACCCTTGAGTCTGATAATACTATCTTTTCCCTTACTCCTCTCACTAACATACCTGAAAAATGTTTTATCCCCCATTTTATTGCATTGGCTATTTCTTCTTCTTTTTGTATCTTTGCTTTCCTGACTACTTTGCTAGCTTCTCTAAGTTTTTCCAAATATAGATGCCTGTCTTCCTCTCTCTGTGATCTCTTGTATTTTATGAAGGCCTCCCTCTTTTTCTTCACCTTTTCAGCTACTTCTTTTGAGAACCTTAATGGCCTCCTTTTCCTTTTACATTCATTTGTCTTTCTAACAAAAAGGTTTGTTGCCCTTAAAATATCCCCATTCAGTTTTGCCTGTTTCTTTTCTACATCCTCTAGCTGTTCCCATCCTGCTAATGACTCCTTGAGGTATTGGGCCCATCTTGACAAAGTTAGTTTTCCTAACGTCTAAGACCCTCACTTTTGAATGGATTTTATCAGCCCCAGTCCTAATATTGAAACACATCATCTGGTGATCACTGGATGCAAGATGATCTCCTACTACAACATCAGAAACACTATCCCATTGGTAAGCACCAAGTCCAGTATGGCTCCTTCACGTGTGTTCTGTTACCAGTTGCCAGAATAGTTCTAACCACTTGGCTACTTGTCATATGAATAAACACTTAAATCACTTTGGGACATATTTACTTAACTAAATTAGGTGTTTAATATGGGTTTTGATATGTGCTAACAGTACAACAGAGCATTAACAGCTAATGCAATAGATTAACTGTTAATACATGCTAATTGCATATTAAATACCTAACCCAGAATGCACATTAAGAGGTGTAGAATTGACATGAATGGCTGGGGGGGGGGGGGAGGGAGGGAGCTGTGGCATGCAGTTAATGAGGGCATTGCTACGGCATTTGAGACAATATTATAAAGGCAATAATGCATGGATGTGTGCAGTTTACGCTATGGATGTGCTTCCGTTTTGAAATGAAAGCGGCAAAAGTGTGCCCTATTGCAGAATAGGGGACACTATTGCACAATAACACACACTATTCAAAAGAACATAAATGCCTTACTGGGTCGGACCAAGGTTCATCAAGCCCAGTATCCTGTTTCCAACAGTGGCCAATCCAGGCCACAAGTACCTGGCAGGTTCCCAAAGAGGCACACAGGTTCCATAATGCTTCTCTTGGGGCAAGCAGTAGAATTCCTGGGACCTCTTTAATAATGGTTTATTGACCTTTCCTCCGGAACTTGTCCAAATCTTTTTTAAACTCAGCTATACTAACAGCTTTCACCAGAGTTTGACTATGCATTGAGTAAAAAAATATTTTCTCTTATTAGTCTTAGATGGGTTGCACTGTAGCTTCTTTGTGTGTCCTTTAGTCTTTCTACTTTTTTATGGTGTAAACAACCTGTTCCTCTCCATTCATTAATTTATAGGCCTCTATCATATTCCACCTCAGCCTTCTTTTTTACAAGTTGAAGAGCCCCAAATTTTTAAGTCTCTCCTCATAGGGGTATCCTTCCATTCCCTTTACAAGTTTTGTCGCTCTTCTTTGTACCTTTTTTAATTCAGCTATATCCTTTTTAAGATATGGTGAGCAGAATTGCACACAATATTCAAGGTACAGTGAAACTATGGAACGATACAGAGGCATTATAATATCATTTGTTTTATTCTTCATTCCTTTCCTTATGATTCTTAGCATTCTATTTGCTTTCTTGGCCACCGCTGCACACTGGGTGGAGGGTTTCAACGTATTATCCACTTCAGGGCAGGTCCGTCCATTGAGCGAGAATATTGTTCACACAGGGCCCTGCATGAACTTTATTCCACGAGTTTGCAGGGCCAGCTTCAGAGGGAGCTGGGGATGCCAGAGGCCGTGGCTCACCTCCCCACAGCACTGGAGTAAAAAGCAACATGCTCCATCACTCACGCTGTGTTCACATGAAGCCCACTGAGTGCCGGGAAACAGGAGATGACCTTTAACCTTTCCCAGCACTCAGCAGGCTTCATGTAAACACGGCGTGAGTGAAGGAGCACACTGCTCTTCACTCCAGCGCTGGTGCAGCGTTGAATTGGGACCTCTGGCATCCTTGTCTCCCTTGTAAGCCACTCAGACAGTTGTGGAACTCTTTGGAGTGGGGGAAGTGGTGGGGACTAGGATAGGACTGGAAATGACTGATGGGGGGGCAAGGATATGACTGGAAATGGGATGATGCGGGGCTTAGACTGGAAATGGGCTGATGGGAAGCTAGGATAGGACTAGAAATGGCTGATGGGGGGCTACAAATGGAAATAAGCTGATGGGGGGGCTAGGATAGGACTGGAAGTGGCTGATGGCGGCTAAGAATGGAAATGGTCTGATGGGCTGGGATAGGACTCTAAATGGGCTGATAGGGGAGCTTGGACTGTAAATGGGCTGATGGGGGGCTGGAATAGGACTGTAAATGGCTTATGGGGGAGGCTAGGATTGGAAATGGGCTGATGGGGGGAGCTTGGACTAGAAATGGGCTAATGGGAGGCTAGCATAGGACTGGTAATGGCTGATAAGGGGTCTAGGAATGGAAATGGGCTTGGGGGGCAAGATAGGACTGGAAATGGGCTGATGAGGAGCTTAGACTAGAAATGTCTGATGGGAGGCTAGCAATGGAAATGGGCTGATAGGGGGACAGGATAGGACTGGAAATGAGCTGAAGCAGGGCTTGGAATGCAAATGAGCTGATGGGGGCTGGGATAGGACTGGAAATGGGCTGATGGGGGGATTGGACTGGGGCTGATGGGGGGCTAGGAATGGAAATTGGCTGATGAGGGGTCCAGGATAGAACTGGAAATGGCTGATGGGGGACTTAGACTGGAAATGTGCTTATGAGGGGGCCAGGATAGGACTGGAAATGGGCTGATGTGGGGCTTGAAATGGAAATGAGCTGATGGGCTGGGATAGGACTGGAAATGGGCTGATGGGGGGGGGGGTGTTTGGACTGGAAATGGGCTGCTGTGGGGTGCTAGGACTGGAAATGGGCTGATGCGGGGGGATGGGAGAATGGGACTAGAAGGGCGTGGATGCTGGGTGGGGCTGGAACTAGAAGGGAACTGATGTTGGGGGAGGACTAGAAGAGGATGGAACTGGGTGAGTGAGGATGGAGAGGGGAAAAGATATTTTGTGTGGGAGGGAAGAAAAATCTACGATTGGCCAGGTATTGGGAGAGTAAGTGAGGATTGAGGATGGAAGGGTGAAATTTGAGTGGATGAAAAAGAAAGAAAGAAAGAAATGGAGGAATGAGCAAAAGAGGAAGATCAGTATGCTAAAGCGATGTAGAGAGAGAATGGAAAAAAAATAGAAGAGAGAAGAAAGGGCAAATGGACAGCAGACAACAGAGAGTTAGCCGAAGACATCAAGAAACCAGAAGAAAATGAATGGAGCAATTTCAACTGAAAAATAAAATGCCCAAACAACAAAAGGTAGAATTTATTAACTGGAATATGTCAGCTCTGGGAAATGTGCATTGCTAACATCTTTGTGTTCTTGTTTAGTACAAGGGGAAATTAATTTTAAGTTTTATTTCTCCAGTGTTGTGCATTCAGTTTGGCTTTTGGGGTTCCCAGTTTAATTATTGTCTTTCTATTTCTAAACTGTGATCCCTTGTTCTTTGTTTGGTGATGGTCTATGTTCTGCATGTGTAACCGAGCTGAGGTATTCTGTTCATGTAGTTTCTATTTGACATTGCCACTTGTTCTCTATTTGACAACAGGAGATATATTGGTTTAATATTTGCAGTGTTACCTTTTGATAGGAAGGGTTTGGTGCTTTGTGAGTCCTGGAAGTGCTGTTATGATACGGCGTATTTGCTATAGGTTCTTAATGGGCAGTGTTTATTACACTTCCTAATGTGCCTGACAGTCGGCACTGGAGTATAGTAATATATAAATCTGGTAGTCTTTCTTTATCCAGACACTTATTAAGAGGCATGTTTACTAAAAGTTAGCGCACCTTAACATTATGCAAATATTTATGCAAATGAGGCCCCACAACGAGTCTCTGCACATGGCCCCGCACCCCCCTTGGCTGCCCCTGATCCAATATGATGCCTAAATCTTTTCCCTGGGTGTTTGTTTCTAAGGCGGTACCTTGCATCGTGCAACCATATTTTTACATATGTTGTGAGTATTGCCAAACAATTACTGTGGACCTTTGCCGCTACTGCAGGTTAATTTTTGCAGTCAACCCACATTAACTGCAAAATCATAACACCAGGGCTTTCTTTGAGTGGGTACTCGAAGGTACTGAGTATCGGCACCTTTTTCATTGCCTGATAAAATTGACCCATGGCAGGGGGGGCTCTCTGCGCGGTGTTCTTGTCGCCATCTCCCTCTCTCTGGGGGGAGGTCCGTGTATCTCTCCAGTATCTCCCCCCGTTTACTTAAGGCCTAGGCTGTGTTCTCTCTTACTGGGTGCGTTTCCAGCCGTCTTACATGCTGTGACGATTCCCTTCCCCCCCCCCCCCGTTTGCTAATTGGGTGGGTCGGGCGGGTGTCCGGCTTCCTCCAGGAAGGGGGGTGAGCGGCAAAGAGGCCGCGCCCGCGCCAGGCACGCTCTTTTAACTGCGGCTCTTTACCCGCCCCCCCCTCCGCCGTCCCCCCCGCCCCTCCCCTTGGCCTTTGGCTGGCCACCGCACGCCTGTGCCCAGCCGCGTTAATTCGCAGCTGGGTCTCAGCCGCGCAACTGGCATGACCGCCTCGGGTCCCTCTCCCCTTACCCATGACCCTCCCCCTTCCTCCCTCCTTCCCTCCCCCTCCCATTTTCCCCCCCAGTGATTCACCACATCACACCATGGAGTTTCTTTTCACCAAACTATTTGATTTATTTGACAACAGTGGTTATTAACAGTACAACAAAACTGTTGGCCACAGCATGCACGTCACAATCCATAAACATAGTCTACAAATTCCTTGTATCCCCTTTCTTTTGCAACCCTCGAGAGACACAGCCGAATATCCTATAGACTTTTTACATCGCAGGAGGGACTCTCTGCCGTGAAAGCTTTTTCCAGTCCCTTAGTCTTTCATATCTTCAGTCGAAAGGCTGTTACACCTGCCGTTCGAGCAGACTTGGCAACCTTTCTTCCTTACCCCCCCCCCTTTGCCCGCCGTCAAAGCAAGGCAGGGGGGGCTCTCTGCACGGTGTTCTTGTCGCCATCTCCCTCTCTCTGGGAAGAGGTCCGTGTATCTCTCCAGTACCTCCCCCCCCGTTTACTTAAGGCCTAGGCTGTGTTCTCTCTCACCGGGTGCGTTTCCAGCCAACCCCGCCGACAGCGACTCCTCGCTTGTTGACGGGGCCCCACCAATCAACGCGCCGCTGTGGCCAACACCTGCTTCTTCCATAGTCGCTCAACCGCCTCTTGTATGTCGCAGAGAAAAATGTCCATTCCAATCTCTGACAAATGCACTCCGTCTGGGCGATATAATCCTGGACATCTCTCTTCTATGAGGTCGTGTGCAATGCTGCATCCCCCTATGGCCCCCATGAAGCAGGCCATCCATCTGTTCACTTTGCGTCTGGTCCTCTCCAATGCCCTATGCGAGTTCTCGCCTCTCCACACTCGCCGTGGTATGATGTGTGACCATGCCAATTGCGTCCCGGGAAAGGTGTTTGCCAGTGTTAGGAGGTCGCCTTGCATCCTCTTGGTGAGCTCGACGCTGCGCGTGGATGCCAGGTCGTTGCCCCCCAAGTGGATCACAATCATCGCTGGGTTCCCGGTAGCTCTCTTCCTTAGGAGCAAGGACGGCATTAGCTGGTCCCACACCATACCTCGTCGTCCCAGCCATACTACTGCCACCTCCACGCTTGGTAGCCCCAGATTCAACCCCTGCGGTCTAGACCGTGTCCTTTTTTGTGCCCAGTGAACAAATGAATGGCCGCATATCCACACTTCCTGTGGCCACAGTTGGTAGCGCGTCCCTGCGTGGAGCCCAATCAGAGAATATGATTACAGCAGTACATATCCCCACAGTTAATTCGCTTTATCTGAACATCAATAGTTTACACTGTTAATTCGCTTTATCTGAACATCAACAGTTTACATTCTCCTTATCCCCGCCTCCCGTTCCTCGTCCATTACTTGCTGGCCTCACTGCATTGGACGTATATACAGTTTGTATCTATCCGAACGCCATTGGCCTATCTTCATTATCTGTTCTCGGGACATCCCGATGCTGGCTGCCGTTGAAGCAGCTCCTATGCGAAAGGAGTGCGAGCCGTATAAGCTTGCATCCCATCCTGTTCGCTCAATTATTAGCTTGAGTACCCTGATAAATTGGAAGCGCGATAAGGGGGCACCATTCGCATGTACAAACCAGTGATATTCCGAGTGCGCCCGTACCTGTCGGTATGCTAAAGCAGTTTTTAGTGGGAATGAAGGGTCGTCGGGCATGGCCGACAGCACCACCTGCGCCCCTTTTCCCTCCACGTCGGTCTTGGATCTGCGCAACTGCAGCACTACTGCTCTAGTGCGTATGCACACGTCGCGCTTTCCCATACCTCCGCTGGCCGTCCCTCGCTCCGATGCTGAGGATGCGACTAGCTCCCCTACCCTGAATGCTCCGTAAAAGGCCCAGGAATATGCGCATCGGAAGAGGCGCGCCTCGTACTCATCGTAACATACTTGACTAGTCGTTACCATGAGTTGTTGTAGGATATGGTGCGTGATCGGGCGGCGCTTGTCTATTTTTTGGGGTTGGCCCAAGGACCAGCCTCGCATCACCTTCGTTATGATGAATTCGGCCTTGAGGCTCTTCTTTCCCATAGCCTTTGCAAAAAAGGATACGGCCGCTAGACGGGCTTGTACCGTCGCTTTTGTGCAGCCCATGCTTTTGCAATGCATAATCCATTTCAGAATGGTTGGTACTTTGAATCTGTCCTCCTCTCGTATGACATACTCTCTGCAGAATGTTTGGAAGTGTTCCCATGCCGCAATGTATCTGCGCCGGGTATTATCCGTTAAGGCGCCTAACAGGAGCTCCCATATCTCGGCGGACCATACTCCCAGACTTGATCGGGCACCGCTGTCTTGTTCGTGTCGGCCTCGGGTGCTAGCTGGTGAAAAAGGCAGATTTTAGAACGAGAAAGAGCGTCAGCAATGTTATTATTCTCGCCCTCGATGTGCTACGCTCTAATGGATATGTTGTGTGCCAGGCACAGCACTACAATTCGCCTCAATAGTGTCACTACCCTGGGCGTCTTCGCTCTCATCCTGTCCACTGCCCACACTACCGCTAAGTTATCGATATGGAAGGTGATCGCCTTGTTGGCGAGCTCTGGGGCCCAGATACTGAGAGCTACCATTAGTGGGAAAAGCTCCAGGAACGTGATATCCCTGGTGGTTCCCTCTGCATGCCACTCCATGGGCCATGTCTCGGAGCACCATGCTCCTTTATAATATATGCCAAAACCAATCCCCCCTGATGCATCAGTGAAGAATTCGAGTTCGGCATTGGATACGGGGGGCGCTTGCCAGAATGCCAGGCCATTGAAGGTGTGCAGGAATTGGAGCCAGACCAGTAGGTCTTCCCGTATTTCCTTGGTGACCCTGATGCGATGGTATCTTCTCATGATACCTTTGGTTGCCCATGTCATGCAATGGCAGAACACTCTCCCCATGGGTATCACCCTGCATGCAAAGCATAGTAAGCCCAGCATTGACTGAAATTGTTGAAGTGTCGCTTTTCGCCGGCTGTGCATGACTTGCATGTCTTTTCGCAACTTCAGCACCTTTTCGGGCGGCAGACGCAACCTGTGTGCTGGCACATCTAACTGTATACCCAGGAACGTGATGATCCCTTTTGGGCCCTCTGTCTTCTCTTTTGCCAGCGGGATCCCAAATGCTCGCGCCGTCTGTTCAAAGATATCCAGTATCCTTTTGCAGTCGTCGCGATCTTTTCCAATGAATAGGAAATCATCCAGGTAATGTACAACAGTATTGGGGCCTGCTAGGTCCTCCACTACCCAGTGTAAGAACGAACTAAATTGTTCGAAATACGCGCATGATATTGCGCAGCCCACGGGCAAACACTTGTCATAGTAGAATTCCCCGTTGAACGTGAATCCCAGCATTGGGAACGAGTCCGGGTGCACCGGTAATAACCGGAATGCCGACTTGATGTCCGCCTTAGCTAATTGTGTTTGAGGCCCCTTGCTGCGGATGAGGTTGATTGCCTGATCCATGGTGGCGTATCTGACTGAGCATAATGCCGGATCAATATAATCATTGACTGACTGTCCTTCTGGGTATGAGAGGTTATGGATCAACCGGAATTGGCCCGGCTCCTTTTTGGGTATTACCCCCAATGGGGAGACTACCATGTCCTTGAAGGGGAGCGACTGGAAAGGACCAGCTACCCTCCCCATACCTAGCACTTTGGCTATTTTGCTGTGGGCGATCTCCTTGTGCTTTTGTACAGATGGTGGGTTAGTAAGTAGGCTCGTTTGTGCTCTGTTTGTTAAAATCAGGGATGGGATGCGGAAACCTTGAGAAAAGCCATCCTCTATCTTGATAGCGATTTCCCGCTTGGGGTATGCTCTAAGCCACGGCCGCATCGGCTCAAGCCTGATGGGTGTTGGCGCCAGCCCCTTTGTTGGAACGGTGCTGTATTGCTCTGAAAGGCTTGGCTTCCCTTGAGACCCTGCATGTGAAGGCAGGGTGTCCGTTTCCACATACAGTGCAGGAATGCTTGAATTTACACGGCTGCCATGTACAACTCCCTGTGTTGAACTGCCGGCATGGCCGTTTCCCCGCGAACTGATTGGCCTGTCGCCATTGTATGCACTGAAATGGCTGCTGCCATTGTGTGCTCGACTGCGGCTGGCGCAGCCCCTCCAGACAAAAGGGCCGGTTGGGCACCATTTCTTCGGTCCACATGTCCAGGATCCTATGATGCCATGCTAGGGTAGGGTCATCGGCCATAGTCCTCCTGAACTGCACGTCATAGTTCAGCCAGGCCCAACCCCCATATTGTTTATGTGCCCTGGTGATCGTGTCCAGGTACCGGGTCAGGTATGGCCCTGCTTCGGGTTCTTTTTCCATCACCACGCTCATAAAGATGTGGAATGCTGTCACCCAATTATTAATAGATTTGGGAATTTTTTGTCTCCTCTCCCTCTCGCTTCTTTTATCCCTGTCTTTTCCATTGTTTAACTCATCATCTTGGTCCCTAAGCAGGAGGGAGAATATGTCGATATACTCCCTCCTCCAAATCTTCTTCTTAATTTTTTTGGGTACCGACACGGCCAGGGAGCTCACCCCGCAGCATGGGTCGCAGCTGGCATCGTGCCAGTCCATCTGCGTTCTTTGGGCCGCTCCCATTGTTGCGCACGTGCGGTCCTCGCCCTGCTGACTTTGCCCCGACCAAGCTTGCCTGAGGGAATTGGAATGTTTTTCGCTCTTCTTCCTCTTCACTTTTTTAAATGCGTAGCGCATCACCTCTGCCCATTCTATGTCCCTCTCACTGTCCGAACTTGACCCCTCAGACGAGGACGTTGATAGCTCTGGTGCCCCCTTTTCGCACCCCGACCTACCATGTGCTGGGTTGGGAGTGGTTGTGCTGGCACTCGTCGATGGCACTTCCAAGATCGTAGAGCCCGGCGTTCCCAGTCGTTGCTTAACTGAGTTCAGGCCGTGTTGAGTCACCTGATCCCGGACCATCTGGAGCAGGTCGTCAAGTTCTTGATTCTGCGGCAGGGCGGAAATCTCCAGTTGCCGCGGCGCCTTCCTCCTGGTACTGTGGAAAGGCTTCGCTGCTGCTGCTGCTGCCCTCTGTGACCCTCTCGTGTTTGGGCCAGCGGCTGCTCGTGCCTGTGATGCTGTTGCCCCCTTTGTTGCCGCCCTGGTGCCTCGAGGCCTGGAAGCCTTTGGCGTTTCCCTTCTCGGCATCTCTCCACTAGAATAGAATTACTATGCAGAGGCAATGGAAAGTCTAAATTACTATCATCCAGAATGCTAACTTTAATCCCGTGCTCTCTGGAGCTGTCTATGACCCTATGATCTCCTGTCCATCTCCATCGATACCGATATCGCTATCTAGACATACCATACATGCATCCTATATCGCTACATTCCCCAAACTACTCCCACACCGCTTAGAACAGCGATGGCGAACCTATGGCACGCGTGCCAGCTGTGGCACGCGAAGGCCTTGCAGCTGGCACGCGGGAAGGTCCGCAATCGAAAAAAAAAAAAAACAACCCTGTCTGCTGCCGTTGTCGGGGCCGCCGCGGCAGAATCGAGCGTGCCGCGGGGCCCCCCTGTACCCACCCGGCAGAGCCTGTCCTCCCCGTAGCAGCTCTCTCTTTGGAGCTGAAGTCAGATGCGCCGGCTTGCAGAGCGCGAAGGGAAGAGTTTCCCTTTCGCGACTCTGTTAAGCCCGCGGGGGCTGATGGGAACTTCCCATCAGCCCCCGCGGGCTTAACAGAGCAGCGAGGGAACTCTTCCCTCGCGCTCTGCAAGCCGGCGCGTCTGACTGCAGCTCCAAAGAGAGAGCTGCTACGGGGAGGACAGGCTCTGCTGGGTGGGTACAGGGGGGCCCCGCGGCACGCTCGATTCTGCCGCGGCAGCCCCGACAGCGGCAGCAGACAGGTTTTCTTTTTTTTTTTAATTTTCCCTGGGCTGGGCTGGGGGGGTGGGGGTTAGGAGTGGTGATGGGCTGGGCTGGGCTGGGCTGGGGGGGGGTTAGGAGTGGTGATGGGCTGGGCTGGGCTGGGCTGGGGGGTTAGGAGTGGTGATGGGCTCGAGGGGGGGTTAGGAGTGGTGATGGGCTGGGCTGGGCTGGGGGGGGTTAGGAGTGGTGATGGGCTGGGCTGGGCTGGGGGGGTTAGGAGTGGTGATGGGCTGGGCTGGGCTGGGGGGTTAGGAGTGGTGATGGGCTGGGCTGGGCTGGGGGGGTTAGGAGTGGTGATTGGCTGGGCTGGGCTGGGGGGGGGGTAGGAGTGGTGATGGGCGGGGCTGTGCTGGGCAGGGGGGTGTTAGGAGTAGTGATGGGCTGGGGTGGGGGGGGTTAGGAGTGGTGATGGGCACTGGGCTGGGGGGGTTAGGAGTGGTGATGGACACTGGGCTGGCTGGGGGGGGTTAGGAGTGGTGATGGGCACTGGGCTGGCTGGGGGGGTTAGGAGTGGTGATGGGCGCTGGGCTGGGGGGGGGTTGGAGTGGGGATTGGCTGGGGTGGGGGGGTGAGGAGTGGTGTTGTGCACTGGGCTGGGGGGGTTAGGAGTGGTGATGGACACTGGGCTGGCTGGGGGGGGTTAGGAGTGGTGATGGGCACCGGGCTGGCTGGGGGGGTTAGGAGTGGTGATGGGCGCTGGGCTGGGGGGGTAGGAGTGGTGATGGGCGCTGGGGGGGGGTTAGGAGTGGTGATAGGCGCTGGGGGGGCTTAAACTAAAAATTGAGTGATGGGGGATTAGGACTGGGAGTGGGCTGATGGGGAGGTTAGGACTGGAAATGGGCTGGTGGGATTAGGACTGGGAGTGGGCTATGGGGGGCTAGGACTGGTAATGGGTTGGGGGGTGGCTAGGACTGGAAACGGGCTGAGTGGAAGGGGGCTTGAACTGCAAATAGCTGTTGGGGATGGGGCTTGGAATGGAAATGGGCTGAGGGGAAGTGGGGGGCTTGAACTGCAAATAGCTGATGGGGACGGGGCTTGTAATGGAAATGGGCTGAGGGGAAGTGGGGGGCTTGAAGAAGGGAATGGATGCTGGGTGAGACTGGAACTAGAAGGGAGCTGATGTTGGGGGAGGATTAGAATGGGATGGGGCTGGGAGAGTAAAATGGAGAGGGGAAAAATATTTTGTGTAGGAGGGATGAAAAATCTACAATTGGCCAGGTATTGGGAGAGTAATTGGGGATTGAGGATGGAGGGGTAAAATTTGTGTGGATGAAATAGGAATGAGGAAAGAGCAAAAGGAGAAAGATTAGTATGTTAAAGCAGATGTAGAGAGAGAGAGAATGGAAAAAAAACTAGAAGAGAGAAGAAAGGACAAATGGACAGCAGACGATGGAGAGTTAGCAGAAAACATGAAGAAACCAGAAGAAAATGGCTGGACCAATTGCAACTGAAAAAAAATGCACAAAAGGTAGAACGATATCTCTTTATTTTGAATTTATTAACTGGAATATGTCAGCTCTGGGAAATGTGCATCATTAACATCTGCGCTTTGTTTGGTACAAGAGGAAATTCCTATTTGACGTTGCCACTTGTTCTCTTTCCCCAGTATTCACTGAAATGTATTGGTTTAATATTTGCAGTGTTGCCTTTTGATAGGTAGGGTATGGTGCTTTGTGAGTCCTGGTAATGCTGTCAGGATACGGCGGGTTTGCTATGGGTTCTAAATGGGCAGCGTTTGTAGTAGTTCCTAATGTGCCTGGCGGTTGGCACTGGATTATAGTAATGTAGAAATCTTTTAGTCTTTCTTTATCCATACACTCATTAAGAGACATGTTTACTAAAAGTTAGTGTATGGTAACATTATGCAAATATTTATGCAAATAATACCACTTATGCAAATGACGTGCTGGCACTTTGAGGAAATTCTTTGGTTTTGTGTGGCAGTTTGGGCACTCGGGCTCAAAAAGGTTAGCCATCACTGGCTTAGAACAAGTCTCCCTTATGAGTTTCCACATCACCTAAGCACGACATCCTAACAATCTGCATTACCACCTATTGTCCATTAGATGGCAGCCTTACGCTTCCCTTCTCCCCATTCCCTTACATTTGTTCTTACCTCAACATTTTTCTGCAGCTGTTCAGTGGCATATAACTATAACTATATATATATATATATTTTTTATATATATATATAGCCCAACCTGCCCAGCTGCCCTGCCCCTTCTCTTTATTTTGTTTCCATTTCCTTTTTTTTTTCTTTTTTTTTTTTTATTATTAGCACAATATACCGCGCTGGTTCTCCCAGCCACATGTCTGGGAGCATTAATGCGGTGGGGGGGGGGGGGAGCCGCATACCTCCCTGCATCTCACCACCCCCTGCCCCCATGATGTGCCGTGCAGGTAAGCTGGCAGGCAGGCTGGCTGGCTGGCTGGCTAGCTCGCTCCTTC
This sequence comes from Ichthyophis bannanicus, assembly GCA_033557465.1. Taxonomy (NCBI): domain Eukaryota; kingdom Metazoa; phylum Chordata; class Amphibia; order Gymnophiona; family Ichthyophiidae; genus Ichthyophis; species Ichthyophis bannanicus. The sequence continues at coordinate 265,458,673 of CM066036.1, forward strand.
CCCCCCCCCCTCCCTGTCACAGCTGGTCCGGGTGGATCGGCCCCACTGATCTCGGCTCGCTCCTCCCCCCCCCTTCCGGCCCCCTGCCCGCCAGGCTGCTCCCTGTTCCTTAGCTGCCACACTCACGTTCTCTGCCTCCCCCCCCCCCCTTAGCCATAATCCAGGTACTTGCATTTGCAGACTTCTCTCCGACGCTGCCTCCTGGTAGCGCTCTGCCGTTGCTGGCTGCGGCGATCGACACGCGCTCCTCCACGTGGAGAGGGGTGGATCGGCCAAAAGCCTCATTGCTGCCCCCCCGGCTCGCTCTCGCCGCTTTTCCTCCGATCGCAGCCTCCCAGAAGAAGTCGATGGGGTATAAGAGCACCGAGAGAGCCCCGATGGAGATCCCGCGGTACTCCTGTATCCTGCAACGCTGAGGGGGGGGGGTAAGTGAACGCTGTCCGGCTTCTTCCAGGAAGGGGGGTGAGCGGCAAAGAGGCCGCGCCCGCGCCAGGCGCGCTCTTTTGACTGCGGCTCTTTGCCCGCCCCCCCTCCCATTGGCCTTTGGCTCGCCACCGCGCGCCTGTGCCCAGCCGCGTTAATTCCCGGCCGGGTCTTTCCCTACTTGAAACCTCTCTGGTTGCCATCTAACAAGTTGTAATTCTCTAAAATCTACTAATTTGATAGCAAAATTATTTTTATTTATTTAACATTTTTTATGCCACATTATCAAAAATTCAATGTTTTTTCTATTGGTTTGGCCAACATAGATAAGTTATGGGGCAAAAATTTACAGTTATTTCTGTCAACTCCTTCTTTGTACAAAATTGATGCAATTACAGCTTCTTTTCATCTTGGGGGAACCACTTCTAATTATAATTCTAATTGTAAAAGAAACTTCTATATTGCTAATCTCCCATGCTAAATGGTTCAGTGCAATTTAACAGAAGATTAATAAATCACATAAAATTAGATTAAGGAAAACACAAAATTTAAAATTAAATTTAGGGATCAAAAAAACATGCTTTCAAATTTTTCCTATAAAAGAAAACAGAGGAGAGACCTTTTATCTTCACAGGTAACTTAGCCCATAATTCAGCTTTTTTGAAAGGTAATGTTAATGTAAATCTTGTCTTACTACTCATTCCTTTACTAGAAGGGTAAAGAAAGAATCCAGATGCTTGCAAACACATAGGGGTATGTTTACTAAACCGCGCACATGTGCGCGGCGCACAGTAGCGTACGCTAATGATGCACTTAAGTGCTCTTAAGTGCCCCGCACACATGCGCGTCACACTAACGTGCCCGCGCAAGTGTGCGGTGCGCTGATGTGCGATAGAGGCGGGGAAAGGTGTACGGAGGGCGGAGGAAGGCCCCCGAGGGGCGGAGGGACGGGGTCAATGGGTCTAGAGTGGGAGGGGAGAGGCTCCCCGCACAGGAGCGGGGCTGAATTTCGGCAAAAAAAATACCGCGAGTGAAAACCTCGCGTTAGAGCCGATTTAAAGGGAAGAGAAAACATTTCCGTCAGCAATGTACAGCAAATCCGGGGAAACCTGAAAAACGTGAGCAGTGTGATACATGTGCACAGAACAAAATAGCAAATATAAATTGAAAATGACCACAACAAATTCCAAATAAATTATAATCCAGCTGGGCAACAGTGATATTAATGGGCAACCATAAAAAAACACTCCCAGAAAAGCTCCAAAAAAAAAGAAATGATTTTTGGAAGGGTCTACGATCCGTAGACTCTTTCAAAAGCACTGCATTTTAATGGAGCTTTCCTGGGAGTGTTTTTCAGGTTGCCCATTGATATCACCGTTGCCAAGCTTGGTTTTGGGTTTTTTCCCCTTTTTTGGAGGTCATTTTTGAGGTTTATTTGCACCTTTGTCCCCATACAAGGTAAACGAGCCCACAGTAAAATTGTGCAGAGCAGGGTGTCTGACTCGTGCGGCCAGGTTTCCTATCTCCAGAGACTGCACTGTTTATGTGGCCACAGTGTGGTGCAGCGGACACAGCCAGTGCCTGTAGGACCAGAAGATCACAGGTTCAAATCCCAGCTGGGGCTCCTGCCAACCCAATCCCCATAGTTTTACCCGCCACTAAACAGTGATAGTACTGACACTCCTTTATTGCAGAGAACATAAGCATGGTTCCAACTCCTATATTTTACCCTACACCGCACACAAACCATAACAATGGGCATTACCTACAGCCGAGTCCCCCAAATTCAGTCCTGGAGTGCCACAACTCAATCAGGTCATATGCTTTTTCCCAGATAGGGACATGTCTGCATGTTGGCGGAAGGGTACAGGTGGTGGAGGGAGCAGTGGCTGCAAACCACAGCAGACAGTGGCCTAGGCCTGTGCAGGCTGGCACGTCCACCGCAACAGACAGGCTCTGTCGGATGTACAGTCATGGACTCCCCAGGGAACACAGCATATCTATGGCAACACAGTGGTGCAGTGCACACAGACAGTGTGTGCAGGAACAGAAGGTCACAGGTTCAAAGCCCAGCTGGGGCTACTGCCAATCCAGTCTGCATATTTTTCCTACAACTAAACCATGATAGTAAGGACAAACCTTTATTGCTGAGAACATACACATGGTTCATACGCCTACATTTTACCACACCAAACACAGACACCATAAACAGCCGCATTACCTAGAGCAGAGTCTCCCAAATGCAGTCCTGGAGGGCCCCACACCATTCAGGATCCATGCTGCCTCTAATAAAGATGCCTGTGCTGCATATCTATGGACCACCCCCATGGTATGCTGATGTAGCTCATGCATATTTATGAGGGACAGCATGAAAACCCGAACAGTGGCTGGAACACCAGGACTGGAGTTGGGACACTCTACCATAAAGCAGCAGCCAACAGGGCCAGACACACCCACACACACACCCACAGGCCCCATTGGCCAATGCCTCATGGAGAGGCAGGACATTGGGCCCTGCCTGTATCTCCCAATACTAGCAGTTGCATACCTTAGCAATGCCACCCTACACCTGGGTATATGGTACGCAGCTATCAAATGTTGCCCATGATAACTGGCAGATATCAATTCCTACGTTAAGCACATTTTGCTCATTGATCTCCACCATAACAATCATTGTGATGTCTGCGGTGTGTGCTGCAGGTCTGGTCTCTGACAGTGTTTACCACCCTGGGGAGTGACCCCCAACAGTATTGCGTACCATATCCATGCCTGTATTGTGCCCAGGACTGGTGTGGTGGGTATGGCTGCTGGACTCCTCTATAGTAGCACAATGCTGGCATAGGTGTGGGGGTGGCTGTCTGTCTATCCAGTGTGTGGTGGCTGCAAACACCTTCCACAGCCCACACTGCCAACAATGTTGCCAGTATTGGGCTGCCAATGTGCATAATGAGGAGCAAGGTACCATGGGTATAGGCTGGACAGGGTGGCCTGGCCAGGGTGCATCTGCACAGGGCATAGGGCACTGACTGGGACATTTTAGTGCCCGACCACCACCTGCACAGACAGGGTGAGCTCAGTATGTCCTGCTGAGAGATCACTCTCACCCTGACTGTGCAGTGACCACAGCATGGCTAGGCACCCCCATAGTGCTATATAGTATTTCTCTCATGTGATAGATATGGGTTTCCTTTTGGGGCCAGTCACTGATTTATCTGCTTGCTGTGTATGCTGACATCCCAGTTCTGGGTGCATGCATCTCCACTGGGAACATGCACTGTGGACTAACTAGCACACTGTTTGCAGCTGGTATGTGTCTTGATGGAGTAGCTTGCAGGGTGTAGTGGCTGATGACTTACTGCAGGAGAATATCAGATAGTGGTGGGGTGCAGCTCACCATATCCCGGCCTAATGTCTGTCTGCTATTGTGCTATGGATGTGTATAGAGCTGCACTGATTGCCCTGTGGGGTGTCTGTTCCTCAGCAGGACTGGGGTTGATGGTCCCCTCTGCTGCCACTTTTGCAGGGAGGTAGAATGTGGATCTATTGATGGGAGACCCTGTTTGCCACCCTTGGCCCTGGAGTGGAGGAGAGGAGGTGGTGGTGGTGGTACATGGCCCACCTAGGGGCTACACCTGACTGAACCAGACAGAGATATCCAAGGTGTTTGTGCAGAAACTACCTATCTCACTCATTAATACTGCTTTGGACCTCTGGCATGGCCTCATTCAGCTATGGAAGGTGTTGTGGACCTGGTCCTGGGCGCCTCACCGCACCCTCAGGGTGAGCACAGTACCCGCACAATATGACGGTGTGTAGCTACTCTGTGCCAGTAAAACACACGGTCAGTACCCCCTACCAGGCCGAGGTGGTGTGTGGATGCACATGGTCACTTCCCTCTACCAGGCCGAGGTGCTGTGGGGGTGCATTGCCCATCTTGTGTTAATCTGTGGACAGCTGATTTGCATGTGCAGTGCATCATGGGTATGGGTGGACTAATCCTATCCTGGTGACCACAGCAGACTGTCTGTGTGGTGACGTGCAGGCTCTCTGCAGCCAGCCAGTGGCTTGCTAGCAGTTATAGAGCTGTAGCCCAATGGTTGCTTCACTGCCTGTGAAGCCAGAGGTCATGGGTTCAAACCCACAGTGGGGTTATTTGATAGGGTTGTCCAACGCATTATCTTTTTTTAATGTACATGTTTTGATGCCAGCAAAAACACCCTCAGCATACCCATAAGGTGTCTCTGAGGGTGCTTTATAGGGCGCCCTATAGGGCACCTTATGGTTCCCGTCCATATAAGGTGCACTATACATTATACTGTGATGCAACCTATAGGGTGCCCTATAGGGGACATTTTAGGGTGCTGTGGCGGACAGTGCAATTTATAATGTGCCCTATGGAGTGCTTTATAGGGTGCCTTATACGGCACCTTCAATTACGGCACGTGAGGGTGTGTTTGCTGGCAGCAATTAATAACATAAAAATAAAATGCTGCAGGACAAAATATGTACAATGCAAAGCTGATGCAACAACCAGCCTTATGTATTAGGCACACTGGGGAGCAAACTCATGACCCCTGTATCAGCAGTCAGTGCCTTAACCATTGCACTCCACTGCTGCTCCTCTTTGCCTGTCAGAGCACCTACTTATGCTTTTCATTCCTTAAACTGCACAGTGCTGCCATAAAAAACAGTACACTGACCTTGCGGTACCTCATACGGCACCCTCTAAAGCGCCCTATAAGCAACATTTTAGGGTGCCTTGGCTGACAGTGCACTTTAAAATGTGCCTTATAGGGCGCCTTATGTTAACACGCTTTGAGAGTGCATTTGCTAGTAGTGATAATTAAAATATGAATAAAATGCCTCCTAAAGCAATCTTCCACATAATATGTTATGCCTCAGCCAGCCTTGTTCATTGGGCACTTTGGGGGATTGAACCCCTGATCTTTACTCCATTGGTCGGTGTCTTAACCATTGTGCTGTAGTTCTGTTCCTGTGATTGTATATTAGCGCGCCGCCTTATGCCGCCCAATATTAAAAAGCCTCCTGAAACATTAGCGCGCCGCCTTATGACGCCCATCATTTAAATGGCTCCTAAAATAATGCCTCAGCCAGCTGTCTCCATTGGGAACTGTGGGGGATTGAACCCCTGATCACTGCATCATTGGTCAGTGTCTTAACCATTGTGCTGTGGCTCTGCTCTTTTTCTTGTACTTCAGCGTGCGACTTATGCCTCCCACGCAGCTATCTCATGCGCTAAGGTGCGGGGCGCACATGGGCGCCGCGCACCTTAGCGCATATGTAAATTCCGGCTTTTCTTTTTCAGGATGGAACGCCCACTCCTTATATGGCACACGCACACTACCGCGGCACGCACTTTACCGGGGTTTTAGTAAACATACCCCATAGACTGTCATGAACATCAGTAATAAAAGATAAGAAAGCTGACGTGGAACAAAATCATTATAAAAATTATGCAATAACACATAAAACTTAAAAAGAATCCTTTGAGGGATCCTAAGCAAATGCAATTTATAAAATAATAGAATAACCGAAGTATACCTTCAAATTCCAAAAACCAATCAAGCTGCTTTGTTCTGGCATAATTGTAATCTCTGTTTAGAGCAATTAATTAATACCAAATTGCTGTAATCTAAAAATACTAAAACAGTGCTCTGTACTAAAACTCGAAAATGTTCATAAGAAAAATAAGACTGTAGTCGTCTTAATTCCCTCATCCTAAAAAGGATTTAGAAATCATCACATTCTAATACTTCCAATACCCACAATAATCCCTCCAATACCCACAAAACCAGTTCAGTGTTAATATTTAGCTGAGTTAAAGCCTCAGTTAATAAAGTTGGAATAGGTTTATCATTATTTTGACAAAAAAAACCCCTTTGTTTTTGATAAAAATAAAAGGATGCCCACTCATCCAATAGCAAGATCTATTTGATATCTGGCACTAAGCAGGAGGAAAAAGACTTCAGTTGCAATCCCGGAGCATAGAGAAGGCTACAACGGGAAAGTCACCAACTGCCCTGTGAACAATCAATGGGAACAGTACACCTGCATCAGCGGTCAGAAAAAAACCACCTGCAATAGCACAGTCCAATAGCACAGTTCCAGATAAAGAATTTCACAAGTTGGGGAACAGAATTTCATGAGTTGGGGAAGAAAAACTATATTCAGTAGTTCATGGCTTAAATACAAAAAATATTGCCACAAAACTCAATAGGGGTGAAGAAGCTAGCCTAGGACTGCCTGCTAATGTCAGGAGACGCTGAGTGGGAATTGCTGTCATCTGCATACCTGGCTGTAACAGAGCTCCTCTCTCCTGTTGCGATTGAGGATAAGAGCCAATGAGTACCAGGGGTTGGTGGAGAAGCTAGCCTAGGACTACCTGCTAACGTCAGGAGACGCTGAGTGGGAATTGCTGTCAGCTGCATACCTGGCTGGAACAGAGCTCCTTTCTCCTGCTGCGATTGAGAATACGAGCCAACTGGTACCGCGGGACGCGGACGCGGTGTGTGTCTGAAAGGGCGTGGCTCAAGGGGCAGGTTAGGCCCCTTGTGAGCCCCTTAGGAGCACCTGGGAGCTTCTGGGAAGTTTCTTTGCTTCCTGTGTCTTGAATGGGTAAGTGAAAAGCTAAGAACAAGGGCCCAGTGAAGGGTCAGGTGGTGAAGGGCCCTATGGATACCCACCTGATTAGTGCTGCTGCTTTACGAATACCAGTCCCTCAGGACCCAGGAGCAAGGTTAGTCCCAGAGGCTTCATTAAGTTTGGGGGATCATACCCCTCCCCCCCACCCTAACTTGGATGATAAAATGCCCTCTTCCAATGCCTCCTTTGCTGGAGATGGTAGTCTGTTTTCCGTCTCCACCCCTTTCTCTGATGGAGCTTCTTGTAAGTGGATTACAGGATCCGAGGCAGCATGGATTCACCAGAGGCAGGTCTTGTCAGACAAATCTGATCGATTTCTTTGACTGGGTGACCAGGGAGTTGGACCGAGGGAGAGCTCTAGATGTGGTGTATTTAGATTTCAGTAAAGCCTTTGATACTGTTCCTCACAGGCGACTTATAAACAAACTGAGCACCCTAGGGATGGACCCTAAAGTTACTGCTTGGGTTAGAAATTGGTTGGGTGGGAGGCGACAAAGAGTACAAGTAAATGGAGCTCACTCTGAGGAGAAGGATGTTACCAGTGGTGTGCCCCAGGGATCTGTCCTTGGTCCGATTCTTTTTAACATCTTTGTTAGTGATATAGCGGAAGGGCTGTCGGGTAAGGTTTGCCTCTTTGCGGATGATACCAAAATATGTAATAGAGTAGACACCCAGGAAGGTGTAGATAACATGAGGAGGGATCTAGCTAAGCTTGAAGAATGGTCTAGAATTTGGCAGCTGGGATTTAATGTTAAAAAATGTAAGGTCATGCATTTGGGCTGCAGCAATCCAAGGGAGCAATACAGTATAGGAGGTGAAGTACTTTTGTCCACTAAAGAAGAGCGGGACCTAGGCGTGGTTGTGTCTGATGATCTTAAAGTAGCTAAACAGGTAGAAAAGGCGACGGCAAAAGCTAGAAGGATGCTTGGGTGCATACGGAGAGGAATGGCTAGCAGAAAAAAGGAGGTGATAATACCTCTGTATAAGTCTTTGGTGCGACCTCATTTGGAGTATGGTGTGCAATTCTGGAGACCGCACCTTCAAAAGGATGTGAACAGGATGGAGTCGGTGCAGAGGGTTGCTACTAAAATGATTAATGGGCTTCATTATAAAGCATATGAGGACAGACTTAAGGATCTTAATATGTACACCTTAGAGGAAAGGCGGGATAGAGGTGATATAATTGAGATGTTTAAATACCTCCGTGGCATAAATGTTCAGGGAGAGAGCCTCTTTCAATTGAAAGCAAGTTCTGCTACGAGGGGACATGGGATGAGGGTGAAGGGAGATAGATTCAGGAGTGATATGCGGAAATATTTCTTTACGGAAAGAGTAGTGGATCCGTGGAATAGTCTCCCAGTGGAGGTGGTAGAGATGAGGACAGTAACTGAATTCAAAAAAGCATGGGACCAACACAGAGGATCTCTAAAGGTAGTAGGTGGACTGTTGTAGTTGTTGTTATGGAAGGACAGACTAGATGGGCCTTGTGGTCTTTTTCTGTCATCATGTTTCTATGTTTCTATGTTTCTATGTTTCTATGACTGATTTGACTGGAGTTGAGCTTGTATACCCTTTGGGTGTTTCTTTACCATCTTCTGATTTGCTGCCAGTTTTTTCTAGTTCTACTAATTCTAATATTTCTTTGAAAGATGTTTTTGATGCTATACATCCGGTGGATTGTGTTCTTTCGGCTACTCTCAATCAGCTGTGTAGTTTTTCTCATGACCCTGCGAGTGTTCTTCGCAGTCATGGTCAGTCTCTCTCAGCTGTTAGTGAGAGGATTCGGAAGTTGGAGGGGACTGCGGAGAGTGTACAGGTTGCGAGTTCATCTTATATAAAGGAGACTACTGCGCTTCAAAAGAGATTGGAAAGGTTAGAAAACCTATCTAGAGCAAATAATCTTAGAGTTTTAAATTTTCCGACGGTACGCCTTCTCTCTCCATTACAGTTATTTAAAAAATATGTCCATGATACGTTGTTATGTTCAACATTTGATGTGGCTAGTATTACTTCTATTTATTATCTATCCCAGGGGGGTAGTGAGATAGCTAAAGATGGAGAGGCTGATGAGCAGGCGAGCTTGGATCAACTAGACTTAACTCAATTTTTAGAAACCTCTCTAGATAAGGTGACTAAGAGGGCTACCCTATTGGTTACTTTCTCTTCTGAGAGCGAAAAGGTTGCTATTATGAAATTATACTTTGCTAAGAAGGATGTTTCCTTTTGTGGGAGTCCTTTGATGATGTTTCCTGATGTTGCCAAGGTTACCCAGCTCAGACGGAAAGCTTTTTTGCAGCTAAAATCTAGGGTTCCTTCTTTGGGAGGTCAGTTTTATTTAAAATTTCCTTGTAAATGCTTTGTTACTTATTTTGGTAATAGATATGTATTTACTGAAGTGTCACAGTTAGAACAGATTTTGGTGGGTAAGAGCTCGCAATAAGATTATTATATTGTTTTCTTTTGAGTGGTTTGGTTGGGAAGAAAATTGGGGTCTTGATGTTTGGTATGCTTAGCTAGCTGTCTCTCATTTAATGTGGTTTCTTGAGATTGTTCCTTTGAAAACATTTAAAAACTGTAATTTTCTTTTGTGTTTCATGTAAGAGAATGTTCTTTTCCAGTGTTTACTTTTGTAATCATGACAAATTCAATAAAAAAAAAATAATATATATATAAACTCAATAGGGTACTTAGCTTCAAACACCAGTTAGGCATAGTGCTTGGCTTCAGTCATCATATCAGCACAGCGCTAAACTGCAGTCACCACTTCAGGAGTGGATTGAAACCCATGCTAGTGTCCATATAGATGTTCCTGCTATAAAAGCATGGGGCGAGGACATCCATCGCAAGCAAGGTTGCATACCGGGATGTCCAGCTGCACGGCAAAATGAAAACATGAGCCCTCATTCCCCATCAGTGTTAACTGACAAATTGTTATATAAAGAAGATATGAGTCTGCATCCTTCTCCACATCCTATTCATGTCTTGATGCAGCTTGGGATGTCTATGACATTTCTGAAATCGAGAGGGGACATCCAAGTTCTTGGGAATACCCGGTCATGCCTCCACCATGCCCCCCCATTCCAACTTGGATGTCCCCACACTGGGGATGTCCACAGATCTAGTTTCTAAAATGGATCCAGGGATGTCTCTTTGCTTTGGACATCTCTATGCCCATTTTTAGCTGTCCATGACTTGAATAGGGGTTCTAAAATATTCTCCATTACCTTGTAGATCTCCTCAGATCTCTTCCTCCCTCCCCAAAGCACCCCTATTTTTTGAAAACACATAACTTGGCCATTTTGCAATTAAAATTGCCAAGGTTCTATGGATATATGGTACTTCCAAACCTGTGAACCATTAACATTAATTAGCATCTATTTCCTCAGTGGAGTGTTTTGTGTCTAATCAGACACTTGAATGCCAGTTTATCAGTGGAGATATGGCCCCCAAATCATCAAAGAGCAAAGATTACTCTGAGAATCTCTTATGCTGGTACAGTTATTTTTGCAAATTTCCTCTCATTTTTTATGTTTTCCAGCATTTGCAATTTGCAAGATCACAGGTACTTTTGTACCTGGGTTCTTTGCATCCATTTTGAAGCAGGTACTAAGTATATAAATTAAATTATATGCACAGATTCTAAATGAAATCTTCATGCATGCTGTCATTTCCATGACTGAACATGGCCCTTTTTTATTCACACAGATAGATGCATGTTCACTATCAGTATGTGTATGTTTAGCCGCTTAACAGGAGCAAAGGGGTTTTCTGTTAAATATTGTCTCCTTGCCACAAAAAAAGTCACATCTTTTCAACTGAGAATCTCATATTTGAACCTATAGCCCAATTAGAGACTCTTCTACTAAATTAAAGAAACAGGCTCCCTAGGTGAGCTAGTAGAAGTTCCCTATCACCCTTATTCTTTTACCCTGTCACAATAACATCAACTATAAAAAGAGAACCTGGTCCGACATAAAAACCCACCAATCAAATTTCAAGATTTTCAAAAAATATTTTTTTGTCGGAAAAGCCGTCACAGTGTGGACTCCACCTGCTGTAAATTTTCATCAATCGACAATTGGAACGATGTGTCACATTTCGGGGATAATTTAGTTTTCCCTTCCTCAGGTCCAGTCAATTGTCGATTGATGAAGATTTACAGCAGCCTTTTTCAGCTAAGTAAATAACTAATTGTTAATTAAAAGTTTTTCTAATAAAATGGATGGGCTGCAGCAGTAGGAGGTAGACTCCTCCACACTGTGACGGCTTTTCCAACAAAAAAATATTTTTTGAAAATCTTGAAATTTGATTGGTGGTTTTTTTGTCAGACCAGGTTCTCTTTTTATGGTTCAGGTTTTTGACCTGGTTGGGTATTTTTGTATTGCTTTGACAATAACCTCAAAGCATCTGAATGTCCCTTTTATACTGCCCTCTATTTTCTGTCCTCTAGAATATATATATATATCTTTAGATAATATGATGTTAGGTACCATTCTGCTAAATGTTCTCTACACTGCTGCTATCCTGTATATAACCTTCCAGAGATATGGCCTCCAAAACTGGAAATAAATATTCTAGACAAGGTCATACCAACAACACAGAATCAGTGTCATCTCCTTTTTTCTATTGATTATGTGAGGCCTAGCCAGAATATGGCATTGGCTCATAACCGGGCTGCTCAGAGAAAGGAAGGCTCCCTAGATCATGGACAGGGGAGTGGGGTGTGAGTGGGATCAATAGGGATAGGCAGGCAGGCAGAGGTCAGCGGGGAGAGGTGATTAGCAGCAGAGGATGAAGGGTGAGGGGAAGTGGTCGGGCTCCAGTTGGTGAAGCCGCGAGAGAACTATGAGAGAGAAGCATATCACAAGTGAGGGGACCCACCATATGGCAAGAAAGAGGGATGCCAGGAAGTCCAGAATATGCAGCTCAGCTCCTGGCAGCCGTGAAGTGAGGCATTCCATCGGGTGGTGAGTTTCCATGAGAACAGCGGCACATGCAGCAGTGACAGGAAATGTCCGATAATACTCCTGCAGTGGGCTCCCTTCTTTGTGGCAGCAATGTGGTCTCAGGGTCTGGCTAAGGTTCAGGGCTGCAGTGGCTACCAGTATTGCAGCAGTGGTGCGGCAGGATGATCTTTATTTGGTATTGGCCGTGGCGGCTGGGGGGCTGCAGGGTCATATGATTTGGTGGCACTGAGAGTCAGGACACAGCTGCTGCTTGCATCGTCAGCTGCTGAAGCATTGTGATCCGGCTGCCCCCTCCCCCTGCCCCCAGGTCCACCAGGGTTCACAAGCAGGGCTCAGGGGTATTCGGAGGCAGCAGCAGGCCGGCAGGTAGCAGAAGGGGGATATTGTTTAAAAAAAGAAAAGAAAAAGGAGAAGAACAGAAGAAGAGACTTTTCCATGAGCCCTGCTCTTCTGGCCATACCATAACAGGAGGTGGAGTCTGTGTGACATCATCAGGAGCCTTAAAGTGGCAGCAGATTGGTGCCAAGAAAGGCAAACAAGGAGAACAAGGGACAAAGGCAAGGTAGTAAAGGAAAAAGAAAACGCATGCATGGTGAGAAGGGGGGAAAAATGGCAGACTTCAACCATAGCGGCTTAGAAGGGCAGGTCAACAGAGCCAAGCAGGGTCATGGAGGTGCAGTGGAAAACACAGGAGAAGTAAAGCAAGCAGAGCAGCAGGAACAGGTGAGCAGAGGTAGAAGTAGAGATAGTCAAGGGAAGAGGGAACTGCAGAACCAAGACAAAAAGCCACAGCAGAAAGAAAGCATAATTGCACTGATTGACAGGTCCTGCGCAGGATACAGAGGAACAAAGTAGCAGCGGGAATTCAGAAGAAGCTGGGAGTCAGGACCCGGTGTACAGGGTGAGAGTCATGGTAGCAGTCCATGCAGGATCTCATAAGTAACCTGAAGGAGCCTCAGAGCACTCCATAGGATCAACGGAGCATAGCAGCAATCCAGATGCTCCCATGCACAGATGACAGACTGGCACCACCCAATGAACAGAAGGGTGAGTAACAAGCTATTGGGTGGGACACAACAAACACTGGGGGGAACAAACAGAAGTGGGTGACAAAAGAGGGCTTATTGGTGAGGCGAGGGTAGGAGTTTAAGGAAAGGGGGAGGATATAGACACCAGGGAGGAAGGGGCTACAGAGGCAAAGCATGCAGGGGGTTTAGAAGGAGTCATGGGAAGCTGCTACAGCAGCATGGCAAGTATGGAGGGTGGAGAAATAGGTGCAGGAGATAACCAGTTGAGTATTATGGGTATGCAGATGTTAGCTGAAAATAATGTGGGTCAAGAAAGAGCACAAGCACCTGTGGACAAGCAAGGGGGCCAGAGTTAGGATCCTCCCAACGGTGAGCTTAGTGATAGTGCAACTTCTGTCCCCAAAGAAGAAACAACAAAAGTGGTGGGGGGCAAAGCAATGGGCCCTCGGGAAAGGGATGGCATCTTGGTCTGCAAAGTAAAACCAACAAAGTATATTTGCACTATGAGTCCATTAGATAGCCATATATCAATGATCACAAAGGACAAAATCTGGAAAGGTGAGTATGTTGACATATTTTTATTGCTGGTAAAGTAGAATGAACACAGATTGCTAGGGTAAATGCAAACTGGTCAGCAAATGAGTAGACAGCAGACTAAAAGCCATAGCAAATTAGTGTGCTGCCTTCCGGATATTAGCGAGTATAGTCTGAGAACATCACACTAACGAATGCCGGGCCTGTTTAAGTATATGAAGCATATAGAGTTGGGGAAACAACATGGTTAGATAATAATGAGCAGTTCGACAGAAACATGTCAGGGAATAAAGTGCTTGGCTGTGATAGGAAGGACATTGATCCATGGATCGGTCTAATGACCCAGGGCCAAGGAGGGAACAGAACAGTCACAGGTGGTCAGATGCACTGGCCCAGCAGACAGCAGTGGCACACCCAGTCCTTTCATGGGGAAGGAAAAGCAAGGATATTGGACAGCACAGGACAGCAACATTGACTCAGAGTAGCCGAAGGGGATTCTGTAGACTATGCAACAACGGTTCATGCAGATTTAGTGCAAACTGTAAGTACAGACACAATTAGGAGGAGAGCCTCAGCATTTTTAGGGTAAATGAAGATTTTGGGTGGGCCACAATCCCAATAAGGTTAGATAAATTTAATGGGTTACAACAGATATGAAGGCGATTAGCAAAGTCAGGATTTTTCAAACGTTTTCTCCATCCCTTACAATGGCCCTCCTGAGCCCCAGGCAGCCAGCAACCTAAAGTCAGCAATGGCAAGGGGGTGGGGGGTTAGTGCAGAGAAAGATAGACAAAGAAAAGATTTTGGGTAGAGTAGCAAGGCCCTTCAAGTGCACACCCTTGCCAATTTGATATTTCATCATTGGGTCTAGTCCCGAAGAGGGAGCCAGGAGAATATCAACTCATTCATCACCTGTCATACTTAGATGGGAATTCAGTCAATGATCACCAGGACCAGTCACTATATTCCAATAAGTACAATTTGGTGGACCAGGCACGCAGCCTACTGAGGGCCCATGGCAGGGGGCATGGATGGTGAAGACAAATATCGAATCAGTATTCCTGCTGCTGCCTGTACACCCCAACAGTTTCCATCTCTTGGGGCTTCCAGTTCGATAGTCTCTACTAGTTCGACAAGTGCTTCTTGATGGGCTGCTTGGTATTGTGTACTTATTTTGAGGCGTTTAGCACAGCCTTTTAATGGATAATTGAAAAGGAAATAGGGAAGAATAAGATGATTCATTACTTGGATGATTTTTTTGCTAATAGAAGCGATTGACAGGCCTGCTAGAGCGACTTGGGCATCTTTCAGTTTAAGGCAGCTGAGCTGTGTGTTTCACTGGAAAGGAATAAGACAGAAGGACTCACCCAATGCTTGTCCTTCCTGAGGTTCGAAATTTACACACTCAAAATGGTTACCAGACTTTCAGCCAGGAAGGTATCAGCCCTGTGTGCTGATGGTTTTTATTCCTAGGGCAGTAATGGTAGACAACTGCCAATAGTGCAGCTGCATTTAATGCCAGCTCTTGAGGTGGTGTTAAGTACAACTATTCTATAAGTGATCCTAAGAGTTAGCAAGCAGCAATGTCCCACAGGCTAGCGGTAGGTGGCAGCAACTCCCAGTCTCTTCCCAGAGCCTGCACAGTTCCTGCTCCAATCCACACTAAGTACAGCTCAGTTGTTTTTACCACGGCACTGATTTTAGCAAGGCAGCGAAAATTAACACACCATGCTTATATTTAAATGCCTTCACCATCAAGCTCCCTTGAGCTTTTCAGTTCTCTTGCCAATGTATTGTCCTTTGCGGTCACATTGTTCTCAGAATGCGTTCTTACTGGGTGCACCTTTATTCTGGAAAATACATTTTCAAACACTTCATAACAGGATCTTCTCTATGACCACTCCTAGCATTTGGAATTCCTTACCATATGACTTACATTGTATGTCTGAAATTTTGATATTCCGTCAAACTAAAAACACATTTGTTTCAACAGGCTTTTCCTATAGCTGCTTTATAATGTGAATTCTGGGTAACTAATTTAGTGTTTGGCACAGCAATGATCATTTGTTTTGTTCATAATTTATTTATTTTCATTCTCTTATATACTGTGCTATTATGCATCAGTGCAGTTTATGTTGAACAAACTGAAATTACATTGAACAGGGTATTATAACTTGGAGATAACTATTTTACAGGGAACATGGGCTAAGGAGGGTTAAGTGGCTTGCTGAAGACCACAAGGAGCACCTGTGGGACTAGAAACCCCAGCCCTTCTGGCCCAAGGTTGCTGTCCTCTAGTGGGATTTGAACCCTCAACCTTCCGGTCTGAAGTACCTTGCCCCAACCACTAGGCTACTCCTCCACTTTATGTAGGTTTCTTTGTGATCCATCTAGGTTATAGATCCATCTAGGTTATAGAGCGGAATACACATTTTTAAAATAAATTAAAAAAACACATCTCCATCCCGTCACACATGTACTTCAATACTTAGCTGAACTGTTAATACTTATTGAATTATTTCTCACAATTTCATATATCTATTATTCCTTTCCCTTTGTAACATTAGAAGTTAAGAGTTATTTTGTGTATTCTATGTAATAATACAAGGTTCAGTTAATCTGTAAAACACTTTGATTGGCAGCCGGGTACAATCAGGAGGACCTAATGCTGCATTCCTTCAGGATCGAGGCTGCCACCACAGCCCACACCGTGACTTTTTCAGGGCTAAGCAGATCCAAGAAATTGGGAGATGGACATCAGACAGATACAAATCTTGTATTAGAACCTAAAGGGAGCAAGTGGTTAATGATGTCTTTCATCTCATTTTACCAGGTGTAAAGTGAACCACAGTCTGGATAGTTGGGCAGTTATTCATCTTCTGGGCCAGGAAAAGAGCAATAGGACATTATTATGGCAAGTGTTTAGGCTTCCTCCCAGATATGATAGCATTACAGTGGCTGGGGAAGTAAGGGATACTTTGGGACCAGCTGAGGCTTGCACTCAATAACTGAAGCAAAAGCAGCCGGCAGTCAAACTTCATTTTACTGCACTTGGGTGGCAACCATTTGGTCTCCACAAAAGGCATTGACCTAATCATCTAAATGAAAAAAAAGGCTTGGCTTGGATTCAATCCAAGTTAGGGGCAGGCACCATTTGGACTCAGATTCTCACTGCCTGAAGTGGGCAGCAGCCAGAAGGCCAGAGTGGTTTGAGATGGGGAGTTTTATAAGGGGTCTAGTGGGGTGGTGGTAAAACATGAGGGCATCCTAGCAGGGGCTGCAACCTTATACAGTATAAAGGGAATGGGGTTCATTTGAATGACTGCGTGCTAGATATTTTTAATGTGAACCTGTGTAGGGCTGTCAGTTCAGTGCCCACTGTGGCGTGAATGAGACCATAGACCTCCTGGTGACAGGATCTCGCTGACAAGGAAGGGGATAACATAAATTTTGGAGTCTAGGTGCAAAAGAAAATAAGGGGGCTTAGGTCCGGATGGTCTTATAACAAAAGGGGGCTCAGGTACCTGCTTTGCGGTGCCTGGGCCCAAATGAGGGGAGGTCAGGTATCAGGTATAGGTGTGCCTGGGCTCAGTTAATGCAGAGACCAGCCAAAAATTTGGAGGCCACCCAAGCAGAGTCATCAACATGGACGGACTGTTGGCCAAAGGATAAAGCTCTGTCCGCGGGCCGAGGCAAGGGTGGGTACCAGGCAAAGGGCATTACCGTACCCCCTCAGATTATAGAGTATGATCTTGCTCAAGCATAAAGCATTCTTGGGATCATTGGGTTAAAGTTATTCCTGTTAATTTATTATTGTTGTTGGGCTAATTTTGTGATGTTGTTGGTGTATTTTAAGTGCAAGCTGCGGCCTATTTATCCAACTAATAACGTCAGTTTGGTAAAATAAGGAATGAGTGGTTTTGTGTTGCGGGAGGGGGTGAAAGGGGAGAGGGGAGAGAGGAGAGAGGAGAGAGGAGAGAGGAGGAAGGCGGGGAGCAGCGAGGAAGGCCGGAGAACCCAATGCAGCATGCCCTGGGTTATGCCTCTCCCTATGAACCCTAGCATTTCTTTAGACCTGGCTACCACTGTATTATACCATTTTACTACTCTGAGATCATCAGACATGACCACTCTGAAGTGTCTCAGCTGATTCATTCATACCATTATCCTACCTCCTATTCTGTGCTGCCTTGTTGGATTTCTGTGCCTCAAATGCATCATCCTGCACTTTTTCCTGTTTTATTTTAGCTATCAAACATACAGCCACTCCTTGTGCTTTCTTAAATCATTTCTCATTCTCTATACCCTTGGGGTTTCCATCTTTTGCATATCATATTATCATTTGCTAAAGCCATCTTTTTCCATTAACGTCTCTCCACTATCACTCTTGACGATACTGAACAGAATTGGCCTCAGGGCAGATCCCTAGGGCACTCCACTACTTATACTCAGAAATGATAGTAATCTATTTTCTAGCAAATCTTTTAACACAACTTTATCTTCCTTTCTTGTCATGCTATTGTTCATGGGGAACTATTTCTGTACTAAATATTAAAGAGTCAATTATGAAAAAAAAAATTACAGAATTCCTATCTCAAGGTTAGAATTACTAACGTAATGGAGTTGAATTAGTGCATTCATGTGCATTAACACTGTTAACATGTATTATTTTACCACAGATCTCCTTTTATGCACTAATAATGTGTTAAAGATGTTAGTGCTTGCTAATGCTGTGGAATTCATCAGTGCAGAGCTGGCCCTAGAGCCAGAGCAGAATACTGAGTACCCTAGACAAAACTGCAGCCTTATGCAACCTGTTCCACTGAGATTTTGATATTTAAACTCAACCGTTGTGATCATCTGAACACCATCTTTCCAACAACAATCCTGTAAAAATGCACAATTGGAGTGGGGAAGTAGCCTAGTGGTTAGAGCACTGGGAACCAAGCAACCAGAGTTCAATTCCCACTTGCGCTCCTTGTAACCTTGGGCAAGTCACCTAACCCTCAGAAAAATACAGGTTATTAACATCCCTGTTTAATGTACTTTGCCAGATTTAAGTTGCAATGTAAACTGCTTTAGCTGAAATGATATAGGGGTACAAAAAACCTGTTAAATTAAATCCTACTTTCAAATATTAAACTTTGCTATGCATGTATACATGTGTTGCCCTTCCTACATGTAAAAAAAGAGTGTGCTGACAGCTCTTTCAGTTTATCGTGCTGTGAGAACCTATTACTTTGTTTTGACTGCTAATGATCTTTGCTACCCCTCAGAAGCTCCCGTCCTAGCCGATCGCCTAGTCTTGTCTGATGATTGGGCCAGTCCTGTGTCAGTAAATCTAGCCTCTAGCTAGCCAAAATTTGACTGGCTAAGTTAAGCTGATTTTCAGTTGTGTCTAGTCAATTATGTATTTAGAAGAAAATCAATGTAAATCTGACCAGCTAAAACTTAGCTGGCTAGGCCTGGACTGCTAAAAAGTGGCCACTTACTTAGGGGTCTAGTTACTAAGGTACAGTAAAGTTAATGCATGTTAATGTACCATTAATGTGCATTATTAGTAACCAGGTCTTGTTGAATCTGCTGCTGAATGGAACAGGGGAAATGTCTTTATCTATGATCAGCCCTTTCTTGCAATTTGTTAATACAATTGCCTCGTCCTTTGTCTCATACTCACTATCTCAGCCATTAAGAGGCCTCTGAAACTTGCCCATGTTGAGTGGAGAGGATAACAAACACCTCCTCTTGCCTTAGCATCCAGCAGCTTTTTCACAAAAGTTTTATAATCACACAGTAATTGCTGGTTTACTTTGTCTCATCTTTGAGGTTATGATATGATACCTCCTTGATAGATAGCATGCAATCATTGCTAATTTGTGATAAGTCGCTTATAAAAGATTTCTGATGAGATTTGCTTACCATTTTGTTCTTCTCTATACAGCTTTTCAAAAATCCCTATGTTAGTCCATCTGTTATGATTTTTAATGTCATCACATTTTATTCAGACTGGTATTTTGTACTGTCAAATTAATTACTGCCTTGCCTCTTGGCAACAAATTCTTGTCCAAGTTGCTGGCAGATTCTCCCTTTCATTTCTTTTTGTAAGGTCTCTTTGCAGTATTTCTTTTGAGCTTCCTAATGTGCTCAATGAGCCAATTGTCTTGATCTGAAAACCAGATTTTTCTGCCCAGAATAATTTTCAATTATTAAATTGAATCTTTTTTTTTTCTCAAATTTCTGGTACTTCTACCTGACTGTAACAAGATAGTTGTACTTTAATTCCAGCTCTCTTGGGGCCATTTTACTAAAATGCACTACACAGATAGCATGCCAATCAGTGCGCTGTTGGCACACAAACATAGTATCTGTTACCACTTTAGCATGACAGTCACCATGAGTGGAGGAGTGGCGTAGTGGTTGGGGCAAGGTACTTCAGGCCAGAAAGTTGGGAGTTCAAATCCCACTAGAGGACAGCAACCTTGGGCCAGAAGGACTGGGGTTCCTAGTCCCACAGGTGCTCCTTGAGGTCTTGGGCAAGCAACGTAACCCTCCATAGCCTATGTTCCCTGTAAAATAGTTATCTCCAAGTTATAATGCCCTGTCAATGTAAACTGTACTGATGCAGAATAGTGTGGTATATAAGAGAATGTAAATAATAAAAATGTTAACTGAATGCCCTTTTAAGGGGGTAAGAAATAGACAGAAAGTGGATGTGTCCTGCAAAGAGCAGTTAGCACGCAGGACAATATTGTGTGCTTTCACTTGTGCAGTTAATGGAGCTGCACTTAATGTCACCTCTTGAGGTGTCAGTAAGTACAGCCATCCAGTCCTGATGCACCTATCACATGGTAGTGCCTCAGTGTCATCACTGATCCCTCCCATCTGATAGGCCTGATATCACTCAATGACCCACAGCCTCTATCCTCAACCTCAACACTCCTGGCATGTAATATACACATCACCCCTCCCTGATCCCCAGTACAACAGGCCAACATCATTCAGTGCTCTGATCTCTCAATCTCCCCAAACTAACATCTAGAAAAAATACTTTTCACATCCCTGGACTCTCAGTCCCTGAAATCCCTGTTGGCTCTTACCAGTGGTCCCTGGTGTCTAGTGGGAATAAAAGAATGAGTGGTATGGCTGCACAGGACACAAGTACAAAAGGAGGCACTGATATCATCACTGGGCTTCCAAGAAGCTAAAAAAGGTGAGCTCCTGTACATAGATTGTGTGTGTGTGTGTGGGGGGGGGGGGGGGGCGCAGTTTCATGAGTCACACAGGGCACATTTCTATCTTGCTGCAGTCCTGCCTGTGCCATTAGAGTTCCAAGTTCAAAATGGCAGCTTTGATGCCTAGTGATAATTTCACAGTACTACGGCTAGGGATTAGAGTTGACATTTTGAATCAAAGAGTCCAACAGGAGTGATTAGTGATCACTCCTCCTCCTCAATATACACCAGGAACTGCTGGCAAGAGCCGTCAGGGAATGGTGGAGCTTTGGAGTTCTGGTAGGTGACGATCATTTGTTTCAGATGTTAGGGGTTGGAGGATGCTGGATGGGGGCATTAATCAATATTGGCCTCTTGGGTGGGACATGTGTATTACATGTCAGGGGTTGGAAATCACGATGAGGTGTGTATTACATCTTAGGAGTATCAGACGATGGGATCCTGGGGTGAAGGGTTTATATTACTTGTTGGAGAACATGTCAGGGGGACTGGGCAATGTGATCCAAGCACTGGCTGGGTTAGGATGCCTAGTCACTTGTACATTGCCAATAACACAGCTGTAACAGCTCTATCAGCAATGAACTTTTAACTTATGTTAAATGTCTGCTTTACACAGGAGCTTTTCAGGTAGCTAATGGTCATTTACCCACATGTTATCACACAGGCTTTGCACTTATTGTTGTTGTTAAGTGCAAAGTGTTGTTGTGTAAGTTGTTGTCGAGGCAGTGTCAACTCATAGCAACCCTCTGGATAGTTGTCCTAAACTGCATTCAGTCTTCAGTCAGGCGGCTCATTGCAGACAAAGTAGCACCAATAGCTGCTGTTATTGTATCGATCCATCTCATTGCTGGCCTTTCTGTTTTGCGTTGACCTTCTACCTCACCAAGCATTATGTCTTTCTGTAATGATCTCTCTCTTTGCATGATGTGTCCAAAGTATGAAAGTTGAAGTCTTGTCATCTGAGCTTCTAAAGAAAGCTTAGATTTGATCTCCTCTATGTTTATGCTTATTGAACACTTGCTATACCACACCTTTCTTACATCAAAGTGGTTTACAATACAAAATTAAAAAGAAAAAAAAAGAGAAAGGCCGAGGCCTAAAAGGAAAAGGAACTACTTTAGTATGACAGGATAGCTAGAAGACATAGATACCATACAGGAGGGGGGACTGGTTTGTTCTTCGGACAGTCCATGTTATACACAGTATTCGTCGCCAGCACCATAATTCAAATGCATTGATTTTCTTCCTGTCCATCTTTTTCACTGCCCAACTTTAGCATCCATATGACGTTATCAAAAATATCATGTATTGAACAAGTCAAATCTTTGTATGGAGAGAGACATCTCTGCTCTTGAGAATCTTGTCTAATTCCTTCATAGCCATTCTGCCAAGAGCAATGCATAATCAGATTTCTTGACTGCTAGTTGTTTCTTTATTGATAGTTGATCCATCAACGATGAACTGATTGATTTTGCCATTTGTCAGGATCTTTGTTTTCTTTACATTAAGGTGCAGGCCCATTTTAAGATCTTGAGAAGCAAATGTTTCAGATCATCTTTACTTTCAGCTAGTAATGTGGATTGTTGCAGCCCATAGCGAAGGTTGTAGATGAATGTTACACCAATCTTCACACCTTGGTTGCCTTCATACAGTCCTGCTTCTCTGATGATTTCTTCTGCATATAAATTAAAGAGGTAGTGGGAAAGTATGCAGCCTTGAAGTACACCTTTGCTGATTTTAACCCATTCTGTGTCTCCTTGTTTTGTTCAAACTGTTGCTTCTTGATCAATGTAAAGGTTGTGCAAGAGAATGATCAGGTGTTCTGATATACCCATGCTTCTTAATTTGGTCCAGAGTTTCTCATGGTTTACACAGTCAAAAGCCTTACTGTAGTCAATAAAACACACATAGATATCCTTTTGGTATTCTTTAGTCTTCTCAAGCATCCATTTCACATCTGCGTTGATGTCTCTTATTCTTCGCCATTTCCTGAATTCTGCTTGCACTTCAGGCAGTTCTCGTTCCAGGTATGGTTGTAGTTTCTACTGAATAATCTTGAATAGAATCTTGCTGGCATGTGGGATCAGAGCGAATGTACATAATTTCCACAGTCAGTTGGATCACTTTTTTTTAGTACTGTTATAAACACAGATCTTTTCCAGTCAATTGGCCATGATGTGGTCTTCCAAATTTCCTGTCAGAGCTTTGTAAGTATGATAACAGTTGCATCAGATTGCTGTAAAACTTCAATGGAAATGCCATCAATGCTGATGCTTTGTTCTTTGATAAGGCTTTCAAAGCTGCTTCAACTTCTTCTTTCACCATAAATGGTTCCATATCATAAAGTAGAGGTTGAAACAGCTGTTGGTGCACTTGATCTTTATCATATGACTCTGTATATACTTTCCGCCTTTTCTTGATCTTCTCAGCATCATTTGACATTGATCCTTGAGCATCCTGTAACATTCCATTTCAAGGCTGGAATTTTTTATTTAATTCTTGTAGCTTTAGGAAAGCCAATCTTGTTCTTCCTCTAACAGTTTCTGCTTCTATTTCCTTGCATGCATCATTGTAGTACTTCTCCATGTCTTGTCTAGCTGCACGTTGGAAATCTGAGTTCTGCGATTGCCTCTATTTCTCCTCTGGCTTCTCTGCATTTCTGGGCAATTTTCTGAGTTTCTTCGGTCATCTATTTTGGCCATTTTTGTTTTTTCACCTTTTGTAGAGACTTCTCACTTTCTTCCAACACAACCTTCTTGATGTCATTTGTATCCAACACAACCTTCTGGAGCTCTGTCATTTGTATCTAGAGCAGCAAATCAATTTTGTAGCCAGTCTTTTAATTCCAGTGATATATTTTGCTACATTTTATGAGTGGCTTGTTCTTTTTCAGCTTCAGCTTGATTTCACATACTTGTCTTTGTTAAGAACATAAGAACATAAGATATGCCATACTGGGTCAGACCAAGGTCCATCAAGCCCAGTATTCTGTTTCCAACAGTGGCCAATCTAGGTCATATGTACCCAGCAGTTTCCCCAAGGGACACAGGTTCCACAATGCTTGTATTGGGTCAAGCATTGATATCCTGGGTCCCTTCTTAATAATGGTTTATGGACCTTTCCTCCAGGAACTTGTCCAAACCTTTTTTAAACCCAGCTACACTAACAGCCTTTACTACATCCTCCGGTAACAAATTCCAGAGTTTGATTACACGTTGAGTGAAAAAATATTTTCTTTTATTAGTCTTAAATAGTTTACCCTGTAGCTTCATTGCATGTCCCCTAGTCTTTTCTTGGATTTTATGCAATGGTGGGCCCTCTAGTAAATAACATGTGTTAAAATGGCATTAGCACACACTGTTAATAAATCCTCTACACAGAAGAGGAAAAAAGTGTCAATGGTATTCTTTTGATGCTGCCATTAATTTTCCCTGATCTATTTTGAACTGGCTAAGTTCCCACTGAGAAAAAGTTTTGATACAAAACAATGAGCAATTTCCTGAGTTCTAATAAAAGCGTTAGCCTGTTTACATGGTGGTTGGGTTTCTAACCTACTTAATAATCTCAAACAACATTTTAGGTTGACCTCATGCCACAGACATTTAGGAGAAAAAATATTTGTTTTTCATCTTTGATCTTCAGATCATATGCCCCGAGGTGTTGATGTTATAGAGCTTTTCCATTGTTGTCTTCCACAGATATAGTCAATTTGATTTTTTACAATCCATTGGGTGAAATTCATGTGTACAGTGGTCGCTTGTGTTGTTGGAAGAAGGTATTTGAGAAGAATAGATCGTTGGTCTTGCAGAATTCTATCAGTCTTTCTCCAGCTTCATTTCTGTTGCCAAGTCCATATTTTCCAACCATTTTGCCTTCTTTGTTGCCAGCATTTGCATTCCAGTCACACATGACTATCAGGATATCCTGTTTGCATGTTCTGTCATTTTCAGCTTGCAATTGTTTGTAGAATTCATCAATTTCATCCTTTTCTGCAGCAGTTGGGGCATATAATTGAACTATAGTTGTGTTGGTGGCCATTCCTCATAAATGAATAGAAATTAGGTGTTCATTGATTTCTTTGTAGTTCATTACAGTTCTTGCAAGTTTCTTCTTAATTATAAATGCAACACCATTTTCTTCTTTCATTTCCAGCATAGTAGATCATGTGATCATCAGATGTAAAGTGCCTGATGCCAGCCAATTTCAGTTCGCTGACACCCAACAGATCAAGTTGTATACGTTCTATTTCATTCTTGACCACTTCCAACTTCCCTTGGATCATGCTTTGTATGTTCCATGTCCTAATACATGACATCTTTGCAGCTTCTAACTCTCATTGCATGTGCAGCTACATCAGCAGTTAGACATCCCAAGGATTTGCATCCAACCACTTCGTACATGCTGGCTTTACTATGAAAAGTCTTCAGCTCTTCCCCAGTAGCCAGTTGAGTGCCTTCTGACATGGGGGTCCCATCTTCCTGCACTATAGTGCAATTTGTTTTGTTGTGACTATCCATTGGGTTTTCGTGGCAAGATTTGGAAGTAGATTGCCAGGCCTTTCTTCCACGCAGTTTAATTCTAGTGTTATTGCCATTGTCACAGAAATTTGATTCTCTGCCACCAACACTGTCCCATTCTGCTGCTGCCCAAATGGCTGAGACCTCTCCATCTTGGGAGACCCTGCCAGTAGTTAAGTTACTGATAGCTTAGCCCTCAGCATCACTAATTCACACACATGCTGCGAACCAAGTGAGGGGCAGTTACTATATGTAATATGTATTAAGTGCAAAAAAACAAGCACACTTTAGTAAAAGGTCCTCTTTGTCTTATTTATAATATTTTCTATTTTTTGTGGTTTTAATCATCAGTTCTCCTGTCAAAAACTTTAGTAACTTTTGCTGATATAGGTTTGCTGTCTTGATATTGGGTTTAATTTAGTTTTTAAGGAGACGCCCATGGAGCTCTGTGTGTTAGGCTGGCTATGAATCAACAGAAATCTCAAATGAATACAGTATTTCAAGTAAATTGGATACATTAATAGTGTTTCCTAATTTCTGGTGCAATTCTTCACTGGAAGACCCAGGTGTCCCAAGACTTACTGTTCATATCATTTTTTAAATTTGTACAAGGCATCAAATCAACTTGCATGTTACTTTCTATTTTTAATGAATTGGTTCTTCCCCCTTTTGAGTATCTTTAATTGAGACAGTTGCAGAAGATTTTCTGTTAATTTTGGTGATGCATTTAGGCTCCATTTTTTGATGAAGTTTATTTTAATGATCTCATAGGATGAAGACTTGAATTAAAAATAATAAGGTACAAACTTGGGTCACTACACAGCAGTATGCACTAGCAGAGAGAAAGGTTCCTGGCATATATGACAAACCCAAGTAATCAGAAGATCTTGTCAACTCATACGCTCCTGTGGTGCTCTCTGGTCTATTGCAGCAAAATGTTCTATTTCCAAGACACTCTAAACCTTAAGGTATATCATCCCTGCTGTTCTGTGCTGCAAGCAGAAGTAAAAAAGACACGAGAGTGCTACATGTTAAGTTGTGACGCTTGTTTTCATTTTTCTTTTGTATCTATCTAACAAGCAGGTCAAAACAAAGGCGTGGAGTTCTGATTCCTTCCTGAATATGAGAACAAAGTGGCAGAAGTTGTTATAAGGTTATAAATTTGCAATGAAAATTTATTTTAAAGGTACAATGTTCTCTAGGGGTAATTTTATAACAGGGTGGCTATAAAAACATCTACAAAAAGTATCTATTTTATGCTTATTTCATAAAGGCCACCTTCGGTGATCCAAAACCAGGTATCTAGTCATATGAGATACATATATATAAAGATAGCAGTCTCAAAATTCTAATTGACTATACAGTATATATCGGGCACATGCTTATAAATTCTTATGCATCCATTCATATTCATTGTGGGAATCCTGCAATCCTGACTGGCTGGGTGTACCCCAAGGACTAGGTTGAGAATCAACTGCTCTAACTCAAAGGCATCTCACTTAATCTCTGCATTCATCCTCTGTAGTGTAACAAAATTCAATTGAAAAATCAAAAGCTGCTTTCTGTAATTTAATAATTCTTCATGATCCTCCCCAACTTGCTAATTTTGCTTCGTACTATCAATAACCTATGTCAAATCAGAGAACTGATGTATCTGCTGCATACAATGCTTAGCTTTAGGAGCTGAATATATTCCACTGTTCAAAGAACTATGGCAGGGCATATTTAGAGGCAGCGTCCAGCATTATTAAAATGGATGGCTGTTGCTGCTTTAAATTATGCCCATACGAGATGCCAGAGCCACATCTGGACAGCGGCACGGAATATCCAGTATGCCCAAATAATGATTTAACTATCCAGTCATGGTTATATTCAGCCGCTAACTTGATAGCTAAACTGGCTAAAGCTAGGTATGTTATTTTTGGCCTAACTTTAGCTGGTTTAACAAGTTAGTAGCTGACTATTGCCACTGACCAGCTAATCCCACGCTCCATTCCCGGGATGCCCCGGTGCTAAATGGTTAGTATTGGGGCATTCAGCTGAGCTAAGAGGGGATACTCAGCAGTACAAACTGGGTAAGTGCCACTGAATATCCCGCTCAGTGGGATTAACATGGTTAAGAGGTCTGCTAATTACGTTAATCCTTTTGCACATGTACCCACAGAGTTCATTCTAACATAAGCATAATGGCGTGTTTAGATGCCCCATGCAAAATTAACTAATATGATATATTATTATGTAGATCACAAAATCAGATTCACATGATGTCCATGATCATGCCCTGAATACATGCCTATCACACAAATGTTGCCAGCTCTGTGCCTCCAAGGTTTGCATATAGAAATTGTAATGGCCACAGCTGTAATGTTCTCTTTGCAGTTTCAGCTTTACATGACTTCACAATGGAAGCCAAAGGAGTCACATAGTCTTCAATAGTATTTCCCAATCACAGGCTGTTGTTCAAAACTTTCATGCAATGATAGAAATGGCAAGGCTGCTGGAAAGATGCCCCTATTGAAAAGCAAAGTGTCCAAAAAGGTTAGTTCCCAATCTCACCCTTACTTCCATTTTTGTGTAGAAGGGCCACATGCACCCTTCTGCAGCCCTCTGGGACCACTCCTGATTCTAAAGAAACATTGAAAATGTCAGACAGCATTACTGCTAGAACTTCCTTAAATTCCTTCAATACTCTTCGATGTATCCCATCTGGCCCCATCACCTTGTCTACTTTTAGTTTAGCTAGCTTCTCATAAACAGTCTTCTGAAATTGTTCAAGATCCACCTCACTTCTCTTTCTATTTGATTGTGAAGGTTATAGGAGAAAAATATTGCAGCATAAAAGCTTTGCCTAAGAACAGAAAAAGATCCCCTTCTGTAAACAGCTACAAAAATAAATTAGTAGCAAAGGAGCAAAAAATGTTAACTAATAAAAATAAAAATAGCCTCCTTTCTTAAGGCTGAGAATTTGTATTAAGAACCCCAGAATTACCTTGCTGGAAATGGAGCCCCTCTAGGAATGGCAGTGCTTGCTAGGTAATGTAGACTTTTATACAGGACTCCACAACTAACTCAACTAAGCACATAACCGAGGCAGCTCGGACCCGGTGCTCCCCTTGCCCAATGCCCCCCCCCCCTTTGCCTATGAAATTACAACAGACCACGAATTGGGAATTAACTGGTCTCAGCTTTATTAACTTATATAACAGTCCAGAACATTTCTGTTACAACATCAACTTTGTGATAACCCAACCAGCGAAACGGGCCTTCTCCCGACGTGCTATTAGCAATATGACCCCGTCCCACTACCGCTGCGGCTGAGCCAGTGGCAAACTTCCAACCCCCCTTTTACCTGGCCTCGCCATATTACTAGCAAAAACCGGCCGGGGGTTATCCTGGTTGGGGGCAACTGACCCCCGCCCCAATTATAGTTTAAGTCTCCCGGACCCCGGAAACCTCCGGGATCCTGCCACTAGGTGCAGTAGACTTTACCATCCCTGCGCTGCCCCCCCCCCCCGAGACCAAGCTGTGAACAGTGACCTTCCCGTTGCACAGTCCATTCTAAAGCCTCCTACCAATCGTTGAGCAGCAAGTCCATACCAACTGGGGATAGGTGCACCCCATCTTGTCGATACAACCCCCCACAATCCACCTCCACCCAGGCATGCAAAATCTGATAGCCCCCATGCTCGCTGACCCAACGACAAATCTGATGATTAATCTTCATCAGGCCGTGAGACCAACGCCGCTGGTACCAGCAGGCAGACCTTGGAATGATATCGGACCATAACAGAATCACCTCATGAAACATCCAAAGAACCTCTGCCAAGTCCTTTGCCGCTCTGATCAGCTGTTTACATGTCCAGGAGATCAGATCGTTACCACCCAAGTGCAGGAATATCACAGCTGGCTCGTTCCTCACCCACCTGTGGTGCTGAAGCAAAGGCAATAACTGTGGCCACCAAAGCCCACGCTCACCCAGCCATAGGATGGACACCACACCCGGGTCGAGGCCCAAATTCTGCCCTAACAGCCACACTGCTGCCTGCTATCCCTCCCAGTGCACAAATGAAAGGCCGATCATCCAACAGCCGGGAGGACACCGCCCACCATCTGAAAAATAAATAAACAGTTAACCACCGGTGGACAGCTAACCTCCCCATCATAATCACACATAACCCCTAAAGGCCTGCGAGTGCCATCTGCCGATGCATTGTATCTCCACATCTGGCAGCCCCGCCACCGCTGCACTGGTAGCCGCTCCGATATGGAAGGAATGTGGAGCAAACTGGCGTGGATCCTCACCTACATTCTTCAGAACCATCCGTAATACAGCCGCCACCTGGAAACGTGTCAGCCAGTGAGAATCCGCATGCCGGAAAAACAACCTGCCCTCTGCCGGGCGTACACTCACGTACTCTCTCACTGCAGTCACCAGGCATGTAGGCAGGTTAACAACCTCCTTCAGCACCACCCACAGCCCCTTACCCTGCTGATCCATCTTCGATCTGACAACCTCACCCTCAGCTGCCCTCTTCTGACCAACACGTGCTTGCTCCACATGGCACCACTACCTTCAAACAGGCTGGAGTTAGCCACCAACTCCCCCATTCGAAAAGCATCAAAGAAGGCCAGACAAAAAAACTGCCTGGAAAAGCATGGCCTCGTATTGGGACACTGCTACCCCGGGTAATGCTGCACAAAGTCTAACGAGCAACTTGGGCGTAATTGGCAGCCTGGTGTCGACAGAGGTAGGTCGGGCCCATTCACACCCTTGTAGCAGCCTTCGGGCCAAAACTCCCAGTGCTGAGTAGCCCCATCCCGCTGCTCTCGCAAAGAAGGTAAAGCCCACCAGCTGACTCCACACCAATGCCCTAGACACACCACTCCCTTTCGCGTATACTACGTACTGTCCCATCAAACTTTCAGAGTTGAGGCCTGGCTGCCAACCTCGGGACAACAGGAATTCGACCACTTTATCACATCCCCTCTGATAGGCCGTCCATGTTGCAACAGACACCGAACTATGCAGCAGATTCACCATCTCCGCAGACCAACTTGCCATAATTGCTCGGGAACCACCAATCCCACGGCGTCCGCTTCTGGTGCCAGGGTCTGGAACAGCTCCCACTTGAAACAAGAAAGTGCATCCGCAATTTTATTAGTACAGCCTGGTAAATGCCTGGCCTTGACCCATGCATTCAACTGCAGATAAACTAACACTACTTCCCTCATCAGTGCCGCTACGCGAACGCAACGTGGAGTATAACGATTCACCACACTGACCACTGCCTCATTGTCACACAGCCAAAGCAATTTCTGATTCCAAAGCCTATTGGGCCACAAATGCAACACTACCAAAATGGGAAACAGCTTCCCCAAAATAAATGCCCAGCCCTGCACCACCAGCTGCGTCTGTGTACAGCTGTAACTCCGTGCTAGACGTCTCGGGCTCCATCATGACCGATATCCCATTAAAACCCTCCAATAATTTGTCCCATACCCTCAAGTCTGCCTTCAGAACCCTTGACATCCTGATGCGGTGATGTGGCTGCTGTACTCCTGCTGTAGCAGCCACTAATTGCCGCAAAAACACCAGGCCCATCGGGATGACTCTGTATGCAAAATTCAAGGGACCCAGCAAGACCTGCAACTCCCGTAATGTCAACTTCACTGAAGCCAATGCACTAGCCACCAACACTCGCAACTTCACCACCTTTTCCTTGAGAAGACACGCAACCATGTCGATCGAATCCAGCTCCACACCAAGAAAGGTAATTCTCGTTGCCGGACCTTCCGTCTTACCCACTGCCAGTGGTAGCCCCCATACATTGGCCAAGTCCACGAAGCCTTGCAATAGCTGCTGGCAATCGTCAGACTGTGCCGCACTGACGAAAATAAAGTCATCCAAATAATGCACCACGTGCGCACAACCAACTTTCTGCACCAGCGCCCAATGCAAAAACGAACTAAACTTTTCAAAATAGGCACACAAAATGGAGCACCACATTGACATACATTTATCCACATAGAACTCATCTTCAAAGCAAAAACCTAACAAGTGAAATGCTGCCGGGTGCACTGGCAGCAAACGAAAGGCAGACTCAACGTCAACATTCACCATCTACGCACCTGAACCACATTTCCTAACTAAATCCGAAGCCTCATCAAAGGAAGCGTAGCACACCGAGCACAATTCCCTCGGGATGTGATCATTCACAGATGACCCCCACAGGAATGACAAGTTGTGTATCAAACAAAACTTCCCCTGTTCCTTCTTAGGCACTACCCTCAATGGAGAAACCACCAAATTCGCGAACGGCTGATCCTCGAAAGGACCTGCAATTCTCCCCATGCTCAATTCCACCGCCAACTTGTCCCGCACCACGGCTGAAAAACGCCGAACCAAAGGGGAATTTTGTGCCCGCTTTCCTAACACAGTCCCCTGAACCGGGATGACGCAACCAAATTGAAATCCCAATTCCAGCGTCTCCCTATCTTTCTTCTGCGGATAGCGCCATAACCAATACTTTATCGCATCCCAACGTATTGGTGTCGGCGCCAACCCAGACACATCCGCATTACTTGGGAGCCGTTGAGGCCACCCCTGCGGCCCCTTTTTTAATACATTTACTTGCGGAGTGTCCCCCACTACAAACCGAGCACACGTGTCAGAACTTACAGTCGGGAAATGGACATGAGGACTTGTTGAAGTGCCAACAAATGTCCCTTGAACTTCCTCCCCCCACTCTTTGCAGAGGCCCCCCCTGCCCGAAAGGGATGACCCAACCCAGCAGTATTCCTGGCCCCACCTTTTGAACCACCTGCCCCCGCCATAACCGACATTTGCGTCAAGCATAGGTTGATGTCCTGTGTACCCCACAACAGCACTTTGCTCTCCTCCATTTTGTCCCTGAACTTCTCATCATAGTTCAGCCATGCCCACCCTTCATTGGTCTAGGCCGCCTAAAAAATAAAGTCTGCACATGGCAATAACATTCCGTAATCCTCGGGACATTGATGACCCCAAACGCTCGCCAACCACAAAAAGGCTCTTGTCGAATTTACCACTGACCGCGACACTTTTCTGAACCAACCCACCTTCTCATCCTCCTTTCACTTCTTCCTCCTCTCGCCTGACCGCTTCCTGTCCTCCAATAAGCGGAAAATGTCTATGTACCGCCGTTTCCTGATTTTTCAACGCAGATGCCTTGGAACCCCTTCCCACAGCTCTGAGAAGGACACCAATATAGGTGAGCCCTTTCCCCCCATGCTCGCAGTCTGTACCCTGCCTTCCCCTCCCCCCATGCTCTCTGCTCCTGACAAGGATGATGAGGAATCGTATACTGATGAAGAGGAGGACCCAGGGCCATGGCGCTGCCTGCATGCATTCTTCTTCTTCCGCTTTGCCTTTGCTCCTTCCCTCCTTGCACACTAACCTGCCCAGCCCCCTCCCCCCACTGTGCCATTGGCTCACCTGCCACCGCCGCATCCAGAGCCTGCACCACCGTGGCATGGCCGCTGGCTCCTGCCGCTCCGTTCCACGCTGCTGGAGCCCTCCATCATCCGTGTTGTCAGTCTCCGGCCGCTGAATGTGCCTTGCCATCGCTCCCGCTTCCATGCTCCATGGTCCCGTCTGTCCTCCTATTTCTTGCCCTGCATGTTGAAACATTGTCGGATCCTGTGAAGGTAGAACAGAAAACGCAGAGGAAGGGGGGACCAAAGTATGCCATGCTGGCTGCCACACCCCCAACCACTCCCCTCTGGATGAACCTTGCCCCCCGCCAACCCAGTGCTCCCAGGACACCAGGGCCCCAGGTGCCTGCAACACCCCTTGCCCTCCCAGCCTTCCCATGGAGACAGTACCCCCAGCCCCACCATGTGCCCCCTGCCATGGCATGACCTAGCTGCCAACCCCCTGTCCCTCACCCCACTGCCCCACACTGCCCCTAACCTGGCCAGCCACCCCTCCCCCATGCCTGCGTTTCCACCTGCCCCGCAAACGCCAGACTCCAGGTCAAAACCTGCATCTGCGGGAACTATTCCACCGCTGGGTTCACTTTCCCTATTTGGAAACCTTAACTCACCCCCTTTCATTCCTGACACCCCCACCCCAGGCTCACTGGAACCCCTACATGAGGGCCTCCCCCTGCAAGTCCCGGATCATGCTGCAGCACCCCCCTTCCTCTCCTTTCTCTCCCTGTGTGTGTCGTCCCCCTACCCCGAAGCCCGCGGCCCACCTGACCTCCCCCATCTCCCCCCGTACCCCCAGCCTCACTATTGACCCCCCAACCCCTGCTGAGGAAGCCCCACACTCTCACCCGCAGCGCTCACTTCCCTGCCAGACCACTCCCCCAGCTCCGACGAGCAGACATAGCACTGCTCACGATTCACCAATGTATGCTCCCCCCTTCAATTTTCTCTCTTTTTTTGTGGCTATCCCCTTTTAATTCCTTTGTTTCCCCCCCCCCCCCGTACTTGCCTTTCGTTGTGCTGCACCGACAAAAAACAGGACCGGTGCCTCCTGAATTCCACCGCCAGCTCTGCCACTCACAGCGATCCCATCCACTCCTGACCACTCCGCCAAGGCCCATTCACCGCTGCCACAGCCTGAACCCACAGGACAAGCCAGAGGCACAAACCTCTTCTCTCCTTGGCTCAAGCTGGTGAAAGACCTTGCTGCCGCATGCAACGGCACGTGGACCCAATCTCCCTTTTACCCATTGACTCTCCGTACTGCCACTCACCGAAGAGCCAATGAGTTTGAAAAATGCCCTTCCCTCCCCCGTGTTGTGCCGACATCACCGGCCATGCACAGGGTCCACACACTGGGCTGCGTGCCCGGTTACTGAAGGCGTGGACCCTGCTCTGTGGCCTTGGATTTTACTGTAACTAAGAACACTAACAACTCAGTAGTACTAGTTGTCCTCTGAACATGAAGGTTAGAGGACTCTACTACCAATACTATTTATCATTTGTAAAGTGCTACAAGGCTTATACAGTGCTGGTCAAAATACAATGGGGTATGTTTACTAAACCGTCTTAGAGGTATGTTTACTAAACGGCGCTAATGGCGCAGCGGCAGTATTATCGCATGATAAGTGACGTTATCGCGCGATAATGGTGCTTTATCACATGGTAACGTCACTTATCGCGTGATAACGCGCCTGCGGCATTAAGGCACCCTAACGCCGTGAAATCCAGCCCTAAAGGATGGAGGAAGGCTTCCCAGAGGGCAGAGAGAGGGGATCAATGGGTGGAGAGTGGGAGGGGAGAGGCTCCATGCAAATTAACGCTGTGGAATCCGGGTCTTAAAACTAACGCCAGTCAAACCCTGGCATTAAGGCACCTTTGCAGGAAAGAGAAACCATTTATGTCAGCAATGTACAGCAAAGCCAGGGAAACCTAGAAAAAGTGATAGTTGTGATACATGTCCACGGAACAAAAAGGCACAAAAACA
The DNA here is from genome assembly GCA_033557465.1 of Ichthyophis bannanicus. Classification (NCBI taxonomy): domain Eukaryota; kingdom Metazoa; phylum Chordata; class Amphibia; order Gymnophiona; family Ichthyophiidae; genus Ichthyophis; species Ichthyophis bannanicus. Next base: position 265,493,494 of record CM066036.1, read on the forward strand.
CAGAAAATGACCTGAACAAAATTTTAAATCACCATAACCAAGCTGGCCAATAGTGATATTAATAAGAAACATTAAAAAACACTACTGAGAAAGCTAAAAAAAAAAAGATATCATGTCTGGAAGGGTTTATGCTCTGTCCCCCTACAAGGTGAATGATCCCACATTGAAATAGCGCTGATCAGGGTTTTCCCTTTATATTGGGCAGATTTCTTATGGTGTGCTCATGTACCGCAACAGCAGGGTGGGCATGTAGGAAAGGGCAACTGTACAGATGCTGGAAATGGGATACAGAAGGCTGCAGGCAGCACATGCTGTGGTCCAGCTGGGGCACAGTGTGGACTAGGCATATGCCTAGGTGGCACATAGGAATGCTGAAACTGTAGAGCAGCCAGACAGAAAATGATGAGGGCACGAGTGTGTTTCTCACAGTGTCAAAGGGGATAGTACCCAGCAGGTACCCCCAAGGGCACAGAACATTGGCAGACAGTGTTGGGGGGAAGCGTGGATGTCTATGCAGGCACCTCTACCCCAGATCCCACACCATAGGCAGCTGCCTACCGGCACACTGGATGGCCTGAGACTGCGCACCACCAGCACCACCGGCATAATGGCATGTCAGCATGGTGACAGAGAGGTGCTGGTGGCGGAGGGGGCAGTGGCATCTGCCCACAGCAGACCATGGCCTAGTCCCATTTAGGTGGGTGTCGTGCACTGCAACAGACAGGGTCTGTCTGACAAATAGAAATGGTATCCCCAGGGAATGAACCATCCCTGTGGCAACAGTGTGGTGCAGTACACACAGCCAGTGTGTTCATAAGCAGAAGGTCACAATTTCAAGTCCCAGCTGTGGCTCCTGCCAACCCACTCCCCATATTTTACCCAGTAGTAAACCATGGTAATAACAAAGGAACCTTTATTGCAGATAACATAAACATGCCTGAAACACCTTTATTTTACCCTACAGAGCACAGACACCATAAACATGTGCAATACCTAGAGCAGAGTTTCCCAACTCCAGTCCTGGAGGGTCAAACATCATTCAGGTGTCATGCTTTCTCTAATAAATATGCCTGTGCTGTATTTGCATGTGCCACCCCCATGGTATGCAAATATATCTTATGCATATTTATTAGAGACAGCATGAAAACTTGAACAGTGTTTGGCCCACCAGGACCGGAGTTGGGAACCCCTGCACTAGAGCAGAGGCCAACAGGGTTACAAACACCCACACCCACAGGCTCCACTATCCAATGCCTCATGGAGAGGCAGGCTGTTGGGCCCTGCGTGCAGCAGCATCTCCCAATTCTAGCACTTGCATGCCTTAGCAATGCTGCTCTAAACCTGGGAATACGTTACACAAATATCAAAAGGTTGCTATGATTAATGGCAGATAGCAATTCCTAAGTTAAACACAATTTGCTGATTGAGCTGCATCATAGCAACCTTTCTGATATCTGTGGAGTGTGTTTCAGTTCTGGTTTCTGACAGTGTTTACCACCCCGGGGAGTGACCCCAACAGTATTGCGTACCATAGCCATGCCTGCACCGTGCTCAAGACTGGTGTGGTGGCCAGGGCTGCCAAAAGCCTCTATATTTGCACAATGCTGGCATACGTGTGGGAGTGTGTGTCTGTCTAGCCAGTGTGTGGTGGCTGCCAACATCTTACTCAGCCCACACTGCTTGCACTGTTTCCAGTGTTAGCCTGCCAATGTGCATAATGAGGAGCAAGGTACTGTGGGTATAGCCCAGACAGGGTGGCCTGGGCAGGATGCATCTGCTCAGGGCATAGGGAAATGGCTGGGACATTGTAGTGCCTGGCCACCACCTACACAGACAGGGTGGCCACAGCATGTCCTGCTGGGAGGTCACTCTCACCCTGACTTCTGGGAGGTCACTCTCACCCAGCCCACACGGCATGGCTAGGTTCCCCCATAGTGCTATATAGCATTTCTCTCAAGTGATATTTATGGGTTCTTTTTTTTGGGGCCTAATCACTGACTTATATGCTTGGTGGGTGTGCTCACATTCTCTCCAGGCACATGCACTATGGACTAGCTAGCAGACTGTCTGCAGTTAGTATGTGTATGGCTGGAACGCCGTGCAGTGGCTGGAGACTCACTGTACTGGCTGCTGGAGAATGTCAGATAGTGGTTGGGGGCAGCTGAGCATTTCCAGGCCTACTGTCTGTCTGCCATTGCCTTATGGATGTGTGCAGATCTGCATGGACTGCCCTGTAGGGTGTCTGTTCCCCAGCAGGACTGGGGTTGATGGTCCCCTCTACTGCCACCATTGCAGGGATGTAGAATGTGGATCTGTTGGGGGGAAGATCCTGTTTCCCACCCTGAGCCACAGAGAGCGGGTTGGGTGGTAGTACATAATCCGCCTATGGGTACAAACACCCCCCTCCTCTCCTCTTAAATCATGTGACCATAGCACCCACACAAGATATGCGCTATTCTGTGTGCACCATAGTCCATAAGGGTTAAATGTGACTGAGAAATACAAATGGACACAGCTGTAACTGCAGGAACTACATATCACACACCGGCACTGATGGGGACCTGCAGCATGGCCTATCTCAGTCATGCCAGGTGCTGCGGACCTGGTGCTGGGCCCCCCACCTCACCCTCAGGGTGAGCACAGTACCCCCACATTGTAACAGTCTGTAGCTACAATGTGCCAGTGACAAGATGGTGTATGCACCCCCCTACCAGGCCTAGGAGCTGTGGGGGGTGCATACCCCATCTTGTGATCATCTGTAGACTGCTGATTTGCATGTGAAGTGCATCATGGGTACGGGTGGGTTAACCCTATCCTGGTAACCACAGCAGACAGTTTGTGTGGTGACCTGCAGTCCTTCTATAGCCAGCCAGGGGCTTGTTAGCAGCTATAGCGATGTAGCCCATTGGTTACTTCACTGCCTATAGAGCCTGAGATCATGGGTTTAATCCCAAAGTGGTGTTATTTGCTAGGGCTGTCTGAGGCATTTTCTTTTTTAATTTAAATTACTGCTGCCAGCAAAAACACACTCACAGTGCTGTAACCTTAAGGTGCCTCATAAGGCACCCTATAGGGAACATTATAAGGTGCCTTGGAAGACAGTGCACTTTATAATGTGCCCTCTGGAGTGCCTTATAGGGCGCCTTAGGCGGCACCTTAGGTTACGGCACTGTGAGGGTGTGTTTGCTGGCATCACTAATTAAAATTAAAAACGAAAATGCCTCAGACAGCACTGATTTAAAGTAAAGGGCAATGCCTTGGACAGCCTTACTCATTAAGCCCACTGGGGGATCAAACTCATCAGCCCTGTACCATCAGTCAATGCATTAACCATTGTGCTACAGCTCTGCTACTGTGCTTTCAGGTCAGTGCGCCTAATTAAGGCTAACGCGCATTAACGTGCACGGCTCCCTCTATCGCCTGATAATGAGCGCAGCGCACATTATCACATGATAACCCGTGCTTGCTACCTTAAGACCAGAAAACCCATTCCTTTTATGGCATCTTGCACATTATCGCTGGGCGCACGTTAAGACGGTAAAAAATTAAATAAAATTTTAAAAAGATGGTTTAGTAAACATACCCCTTAATGTTACAAGCCTTAGTTGCAGTCTTACTGTGACGAATGCCATATAAGGTAGAGGACGTTCCAGTCTTAAGGTAGCATTTCGGGTTATCACGCGATAAAGTCAGTTATCGCGTGATAGAAGGAGCTGTGGCACGTTAACGCGCATTAGCCTTAATTAGGCGTGCTGACCTGCAAGCCCAGCAATAGAGGTATAGCACAATGGTTAATACATTGACTGCTGATACAATGGTTATGAGTTTGATCTCTCAGTGGGCTCAGTTAAAAGACTGTCTGAGGCAATCCCTTTTCCTGCTTGTAACAGTCAGACACATCCCAACAATTTGCACTGCCAGCCAAAAAAGCCTCAACCCAGTGCCGCAACCTAATGCACCTTTTAGGGTGCACCATAAGGCACATCATAAAGCACCATGTCATCCAAGGCAGGTCATAATGTGCCCCAGAGGGTGGCAGGAAAGGTTGGCACCCTCCAAGGAAGCATATAAGGTGTCCCATAAGCTAGCCAAACCTAATGTGCCGCAAAAGATGCCCCAGGGATACCAAGGTGACACAGGAGATGGTGCCCAGGGGCACAAAGGTGCCCCAAAGTCACAAGCATAAAATGTATGGCTCAAACACAGATGTAACCATAACACTGCACAGAGCACCAAGGAAAGGCAATGAACAAGTGATGGAAGGAAGTAGATGACAGAGCTCATGGACCAGCCAAATCTGCGTGCAGCCCATGTGGCAGCAGGTAAAGTGGACAAACATATCAGGGGCAGCTGTACCAATGTACAGGGTGATGGTAATGTGCAGTGCAAGAATGACAGTGTGTGGCAGATGATGGGGATACGTGTCCACCAGAGGAGGTAGAGGTGGCAGAATAAGTGCAATGACAGGAGGACAGAGGAGAGCAGTGCCATGCAGAGCAGACACAGGAGAGGCAAGCATGAAGAGCCGCAATGCAGAAAAGTGTGCCAGTGCAGGACATGGGGTAGCAGCCTGCACATTAGGGCAGGACGCCACACAGCTTGCACAAACACATAGACGGGCAGAAGGATATATGGCAACAGTGATGAGAGTATAATGTGGCAGCAGCACAGATCTGCACAGATATGACTGTTACACAAATGAAACGTAGTTGTGTAGGACAGCCATAAAGATAGGAGAACAGAGAGGAATTGAACCCATGATGTCTGCTATTGAAGTCATTGCATTAACCATTGTTCTACATCACTATGGGAGCTATTGTACTAATGTCTGGCTACAGAAAGAGTTTACATCACCATAAAACTGTCTGCTGTGGCTACCAGGATAGGATAGAACCAACAGTACCCATAATGCAATTCACATGCAGAACAGCAGTCTACATCTGCTTACCAGATGGGGTATGCACCTCTACAGCACGTTAGCTTGCTAGGGGGGGATGACCGTGCGTGTTACTGGCACAGAGTACCCACAGGCCATGCCAATGTGCGTGTTCTGTGCTCATCTTGAGGGTGAGGTGGAGTGGCCAGCACCAGGTCCGCAGTACCCGGATTGGTTGAGGTGGGCTGTGCTGCATATCTCCATCAGTGCCAGTGTGTGGCAGGTATTTGTTGGAGACACTTTTAGTAGGTTTCTGTGTCTGTTTATACTTGCCAGTCATGTCTGGCCCTTGTGGAACATGGTGCACACAATATAGTGCATATCCACTGTGCTTGCTATGGTTGCCTGTATAAGGAGCAGTGGTGTGTCAGGGCTCACATGGCAACAATGTATTTAGCAAACCACCCTCTCTGGGACAGGGTGGGGGGACATGATCTGCCCCAACAGACTCACACTCTCACCTTTTGCAAAGGGGGCAGTGGAGGTACATGAGGACAGGCTGTGGGACCAGCAACTCCAGTCCTGGTGGCAAACGGAAGGCTGCTGAGGATATGCACTTGGGACAGGCCACTGGAAGATAGGTAGTGGGCCCAGTCAGCTCAGCTGCCCCCCCCCCCACACTACAATCTGACATTCACCAGGAGAGGGCAGTCAGTGTGCACCTGCTGCACCTGCAAGGTGGCGTAGTCATACAGATGCTAACTGCAGACAGTCTGCTAGCTAGTACATAGTGCATGTTCCTGGAGGAACCATGTGCACCCAAAACTGGGATGTCAGCGCACGTGCACACACCATGCAAGTATATCAGTGATTGGGCCCCAGAAAAGAGAACCCATAAATATCACTTGAAAGAAATACTGTACAGTACTATGGGGGAACCTAGCCATACCGTGGTCACTGCTCAGTCAGGGTGAGAGTGACCTCTCAGCATGACATGCTGTGGCTACCCTGTCCATGCAGGTGGTGGTCAGGCACTACAATGTCCCAGCCATTGTCCTATACCCTGTGCAGATGCATCCTGCCTATGTCACCCTGTCCGGGCCATACCCACAGTACCTTGCACCTCATTATGCACATTGGCAGGCTAACACTGGAAACAGTGCAAGCAATGTGGGCTCAGTAAGGTGTAGGCAGCCACAACACACTGGATAGACAGACACACACTCCCACACCTATGCCAGCATTGTGCAAATATAGAGGTTTGTGGCAGCCTTGGCCGCCACACCAGTCCTGGGCACAGTGCAGGCATTGCTATGGTACTCAATACTGTTAGGGTCACTCCCCGGGGTGGTAAACACTGTCAGAATCAATAACTGAAACACACTCCACAGATATCAGAAAGGTTGCTATGATGCATCTCTATCAACAAATTGTGTTTAACTTCAAATTTGTTAGCTGACATTAATCATAGCAACCTTTTGATATATGTGGAACGTGTTCCCAAGTTTAGGACATTGCTAAGGTATGCAGGCGCCAGTATTGGGAGATGCTGCTCCGCGCAGGGCCCAACAGCCTGACTCTCCATGAGGCTTTGGATAGTGGAGCCTGTGGGTGTGGGTGTGGGTGTTTATACCCCTGTTGGCCGCTGCTCTAGGGCAGAGGTTCCCAACTCCGGTCCTGGTGGGCCAAACACTGTTCAGGTTTTCATGCTGTCCCTGATACATTTGCATACAATGGGGGTGGCACATACAAATGCAGCACAGGCATATTTATTAGGGACAGCATGACACCTGAATGGTGTTTGGACCTACAGGACTGAAGTTGGGAAACTCTGCTCTAGGGATTGCACATGTTTATGGTGTCTGTGCTCTGTAGGGTAAGATATAGGTGTTTCAGGCATGTTTATTTTATCTGCAATAAAGGTTCCGTCTTTATTACCATGGTTTAATACTGCATAAAATGTGGGGACAGGGTTGGCAGGAGCCCCAGCTGGGACTTGAACTTGTGACCTTCTGCTCCTGAGCACACTGGCTGTGTGTACTGCATCACACTGTTGCCACAGGGACAGAGTATTCCCTGGGGATACCATGACTGTTCGTCAGACAGACCCTGTCTGTTGTAGTGTATGGCACACACCTAAATGGGGCTTGGCCATGGTCTGCGGTGGACAATATATATAGTAATTGCTCGAACTTTAAACAGAGAGAGTACAATGTAAATAAGCAACAAAGGTCTCAGACTTAAATGGAGCTATGGGTCAGGTCTTATCATGCCTGATCCCTGCCGTTCCCTTTTGCATCAACTACCTTTAAAAGCAACGTTAAAAGGTCGTTGATGCAAAAGGGAATGGCAGGGATCAGGCATGATAAGACCTGACACATAGCTCCATTTAAGTCTGAGACCTTTGTTGCTTATTTACATCGTACTCTCTCTGCTTAAAGTTCGAGCAATTACTATATATATTGTCAACAGTTCTGTTGCTCTAGTAAGAGACTGCACAAGTAATTTTTGTCATGGTCTGCTGTGGGCAGATGCCACTGCCCCCTCCGCCACCATGCTGCCATGCCATTATGCTGGTGGTGCGCAGTCCCAGGCCATCCAGTGTGCCCGTAGGCAGCTGCCTATAGTGTGGTTTCTCGGGTAGGGTGCCTACATGGACATGCGTGCTTTCCCCTGGCACCACCCGCCAATGTTATGTGCCCTTTGGGGTACCTGCTGGATAATATCCCCTATGACACTGTGGGACACACACTTGTGCCCATGTTGGACCCTCGTCAGTTGCTGTCTTGCTGCTTTACAGTTTCGGCATTCCTATGTGCCACCTAGGCATCTGCCTATTCCGCACTGTGCCCCAGCTGGACCACAGCATGTGCCGCCTGCAGCCCCCTGTATCCCATTTACAGCATCAGTACAGTTGCCCTTTCCTACGAGCCCACTCTGCTGTTGCTGCACATGTGCATGCCATAACAGCCCTCTGCTGTTCTTTTGCTGCTGCTGCTGCTGCTGCCCAATCTAAATGACAGAAACCCTGATCAGCGGTATTTCAATGTGGGATCATTCACTTTGTAGGGGGACAGAGCATAGACCCTTCCAAACATGATATCTTAATTTTTACGCTTTGTCAGTAGTGATGCTTTATGTTTATCATTAATATCACTATTGACCAGCTTGGTTATTGGGATTTTAAATGTGGTTATGGTCATTTTATATGTTTATTTGCCTTTTCGGTTCCTGCATATGTATCACAACTATGACTTTTTGGTTTCCCTGCCTTTGCTGCACATTGCTGACTTAAATGGTTTCTCTTTCCTGCAAATGTGCCAAACGCGAGGATTTCACTGGCGTTAGTGTTCAGACCCGGATTTCACAGCATTAGTGTGCCTGGAGCCTCTCCCTGCCCACTCTCCGCCCATTGACCCCTTCTCTCCACCCTCTGGGAAGCCTTACTCCACCCTTCAGACCCGGATTTCACAGCGTTAGTATGCCTTAACGCCACCGCCGCGTTATCGCGCGATAATGTAACATTATCACGCAATAATGTAACATTATTGTGCGATAACATCACTTATCGCACGATAATACCACCACTGCGATGTTAAGATGGTTTGTTAAACATACCCCAATGTTCCTGCTTATTAATGGATACATCCAAAAATATACCAAAAATCAATAGCTACTTAATGACAAGCCTTTACAAACTTTAGGATAAAATTTAAAGAGTCCAAACATTACACAAACTCATTCAATTTGGTTTTCCATTTAGTCCAAATGAAAAATATACAGTGTCATCAATAAGATCTTTTTCATAACAAGATATTATAAAACCAGGTTAGGCCAACAGAAGAATCAGGGGAAAATAAAAGGATGAATTGCTGAAGGCATGACATCCTGTGAGTAAAACAAAAGGTTACTGATCCAGTGTGCTTTGCTAAGGAAACCAGATAACACAAAATTAAACAAGAAAGACACATGATGGGGAACCAGAGAGTGAGATGTAGCTAGGCACTGGCCTTGGGAAGGTGACATGATGTTCTTTATGCTACTTGAACCTTGGGAAAGTGAAATTATGCCAAAAACGTATCTTTAGAACTCCAGCTGCAAAGAAAGAACTAACCATTGTTGTTCTGCCAACCTTTCAGAAAAAAATTTATAAAAAACAGACTGGGGAATTTATTGAGCCCTGCCACGGAGGTGACAGTGTGCTGAATTGCCCCATTAACTTTTCTCTTCTGTCTATCCCCATACAGTAGCTACCTTGTACCTCTAAGCAGAATTTGTGTGTGAAGAATTTATGCTGAGAAAAGGATATTCTGTAATAAAGATTTTGTGAGTATTGTAGAGAAATTAGTTTCTGTGTACTTCCTCTGTGTAGGGTGACATAGTGGTCCTTACAGCCTGGTAGGCCCCCTACCAAACCAAAAATAATAATAATAATCCTTCAGCATCAACTCAGCCAGCACAATTTTAAATGACACAGAAATCCTATGGTCCATATAAGCATCTCCTAAGATCTTCTATATCAATTACAAAGTTTCTCCTTGGGGTGAATAGGTTTATAAGGACACCACATCTAATGTGACCAACCACATTTTATCAGTTATATCTTCTAAATCATTCAATACTTTCAACATATGAGCAGTGTTCTGAATAAAATGATCTTACTTCTGTTGCCTTATATTTCATAAAAAGGTCCACAAATGCTGATAAAAGCTCTAGATTCTATGGACCTTCCTGAAGGATTAACTAAAGTCTTATGAATTTTAAGAAGCATGTAAATTATTGGCATGTGAAGGGTTTTCACCACCAAAAATTGTGCTTCCATAGATGTCAACATTCCTGACTGCAATCCTCCTACAATTGTGGAGTTAGACCTTTAACCAAAGGACAAATGATCTAGCTAAACAAAAAGTAGATAAAGCAGTGGAATTCATCCAAGGATATGGAAGGAACTTAGAAAAGTACTGGTGGTACCATGGCTGACCTTTTCAATGATTCTTTAGAGTTTGGAGTGATCCCAGAGGACTAGAGATGGCTGAAAGAGGTTCTTGTCTAAAAAAAGTGGAAGTAAACATAGAAACATGATGGCATAAAAAGACCACATGGCCTATCTAGTCTGCCCTTCCATATCAACCACTACTACAGTCTATTTTTTTCCTTTAGAAATCCTCAGTTTTTGTCCCATGCTTTTTTGAATTCAGATACTGTCTTCATCTCTACACCTCCACTCTTTCCATAAAGAAATATTTCTGCATATTACTCCTGAGTCTATCTCCTTTCACCTCATCCTATATCCCTTCATAGCAGAGCTTGCTTTCAATCAAAAGAGGCTTTCCTCCTGTGCATTTATGCCATGGAAGTATTTATTTATTTACATTCTCTTATATACTATGCTATTCTGCATCAATGCAGTTTACATTGAACAAACTGAAATTACATTGAACAGGGCATTATAACTTGGAGGTAGCTATTTTACAGGGAACATGGGCTATGGAAAGCTAAGTGGCTTGCCCAAGACCACAAGGAGCACCTGTGGGACTAGAAACTGCAGTCCTTCCAGCCCAAGATTGCTGTCCTCTAGTGGGATTTGAACCCCCAATCTTCTGGCTTGAAGTACCTTGCCCCAACCACTAGGCCACTCCTCCACTCCACTATTTAAACATTTTAATCATATTACCTCTATCCCATTTTTCCTCTAAAGTATATATATTAAGATCCTTAAGTTTGTCCTCATGTTTTATAAAGAAGACCACTAACCATTTTAGTAGCCACCTTCTGCACTGACTCCAACCTGTTTATATCCTTTTGAAAGTGTGGTCTCCAGAATTGCACACAATACTCCAAATGAGGTTGCACTAAGGACTTATACAGAGGCACTATCACCTCCTTTTTCCTGCTAGCCATTCCTCTCCCTATGCACTCAAACATCCTTCTGGCTTTCACTTTCACCTTTTGTACCTGTCTAGTGACTTAAGACCATCAGACACAATCATGGCTAGATCCTGCTATTCTTTTGTGGACAGAAGTACTTCACTCCCTATACTGTAGCGCTTCCTTGGATTGCTGCAACCCAAATGCATGCCCCTGCATTTTTTAACATTAAATCTCAGCTGCCAAATTCTAGACCATTCTTCAAGTTTAGCTAGATCCCTCCTCATGTTATCTACACCTTCCTGGGTATCTATTCTATTGCAGATTTTGGTTTCATCTGCAAAGAGGCAAATCTTAACCGACAACCCTTCTGCAAATATCACTAACAAAGACGTTAAAAAGAACTGTACCAAGGACAAATCCCCGTAGCACTCCACTGGTAACCTCCTTCTCCCCAGAGTAAGCTCCATTTACCTGTACCCTTTGTTGTCTTCCACTCAACCAATTTCTAACCCAAGCAGTAACTTTAGGTCAATCCCTAGGGTGCTCAGTTTGTTTATAAGTCGCCTGTGCCTGTTTACTCAAATCTAAGAATAGCATATATAGGGCTCTCCCTCAGGCCAACTCCCTGGTCACCCAGTCAAAGAAATCAATCAGATTTGTCTGACAAGACCTGCCTATGGTAAATCCATGCTGCCTCGGATCTGGTAATCTGTTAGACTCCGGAAACCTCACTATTTTCTCTTTCTGCAGTGCTTCCAATATTTTACTCACCACCGAGGTTAAACTAATTGGCCTGTAGTTTTCAACCACATCCTTACTTCTGTTTTTGTGTAAAGGGACCACATGTGCCTCTCTCTGGTCCTCTGGCACTATTCCCAACTCCAAAGCATTGAAAAGGTCAATCAGTGGAGCTGCTTGAACGTCCCCAAGTTCCCTCAGTATTCTCGGGTGTATCCCATCCGGTCCCATTTCTTTGTCTACTTTTGGTTTAGCTAGTTCCTCACGAACACAGTCTTCTGAAAAGTCGTCTGTGGGTGTTTTTTGAGGTCCTGCTCCTGGCCCTTCATCTGTGAACACAGAACAGAAATATTTGTTAAGCAATTCCTCTTTATCCTCATCAGCTTCTACAAATTCCTCTCCTTCACCCTTGAGTCTGACAATACCACTTTTTCCCTTCCTCCTCTCACTAACATATCTGAAAAATGTCTTATCCCCCCCTTTTTATTGCATTGGCTATTTCCTCTTCTTTTTGAATCTTTGCTTTCCTAGCTACTTTGCCAGCCTCTCTAAAATTTTCTAAATATAGATGCCTGCCTTCCTCTCTCCATGATCTCTTGTATTTCATTAAGGCCTCCCTCTTTTTCTTCATCTTTTCAGGAACTTTTTTTTGAGAACCATAGTGGCCTCCTCTCCCTTTTACCTTTATTTACCATTCTAACAAAAAGGTTGGTTGCCCTTAAAATATCTCCTTCCAGTTTTGCCCACTGTTTTTCTATATCCCCCATCTGTTCCTATCCCGTTAATGACTCCTTGAGGTATTGGCCATCTTTATTTTTTATTTATTTATTTATTTATTTAGCTGTATTTATATCCCGCTTTTCACCGGGTCAAAGCGGCGTTACGTAGAGGGGTGGGGAAATTAAGTATAGGGCAGGGCCATTACCGAGGGGGTAACATTGATGATTTTGACATAGGACAGACTTTGGACATGGACAGGATAGATAGCTTTGATTCAGAGGTTCATGGTGGGCGAGATCAGTGGTTAGTGCGCTTTATGGTGGGAGTCGTGATGAAATATTCCTGGAAAAGGATGTTTTTTAGCTGTTTTCTGAAGGATAGTAGGTCGGCATTGTTTCTGAGGCAGCTTGGTAGGGAATTCCATAAGGATGGAGCATAAAGTTCAAAGGCTCGGTTGCAGGTCTGTTGTGAGCATTTAGTTCTTTTGTGGGGGACTGTAAGGGAATTGCTGGTGGCTTGTCTGGTAGTTCTGCCGTGGGCTGGGCGAGACAGTAGGGTGCGAAGCTGGGTGTTCTGTGTTTGATGGATGGCTTTGTGGGTGAGTAGGATGGCTTTGTATTTAGTCCTTGCTTCCAGGGGAAGTATGTGAAGGTCTTTGAGAATTGGGGTGATGTGGTCGGTTTTCTTTGCTCTCTGGATGATTCTTGCTGTGGTGTTCAATGCTGTTCGGAGGGGGTTGGTCTGTGAGGCTGGAAGGCCATGGTAGATTATGTTGCAGTAGTCCAGGTGTGGGAGTGTCGTGGCTTGCATCACTGTTCGGAAGTCTTGATGTTCTAGAAGGGGTCTGAGACGTTGCACTGTCCTTGCCTTATGGAATATAGTTCCGGAGGTTTTAGTGATTTGGCAAAGTTAGTTTTCCCAATGTCTAAGACCCATGCTTTTGAATGGATTTTATCAGCCCTAGTCCTAATACTGAACCATATCATCTGGTGATCACTGGATGCGAAATGATCTCCCACTGTAACATCAGAAACACTTTCACCATTGGTAAGCACCAAGTCCAGTATGGCCCCTTTAAGTGTGGGTTCTGTTACCAATTGCCTGAATAGTTCTTCCTGTAAAGAATCCAGGATCTCCTTGCTTTGATACTGCAGCAGGGATGTGCCAATCAACATCCAGCATATTGAAATCCCCTATCAATAGGAAGTGCTACTTCCCCTTTCCTGGCAATGCTAAGTATGTCTTCTATTAAATCTCTGTCCACTTCTTCTCCCTGTGAAGGTCTTTATATCATGCCAATGCTAATAGATTTCTCTTTACCTCTTTCTAGTTTAACCCACAGTGCCTCCTCTCCATTTTAAGCCCTGCATTTCCATAGCTTTAATATTATTTTTTACATATAGTGCCACTCCTCCACCTCTTCTTCTTACACTGTCCTTTCTGAATAAAGTGTAGCCTGGTATAGTTACACTTCAGTCATGGTTGTCCATGAGCCATGTCTCTGTACCCGCTACTAAATCCAGGTCAGCCTCTCCCAAGTAAGGAAGAGTTTGGTAACTAGAGATTGGTTATTCTGATCTCTGTCGTAAATACATTAATGGAAATGCTGCAAAGGCAGAAGATGGTGCAGTTTTTGGAATCCAAGGGATTATGGGATCCAAAACAGCATGTCATTTCTAGGGGTAGGTCTTGTCAGATGAATCTGGGTATTTTTTGACTGAGTGATCAGAGAATTGGATCGGAGAAGAGTGCTAGATATGGTATTCTTAGATTTTGCCAAGGCCTTTGATACTGTACTGCATTAGTAATTTATAAATAAACTGAATGCCCTTGGAATGAACCCTAAAGTAGCTGACTAGGTAAGAAACTGGTTGAATGGGAGATCACAGAGGGTAGTTGTGGTATTCTACAGGGATTGGTCCTTGAACCTGTTCTCTTTAGCATTATTGTAACCATTATTGCAGAAGATCTGTCAGGAAAGCTATGCCTCTTTGAGGATGGCACCAAAATCTGCAACAGGGTAGACACCTTGGAAAGTGTGGATAACATGAGTAGGGATCTAGTGAATCTTGAAGAATGCTTCAGAATTTGGCAGCTAAGATTAAATGCTAAAAAATGCAAAGTCATGCATTTGGGCTACAAAAACCCAAGGGAGCAGTACAGTATAGAGCACTATCATCTCTTTTCCCTGCTAGCCATTCTTCTCCCTGTATACCCAAATATCCTTCTGGATTTTGCCATTACCTTTTCTACTTGTTTCGCTACTTTGAGGTCATCTGATGAAATCGCCCTCCAGGTCCCTCTCTTCTTTCATACATTGAAGTACTTCACCCCCTATACTGTACTTCTGGAGACCACAACTTCAAAAAGATAAGAACAGAATGGAGTCAATCCAGAGGACAAATACTATTTATTTAATTATTTATTTAACAGTGGTCTTTGTCCTAAAACACATGGGTATAAACTTGAAGATCTCCATCTGTATACTTTAGAGGAAAGGTGGGAGAGGGGATAGACATTTAAACATCTTCATGATATCACTGCACTGGAGGAGGCCCTCTTGCCTAAGGGATCACAGGATGATGGTGAAAGGGGAGAGACTCAAGAGTAATTTGAGAAAATATTTCTTTACAGAAAAGGTGGTGGAAGCACGGACAACCTTCCAGAGGAGATGTTAGAATTGAGAACGGTATTTTAATTCAAGGAAGCATGGGACAAGTATAGAAGATCTTTGAGAGAAAAGAAGGGATTGTAGAATTTAATAGTTCTTATGGATGGGAAAACTGTATAGGCCACAGTATGTCATCATTTTCTGTGCTTCTGTGTTTAGTTGATAATAAAATTGATGATCTGAAAACTGACACATAGCTTCTGCAGTCTATTGTGTCTTAGGGGCATGTTTACTAAAAGCCGTACAATTGCGTGCCGCACAATAGCGCACGGAAACGCGGCACTCAAACGCTCAGAAACGCTCTTAAACGCCCCGCACAAGTGCGCTTGGGCCCCGCACAATTGCGCGCCGCACTAACGTGCCCCGCAAAAGTACCCGGCCCGCAAATGTCCGATAGAGGCGTGGAAAGGCATTCTGAGGGCGGAGGAAGGCTCCCGAGGGGCGGAGGGACGGGGTCAATGGGTGGAGAGTGGGAGGGGAGAGGCTCCTCGCACAGTATCGGGCCCGAATTTGCATGTAAAAACTACCGCGAGTGAAACACTCGCGGTAGAAAGCATTTAAAGGGAAGAGAAACCATTTCCGTCAGCAATGTACAGGAAAACCGGGGAAACCAGCAAAACGTGAGCAGTGTGATATATGTGCACAGCACAAAAGCGAAAATAAAAATAGAAAATGACCACAACAGAACTATTAAAAATAGTAATTCAGCTGGGGAACAGTTATAGTGATGGGCAAATACAGAAATCACACCCAGCAAAGCTCCAGAAAAAAGAAATGACTTTTGGAAGGGTCTACTGAGAGGAGACTCTTCCAAAAAACATTGCCACGTATTGGAGCTTTCCTGGGAGTGTTTGCTATGGTTGCCCATTAATATCACTGTTGCCCAGCGTGGTGATATTTTGTCCCACATTTTCCGTGGTCATTTCCGGGGTTTATGTGCACGTTTGTCACCAGACAGGGTGCATATGCCCACAGTAGAATTGCGTAGAGCAGGGTTTGTGACTCCATCCTGCCAGGCTTACTGCCTCCAGGGGCTGCACTGTCTGTCCAAAGTGTGGTACAGCGGACAGAGTCATTACCTCTAGGACCAGAGGGCAGAGGTTCAAAACCCAGCTGGGGCACCTGCCAGCCCAGTCCCTATATTTTACCCACCACTAAATAAAGATAGCGCAGACACCCCTGTATGCATGGGGAAAACACCCATATTTTACCCAACACCGCACACACACCACAACAATGGGCATTACCTACAGCCAAGTCCCCCAAATGCAGTCCCATACTGCCACATTGCAATCAGGTCAACTGCTTTTTCTGAGAGAAGTTCATGCCAGCATGTTGGCGGACAAGTACATGTGGTGCAGGGGGCAGTGGCTGCTAACCACAGAAGACAGAGGCCTAGCCATGTGCAGGCTGGCACAGTCCACTGCAACAGACAGGTCCTGCCGGATCCACAGTCATGGACAGTCCAGGGAATCCAACCAATCTGTGGCTACACAGTGGTGCAGTGCACACAGACAGTGCATACAAGAACAGAAGGTCACAGGTTCAAAGCCCAGCTGGGGCTACTGCCAATCCTGCCCACATATTTTTCCCACAACTAAACAGTGATAGTAAGGACACACCTTTCATGGCGGGGACATATGCAATGGTAAGACATCTATCTTTTACCCCACTGAGCACAGACACCATGAACAGGGGCAGTACCTAGAGCAGAATCACCCAAATGCAGTCCTGGTGGGCCACACACCAGTCAAGTTCCATGCTGACACTCATACATATGCCTGTGCTGTATATCTATGCACCACCCCCATGGCATGTAGATGTAGCCCATGCATATTCATGAGGGATAGCAGGAAAACCCGAACAGTGTGATGCAAACCTGGACTGGAGTTGGGAATCTGTGCCGTAAAGCAGCAGCCATCAAGGGCAGACACACCCACACCCACAGGCCCCATTGGCCAATGTCTCCTGGAAAGGCAGAACATTGGACCGTGCATGCAGCACCCAAAACGAGCACTTGCATAACTTACCAATGTCACCCTACACCTGAGGTATACGGTACACAGCTCGGAGACGTTTGCTAGGAGCACAGGCAGGCAGTTATCCATACGTTACGTACATACTGCTAGTTGACCCCATCCAAACAATCTGTTAGGTGTTTGCGGGGCATGCTCCAGGCCTGGCCTCTGACGGTGCTTACCACCCTGGGGAGTGACCACCAGCTGTAATGCGTACCATATCCATGCCTTGCCGTGCTCAGGACCGGTTTGGTGGGCAAGGCTACTTACCCCCTCAATCGTAGCACCATGATGGCAGAGGTGTGGAAGTGTGTGTCTGTCTATACAGTGGGTGTTGGCTGCAAGCCCCTTCAACAGCCCGCACTGCCAGCACTGTTGCCAGTATTGGCCAGTCAATGTGCATAATGAGGTGCAAGGTACCATGGGTATAGCCAGGGCAGGGTGGCGTGGCCAGGATGCATCTGCACTGGGCATAGGGCCCTGGCAGGGACATTGGCTGGGATATTGTAGTGTCCGGCCACCACCTACACAGACAGGGTGGCCAAAGCATGTCCTTCTGGGGGATCACGCTCACCCTGACTGTGCAGTGACCACAGCATGGCTAGGCACCCCCATAGTGCTGTATAGTAGTTCTCTCATGTGATAGATATGGGTTTCTCTTTGGGGCCCAGTCGCTGATCTATCTGCCTGCTGTGTATGCAGACAGCCCAGTTCTGGGTGCATGCATCTCCATTGGGAACATGCACTATGGACTAACCAGCAGACTGTTTGTAGCTGGTAAATGTCTTGCTATAATGGCTTGCAGGGTGCAGTGGCTGTTGGCTTGCTGTAGGGGAATATCTGGTGGTGGAGTGCAGCTTACCATACCCTGGGCTTATGTCTGTCTGCTATTGTGTTATGGCTGTGTATGGAGCTGCCTGCCTGGGGGGGGGGTGGTGGTGTTCCTCAGCAGGACTGGGGTTGATGTTGCCCTCTACTGCCACCTTTGCAGGGAGGTAGAGTGTGGATCCCTTGATGGGGACCATGTTTGCCACTGGGGGGGGTGCCTGATGGCGGCAGACAGGGATATCCATGGTGTTTGTGCAGAAACTAGCTATCTTACACATTAACACTGCTTTGGAACACCCGCTTGGACTCCAGCAGCCATGGCAGGTGTTGTTGACCTGGTCCTGGCCACCTCATTGCACACTCAGGGTGAGCACAGTACCCGCACGATGTAACGGTGTGTGGCTACTCTGTGCCAGTAAAACACCCGGTCAGTGCCCCCTACTAGGCCAAGGTGCTGTGTGGGTGCACCCGGTCACTTCCCCCAACAGGGCCGAGGTGCTGTGGGGGTGCATTCCCCATCTTGTGTCCATCTGCGGACAGCTAATTTGCATGTGCAGTGCATCATGGGTACGGGTGGCCTAACCCTATCCTGTTGACACCAGCAGACTGTCTGTGAGGTGACATGTAGGCTATCTGCAGCCAGCCAGGGGCCTGCTTACAGCTATGGAGCTGTAGCGCAATGGTTACATCACTGCCTGTGCAGCCAGAGGTCATGGGTTCAAACCCACAGTGGGGCCCTTTGGTAGGGCTGTCCACAGCTTTATTTTTATTTACTGTACATATGTCTATGCCGGCAGGCCACCCTCAGCTTACTATACCCATTAGGTGCCTCTGAGGGTGCTTCATAGGGCGCCCTGTAGGCCACCTTATGGTTGCCATCCCTATAGGGTGCACTATACATTATCCTGTGTCGCAACATACATGCTGCCCCATAGGGGTCATTCAAGGGTGCCTTGGCGAACAGTGCACTGTAACATGTGCCTTATGGGCCGCCGTATGTTAACATGCTGGGAGAGTGCGTTTGCTAGTAGTGATAACAAAATAAATTTATACAGCCTCCTACAGCATAATACATACTGCCTCAGCAGGCATTTTGCACTGGGCATTGTGAGGTGTTGAACCCCTGATCCCTGCACCATTGGTCAGTGTTGTAACCATTGTGCTGTGGCTCTGTTCCTGTGCTTGTGCATCAGCGCGCCGCCTTGTGCCTATCAGCGCGCCGCCTTCTGCCGCCCAAGGGGACCAGTGCGCCGCCTTCTGCTGCCCAAAAATAACTGTGCGCCGCCTTCTGCCGCCCAAAAATAACTGTCCGCCGCCTTATGCCGTTCCAAATTAATTTGCCTCCTAAAACAATGTTAATCATTACAATTACTGCCTCAGTTGACCTTTGTCGTTGCGCACACTGGGGGATTGAACCCATGGCCCCTGCACCATCGGTCAGTGTCTTCACCATTGTACCACGGCTCTGTTGTTTTGTATACTCAGCAGCGTGCCACTTTGCCTTTCCACGCGCTAATGTCGACCCCCGCACATTAGCGCGACGCACACACATCCGGTTGCTTACTACCGTTTTTTTTCTATTTTCTGCCTGAACCGCCCACTCCTTATATGGCACAGGCACACTAGCACGGCCCCGCACGTTAGGAATGTTTAGTAAACAGACCCCTTAGTCTGCACCACTACACCCCCTTTATTAGTTCTCTTAAGGGGTAATTTTATTACAAGCCACCAATGTTGTAAGAGTAAATAACTTATGTGTGTAGCCTATGTTATAAAGATATACAGGTGTCAAATGTAGCTTTATAAAATATTAGCACAAATCCTGGAGAAATTACACCTCCAGAGCAGGCGTAGCTGCTGTGGAGATGTAATTTGATGCACTTCTTTATGTCACTATTTTATAAAGTAAAGTACAAGCATATTTCACTTTATAATGCTGTAGGTCCCAAATATGCACATGGCAATGCACATTAACTGCATGGGATTTTACAAAATTACGCACTTAATAACCAACTTACAATTATTCTTCAGTTCTCTAAGGGCTATTGTTTCTTCTTTATGTAAATCTCCCCAAGTCTATTTTGATTTAATATCCATATCAATCAAGCTCATATCCTTAAAGACAGATTTCAGAATGTAGATATCTGGAGGTCAATTGTTCTTGGGAAAACCCATTATGATCTAGATTTTACTAGAAATCCATCATTTATTGATTGATTCTTTGAAGCAAACAACTCCACATGTAGTTTTCTGATAAATTGAACTAGGCAAATTCAACATTGAAATAGACCGTACTGCACAGTAGTGACAAAAGACAATCCCAAGTTCAATATTTGCTATATGTAGTAGACAAGGGTTGTGTCGTTACATTAATTATTGCTGACTCCTGAAGCTCCTGGACTTTGTCACCAGTCCCAACCAATTCATGTTAATGTACCCTCTGTGTCACCTTTGAGCCTTTTTATAATAGTCTCGCACAATGATCTCCAGTACTGCAAAAATTCTCTTACACTAATATATATCTGCTCTGAAGAAGATACAAATGAGAACATGTGCTGTATGTGGCATATGTGTATTTTATAAAAATAACATTTTATAAAATATACATCTATGTCTCAGCTCTACCTCAGCTGTGCCCAAACTATGCCTACATGCAGATTGCATAAAAATGATGGGCCCAATATTCATTTGGGCAGGCTATGTGCTGCTATGGTGCATAGCCATACCCACCCATCCTTATTCCCAGATATTCAATGCTGGGGTCATATGTGGCCCCGGCATTGAATATCCGGGTTTGCCACACATGCCCAGAAGCCGCAGTAGCTAACCAGGCAGCAGCGATATTGCATGCTGACTGGTTAGCTCATGCGGCGAAAAGACAGGCAAGGGTTTTCCTCACTTATCTTTTAGCCGCCAGTCCCTAACTAGGCAGCATGCAATATCGCTGCTGCCTGTTTAGGGACTGTCGCTGCCTCCGCTCCTCCCCAGAACTCCTCTGACACGCCCTAATGCTAAGAGGTTAGCATCGGGGCGTGAAAGGGAGATAATCGCGGCTATTCAGTTGCACTAACCGTGTTAGTGACATTGAATATCCAGATTAGAGGCATTTACATGGTTTACTGGGCTGAAAACCGGGTAAATACCTTTCGAATATCGGGCGCGAAGTGTTTCATTGTACTTACATTTTCCATGTGTGTAAAACATATTTTGCATGTAGAAAATACTTTATAAAATTATGCCCATAATACCAATTTGAGATTTGATTCATGATGGTCTTTTTAGGTATATGAATTTGTTAACATATATTTGGTTCATTAGTGGGCCTTAAAAATTTAGCGCATACAAAACTGTGCATTAACCTATAAATTAACATGCATAAAAAAGTTCTAATGTGCACTGAAATTTTATGAAAAAGCAAATGTACACAACAAACAAAAAACCATGGGGAAAAAATGGGGAAAAAGGCCATAAGAACTGAAAATGAACAGGAAATGTCTGACCTGTACACATTCTTAGGGGTATGCTTACCAAATAGCGGTAGTGGTTTCCATGTGATATCGGAATGGGGCCGCGGCTCTGATATTGCACGGACGCCACTACTGCTGAATAGTAAACATACCCCTCTGTCTTCAATAAACTGTGTTAAAATGTCGTAGTTATTATGCATACACAAACTTCTGCATTAACTGTTGGGGGCATGACCAGCATTTTCCCATACAGTTAACACAGAGACAATACACATGGGGGTAATTTTACAAAGCTATTTTAACATGTATATGCCCATAAGATGATTCTGATAAAATTGTGCCAGGCATAAAAGTGTACATGATGGAAAGCAGACATATACTTTTATTATAGGGGGCCAGTTTACTAAACCACATTAGCTGCTAACACTGCTGATAGCACACGTGGTAGCAGTTAATGCAGAACAACTGCAGATAAGGCAGCCATTTTCTGCACTATTTATAGAAAGTGCGTTATCTGCAGGAGTGTGTGGGATTAGGGTGGAGAGTGGACGTGTCTGCAATGCACGATTGCCACGGGTCTCAATAATGCATGGTAACCATCGTATTTGCAGACAGCATGGATGCAGCTAAATCCACCTCAATGGGCGGTGTTAGCTGCATCCACAAGTCTGCCACACTGCATTCTCTGCACTTCAGTGCATTATCTGCCGAAAACCTGCTGGGCACATCTGCAACAACACACAGCTTTTTCAGTTAATATAGTGCGATCTGCACTTTCTTTTGCCATGTTAGCTGCAAAAGCCTGATGTGGTTTAGGGATTGCTGAGGGTGCAATCTGGAACCCTGGCAGCAGTATCACTAGACTACCACTAGGGGTTAACCAGTGCCATTTCGAACCTATAGCATAGAAAAAGAGCAACTGGGAATTGTTCCTGTTCCCTAGGACTGCCAGAGAGTTTTCTTGATTTTTCACATGAGACTCAGCTGCAACAAAGGGAATGCCTGGCCTTGAAGCCAAGGATTCTGGTTCTGGGAGCTGTCATTATGTTAAAGTTCCCTTGTCTGATGAAGCTAAGAATTTCCTCTTTAATGAATCTGTTGGATTTTCTTGTGCATAGAGAGAGATTGAACCAAATTGATGTTGTTGGCTGTGATGTTTAATTCTCTACAGTAAGACTCCTATATGTTTCTGATACGATTTCCTGATTTTCCTTTATCTTGCTTTCCCATTTGAGGGCCAATGATATTTCCTGACATTCTGATTTCAAGGACGTGAACTCAATGCATATCATAAATTTAAAAAAAGACCACCAGAGAGAGCCTCCAGTACATGCTGAGGGTTGGATTGGGGAATGGGGGCTGTGGCCTGACAGGGGCACAGGTGGTGCCACTCAACTGCTTTGAGGCTTTGGAAAAAGGGGGGGGGGGTGCAGTTGAAGCTAACTGTTTTGGGAATGTTTTGCATGCAAAGACTTTTTTATGTGCATAAACGGGCTTTTATTTCATTACCCATGACTGCTGCATGTAAAAGTGTGTCCAGTGCCCTGAAGGTGCATGCTGTTATGCAGCTAACTTATAGGCATGTTCTGGAGCAGAATGCAGGTAGAGTTGTGGATGAGGTCAGGGGTAGGGAGTGATACTGTCTAGGGGGCTTTGGGGATGGGTGGTGATGCTGCCTTGGTGCATGCATAAAGGTGAAGTTGAAAATGTTTGGTATCCACATGTATGGATCTTCACTTGTAAATAGTAGTTTTCTAAAATCTCAGTTCACATGTGTAGCAGATCCACAAATGTAAATGTCATTATTTACACATGGAAAAGCTTCTAAAACAACCCACTAAGAAAATACTTGCCTGCAAATACCTGAGCCAAATGTATAACTCAGTTCAAACATTTGGTTAGTTTGCTTTAGATAATATTCAATGCAATTCTTTACACTTCAGGGGCGAGAGACATGTGAAGTGGCAATTTAGAAGGGACGTCTAGGAAGAATCTGGGATGTCCAGAGCAGAACGTTCAAAAATCCAGGGAGTGGCAGCAATGAAGGGAGGCATATATAACTGCCTTCTGAAATCATTCCGCCTCCACTTCAAAAAATAAATGTCCCAGTAACCGGTTCTGACGAATGGCCTTGCATAGATAGCAAGGCCGGGTACATGCATGGGTTTAGGCCATTTCACAAATGAGGGCATCGTTGAATTGCACATCCACAAAACTGGGTACTTGGACATTCCAACTGGGATATTTTAGTAGGTGGGCAACTATGTTCTGAGACTAATATGTCCCGGCCTGCCATTTCAGATACTCAGATGTGCACTGGCAGACCTGTAATGTGTTTGGAGTATCCATTTATATGCAGGTTTCTTCAGCCAGGACGTACGAACAGTGGCAATGAAACAGCATTTTGCTCTTCCCCCTGGAAGTGTTGCAGCCATGAAATGAGCACTTTTCTACACCTTCTTCATGATCAGGGGCAGATATGGGCATGGATGCCACAACAATCAGGGCCGGACATTGTTGTGCCATTCTGAAATTGCACCGCAACATACATCTCCCTTGCTCCAACCAGGGCATGTCTCCACTACACCCCCATGCCCCATGCTATCTGGATGTTCTCACACTGGAGACATCTACAGTATATACCCAGCTTCCTAAAAGGCTTCTGGGGAGGTCTCCATGATTTGCACATCTTAGTGCCAATTTTCAGATGTCTAACTCACAAATATAACTTCTAAAATGATCCCCATAATTTATCTTATGTTGATTTTTTTTTAAACAAATGCCTCTTTATTTTTTTGTGTGGATGGGAGAAACTACCTGGCAAATTTGCTTCAGTTTCTCCAGTATGATGCCCGGTTTTCATAGCAGTCATTCTTCTTTCTTTTCATTCATTTTTGTTTTATCTGTATTTTTTTAATCACTAATCCCAGTTGCTGTTTTGTCGCTTATTGGAAAGTTGATTAATGTGCAGCATGCCTTGCCTTTAAGTATGAGGTCTGTTACAAACTGTTCTATTGACTCTTCCCCATGGAGTAGTCAGGAATGAAACGTGACTTTCATAGGCTTTGTGATTCTTCTTGCTGTGCAATATGCCTCAGATCTGTGGTGTGCCTCTTTATAATCATGCTATTCTTCTTTGCTAAGCTGGAAGGTACTGTAAATATTAAGTGTATTTGCACCTGCTACAGTGGAAAGAAGACTGCATTTTATTTTGCATTTTTCTCTTCAGCACAATGATAAAGTATGAATCTTTGTCAAAAATTTTTCCAAATGTCCTGCAGGGTGCCTGTGAATGTGATCTAGTAGCCAAACTCTCTAAATATTTAATTGTTAAGAATTTCCATAACAAGTTGAGGCATCTATAGCAGCTAGGGATGTCATAATCCAAGTATTAAAAATGATTATACAAAATGGCAAGATCAGAGGATGAAAATAGTTTAATAGTGGAACTCTCTGGGGAATGCTTATTTCAGTGAGGTAATGCACCAGATTATTTTGCAAAACTCAGAAATAAGGTTCTTTGAATACATTCTCTCTATCTTTAACTCTAGTCTCTCCACCGGTGTCTTCCCCTCTCCCTGGAAACACGCTATCATTCGCCCCATTCTGAAAAAGGGTTCAATAGATCACTCTTCCACCTCTAGCTGGCGCCCCATTTCTAATCTCCCTTTCTTCTCCAAGCTTTTAGAAAAACTTGTTTTTACTCAATTGTCATCACACCTTGAAGTTTCTCTCAACCTTCACCCTCGACAATCAGGTTTCCGCCCCGGTCACAGCACAGAGTCCGGTCTTCTTTCTCTTCTAAATGAACTACACACCGCTCACGATCATGGCATTGTCACTCTCGCTGTCTCTCTGGATCTCTCTGCCGCATTCGACCTCATTGATCATCGCCCTCTCCTTTCACGCCTCCAAAATGCCGGTATCACCGGCACAGTTCTTCATAGGTTTCACTCTTTCCTCTCTGGCCGTTCCTTCTCAGTTTCCACTGGTTCGCTCTCTTCACCCTCCACTCCCCTTCCTTGCGGTATCCCCCAGGGCTCTGTCCTTGCTCCCCTCCTCTTTAATGTCTTTTTGGCTCCTTTCGCACTCCTAGTCCAACAACACGGTGTCTCCGCTTATTATTACTCTGACGATATCTTTCTTCTTTATCACACTAACTCTGTCTCCACCCTATATCACCCCTTTCAACAATTGTCTCTCTTCTGTAGCATCCTGGCTTTCCTCCAACTTCTTGCATATCAATCTCTCTAAAACCTCAGCCATCTGGTTCACTGCCGGTAGCCCTGCCCCTTCCCTCATTCCACTGTTCTCTTCCGCTCCAATCCCCATCGTTACCTCTCTGCGCTACCTTGGTGTGACCCTCGAATCCTCCCTATCGTTCAAAGCACATATCTCATCTGTAGTTCAGCACTGCTTTCTCACCCTAAGACAACTCCGATCTGTACGCCCTTTCCTTTCTTTCTCCACTATGACCACCCTTCTCATCTCCCTAGTTGTCTCCCGCCTCAATTACTGTAACGTCTCTTTAGCTGGTCTCCCCCAATCCCAACTTCAATGTCTGCAACGAGTCCACAACACTGCTGCCCGTATCCTCACTTGCTCTTCCCGTTTCGACCATATCACCCCTCTCCTCATTTGCCTGCACTGGCTTCCGATTCCCTTCCGTATTCAGTACAAATTTCTTCTTTTTGTTCACAGGCCTATTCACACTGGCTCTCCCCTTTATCTTGCCGATCAGATCCACCTCCACACTCCCTACCGTTCCCTCCGCACCATCCACATGAACCACATAACCTTACCCCCCCCCCCATCCCAGGCCCACCTAGAAACCACCCGTTCCTCTGCCTTTTACTTCCTTGGTCCCCCCCCTATGGAACTCGCTCCCCCCAGACCTTCGCTTGGAATCCTCATTTAAAACATTTAAGGCAAATCTAAAAACCCATCTTTTCTGTCTAGCTTTTGGCCTCTCTCTCCCCCCCCCCCCTCCCCGTGCCCCTTTTCACCACCCCCATGACGTTGTTTTCCCTTGTTTCTGTTACTATAATCTAGCCTTGACCTTTTACTCTTCTCTCTTCTTTCCTTTCACACTATGGCATTCCTTTCCTAATTTTCTAAGCAGCCTTTTGTATATTGTAAACCACTCAGATGCTCTTGTGATGGGCGGTCTATTAAGTTCCCAATAAACAATAAACAATGCAGCAGAAGTGACTCAGGTGGATTGATGTACAATTTGCTTTCATGGAAATTTCACAAGTTTGCTGCAGTTCATGGTAACAAAGCTATGGTCATATTTATCCCAAACATGCATGTTCATATTTACATTCTCTCAGATCACATTAGGGTGCACTGGGATTACCTAGCACTTTTCAGGGCCTGTAGAAGACTGGTATATGGTCTAGGTTGCAGCAGCAGTCATTTCTCATTGGTATTTATATCTAGTTTGCACTAGCAAACTAATGTCAGTATGAAGAGCAACTTGAGAGATGCATGTTTTTCCCAAAGGGCATGATATCTGTGGGTACATCATGAGGGCAGGCAGGATCCAAAACGTTTACCCACATCCAATAATATTGATGGGTGATCTGTTTCTCCATTCTATTTCATGGCCCATACCTGCACCCATGAGCGGGCCGAGCACCAGATGCGTGCATTGGCCAGCTGATTAGCACTTTGCCCATGCCACGTCAAGTACGTCTACCTCCTCGATTCTAGATCTGTGGGCATGTCCAGACCTGTGGATGCGGAATTATGATCAAACGCGGCCCATTTTTAATTTAGCTGTGTTCGCAGGCTGGACATGCATGCTATGGAATCAGACTCCACCTGGATAATTTTTTTTTTTTTTTTTTTTTTGCTATCCTAAATTTATCCAGACAGTTATCTGGATAATGATCTGCACATCGCCCCTATCCACATAATTGCTAGAACTTCCCATGCTCCGCCCATACTTCACCCCAGCACAATACTGATAGCTCTGGGGCAGTCAGTTTTAGTTTTAGCAACACTATCCAAATAGTGCCATTGAAAATCAGTAGTAGACCTGGTCAACCGCAGCAGCTATCCTGACAGCAGGTGCTGCTTCCAGATAAGTGCTTCTGAAAATTGGGATGAATAAAAGTCTGATAGTAATTGCCAAAAAAGTACAAGCTGCAGCAGATACTGGACCGTGGAGGGACCGTGGAGGTTTGTAATGAAGTGTTTGTACAACACAAACTCCACCATCACATCAGTCCCTCAAAATCCAACACCATAGAATTGACTATCACAGCATATACCCGGAGCTGGCTCACTATGCAGGTCCCACGACACAGACATCATAACGGCCCATACTCTAACATCAATCTGAATATGAAGGCAATCCTGTGTATGATAAAGAGAAAAGGATAACAGTAAGCCCTTGTGGGTAGTTTTAAAAAGGATTGTTTTCACATAAAGGCCTTTTACATGGGCAGTCCCAAGAAGGTGCACACTTCTATGCAACTTGTATATAGGCATGTTCTGGGGTGTGAGTTTGGGCAGAATGGAGGCAGAATTTTGATTTACATGCGTACTTTGTAAAATATAATCATAGCCACATAACTATCTGCTAACATTTCTGCCTGCTCTCATAATGGCTTCAGTCTAGACACAATTTCTGCTGTTTTGGCCTTAAAATTTTACAAAGACATGTGGATGCACATTCTAATATGTGCGCCCAGGACCCCGTGGACCTGATCGGAATCGTGACGCACAGAGGTAGACCCGATTCTGATCCTGCGAGGGCTAGACGTGCCTTGGGGATCGGAATCTAGTCGAGAGTCTATACACGCAGGCTGGGACCAGATTCTGATTGGCCTGCACATACAGACCCATGCTTGGCTAACTCAGTCAGGCTCCTAAATGGAGCCACGGTGCCATGGCATCCCATTGCCATGGTGTTGCCCCCTCCCCCCTTCCTACAGGGGTCCTGAGCACACTACCTTATCCTATAATTCCCTATAAGACTCCTGTAGTGGCACTTCCCCGACAGTCTCACTTCCTGTGTCTTGCCAGTCTCAGGACAGAGCAGACACACCATTAGCAATAATGCTTTTCATTTTATTCCCACATACATCATAATTTCACATATAGCACACTTAATTGCACTACTTATTTCTGCAGAGCCCTGCACAGGTAATATAGGAATGAAGCAAGTTAGATGCTAGATAGAGAAAAGAAAAGATAAAGATAAGGATGGAGTCAGAGAGACTGATACACCTCGCCTTCATATTCTGTCTCACTGCTCTCCTGCTATGCTTGTCACAGGTACCTCTTTTATAGCCCATTTCTTAGCAGCTTCTCCATGGCGGGTGCTCCCTTATTTGCTATTGCTGTTCTCTCACTATCCTTATACTTTGTTCTTTACACATTTACCAGGCACAATGTTGGCATCTCACTGTCTGTATTTGCTTATCACATCATCCAGCCTGTTTTATGGCTTCTTTCTGTTTCTTCTAGCCATTGCAAGATTGTTTCTGAGTGCATAGCTGCACGTAGGCTGCAATTTATTCCATACAAAGGCACCGCGGCTCCATTCAGGAGCCATGATCCCTGGCTGCTGACCACACTTTCCTTTCCCTGCAGCCCAACCCCTGATCTGGCCTTCCCTTTACCCCCTCACCTCACTGGTGCTGCCTGGGCCTGCCATCCTCCGACATCCAGGGGGGCTTATTCGACCTCCAAGGTAGAATAAGTCCCCCATCCAGTCTGCCGTTACCAGACATACCGTGCCGACTTCAGAAACGGGAGTCCAAAAAAGCACTTGTCCTCACACAGACAAACAGGATCAATAGGAGCAAGGAAACCAGTACACTCTCTCAAGGTCAGATAAACATTTATTAGAAACCCCAACACCAGTTTTTACCCCCTGAGAAAGGCATTTGGTTGCTGAAACACCGCTGGGGTTGGGGTTTCTAATAAATGTCTATCCGATCTTGAAAGCATGTGCTGCTCACTTGCTCCAGGCACAAATAGGCATTGGGAAAGTGCTTGTTTTGGTCCTAAAACATCTAGAGCATGTAGAGAAGAGGGTTTACGGCCTAAGTAAATACGGTCTAAGTAAATCCACCACAAGCCCCTATACAAATACTCAGCACACAGTTTACTGAATATGACCCATATTGCACTGTAAATAGATAAATGTTGCTTATATGTATGTATATAGTTTAAACCTGTTATATGTAACTGTTGTTTTGCTGTGTTAAAGGTTATAATGTAAACTGCTACTGAACACTGGAAGAAGCGGTATAAAAATGTAACCAAATAAATAAAAATAAATAAAATAAACAAGTTTGTACCTATGTTATGGAAGGGTAAGTAACTTGCCCAAGATCACAAGGAGCAGCAGTGGGATTTGAAGCATGACTGAGGAACTCAGAGAGGAGGTGGCAAGGCTGAGGAGCATTCAAGACATTGAGAAGTACATTGATGAGATGCTTCTTGCAGCAACCAAGCTCTCCAGCAGAGGAGAAGATGGGAGCCTACAGAATGACGAAGGTTGGACACAAGTCACCAGGGCCTGCGGAATCACAAATCTAACTTCTACAGCCATTGAACTGAAGAACCATTATGCAGCCCTGGAAGTGGAGGAGGTGAAAGCATCCCTGGAAAGGGAAGAACCGGAGCTCAAGTAGCCCAAAGTTGCAGAATCAGTGACCACAAGGAAGCGAAGGGTAGTGGTGGTTGGTGACTTGCTTCTGAGGGGTACTGAGGCATCCATCTGCCAACCAGACATGATGTCCAGAGAGGTATGCTGTCTGCCTGGTGCCAAAATCCAAGATGTTATGGAGAGTTTGCCGAGACTCATCAAGCCCACTGACTATTTCTCAATGTTGCTAATCCATGTCAGAACAAATGATACTGCCAGGTATCCCTCTGAGTGTATCAAAAGTGAATTTATGACTCTGGGACAGAGGATGAAGCAGTTAGGTGTACAGGTGGTGTTCTCTTCTATCCTCCATGTTGAGGGTAAAGGCCAAGGCAGACAGGCTCGCATCCTGGAGATGAATGCATGGCTGCGTGGATGGTCATTGAGAGCGTTTTGGTTTCCAGGACCATGGGATGCTGTTCCAAGGGTTGCAAAGCAGAGATGGCATCCATCTGTCCAAGAAAGGTCAATGCATCTTCAGTAGTAGACTGGCTAATCTACTGAAGAGGGCTTTAAACTAGATTCGTTGGGGATGGGTGAAGAAAGCCCCCAGGTACGTGAAAGCCCCCAGGTAAGTGATACATTAAATACCTTTATGGAAATGGGTAAAAGGGGTAACATATGGAAAGCAGTGTGTATAAATGCCCATAGCATGGGAAATAAGATCCCTGATGTTGAAGCTTTGGTGGGAGTGGCAGACTTGGATTTAGTGGCAGTTACAGAAACATGATTTACAGAAAACCATGACTGGTATGTAACTATACCTGGCTATACTTTATTCAGAAAAGACAGGGTAGGAATAAGGGGAGGAGGAGTGGCACTACATGTAAAAAATACTATTAAAGCTTTGGAATTACAGAGCTTAAAAGGAAGAATATTGTGCTATATAGCTTTCAAATGTATTGTGATATGTAAATACCATCTATTAGGGATATCTTTACTAAGCCGTCTTAATATGCGCTCTGTGATGTTATCACGTGATAAGGTACCTTATCATGCGATAATGGCGCTTTATCAGGCGCACAGGTACCTTATCGCGCGATAACATGCGCAGCGGCGCAAACGAGCGCTGAAGGCAGGGAAAGGCTCCCGGAGGGCGGAGGAAGGCTCCCCAGGGGCGGAGAGAAGGGGTCAATGGGCAGAGAGTGGGAGGGGAGAGGCTCTCTGCACACTAACGCTGTGAAATCTGAGGCTGAAAACTAACGCCAGTGAAACCCTGGCGTTAGAGCTGATTTAAAGGGAAGAGAAACCATTTCTGTCAGCAATGTACAGCAGAATCAGGGAAACCAACAAAAAAAGTGATAAGTGTGATACATGTGCACAGAACAACAGTGCAAATAAACATTGAAAATGACCCAAACAAAATATAAAAAAAACATAACCAAGCTGGGCAATAGTGATATTAATGGGAAACATTGAAAAACACTCCCAAGAAAGCTCCAAAAATAGGACATGAATTTTGGAAGTGTCTACGCTCCGCCCCCATACAAGGTGAATGATCCCACAGTGAAATAGCGCTGATCAGGGTTTCCCTCTCCATTGGACAGGTTTCCTATGGCATACATATGTTCCACAACAGCAGGGCGGGCATGTCGGAATGGGCAACTGGACAGATGCTGGGAAAGGGGACACAGAGGGCTGCAGACGGCACATACTGTGCTGCAGCTGGGCCACAGTACGGACTAGGTTGATGCCTAGGTGGCCCATAGGAATGCTGAAACAGTAGAGCAGCCAGACAGCAACTGATGAGGGCCCAGCATGGGCATGAGAGTGTTTCCCACAGTGTCACAGGGGATAGTACCCAGCAGGTACCACCAAGGGCACAGAACATTGGTAGGCGGTGCTGGGGGGAAGCGTGGACATCTATGCAGCCACCCCTATACCAGAACCTGCACCATAAAAAAGCTGCCTACCAGCACACTGGATGGCCTGAGATTGCGCTCCACCAGCACCACCAGCAGACGGGCATGTCAGCAGGGTGGCAGAGGGGTACTGGCTGTGGAGGGGGCAGTGGCAGCTGCCTAGAGCAGACCGTGGCCTAGCCCTGTGTAGGTGGGTGCCATGCACTGCAACAGACAGACCCTGTCTGATGAACAGTCATGGTATCCCCAGGGAATGCACTGTCTCTGTGGCAACGAGGTGGTGCAGTGCACACAGCCAGTGTGTTCAGGCACAGAAGGTCACAGGTTCATGTCCCAACTGTGGTTCCTGCCAACCCAGCCCCTATGTTTTACCCACTACTACAACATGCTAATACAGAAAGAACCTGTAGTGCAGATGACGTAGACATGCCCAAAACACCTACATTTTACACTATAGAGTCACAGACACCATAAACATGCGCATTACCTAGAGCAGAGTCTCCCAAATGCAGTCCTGGAGGGCCAAACACCATTCAGGTTCCATGCTGCCTCTAATAAATGTGTCTGTGCTGCATTGCTATGCACCGCCCACATGGTTTGCAGATGTATCTCATGCATATTCATTAGGGACAGCATGAAAACCCGAACAGTGTTTGGCTCTCCAAGACTGGAGTTGGGAACCTCTGCCCTAGAGCAGCGGCCAACAGGAGCAGACACACCCGCACCCACAGGCTCCATTATCCCAAGCCTCCTGGAGAGGCAGGATGTTGGGCCCTGCGTGCATCTACCCATACTAGCACTTGCATACCTTAGCAATGCCACCCTTAACATGGGAAAACTGTACACAGCTATCAAAAGGTTTGCTATGATAACTGGCAAATAGCAATTCCTATGTTAAGCACAATTGGCTGATAGAGCTGCATCATAGCAACCTTTCTGATGTCTGTGGAGTGTGCCTCAGGTCTGGTGTCTGACAGAGTGACCCCAACAGTATTGCGTACCATAGCCATGTCTGCACTGTGCCCAGGACTCGTGTGGTGGCCAGGGCTGCCAAACACCTTTATAGTTGCACAATGCTGGCATAGGTGTGTGGAGCGTGTGTCTGTCTATCCAGTGTGTGGTGGCTGCCAACACCCTCCACAGCCCACACTGCTAGCACTGTTGCGAGTATTGGCCTGCCAATGTGCATAATGAGGAGCAAGGTACTGTGGGAATAGCCTGGATAGGGTGGCCTGGCCTGACCGCATCTGCACAGGGCATAGGGCAATGGCTCGGACATTGTAGTGCCCGGCCACCACCTGCATGGACAGCGTGGCCACAGCATGTCCTGCTGGGAGGTCACTCTCATCCTGACTGAGCAGTGACCATGGCATGGCTAGGTTCCCCCATAGTGCTATATAGCATTTCTGTCATGTGATATTTTTTGCTCTCTTTTGGGACACAATCATTGACTTATCTGCTTGGTGTGTATGCTGACATCCCAGTTCTGGGTACATGCATCTTCTCCAGGACTATGGACTAGCTAGCAGACTGTCTGCAGATAGCAGGTGTCTTGCTAGAACACCTTGCAGGGTGCAGTGGCTGGAGGCTTGCTGCTGGAGAATGTCAGATAGGGGTGGGGGTCAGCTGAGCTTTTCCAGGCCTACTGTCTTTCTGCTAGTGTTTTGTGGATGTGTACTGCTCTGCATTGCCTGTCCTGTAGGGTGTCTGCTCCCCAGCAGGACGGGGGTTGAGGGGTCCACTCTACTGCTACCACTGCAGGGAGGTAGAATGTGGATCTATTGGTGGGTGATCCTGTTTCCCACCCTGAGCCCCAGAGGGTGGGTTGTGTGGTGGTACATAATCTGCCTATGGGTCCAACCCCCCCATAAGGGCTAGACATGACTGAGAACTACAAAAGGACACAGATGTAACCTAGGTGTGTCTGCAGGAACTACCTAACCACAAACAGTAGCACTGATGAGAAACTGCAACATGGCATATTTCAGCTATGAAAGGTGCTGTGGACCTGGTGCTGGGCGCCCCACTTCACCCTCAGGGTGAGCACAGTACCCACACAATGTGACGGTGTGTGGCTACTCTGTGCCAGTACCACACACGGTCAGTTCCCCCTACCAGGCCGAGATGCTGTGGGGGTGCATACCCCATCTTGTGCCCATCTGTCGACTATTGATTTGCATGTGCAGTGCATCATGGGTGCAGGTGGGATAACCCTATCCTGGTCACCACAGCAGACAGTTTGTGTGGTGACATGCAGTCCTTCTACAGCCAGCCAGGGGTTTGTTATCAGCTGTAGCCCACTGGTTACTTCACTGCCTGTGAAGCCACAGGTCATGGGTTCAAACCCAGGGTGGGGTTATTTGATAGGGCTATCTGAGGCTTTGTCTATTTTTAATGTACATTAGTGCTGCCAGCAAAAACACCCTCAGAGTACTGTAACCTTAAGGTGCCTCATAAGGTGCCCTATAGGGTGCCCTATCAAGCGCTTTATAAGGTGCCTTATAAGGTGTCCTATAGGGGACATTATAGGGTGCCTTGGCGGACAGTGCACTTTATAATGTGCCCTATGGAGTGCGTTATGGGGTGCCTTATGCGGCACCTTAGGTTACACCACCGTGAGGGTGTTTTTGCTGGCAGCACTAATTAAAATAAAAGTAAAATGCCTCAAAAATCACTACCTAAATGGTGATGCCTCAGCCAGCCTTATGCATTAGGCACACTGGGGGATTGAAATCATGACCCTGGTACTAGCAGTCAGTGTATTAACCATTGTGCTACACCTCTGCTTCTATGTTTGCATCTCTGCGCACCTACTTAAGATTATCGCGCGTTAACGTGCTTAGCAGCGTTTCGCCTGATAATGTGCGCAGCGTGCGTTATTGCACAATAATTCCATTTTGCTACATTAAGACCAAAATGCCCACTCCTTTTATGGCATCCTGCACACTATCGCCGGGCGCACGTTAAGACTGCTTAGTAAACATACCCCTAGGTTTCGTTTATACACAAATTGATTCACTTGGTCCGTGATGTACTCACTCCTGCTTCCATTGTTAGGTCACTAGTGTGATATGTAATAATCTCCTCTTCTCTTTCAGTACAAGAACAATCAAATTGAACTTATCTAACAATAGAGGTATCGACACAGAGAATGTATGGTTACTCACCCTTTCAATGTCATGTTCATTTATCATTGTATTATTTATTATTTATTTATTACTAGTGGATGTATGTGTTAATTAATGGCATGGTATGGTTTATAATTCATTTTCAAGGTACATGTTTGTTTTAATGGTTTTTACTTTTTTTATAGTTTATATGTCTTTTATTACGAATATTTTATATATGGTTTAATGATTTTTAGTTTATTAGTTTTTATGTGGGGGGGTGTTTGATATGTTTATATAATTGGGGCTTAATTTTTATGATGTTTATGTTTTTTATGTATTTATGAATGTAGTACACCTGAATTCCCCTGATGAAATGAATTCGAAACATGGCCTGTGTCGGGCAATTTGGGCTTTTTGGTGTAAACAACCAGTTAATTCTCAATAAAGTATTCCTTCCTGCTAACTACGTATTTTGGACTGGGTATAAACAGGATGGAGTCAGTACAGAGGGTGGCTTCTAAAATGGTTAGTGGTCTTCATTATAAAGCATATGAGGACAGACTTAAGGATCTTAATATGTATACCTTAGAGGAAAGGCGGGATAGAGGTGATATGATTATGTTTAAATACCTCCATGGCATAAATGTACAGGGGGAGAGCCTCTTTCAATTGAAAACAAGTTCTGCTACGAAGGGACATGGGATGAGGGTAAAGGGGGATAGATTCAGGAGTGATATGCGGATATATTTCTTTATGGAAAGAGTGGTGGATCCATGGAATAGTCTCCCAGTGGAGGTGGTAGAGATGAGGACAGTATCTGAATTCAAAAAAGCATGGGACAAACACAGAGGATCTCTGAAGGAGAAAAGGGGGCTGTTGTAGTTGTTGATATGGAAGGACAGACTAGATAGGTCATGTGGTCTTTTTCTGTCATCATATTTCTATGTTTCCTTGGTCCTAGCCCGCTACTCTAACCAATAGACTATTCTTAGGAGTCCCTGACCTTGAATACTATTCTGGTTATGTCTATGTAAACGGCCCTGCAGATGTCTATATTGGACACATCCATGTTTGTGAAATTGTGCCTAAACTTGGATGTGCATGCTTTTTTAGGGGGGATGTTCTGGCTTGGACATTCTATGTTGCTCTTGTACATCATTTGAAAAATGTGTGCCTTCATTTGCGTTAATATTAGCATGGTGGTTTACTTTTCACTTTATGTACTGTGCTAATATTAGCCATAGACATTGGAATGGGGCCTTCTCAATTCCTTGCATCTAACTTGCCATGCTGCCAGTTTTTTGGCCTTCCTTCCATTTTAATTAAATTATGGAATACATCTGGTCTGTGCTTCTAAGATAGAATTTTTAATCAATGGCCATGCTTGTTATAAATGTTTAACCTTTGCAGCTGCTTCTTTTAGATTTTTCTTAACTATTTTCCTCATTTTGTCATTGTCTCCCTTTTGAAAGTTAAAAGTTAGTACTGTGGATTTCCTTGCCATCCTGCTTCCATTTATTAAATCAAATACAATCAGAGATGACCACTATTGCCAAGTGGTCCCAACAACCTTGTCTCTTGCACCAGATCCTGTGTTTCACTAAGAACTAGGTCCAAAATTGCTTCCCCTCTTGTCGGTTCATGAACCAGCTGCTCTAAGAAAGCCGTCATTGTTTTCATCTAGACCAGTGGTTCTTAACCAGTCCTCCTTGAACCCCTAGGCCAGTCGGGTGTTCAGGATAGCCCTAATGAATATGCATGAGATATATATGCATTAGAGATATCCTGCCAACTTGACTGGTTTGTGGCCCTCTAGGGGTGGATTCAGAGATCCCTGCTTTACATCTCTGTCATTTAAGAATGTGAGTGGGCAAGGTGCAGATCTCCAAGACATCAAAAAGGTTAGATAGAATTTGTCACAAGCCTCTTTGCTTCTCACCACCACCAAAATATTGTCTATTAGACAACATTTTGGTGGTGGTGAGAATTGAGGAGACATGTGACACATTCTATCTACCCTTTTGATGTCTAGGACATCTGCACCTTGCCCACTCACAATCTTAAATGACAGAGGTGTAAGGCAGGGGTCTCCAAATCCAGCCCTAGAGGGCCACAAACCAGTCAGGTTGGCAGGATATCTCTAATGCATATATATATATATCATGCATATTCATTAGGGCTTTCCTGAACACCCGACTGGCCTAGGGGTTCAAGAAGGACTGGTTAAGAACCACTGATCTAGACACTTTTTCTCCCTAGCATGTCCTGCTGTGATACTGACCCAGCCAATACCAGAGTAATCGAAATCACCCTGATTTCTTTTAGCATTTTATCATCTATCTGTTCATTCATCACCTCCACTGCCATCGTCTTCCCTTTTTCACATGGGATTTCAATCCATAGAGATTATACAGTGTATTTTGTTTCCTGCAAAACTTTAATCCTATGTGACTCCATGCCCTTTCTAACACAGAGTGCAACCCCTCCACCAATTTGATCAATCCTGTCATTGCTATTTAGTTTGTACCCAGGTATCACAGTGTCCCATTGATTGTCCTCCTTCCACCAGGTCTCAGAGATGCCAATCATATTTAACCTTTCATTTAATGCCATATATTCTAGCTCTCTCATCTACCTTTTTAGACTTCTAGCATTTGCATACCGGCATTTTAGAGGTTGTATTTTATTCATATTAATCTGCTCATCAGTAGACAGGGGTAATTTGTAATCTTTCAGCTCCATCAGCTCTGTACTTATGGACATCTGGGTTACTTTTATCTTTATTGGAACCTCTCTTTGGGATGCCCTAATTTCCCTCTTTTGCTAGTATCCTTCAAGGATACATAGTTCCGAACCATGTGCTCTTGGGTGACTGTCAGCTTTCCCCTATTAGTTTAGCTGTCCCCCCTAGTTTAAAAGCTGCTCTATTTCCTTTTGAAAGGTTAATGCTAGCAGCCAGGTTCCATACGATTAAGGTAGAGCCCATCCCTTCAGAAAAGCCCCTCCATTCCACAGAATGTTGCCTAGTTTCTAATGAATCCCAAACCCTCTTCTTTGCATCATTGTCTCATCCACGCATTGAGACTCTGGCGCTCTGCCTACCTTTTGGGTCCTGTGCATGAAACGGGAAGCATTTCAGAGAATGCTACCCTGGAAGTTCTGGATTTCAATTCCCTACCTAAAAGCCTAAGGGGTATGTTTACTAAACCATCTTAATGTGCGCTCTGTGATGTTATCACGCGATAAGGTACCTTATCACGTGATAATGGCACTTTATCAGGCACACAGGTACCTTATCACGGGATAACGTGCGCAGTGGCGCAAACGAGCGCTGAAGGTGGGGAAAGGCTCCCGGAGGGCGGAGGAAGGCTCCCCAGAGGCGGAGAGAAGAGGTCAATGGGTGGAGAGTGGGAGGGGAGAGGCTCCCCGCACACTAACGCTGTGAAATCTGAGGCTCAAAACTAACGCCAGTGAAACCCTGGCGTTAGAGCAGATTTAAAGGGAAAAGAAACCATTTCCGTCAGCAATGTACAGCAAAATCAGGGAAACCTGAAAAAAAAGTGATAAGTGTGATACATGTGCACGGAACAAAAGGGCAAATAAACCTTGAAAATGTACAGAGGAAAATGTAAAAATAAAATAACCAAGCTGGCCAATAGTGATATCAATGGGAAACATCACAAAACACTCCCAAGAAAGCTCCAAAAAAAAGATATGAATTTTGGAAGGGTCTATGCTCCGTCCCCATACAAGATGAATGAGCCCACAGTGTAATTGCGCTGAGCAGGGTTTCCGACTCCATTGGCCAGGTTTCCTATGGCATGCACATGTTCCACAACAACAGGGCAGGCATGTTGAAACAGGCAACTGGACAGATGCTGGAAAAGGGGACACAGAGGGCAGCAGGCGGCACATGCTGCGGTGCAGCTGGCCCACAGTGCAGACTAGGGTGATGCCTAGCTGGCCCATAGGAATGCTGAAACAGTAGAGCAGCCAGATAGCAACTGCTGAGGGCCCAAAATGGGCACGAGTGTGCTTCCCACAGTGTCACAGGGGATAGTACCCAGCAGATACCCCGAAGGGCACGGAACATTGGCATGTGGTGCTGGGGGGAAGCATGGACAGCTATGCAGGCACCCCTACCCAAGAACCCACATCATAGGCAGCCGCCTACCCGCACATTGGATGGCCTGAGACTGCGCTCCACCAGCACCACCAGCAGAAGGGCATTTCAGCATGCTGGCAGAGGGATACTGATGGTGGAGGGGGCAGTGGCAGCTGCCCAGAGCAGACCGTGGCCTAGCCGTGTAGGTGGGTGCCATGCACTGCAACAGACAGGCTCTGTCTGATGAACAGTCATGGTATCACCAGGGAATGCACTGTCTCTGTTACAACACAGTGGTGCAGTGCACACAGCCAGTATGTTCAGAAGCAGAAGGTCACAGGTTGAAGTCTGATGTCTGTGGAGTGTGCTACAGGTCTTGTGTCTGACAGTGTTTACCACCCTGGGTGGTGACCCCAACAGTATTGCATACCATAGCCATGCTGCACTGTACCCAAGACTGGTGTGGTGGCCAGGGCTGCCAAACACCTCTATAGTTGCACGATGCTGGCATAGGTGTGGGGAGTGTGTGTCTGTCTATCCAGTGTGTGGTGGCTGCAAACACCCTCCACAGCCCACACTGCTAGCACTGTTGCCAGTATTGGCCTGCCAATGTGCATAATGAGGAGCAAGGTACTGTGGGAATAGCCAGGATAGGGTGGCCTGGCCTGGATTCATCTGTACATAGCATAGAGCAATGGCTCGGACATTGTAGTGGCCGGCCATCACCAGCACGGACAGGATGGCCACAGCATGTCCTGCTGGGAGGTCACTCTCACCCTGGTGGAGCAGTGACCACAGCATGGCTAGGTTCCCCCATAGTGCTATATAGTATTTGTCTCATGTGATATTTATTTATTTAGAAGTTTTGTATACTGCCTTATCCTTCAATCAAAGCGGTTACAACACAAATGGGGGATACATTTAACACATGGGGATATGAGACACATACACTAATACTTTAGAGGGAACATGTTCAATGGAGGGTTAAGTGGCTTGCCCAAGACCACAAGGAGAATCTGTGGGACTAGAAACCCCAGTCCTTCCGGCCCAAGGTTGCTGTCCTCTAGTGGGATTTGAACCCCCGACCTTCCGGCCTGAAGTACCTTGCCCCAACCACTAGGCTACTCCTCCCTTATAGGTTCTCTTTTGGGGCCCAATCACTGACTTATCTGCTTGGTGTGTATGCTGACATCCCAGTTCTGGGTACATGCATCTCCTCCAGGGCCATGCACTATGGACTAGCTAGCATACTGTCTGCAGGTAGTATGTGTCTTGCTGGAACACCTTGCAGGGTGCAGTGGCTGGAGGCTTGCTGCTGGAGAATGTCAGATAGTGGTGGGGGACAGCTGTGTATTTCCAGGCCTACTGTCTGTCTGCTATTGCTTTATGGATGTGTACAGCTCTACATTGCCTGCCCTGTAGGGTGTCTGTTGCCCAGCAGGACTGGGGTTGATGGTCCCCTCTACTGCCACCATTGCAGGGAGGTAGAATGTGAATCTGTTGGTGGGAGATCCTGTTTCCCACCCTGAGCCCCAGAGGTTGGGTTGTGTGGTGGTACATAATCCGCCTATGGGCCCAAACACCCCCCCCCCCTCCTTCACCTACATCATGTAACCATAGCACCAACACAGGATATGCACTATTCTGGGTGCAATATAGCCCATAAGGGCTAGACATGGCTGAGAAATACAGAAGGACACAGATGTATCTTAGGTGCACCTGCAGAAACTACCTATCACACACAGTAGCACTGATGGGGACCTTCAGCATAGCATATTTTAGATATGAAAGGTGCTGTGGACCTGGTGCTGGGTGCCCCACCTCACCCTCAGGGTGAGCACAGTACCCGCACAATGTGACGGTCTGTGGCTACTCTGTGCCAGTACCACACACGGTCAGTTCCCCCTACCAGGCCGAGGTGCTGTGGGGGTGCATACCCCATCTTGTGCCCATCTGTCGACTGCTGATTTGCATGTGCAGTGCATCATGGGTACGGGTGGGTTAACCCTATCCTGGTAACCACAGCAGACAGTTTGTATGGTGACATGTAGTCCTTCTGCAGCCAGCCAAGGGTTTGTTGGCAGCTGTAGCCCACTGGTTTCTTCCCTGCCTGTGAAGCCAGAGATCAAGGATTCAAATCCATTGTGGGGTTATTTGATAGGGCTTTCTGAGGCATTGTTTATTTTTAATGTACATTAGTGCTGCCAGCAAAAGCACCCTCAGAGTACCCTATCAAGCGCCTTATAAGGTGCCTTATAGGGGACATTATAGGGTGCCTTGGCAGACAGTGCACTTTATAATGTGCCCTATGGAG
The DNA here is from genome assembly GCA_033557465.1 of Ichthyophis bannanicus. Classification (NCBI taxonomy): domain Eukaryota; kingdom Metazoa; phylum Chordata; class Amphibia; order Gymnophiona; family Ichthyophiidae; genus Ichthyophis; species Ichthyophis bannanicus. The sequence continues at coordinate 265,534,742 of CM066036.1, forward strand.
TGTGTTATGGGATGCCTTATGTGGCACCTTAGGTTACGCCACCGTGAGGGTGTGTTTGCTGGCAGCATTAATTAAAATAAAAGTAAAATGCCTCAAAAAGCACTACTTAAACATAAAGGGTGATGCCTCAGTAAACATACCCCTAAGTTTGGCCTCCAGAACCTCCCTCCCAATCTTTCCTATATCGTTGGTACCAACATGTACCAAGACAGCAGACTCCTCCCCAGGACTATTTAAAACCTTGTCTAGGTGGCAAGTGAGGTCCACTACCTTCGCACCAGGCAGGCATGTTACCATGTGATCCTTATGTCCACCAACTGCCCTGCAATCTACATGCCTATTGATCAAATTGCCAACTGAGGCATATCAAAGGTTATACCTGTTCCAATCACAAATAGGCATCGCAAAAGTGCTCTTTTGCCAGCCAAACATCTAGTTGGTGATAAGAAGGTGGTATATTCATATCCCCTATGTTGTTGTTTCCATATATTACTGGAACGGCCATTAATGCAGAATTCAGAATGCAGTATCGCTGGTGATATATTTAACTGCTCCTCAGTATCTTCCACACTAGCAGTTAATGCTCATTGAATGGACAAGAATAACAACAACAACAACAATGTCCTTTAAGTTAACAGCAAGGCACTGTCCTTGTACATTATCCCAACCATTCCATGGTCCCTAATACAAATTTACACACTGAGGCTAATTTTATTGGAGCCTTCTAAAATTTAGGCAGCAAGAATGTGTGTCATTTACACATGTCAGTAGCCACTAATGTGTGCAAATAAGCATTCTCTCAGTGTGCCTCATTTTGTAAGTACATGGTGAACATGATAGCATGTATTTTTACTGGGATGTGCATGGGGTGGAGTTTGAATTGAATATGTACAGGGCACAAAGTTACACAGATAAATTATAAAATAATTCTAATTTATGCACATTTTTAGAAATCTAAGCACTGGGCATTTATACCAGTTGAAAGGCTTATGTAAGTAATCACACCTTAAATTTACACACGTTTTGACCACATGCTAATATTTTATAAAGAAAAATAGGTGCCTACCTTTCTTTATAACATAGCGTCTAAGAAGGCACCTACTTTCAGGTGTAAAGTAGAAACCTCCTTATCAATTAGCCACTTGGAGAGTTATTCTAAAAGGTTTAGTCATGGTTTGGATGTCTGCAGACATACATGTGGACATTGAAATCACGGACATGTCTCTATAACCAGTCTACAAATGCAGTTCACAGATGTCTCCAGTACAGGGTCATTCAAGTAGGCACTGGGGTGTGGTGGAGGCATGTCTGAGGAGGGGCAATGGACTTACATGTCCTCATTCGATCCCAGAAGTAGCAGAGCCGTCTGCAGGCATGTTTATGTTTATTCCTGCTCCAGTCACAAATAGGCATCAGGAAAGTGTTTGTTTTCTCTTTAAAACATCAAGAGAGTATAGAGAAGTAAGTGACTAGCTTTAGATTACGATGTTTCAAACAGCAATTATGAACCCTGGCCACCTAGCTCTTAAGCCACTATTCTAACCATTATGCTATTAGATGTCTTGTCTCAGAAATGTTCTTCTGGGGACGTCTATATAGACATTTGATAGACGTGCATATCGGGCACATCCACTTTTCTGGAAGTGTGCCTGAACTTGCATGTGCCTGCCTTTCTTATCAGACGTTCTGGCTTGGATGTCCCGGATTACACTTGGACGTCCCTTTAAAATGTGCCTCTCGGTGTTTAATATGACAGTTACTATGTGCTATCAGTAAACATATTGCATTAATTGTTAGTGTACAAAAATCAACTAGACTTGTTTTTAAATGACATTTCATGAAACTTCTATGTTTCATCAATTATATAAAGAGTCATAATAAAATGGTTTTCAATGCAGTCACTGCCTCATTTATTCTAATTATAATCACAGATTCAAACTATTCCAATTGTAAATCACAGATCCAAGCATGATATTCAAAAGGGTTAACATGATTAGAGATCTCCTATCTGTGTTAATCCCCTTGTCCAGGATGTTCACAGTTAGTGCCACTGAATATCTTCAGGTACCACTGCTGCATAACCAGTTAGCATTGGGGCATTCTGGGGATGGAGTGGGGGCTGCAGCCAGCAATAACCGGGCAGCAAAATATTGAACTGCTGCTTGGTTATCACAAAAAGGTGAATGTCACTGCTACTCAGTGAGCTTCATTGCTATCCAGGCAACCCAGATATTCAATGTTGGGACCTGGATATGGCCTCCACCGCTGAATATTGGGCCCCTTATGTTTTAATAACGTTATGTTATACATTTTCAAAAAGGTTTTGAAAAATATTCTACTTCAAAGTATGCTAGTAGCTTCTTACAAATCAGCACACACTACATTTCTCATTGTCTCGATTCCAGTCATCTGCATCACAAAAAAACAGCCTCTTTGTATGAAGAACAATGATGTTACTATATTCTTCACAATCCTAAAACTTTATTCAGTCTTGTGCATTCATATCAAACTATTCCATTCAACATTTGTATTCATCCTCAGAAGTTGTATCATGTGTAATACACAAGCCTACTGTTGTCCCACTGTCTAACATTGTTTTCAGGTCACCACTTTGCCAATAAATAGTGATTTATTCAATAATAAACCACTTTAGATCTATAGAGTCTTGTATTACTTGCAAAGAATGATGTACCATCTGAGAGGAGATGGCTTTCATTTTCAAATAGCTATAATGTTCTGTTAAATGAATTTTGAAATGCCTATACATCTGTTCCATATAGATTTTACTGCAAGAAAAAAATAACCTCATATATTGCATTAATCTGTTGCAGAGTCCAAAATATACTTCTGTTTAGTCATTGGATGATGCTGTTCGTTCACACAAATCGTCTGCTCATGAAATGTTCCATCATGTCTTTTTGATATTTTTTAATATGAGATAAACTAAGACATACCACGTCTTGGAAATTGCACCCTTTCTTGTAAAATACATAAAGATCCATCCTAAAAATATCATATAAAGTCAACATATGCCAATGCTTATGCATAGAATGACTATATTTATTTTCCAGTACAATCCTGATTCACCAAGTACACCTTAAGATAAGCTGATCAAATAATATGAATAGGATATCCTCTATCAACCAAATGCTATTCTTTTCACATCTCCTTTAAAATCTGGTATGATATGACAATCTCTGTATAATCTTGAAGACGGACTTATTGCCAAACTTGCCCTTAACATCTTAGGATGAAAACTGTCAAATCTATACAAGTTCTTATGTTCTGAAAGTCTCACAAAAAAGAGTAATAACTAGTTGTTTTTCTTGCTTAAAAATATACACACCAAAATCCATAGCAAACTTGAAATTATATATTTATTTGTATTTATTAATTAAATACACCCTCTCACTGTTTGAACGCAACCTACCTGGAACATCGCCCCAACGAGATGACCAATATAGACGAGGAACAAGCATGGAGCAACTTTCACAACATTGATGTTCAGCAAATTATCAACATAATAACAAACATCCGTACCATCACCTCCCCGCTAGATCCCTGCCCAACTGCTTGGGTTAAGGCAGCAAAACAAGATATTGTGAACCAAGGGGCATGTTTACTAAAAGCCGTACAATTGCGTGCCGCACAATAGCGCACGGAAACGCGGCACTCAAACGCTCAGAAACGCTCTTAAACGCCCCGCACAAGTGCGCGTGGGCCCCGCACAATTGCGCGCCGCACTAACGTGCCCCGCACAAGTACCCGGCCCGCAAATGTCCGATAGAGGCGTGGAAAGGCATTCTGAGGGCGGAGGAAGGCTCCCGAGGGGCGGAGAGACGGGGTCAATGGGCGGGGAAGGGGAGGGGAGAGGCTCCCCGCACAGTATCGGGGACGAATTTGCAGGTTAAAAATAGCGCGAGTGAAACACTCACGGTAGAGGGCATTTAAAGGGAAGAGAAACCATTTCCGTCAGCAATGTACAGGGAAACCGGGGAAACCTGCAAAACGTGAGCAGTGTGATACATGTGCACAGAACAAAAGTGCAAATAAAGATAGAAAAAGACCCAAACAAACATATTAAAAATAGGAAGTCAGCTGGGGAACCCTGATATTAATGGGCAAACATAAGAAACACACCCAGGAAAGCTCCAAAAAACTGAAATGAAGTATGGAAGGGGCTACGGAGCGGAGACCCTTCCAAAAACCATTTCCTTTTTTCTGAGCCTTCCTGGGAGTGTTTGCTATGGTTGCCCATTAATATCACTGTTGCCCAGCTTGGTTATATTTATCCCCAGTTCGTCGTGGTCGGTTGAGGGGTTTATTTGCACTTTTGTCACCAGACAAGGTGACTGAGCCCACAGTACAAATGTGCAGAGCAGGGTTTTTGACTCCTTTGGTCAGGTTTCCCACCCCCAGGGACTGCACTATCACTGTGGCCACAGTGTGGTGCAGCAGACAGAGGCAGTACCTCTAGGACCAGAGGGTCACAGGTTCAAATCCAAGCTGGAGCTCCTGCCAACCCAGTCCCCATATTTTACCCACCACTAAACAGAGATAGTAAAGACACTCCTTTATTGCAGAGAACATAAGCATGGTTCACACACCCATTTTGTACCCAACACCGCACACACACCATAACAATGGGCATTACCGACAGCCAAGTCCCCCAAATGCAGTCCTGGAGTGCCACAACTCAATCAGGTCATATGCTTTTCCAAGATACGGACATGCCAGCATGTTGGCGGTAGGGTACAGGTGGTGGAGGTGGCAGTGGCTGCTAGCCACAGAAGACAGTGGCCAAGCCATGTGCAGGCTGGCACGTACACTGCAACATAGGCCCTGTCGGATGTACAGTCATGGACTTCCCAGGGAATTCAGCACATCTGTGGTAACACAGTGGTGCAGTGCACACAGACAGTGTGTGCAGGAGCAAAAGGTCACAGGTTCAAAGCCCAGTTTGGGCTACTGCCAATCCTGTCCACATATTTTCCCCACAACTAAACCATGTTAGTAAGGGCAATCCTTTATTGCTGGGGATATACGCATTGGTCATACGCCTATCTTTTACACCACCAAGCACAGACACCATGACCAGGGGCATTACCTAGAGCAGAGTCTCACAAATGCAGTCCTGGAGGACCACACACCATTCAGGTTCCATGCTGCCACTCATACAAATAACCGTGCTGTATATCTATGCACCACCCCCATGGCATGTAGCTGTAGCTCATGCATATTCATGAGGGACAGCAGGAAACCCCAACCAGTGTATTGCAAACCTGGACTGGATATGGGAACCTCTGCCGTACAGCAGCAGCCAACAGGGACAGACACACCCACACCCACACCCACAGGCCCCATTGGCCAATGCCTCCTGGTGAGGCAGGACATTGGGCCCTGCGTGCATCTCCCAATACCAGCACTTGCATACCTTAGCAATGTCACCCTACACCAGGGTATATGGTACACAGCTCTCAAACGTTTGCTATGAGTACTGGCAGATAGATATCCCTACGTTACGCACAGTCTGCTCTATGAGCTCCATCATAATAATCTATCTGATGTCTGCGGTGTGTGCGTCAGGTCTGGCCCCTGACAGTGTTTACCACCCTAGGGAGGGACCCCCAACGGTATTGCATACCATACCCATGCCTGTACTGTGCCCAGGACTGGTGTGGTGGGCAAGGATTCTGAACCCCTCTATAGTAGCACAATGCTGGCATACGTGTGGGAGTGTGTGTCTGTCTATACAGTGTGTGTTGGCTGCAAACACTGTCCACAGTTTTGGCCTGATGATGTGCATAATGAGCAGCAAGGTACCATGGGTATAGCTCAGACAGGGTGGGCTGGCCAGGATGCATCTGCACAGGGCATAGGGCACTGGCAGGGACATTGTAGTGGCCGTCCACCACCTCCACAGACAGGGTGACCTCTGTATGTGCTGCTGGGCTTTCACTCCACCCTGACTGTGCAGTGATGGCAGCATGGCTAGGCACCCCCATAGTGCTTCATAGCACTTCCCTCATGTGATATATATGGGTCACCTGTTGGGGCCTAGTCACTGATGTATCTGCTTGTGTGTGCTGTCATCCCAGTTGTGGGTGCATGCATTTCCAGTGGGACTAACCAGCAGACTGTTCACAGCTGGTATGTGCCCTGCTGGAGTGCCTTGCAGGGTGCAGTGGCTGATGGCTTGATGCAGGGGAATATCAGATAGTGGTGGGGTGCATCATAGCATATCCAGGCCTACTGTCTGTCTGATATTGTGGTCTGGGTGTGTGGGGGGCTGCTTGGACTGCCCTGTAGGGTGTCTGTTCCCCAACAGGACTGGGGTTGATGGTCCACTCTACTGCCATCATTGCAAAGGGGGGGGGGGGTGTATAATGGGGATCTGTTGATAGGAGACCCTGCCTGTTTGCCACCCTCAGCTGGGGGGGTTGGTGGTACATAGCCCACCTAGGGGTCCATGGGGGTTCCCCTGACTGAGACAGACAGAGATATCCAAGGTGTTCCTGCAGAAACTACCTATCTCACAGATTATGACTGTTTTGGAGCTCTGCCATGGAGGGTGCTGTGGACCTGGTCCAGGGCGCCTCATCGCACACTCAGGGTGAGCACAGTTCCCGCACAGTGTGACTGTGTGTAGCTACTCTGTGCAAATTAAACACCCGGTCAGTACCTCCTACCAGGCCAAGGTGCTGTGTGGGTGCACACGGACACGTCCCCCTACCAGGCCGGGGAGCTGTTGGGGTGCATTCCCCATCTTGTGTTCATCTGTGGACAGCTGATTTGCATGTGCAGTGCATCATGGGTATGGGTGGCCTAACCCTATCCTGGTTCCCACAGCAGACTGTCTGTGTGGTGACATGCAGGCTCTCTGCAGGCAGCCAGCCAGGGGCTTGCTGGCAGCTATATAGCTGTAGCCCAATGGTTACTTCACTGTCTGTGGAGCCAGCGGTAATGGGTTTGAGCCCACAGTGGGGTTATTTGATAGGGTTGTCCAAAGCTTTTTTTAGATTTAATGTACATATGTTGCTGCCATCAAACACACCCTCAGTGTACTGTACCCATAAGGTGCCTCTGAGGGTGCTTTATAGGGCACCCTATAGGGCACCTTATGGTTGCCATCCATATAAGGTGCACTATACATTATCCTGTGACGCAACATATATGGTGCCCTATAGGGGACATTCAAGGGTGCCTTGGTGGACAGTGAACTTTAACATGTGCCTTATGGGCCGCCTTATGTTAACACGCTTTGTGAGTGCGTTTGCTAGTAGTGATAACTGAAATAAAAATAGATTGCCCCCTACAGCACTCATCCCCATAATACACTCTGCCTCAGTGAGCCTTCTTCATTGGGCACTGTGGGGGATTGAACCCCTGATCTCTGCACCATTGGTCAGTGTCTTAACCATTGTACTATGGCTCTGCTCCTTTATGTGTGCACATCAGGGCGCCACTTAGCCTTCCCACGCACTATTGTGCACGGCGCACAATAGCGCCCCGCGCAAATGTGCGATCGCTTACTCCCGTTTTTGTTCTTTTCTCTGCCTGAACCGCCCACTCCTTATATGGCACAGGCACACTACCGCGGCCCCGCACATTAGGAATGTTTAGTACAGTGTTTCCCAACCCAGTCCTACGGGGCACACCGGCCAGTCAGGTTTTCGGGATATCCCTAATGACTATGCATGAGATATATATGCATTAGAGATATCCTGCCAACCTGACTGGTTTGTGGCCCTCCAGGGCTGGATTTGGAGACCCCTGCCTAACACCTCTGTCATCTAAGATTGTGAGTGGGCAAGGTGCAGATGTCCTAGACATCAAAAGGGTATATAGAATGTGACACATTCCTCCTCGATTCTCACCACCACCAAAAAGTTGTCTAATAGACAATATTTTGGTGGTGGTGAGAAGTGAGGAGGAATGTGACACATTCTATATACCTTTTTGATGTCTTGGACATCTGCACCTTGCCCACTCACAATCTTAGATGACAGAGGTGTTAGGCAGGGGTCTCCAAATCCAGCCCTGGAGGGCCACAAACCAGTCAGGTTGGCAGGATATCTCTAATGCATATATATCTCATGCATAGTCATTAGGGATATCCCGAAAACCTGACTGGCCGGTGTGCCCCGTAGGACTGGGTTGGGAAACACTGGTTTAGTAAACAGACCCCCAAGTCTCACATATTGTGAACCAATCGCTGCAACAAGGAATCATGCCCACACAACTCAAGAAATCTATAATAAGGCCAATCCTAAAGAACAACTCACTATACAAGGATGACCCAGCCTCCTACCGCCCCATTTCCAGCATATCTTTCCTGGCAAAGATCATTGAGAAGGCAGTCCTATTACAACTACAAGACCATCTGGACGAACATGAAACCCTAGATGAACAGCAATACGGTTTCCGACAACGTCATGGTGTGGAAACGCTGTTGATAGCACTGCTTAACAACCTCCTCAAGGGCCTCGAAGACAAAAAGAAAATGTTTATACTCATTTTCATTGACATCTCTGCCGCTTTTGATACAGTCCATCATGGAATCCTCCTGCAAAGGATTGAATCAATAGGAATATTGGGAACCCCCCTGAAATGGTTCTCTTCTTACATAACCAACAGAATGCCGCAGGTTCACTTCAATGGCGAAGAAGCAGAAGCTTTCCCGCAAACGCAAGGCATACCTCAGGGCTCCGCTCTCTCGGCACTCCTTTTCAACGTCTATATGCGACCCCTCTGTAATATTCTCCAACAACACAATATCAACTACCACATTTATGCGGATGATATTATGCTCTACACACAGTTGGATACCGAGAATCCTAACTATACTCAGCTGGAAACATGCCTAAACGAGATGTTAAAATGGATACAGCAAAACAACATGGAGATCAACCATAAGAAGACTGAGGTGATGCATATCTCCAGAAAACCAAACTTTGACCCTCCTGCGTCAGTCACCCTGTGTAACAATACATACAACACGAAGACTGAAATAAAATATCTGGGTGTAACACTTGACAGCAATCTAAAGATGGAAAAGCACCTCCGCAAAACCAACAAGGCCATTTTCCACAAACTTAGGGGTATGTTTACTAAACTGCGTTAGTGCAATTCGCGTTAGGAGCCGCGTTAGTGACAGAAACCCCAAATAAGGACATGGGCGGTACATCGTCACCACTAACGCGCGTTCAAAAAATTAACGAGCGTTACCGGGCGCCGTGGCGCGTTACTGCGCGTTAGTCATAAGAAGACGTACAGACACAAAGCACTGAAACAGAGCTGTAGCACAATGGTTACGGTACTGACCGTTGTTACAGGCAGCATGGGTTCAAGTCCCCAGTGTGACTAACGCAGAAGGCTGTCCCAGGCATCACCCTGTACATTACAGAGGGAATGAGGAGGCATGTTTTTCTTTACGTTGAGTATTGGTGTCAGAAACACACCCTCGGAGTGTGCCTAGCCACGTACATTGGTGCGTGCGAGGCTGCGTGCGTAGCCCCGTGCGTAGCTGCGCGCGTACAATCGTGCGTGGGTACGTGTGTTCTTACCAGTGTGGGCATCTTATATTACAGACTCTGTAGGGCATAGGTGTCAAACCTGTCCTGGAGGGCCACAATCCTGCCAGGTTTTGGGATAGCCCTAATGAATATGCATGAGATATATATGCATTAGAGATATCCTGCCAACCTGACTGGTTTGTGGCCCTCCAGGACTGGATTTGGAGACCACTGCTTTACACCTCTGTCATTTAAGATGGTGAGTGGGCAAGGTACAGATGTCCTAGACATCAAAAGGGTAGCTAGAATGTGTCACATTCATCCTCGATTCTCACCACCACCAAAAAGATGTCTAATGGACAATATTTTGGTGGTGGTGAGAAGTGAGGAGGAATGTGACAAATTCTATCTAACCTTTTTGATGTCTTGGACATCTGCACCTTGCCCACTCACAATCTTAAATGACAGAGGTGTAAAGCAGTGGTCTCCAAATCCAGTCCTGGAGGGCCACAAACCAGTCAGGTTGGCAGGATATCTCTAATGCATATATATCTCATGCATATTCATTAGGGCTATCCCAAAACCTGGCAGGATTGTGGCCCTCCAGGACAGGTTTGACACCTATGCTGTAGGGTGTCTTGCACCTATGCATTATGCTAACAGATGTACGTGTGATGGCCTATGGTTTATCAGAGCCTGTGAGCAGGTGCTGGAGTTTCACAGGGTTGGATTGTGCCAGTCACACCCATGATGCACTGCACATGCAAATCAGCTGTCCACAGATACACACCATGGGGAATGCACCCCCACAGCACCTCGGCCTGGTAGGGGGAACTGACCATGTGCACCCCCACAGCACCTCGGCCTGATAGGGGGTACTGACCGTGTGTTGTACTGGCACAGAGTAGCTACACACCGTCACATTGTGCGGGTACTGTGCTCACCCTGAGGGTGCAGTGAGGCGCCCAGCACTAGGTCCACAGCACCGGCTGTGGCTGAAAGAGGCCATGGCGCAGGTCCAAAGCAGTGTTACTGTGTGAGATAGGTAGTTTCTGCAGGAATACTTTGGACATCTCTGTCTGTTTCAGTCAGGTGTAGCCCCCATGCACCACCACCACCACCACCACCTCCTCCCCCCCCCCCCCCCAGGGCCGAGGGTGGCAAACAGGGTCTCCCATCAAAAGATCCAGTCTACCTCCCTGCAAAGGTGGCAGTAGAGGGGAACATTAACCCTAGTCCTGCTGAGGAACAGACACCCCACAGGTCAGTCAATGCAGCTCTGTACACAGCCATAACAGAATAGCAAACAGACATTAGGCCTGGATATGGTATGCAGCACCCCACCACTATCTGATATTCCCCTGGTGCAAGCCATCAGCCACTGCACCCTGCAAGCCACTCCATCACAACACCTACTAGCTGCAAACAGTCTGCTAGTGCCCAGTGGAGATGCTTGCACCCAGAACTGGGATGTCAGCATACACAGCAAGCAGATACATCAGTGACTGGGCCCCAAAAGGAAACCCATATTTATCACATGAGAGAAATACTAAATACCACCATGGGAGTGCCTAGCTATGCTGTGGTCACTGCACAGTCAGGGTGAGAGTGATCTCTCAGCAGGATATACTGAGGTCACCCTGTCTGTGTAGGTGGTAGCCGGGCACTACAATGTGCCTGTCACTGCCCTATGCCCTGTGCAGATGCACCCTGGCCAGGCCACCCTGTCCGGCATATACCCATGGTACCTTGCTCCTCATTATGCACATTGGCAGCCCAATACTGGCAACATTGCTGGCAGTGTAGACTGTGGAAGGTGTTTGCAGCCACCACACACTGGATAGACAGACAGCCACCCCCACACTTATGCCAGCATTGTGCTACTATAGAGGTGGTCAGCAGCCATACCCACCACACCAGTCATGGGCATAGTACAGGCATGGATATGGTACACAAGGCTGTTGGGGGGTCACTCCCCAGGGTGGTGAACACTGTCAGAGACCAGACCTGCAGCACACACCGCAGACATCAGAATGATTGTTATGGTGGAGCTCAATGAGCAAAATGTGCTTAACGTAGGAATTGATATCTGCCAGTTATCATAGGAAACGTTTGATAGCTCTGTACCATATACCCAGGTGTAGGGTGGCATTGCTAAGGTATGCAACTGCTAGTATTGGGAGATACAGGCAGGGCCCAATGTCTTGCCTCTCCAGGAGGCATTGGCCAATAGAGCCTGTGGGTGGGTGTGTGGCCCTGTTGGCTGCTGCTTTACGGCAGAGTTCCCCAACTCCAGTCCTGGTGTTCCAAACACTGTTCGGGTTTTCATGCTGTCCCTCATAAATATGCATGAGCTACATCTGCATACCATATGGGTGGTGCATAGCTATGCAGCACAGGCATCTTTATTAGAGGCAGCATGAAGCCGGAATGGTGTGGGTCCCTCCAGGACTGCATTTGCGGGACTCTGCTTTAGGTAATGTGCCTGTTTCTGGTGTCTGTGTTTGGTGTGGTAAAATATAGGCCATGCGTATGTTCTCTGCAATAAAGGAGTGTCTTTACTATCACTGTTTAGTGGTAGGTAAAACTATGGGGACTGGGTTGGCAGGAGCCCCAGCTGGGATTTGAACCTGTGACCCTTTGGTCTTATAGGCACTGGCTGTGTCTGTTGCACCACACTGTGGCCACCAAGACTGTGCAGTCCCTGGAGTTAGTTAAACCGGCCTGACGAGTCAGAAACCCTGCTCTGCAACAGGTTTACTGTGGCCTCATTTACCTTGTATGCAGACAAAGGTGCACATAAACCTCAGAAAAGACCTCAAAAAAGGGGCACACACCCATAACCAAGCTGGGCAACAAAGATATCATTGGGCAACATTACACAACACTCCCAGGACAGCTCCATTACAATGAAATGATCTTTGAAAGGGTCTGCGGAGCGTAGACCCTTCCACACATCATTTCTTTTTTATTTGGTGCTTTCCAGGGAGTGTTGTTCCTTGTTTCCCATTGCTATCACTGTTGCCCAGCTGAATTATGCTTTTTAAAATGTTTCTTGTGGTCATTTTTAACGTTTTATGTGAAATTTTGTTCTGTGCACATGTATCACACTGCTCACGTTTTGTGGGTTTCCCCGGTTTTTCTGTACATTGCTGACGGAAATGGTTTCTCTTCCCTTTAAATGCCTTTAACGACAGGTTTTCATTCGCGTTGGAATTGAGCTCAGGAATTCAGTGCGTTAGTTTGAGGGGAGCCTCTCCCCGCCCACTCTCCGCCCATTGACCCCTTCTCTCCGCCCACTCTCCACCTTCTGCGCTGTTTTAACGCGCCGCGGGACTTTACGATCGTTAACTATGCTTAACGCGCGTAGTATTACGTTAACGGTCGTTAGCACGTCGGTACGCGCGTTATACGGCACTTACGGTCGTTAACGTCGTACAACGCGCGTTAGCCACGTTTATCGCACTTTAGTAAACATACCCCTTAGAGTCCTACAACCTCTACGGAGCATCCTTGAACCTCAGGATTTCAGGTCTGTTGCACAAGCACTAATTATTCCACACCTCGACTACTGCAACGCCATCTTACAGGGCCTTCCAAAGAAAACCCTCAACATTCTCCAGATGGCCCAAAATGTAGCAGCTAGGGTCATCATGAAAAAAAACCTTACTGATCACATTACACCTGTATTAATCGAGCTACACTGGCTCCCCATTGCAGCCCGGGTAAAATATAAAACACTAATAACCACCTTCAAGCTTATACATAACATTGCGCCATCCTTTCTCTCCACCCTTATCAGCACGCAACCACCCAACAGAAGCAGGCGAACAATCCACTCAAACATACTCCACGTTCCCCCCGATATCAGATCTGTAACAACCAGTACTAGCCAACGAGCATACTCCTACTCGGCCCCTGCCCTCTGGAACCAACTACCACCAGAGCTAAGAGCAATCAAAGACCTTATGGATTTCAGAAAGAAACTCAAGACACATCTTTTCCAGTGTCAATACAATCTGATATAGTCCTGGGGGTAAAAAGATACCTCCCGATGAAACATGGTTGCAGTTATGTAAATATGTAAATATGTGCATATGTATATTCTGATTACTCTCCGTAAGTCCTTCACCGTGTGCTGTGCTTCTCCCTTCAAATCAATGTGTGTATACCGCAAAATTCCTGTCATGATTGACAAATTCATATCTGTAATCAAACTACTACTGATCGCTGGAAGCAGCGGTATACAAATATATGCTAAATAAATAAATAAATAAAATAAATTAATTTTGTAGTACTTAGCTTATGCCTTTCCAGTAGAAGTTCAGGGTAAGTTCAGGTACAAATCACATATCAATTGTACAAACTCTTGAAGGCATGCAGGTATATCTATCTATAGAAAACAATATATCATCAATATACCTACACCATATGTTCATGGCATTAAACCAAATAGAATCATGCAAAAAAGGTCTTAAAACCCAGCACATAAGTGGAGGAGTGAGTAGTCTAGTAGTTAAACAGCCTAGTACCCAAAATATCAGTGCTTGATTCCCACTAGCATAGCTTGGGCAAGTCACTTTACCCTCCATTGCCTTAAAAGAAAAGGCCTGGCAATTTACTGCCTGTCATACCTTGCCAAGAAAACCCCAGGGATGCTGGATTGGCAGACATCAGCCGTGGCTGTACAAAAAAAAATCATGGAAAAATGGTCTTTGAACCTAAAAACATACACATTTGTAATGCTGGGAGGCCTTGCTGCTCCTATAGCAGTACTGCTTTTGTAATTAAACCAGGGTTGAAAAGCAAATAATTGTGACACAATGCCAATTCTGCCATTTGTAAAAAGAAAGATGTAGGTATCCTGTATGGTTGTGATATGATGCTGGTTCTGCCATTTGCAAAAAGAAAGATGTAGGTGTCCGGCATGTTAGTGCTCTAAGATTTAACATGCCTTCAATGATTTGTAAGGCCACCTGTTGTGGAATATTGATATTCAAGAAATCATTGTGTATTGTAACTAACAGATTGTACTGTGATATCCCCAATATACCTCAAAATACAGATCATATGACAGTATCTTGTACATAAGAGCTACCTGAGGCTACAATCAGTTCACATAAATGGATCCACAAAGATTGACAAAGGTTCTAATAAGGAACACTTGCTGAACTAATGATATCCCCACTAAATTCCATATATGTTACATAACATTTGGTGCTTATTTTATTTTATATTAAAGCTGCATTGTTGACAAACCAGTTTGCATTAGATTTGTGCATGTTGTATGGACTGAGGTAAAAATTCTCTTTGATAAGTATGATGCAGAGCATTTTTCTTATGTCATATTTATATATATTTCCTTGTTTTAACTGTCAATTATTGGTATTGATACAAATTGTGTTTGATTTTGCTTTCAGATTTTATTATGCCCCGGATGAAGGCTGGTGCTGAAACATGGCCATGTTGGGTTTTACCTTTGTGTTTTAATGTATTTATTGTGTTTTATGTGTGTTTTACTTTTATTTATCTATTGTTCATGTATCTATCCATGATGTTATTTTATTTTGATTTCTATATGGTGGGTAATAACTGTCTCTTGAGAGTTTACTTTAACTCCAAACTGAATTCTCCAGGGACTTGTGCACTTTGGGAACAGCATAAGTTACTAAAATCCTAGGATTTATAACGGTCAAAAACCCCACTTCTTTTTGCATGTAAAAAAACACATCAATAGCTTCTGTCACACTCTGTTGAATCATTTTAATCAAGGTCAAGGTAATGCAACAACATGCTGTTAATATTAGTTTAACCCTTTAAACACGTAACACCACATGGAAGGACATTTTAGAAAGGATGTCCAAGTGCAATCAGGGAGAAAAAAAACAGGCAAGTCCAGGTGCAGACAGGATTTTACAAATGGAGATGTCCCCGATATGGATATCTGCAGGAGCGTCTACATAGACAACCCCAGAATAGTATTTCAGAAACTGGATATCTAGGAACAATCTAATGGGTAGAGTAGTGGGCTAAGGCCAGGGAAGCCAGGGTTCCAGTCCCAGTGCTGCTATCATTGTGATTGTTCTAAGTACTGGGGATGATTGAGTCAGTCTATAGCCTCTGATGTTTTCCAGCCAAAATAAATACTTTACCATTTAGCCTTAAGCAGGTCTAAACTTAGATATGACTCCGTGATTCCAGGATGTTTCTGAGATCAGGCAGTGGCATCCAGATTTCTGGGAATGCCTCAGCCAAACATCCACCATGTCCCTTTGTAGACTTGGACATCCTCACACTGGGGGCTTCCACAGACCTGGCTTCTAAAATGGCTCTGGAGATGGCTCTGTGCTTTGGATGTCTCTATGCCCATTTTCAAATGTCCAAAGCAAGAATAGGACTTACAAAATAACCCCCATGGAGCCCAATTCCATAACAAGCATGTCCAGCCCGCAAGCACATCCAAACTGAAAATGGTCCCGATTTAAACCTAATTCAACACCAGCGGTTATAGACGCATCCACGGTTCCAGATTTGGGGACATAGACGTTTCCGGCATGGCATGAACAAAGCACTATGGTGTATGAGAGATGAGTATATGCAGCAAACAGCCATGGACATCCCCGCACACACCATATTCTGAAAAGATGGACATTTCCGATCCTGCCCGTCTCCGCCATATACCCATGGACAGCCACATCTCCTCTGTAAAACGTGCATCTCCTAAGCTGCTCCTCTCACTGACAGTGTTGTGCTGATGCAAAATATACCTTGCATCACAACAAACACGGCAGTAGAAGAACTCTTTAGTTATTCCTGCATTGGTTATCACTGAAAACAGTCTGTACAATGTTAAGTATGGACTAGAAAAAATCTGAAAGCTAAATATCAAAATATATCCCTGTCAGAGTGGAGGAGTAGCTTAGTGGTTAGAACACTGGCTTGATAACCAAGCAACCAGGGTTCAATTCCCACTAGCACTCCTTGTGGCCTTGGGAAAGTCACTTAACCCTCCATTGCCTCAGAAGAAAGGCCTGGCAATCTACTTCCAGTCACACTGCTAAGAAAACCCAGGAGCTTCTGGGTTGCCAGAAGTCAGGACTGATTCAAAGGCACACATTGCATTGCATCCCTGTCAATAATATTTGTCCTGTCCGATCACACTGGCACATGGTGATGCTGCGGTCATCCTTATGGGCCAGGTACTGGTCAGGCATTCATTTCCCCCCAGAACTGCAGATGAGCACACCAGATCCTTCCATGCAACACTCAAACTACACACACACACACACGCACTCACTTGCAGTCAACAAAAACATACTTCTGTAAAAAGATGCCCTGCACCTATCAAGAACAGCTGATCTGTGTTTCCATACTCACATACTATCCCTACATCAATAGTCCCATTTTAAAGAACATAGGAATTGTTAGGGAATGCTAGATTAGCTTCTTTAGCACAATCAACAAATGTCAGAATAGCCAGAATAAACACTATTGCTCTTCTTAATATCTCTGTAGGGATGTTTATTAATGTTTCTTTGCCTTACAACCTTCCCTCACCTCTTCATTCTTCTCTTAAAACTGCATCTTGTGTTTTTCCAGACTGCAGACACACCAGTTCAAAACATTATTGCCACAACCGCATTGAAGAGCAGAGCAGAATATTTTCTATGTGCTGGCCTTATTCCAGGTTTCTGCAGGAATAACGGGGATGTCTGTGGGAAACACTGAAAATGTACATGGACCTTTCCTGAATATGCTTTATACATCTCCACAGCCGACCATGCCCCTTTTCCACCGCGCTCTAAGATCCCCCTTCTAACACTGTAGATATGCAGAGCCGTGGGGGATTGTTAGGGAATGCTAGATTAGCCTCTTTAGCATAATCAACAAATGTCAGAATAGCCAGAATAAACACTATTGCTCTTCTTAATATCTCTGTAGGGATGTTTATTAATGTTTCTTTGCCTTACAACCTTCCCTCACCTCTTCTTTCTGCTCTTAAAACTGCATCTTGTGTTTTTCCAGACTGCAGAAACACCAGTTCAAAACATTATTGCCACAACCGCATTGAAGAGCAGAGCAGAATATTTTCTATGTGCTGGCCTTATTCCAGGTTTCTGCAGGAATAACGGGGACGTCTGTGGGAAACACTGAAAATGTACATGGACCTTTCTTGAATATGCTTTATACATCTCCACAGTTGACCATGCCCCTTTTCCACCGCGCTCTAAGATCCCCCTTCTAACACTGTAGATATACAGGGCCATGGGGGTATCAGAATATGGTCTTAGATGTTTTTGTTAGAAAACATCTAGGGTACATGTCCAAATGGCTTATTCATGTTATGAAATGACCTCCTTAGTGAATGGGCCTTTTAATGTGCTATTATTCGGGAATTGTTTTCCCAGTTGTAAGTACCAATTTGCACACATATTCTACCTGGTTGGCCTTGCTGCCTTTACTGCTTTAGCTAAGGATATAGCATTCAGTTGTGTGAAGATTGACCATCCACATTGTGCTAACTCTCTTCATCACAATTCAGCATTAAGAAGTGATAAGAGCATTTTTCAATTACTAGTCTTTAGGCTTAAGTACCATGTTTCCTCCATGGTCCTCTGGAGGGAAATTTTATAATCCTTTGAAGCTTGTGGGCCTTTATAAAATTAGCTCATGTCTAAATGTACTCCCAGTGCAAGCCAAAGCGTTCTTGTATAGTAAGCATGCTCAAGGGAGGAGTTTGAGTGGGTGGTGGGCAGAATCAAATTCTATATGCATAATTTATAAAATACATGACTCTGCATGAAAAGTATGCATTAGCAGATATACCTACTTGCAGGCAGAAGCAATGGCTGTGCCCTCATTTTAGGTGCCATTTCTATAGGATTTATAAAGACACATGGGTGCCCTATGAGGTCCATTTCTAAATGTTGATAAGGTTTCACATTTACTGAGCATTATCAAAGCACATTAACTGGAATATCCTCACATTAGTTGCTGGGGGTGTAACGGTATGTTCCTAACAGCTAATGTGAAACTGGGTACTGTAACGAGTAGCAAAGCAACATGGGTACACCTAACAGCACCCATAGAAATGCCTTTAGTTGAACCTGTGCTAAGTGCCATGTTAACCTCACTCACACCCAGATGTACTTGCCATGCCCATGCTCTGCCTCTCACCTGCCCATTGTCCACATTAGCATGTGAAGGCCAATTAACCTGCATTTCAAGTCAGTAGCTGCCATTCCTATATGTTAGGGCTCACTGCAACCAGATACTACTTGCTAAAACTTGCATTAATTGTTAGTGGCATTTAGTACAAGGGTCTTTACAGCATATGTCTTTATAAAATAAGGTAAAAATAGGCACATCTCTGCCCTATTAACCTAGACACCCTGATATATAATACTACCCCCCTACTGTTTTGGTTAGGTGAGTATGTGCAAATTTCTATACCAAACCAACACCCTGGCTCACTTGTCCTTTACCTACCCTTTCATGGCATAATTTCTAAATACTGTTCATTCTGCCTGCCTCATATATGCTCAAATAATGCAACAGTATTGGTTTCCACATCTAAAAGTAGGAAATTGCATGATGCCTGATGCAAAACTTTGTATTCAGAAGTCCTTATTCTTATTCCAATAAAAAGGTATCACCTTTATTTCTGCATATCAAAATGGAATAATTTGACAACCACACTGCCTACCGAGGTAGATCGGACCAGGTGTTCCCAGTCCCCTTTGCCACATCCCCCTCTTCCCTCCCTCTTTTTGCCCGCTTTACCACCCCCACCCCGGCCGGGTGTAATTAGCAAAAGTCAGCAGGGGTTGTCCTGGTCTAGGGCACCCCACCCCCCCCCCCAACCCAAGTATAGCCAAGGCTCCAGACCCCGGAAAACTCCGGGATCCTGCCACCAGCAAAGGTGACATTAATGTCTCCGTGCCGCCCCCCCACTACCAAGCTGCGACCAGCGAGCCTCCTGCTGCCCCACACATTCCAAAGCCTCCTGCCAGTCATTCAAGAGCAAATCCCTGCCCATTGGGAATAAGTGCGCCCCCTCCCATCAAACCAAGCCTGCACAGTCAGCTGACGCCCCTGAATGCTGGATTCGGTAAGCTCCCTGCTCACAAATCGAAGGCCGATCTGTCGGTTAATTTTTTGTCAGCTCCCATGACAAACGCCGTTGGTCCCGGCAAGCAGGCCTTGGACTGATATCCAACCACATTAGACATTAAAACCATGCCAGGGAACATACAGAACACCACAGCAAGATCCTTCTTTGCTGCTCGCATAATTGCTTGCTGGTCCAGACGACCAGGTCGTTGCCTCCCAGCTTACTCCATATTCGCTCCTGCCTGGTGCCGAAGCGAAGGCATAAGCTGTGTCCCCATAGACCGGGCTCGCCCAGCCATAACTCGACACCACAGCTGAATTAAGACCCAAATTAGGACCCACCGGCCGCACCACTGCTCGCTGACCAGTCCACTAAGCGAAAGCATGCCCCAGCAGCCAGCAGCCACGATGACTCTGTCCCTTAACTGAAACAGAGAATGCCATTAGCAGCCATCATTTCCCGAACCCTTCCTCCCCCCCACCAACAAACATAACTCAAAAGCTGGAGAACACCATCTGCCAATGCTTCATATCTCCCGTTCCGGGAAGCCTACCACCACTGATGTGGAAGGAATGTGAAGCCGACAGCCTCAGGTCTTCACCTATGTACTGCCACCCCCACCTCGGGACCGCTATACATTGCACTCCCTCTGCCACTGCACGCACCCTCAAGTACCCCCACAATGCATCTATGGGACAGGTGGACAGGCCCACAATCTCAGTCCAGACAACCCACAAACCTTTTCCTAGCGGGTCTGTCTTAGATTTCGCTAAAAGGACCCGCAATCACCCTTCCTCAGCTGCACACACTGTCACTGCATGCCGCCATCCACCCCGACCTACTGGAGTTCGCCACTAAATCCCATCCGGAAGGCGCCGAAAATTGCAAGACCAAAACCAGCCGTGAACCTGCAACCATGGGTAAAGCAGCACAGAGCCTCCCAAGCAATTTATGAGTAATCGGCCGCCTGGAGTCCCTTGTAGCCAGCCGTGACCTTTCCCCCTTTTGAATAGCCTACGGACTAGGACTCCCCCTAGTTGAGGAGCCCCCTCCTACCGCTCTAGCAAAAGCTAAATCCTGCTACTTGGGTGTGTGCCGTCGAACCGGCGATGCCGCTTTTTTTTTTTGTTTACTGACCCCTCAACTGATCGGATACCGGACCAGGCTGCTAACCTCTGGCCACCAATAATTCTACCACTTTTCCGCAACCCCGCCGATAGTCTGATCATGCCGCCGCCGACACCAAACTCCCCAGTAGATGCATCCTCCCCTTAGGCCAACGCTCCATAATTACTCCCGGACCACATATCGCTCTGTGTCTGCTTCTGGGGCCACCTTCCAAAATCGCTCCCATGGAAAACAAGTAAGAGCATCATCAATCTCGTTAGTACCACCCACTATATGCTGTACCTGGACAAACACATTCAAATGCCAACATGCTACACTACGTCCTGCACTAGTGCCGCCACCGCAACACATCGTGGCATTCCACGACTACTCCCACTAACCACAGCGTCCACCACACCACTCTTTGTTTGCTAAGCCTGTCCGGCCACCACTCCAAGACCACTAAAATAGGAAACAATTCAACGACCCCCCTTCGCGCCAAGACTGCGGCCATCCAGCCGCCCTCCACGCCCCCCCAAAGTAAATTCCTAAACCCTACCCCCCACCGCATCCGTGTAGAGCTGCGAATTTACATTGAATATCTCTACTTCCGTCGTTACTGACACCCCATTGAAATCCTACAAAATTACATTACCTATGTACAGATCAGCCCGCAGCCCTTCGATACTCTAATACGGTGATGTGCCTGTGCACTCCCGCCATTGACGCCGCTAGCTGCCGCATAAATACCCATCTCCTCGGTCGAACCCTCCAGGCAACATTGAGAGAGCCTATCCAAGCCTGCATCTCCTTCAACGCTAACCTATCGGAGGCCCATACGTTCGCCACCCACCCTCGCAACCTCGAGCCACCTTGTCCACTGAATCTAACTCCCCTCCCAAAATTGTTCCTCGGTGCTGGTCCTTTGGTCTTACCTGTGGCCAACGGGACACCCAAATCGCGAAACATTTCCACAAAACCCTCCAAAATCTCCTGGCACTCAGACGCCCCTGCTGCGCCTATGAACGAAAAATCCATCTAGATAATGCGCACGTCTGCCCAGCCCCCATTCTGGACCACCACCTACTGCCGGGAAGTAATAACTTTCTCCAAGTACACCCAAGCAATTGAGCAATCCATAAGCCCACCTGTGTCAAAGTAAATACTCTCCTCACTACGGAAACACCGCAAACCAACTGCCGCGGGTGCACTGGCAGCAAATAAAAACCATCTCAATATCCCCTTTGGCCATCCACTTGGCCCTCTATGCCTTGCCATCTGCCTTTTGAACCAACTCTACCACCCTATCCAAGGACACATACCGATCCGAACCCAATTCCCAAGGAATATGATCATTTACTGATGCTTCCCATGGAGCTGTAAAACCTCCTTATCCCCCCGCTGCAGGTACTGCCGAATCAATGTCCATAAAGCCCTTATCCATATGGGCGTAGGGGCAATACCAAATACCTCTCTATTGCTGGGGGCCCAGCACAGGGGCTCCTGAGGCCCCTTTTCCAAGGCCTTGAGCCGCTGAATGTCCCCCACTATCCAAGGAACACACATGTTGGAATTTGCATTCTGGAAACGGGCAGGAGGACTTACTGACCTCCAACACAAGCTACTCGCCCAGTCCCCCCCCCCTTCTTGACTTCTGCTGTGGCATAGCCCTCTCTGCCTGAAAGGAATGCAGCCTCCCCACATTAGGCACCATCTCCCCCTCTCCCCCAACTCTCCCCTGGCTGACATCTGCGTCAGCTGTAGATTAATATCCTGCATGCCCCTCGACCGCCATTTATTCTCCTCCTTTTTTTCCGCGTAACTTCTCAGCATAATTTACCCAGGCCCCTCCCTCGTGGTACTGGGATGCCTCGAGAAGGGAATCCGCATATGCCAACCACATCCTGTACTGCCCTGGATGTTGATGACCACCTACCTCGCAAGCCGCCAATAGGCTCTCGCCCAGTTGACCGCCTTACATTATACCTTCTAATTCTGACTGCCTTCTCGTCTGCCCTTCCCTTCATTCTCCTGTCCCTGCACCCCTTCCTGCCTTCAAGCAAGCAAAAATTTATATATATATATATTTGCGATTCCTAATCTTACGGCATAGCTTCCTCGGGACTCCGTTCCATAACTCTTAAAATGACGCCACTGTAGGAGCACCACCCCCAGCATACTCGCTGCTTCCGCACCACTGCTAACCACCTACCCCGCCTCTGCAACTCCCGACCACAAGGACGATGCGTCCGCTGATGAGGAAGAGGATGACTGTGAGCCGTGCTGCCGCTGACAGGAATGTTTCCATTTTTTCACCCGCTTATTCCTCCGAGGCCCCCCACCCCCACTCCACTCCCACTGACACCTCCCCCGCCTATCCTGCAACTCACCTGCAGCCACCAAACCGGAGCTAACACCGCCATTGTACCAGACGTGGACCGTCCTCCAGGCTCCTGCAGTTCATCTCTCCTCGCATATGAAGCCTGCTCCATCAAACTCAGCCTTGCCGTTCTTCCCCCGCTCAGTCCTCAGCTCCAAATTGGCCTCCTCTTCCTTGCACCCATTGGGTGAATTCATTGCTGGCACCTGCAGAGACATAATGAAAAAACAGGAGGGGAACCCGCTGAAGACCACTATGGCTGCCCAGCTGCCAACCACTCAGCCCCGGATGAACCTTGTCCCCCCTTGATCGCCCCTTTGTCCTGCCGAACACCTCAGCGGGGCGGTAAAAGGCCCCCTCTCTGGGGCACACTGGAACCAGCATAACCCTGCCTCTGACACCCGCAGTCCCCACAACAGGACTGCCTAGCTTCTCACTGCCCCTGCTCTCCTCCCCTTACGTGAGGGGGGTGTCACTCTGTCTTCGCCGCCAACCTCTGTACCCCCCACTCCACATGACTGTATCAGCACCTACCCCTCCCACCAATCACCCTTCCGAGACCAGAGCTATTAACACCCCAGGACCTCCCCTTCCTGCCCTCCAGCTCTCACCCGAGCCCCCACAAGACTGCACTCATCTCTGCCCCCACACCCCTCTCCCTCCTGCCGGCCCCCCAGCTCTCGTAGAGCCGATTTTCCTGACTTCTCATTTTTTATTTTTTTTTTATAAATTGAGGCCGACATAAATTACAATTAATTAACCAGCCCAATGCCCCGAGGTACTATTAGGCCATGACCCAATCCCCCATAGTCTAACCCCCCCATACCCCAGACGGTTCCACTAAATTTAACCCATGCCCCGCCGCCTTCGTAGCTAGCCCTCCAAAAACAATCAAAACCCCCTAACTCTGCACCCCTTTTATTTAATTAATTATTATTTTCTTTTTTGTGTGTTTGTTTTTTAAGCTGCCAAGTGGCCGACACTCTCCTCCCTTGCCTAATACTGGGTGAAATCCTGGAGTCGTCCTAATCACACTGTCTCAAGTGTTCCTGCTGCCCTTGAAAACTTCTCCACCAGCCCTGATGCCTCTGCTCTGACCAGCACCAAAAAACGCTCCCCACTTCCAGGCACAGCTCCTAGGAAGAGGCCGCGTGAACTGGGGCCTCCTTTCTGCACCTTTCCGCTGGCTCCCGTGCCTCACTTCATCTCTCTCCTCACTGCCGCCACCTGTCCGCCCCTTGGCCCGCCTCAATGGCTCTTCATGCGGCTCCCCCGGCAAAGCAGGCACCGGAACCCAAGCCAGCTCCACCAGCCACGACGGCACAGGGCTCTCAACTGCTCATTGCCGCGTCACTCCTCCTCCCTCCTGCCTTCCTGCTTCTCTTCTCATTGGCTCCACTGCGCACCTGCATGCAGTGGAGCCAATGAGTTTCCATGATGCCGCCGATGCTTCCTACGGCCACGCGCAGGGTCCCCCGCACCTGGCCGATCACCCGGTTACTGGCGGCCGCCGGGACCCTGCCCCACGGCCTTACACTTATAGCAGAAAACATTCATTTTCAAAGGTTTGTATTCCAGAAAATATGATATGAAAGGCTGCTTTGAATATTACAAGAGTTTACAAAGCAATTATCTACCAGTGTCACAGAGGTTTCTTGATCTTGCAGCTAAGCAGCCTGGGTGACCAGAGGAAGCTATGAAAATAGAACAGAGATAATATTTTTATTTTATTTTTCTGTCCTAGAGGAAAGCTGTCTAATAACTTTCTAAGGACGAGCCATTTTTATGTCTGATGACAGCTATTACATGTCTAGTTTTTAGACCAGCATCACTCAGGGGATGAACTGCAGTTGTGTGGCTTGAGTGGTTAATATATTGAATGAGGACTGCTGTATTTCATCACAATTGCAGAGCACCATGGTTGCAAAGCAATTTATCCCCATCAGTTTGCCGTAGCAACCAATCTGTCTATCAGTCAAGCACAGCCTGTGCAATACTTTTTTTGTCTGGATAAAGAGCTGGAAGATCCAGAGGCAGTTTGGATAAATATTTTTAGGGCAGTTGACAAGACAGAAAAGATTAAATGAAAAAGACAGTGTTTCCAATCACATCAAAATAAGTTTTGTTTTGTTCACCCAATATAACTGCTCTTTGTACCTCAGGTTTCGAAAATCAGTTTCTTTGCACCAAGCAAATATTTTATAGATTGGTTTCTTGATTTACCTGCTTGTAAAGATTAACTTGACCCAAGTACTATACAATTTCCATTCACCCACATAGTTTATAAATATTTTATCACACGAGAGCAGGAGTCTGCAAGAGAAAAAGGAATATAAGTTGTGTAGAGGTATGCAAATTTTCTGGAGTAAGAAAGCTTGGCAACCCTTTTTTTTGTCCTAAAAATACCTTAAAATGGTATATCTACCTCAGAGTTTGAGCTGGGGGGTCTAAAGTAGTCATGCAAGAAGCATTACAATGAATCAATAAATCACCATCAAATTTGAATTTTTCCAAGATTCTCTGGGGAAAATGAAAAGATAAACTTCCCTAGAAACTCTGAAAAAGGCTTGCTTGAGTTTGACTCTTTCCAAATATCAAACAGTTTTATTAATTTGGAGTACAGAATGTCCTTTGGCTAGTTAAGTTATCAGAGCTGAATTCCTGTTGGATTAGATGCTGTTACTGTTACAATATGGTTAAACTGTGGAATCTTAATACATCTTAATAATGGTTATTGTGTTATATAGAGTAGGATAAAGCTATAATATAACCCATTTAAGAGTAAAAGGAGGAAATATATTTTTACTCAATGCATAATCACTATGGGATTTGTTACCAGAGAATGCAGTAAAAGCTGTTAGTGTAGATGGGTTTAAAAAACATAAGAACATAAGATATGCCATACTGAACCAGATCAAGGTCCATCAAGCCCAATATCTTGTTTCCAACAGTGGCCAGTCTAGGTCACAAGTACCTAGCAGTTTCCCCAAAAGACACAGGTTCCACAATGCTTGTATTGGGCAAGCGGTGGATATTCTGGGTATGCTTTAATAATGGTTTATGGACCTTTCCTCCAGGAACTTGTCCAAACCTTTTTTAAACCCCGGCTACACTAACAGCTTTAACTACATCCTCCGGTAGCAAATTCCAGAGGATGCAGTAAAAAAAGGTTTGGACAAGCTCCTGGAGGAAAGGTCTGTAAACCATTATTAAAGAGGACCCGGGAAATCCACTGCCTACCCTGGGACAAGCATTGTGGAACTTATACATCTTTTTGGGAACCTGCCATGTACAGTGACATTTAATTGGCCACTGTTGAAAACAGGATACTGTGCTTGATGGCCCTTGATTTGACCCAGTATGGCATATCTTATGTTCTTATGTAGATAAGCTTAGAGGTTAATCACATCCAAATTGAAACTTGGGATGAGCAAAGAAAATATTTTTAATTCATATGCACACCATTTTCAGTTTTTTGACTGATTTTTGAAATTTCTTTGGTTCATTTCAGAAATGAACGCATGTTATGTTAACATGCATAAA
This sequence comes from Ichthyophis bannanicus, assembly GCA_033557465.1. Classification (NCBI taxonomy): domain Eukaryota; kingdom Metazoa; phylum Chordata; class Amphibia; order Gymnophiona; family Ichthyophiidae; genus Ichthyophis; species Ichthyophis bannanicus. Next base: position 265,561,401 of record CM066036.1, read on the forward strand.
ATGTTTTAATGCATTGGCATGGAGTGGGGGAGTGGCCTAGTGGTTGGGGCAAGGTACTTCAGGTCAGAATGTCAGGGGTTCAAATCCCACTAGAGGACAGCAACCTTGGGCTGGAAGGACTGGGGTTTCTAGTCCCACAGGTGCTCTTTGTAGTCTTGGGCAAGCCACTTAACCCTCCACAGCCCATGTTCCCTGTAAAATAGTTATCTCCAAGTTATAATGCCCTGTTCAATGTAATTTCAGTTAGTTCAATATAAACCACACTGATGCAGAATAGCACTGTATATAAGAGAATATAAATAAATAAATAAAAATTTAAATCAACTTTACATATATTAATTTGGAGGTTATATATAAACTTGATCTAGAATGCATTCTTTGCATGCAAACAATTTTCCAAACCAAAATTGTAAACTGCATGTACATAAAAACACAAATAAAATATGTAAATTAATCAAACCAAAAGTCTAAACCATTACTAATTGTACTTGAAAGTACAAATAAACAATAATAATAAGAGAATAAATTTCATATTTATTTGTGTTTTTATGTTTTTTGAATATTTTTTATAAAATTTGTCTTATGCTATGATCCTTATATTATAGATGGTACTTTTATGTACTTTTATACATGTACAGGAGCATTCTTACTTTGAGGTTTTATGATTATTAAATTTGTATGTTTTTATAACATACCTGTTTCTAAATGTTTTATGGTTATGTTTATTCATATTTATTTGCTGTCATTCCCTTTGAGGTTTGCTCCCTCTAAATGCCCCTGAAGAAAGCTTTTTGAGCCAAAACACATAGGGGCTAATAAAAGGGGTATTACCTGAATTGAACATTCGTCAGTCTCCTTTGTGCCTGTTTTTTGGTCTTTGGTAGTGTGCAGGTACCCACCGCTCTCCTTGGTCACTCTAAACTAAAGGTGGCAATAAAAGGGGCAACAGATAAATATGTAAGAAAAGTAAACAAAAACAAGAGGAGAAGATGACCTATTTGGTTTTCCAAAGAAGTGGCTGCTCAAATAAAGGCAAAAACCACAGCTTTCGCAAAATTCAAAAGCTTGCAAATAGAGGAACACAGAAATGAATACAGGATCAAACTCAAAGAGACAAAGGGGCATGTTTACTAAAACCCCGTTAAAGTGCGGGCCGCGGTAGTGAGCTGATGCCATATAAGGAGTGGGCGTTCCGTCCTGAAAAAGAAAAGCCGTGATTGACATATGCGCTAAGGTGCGTGGCGTCCTTGTGCGCCCTGCACCTTAGCGCATCAGATAGCTGCGCGGGAGGCATATGTGGCGTGCTGAAGTGCAAACAGACAAGCAGAGCCACAGCACAATGGTTAAAACACTGACCAATGGTGCAGGGATCAGGGGTTCAATCCCTCACAGTGCCCAATAAGCAAGGCTGGCTGAGGCATTATGTATTACGGGGAAGACTGCTTTAGGAGTCAATTTATGCTTATTATAATTTACAGTGCTAGCAAACGCACCCTCAAAGCGTGTTAACATCAGGAGCCCTATAAGGCACATTTTAAAGTGCACTGTCCGCCAAGGCACCCTAGAATGTTGCTTATAGGGCGCTTTAGAGGGTGCCGTATGAGGTACCGCAAGGTCAGAGTACTGTTGTTGATGGCAGCACTGTGCAGTGTAAGGAAGGAAAAGCATACATAGGTGCGCTGACATGCAAGGAGGAGCAGCAGTGGAGCACAATGGTTAAGGCACTGACTGCTGATACAGGGGTCATGAGTTTGCTCCCCAGGGTGCCTAATATGTAAGGCTGGCTGTGGCATCAGCTTTGCAATGTACATATTTTTTCCTGCAGCACCTTATGTTTAGTTTATTAATTGCTGCCAGCAAACATGCCCTCACGTGCCGTAATTGAAGGTGCCGTATAAGGCACCCTATAAGGCACTCCATAGGGCACATTATCAAGTGCACTGTCCGTCACAGCACCCTAAAATGTCCCCTATAGGGCACCCTATAAGTTGCATCACAGGAATATGTATAGTGCACCTTATATGGACGGAAACCATAAGGTGCCCTATAGGGTGCCCTAGAAAGCGCCCTCAGAGGCACCTTATGGGTATAATATGCTGAGGGTGCTTTTGCTGACAACAAAATATGTAAAATAAAGATAATGCTTTGAACAACCCTATTAAATAACCCCACTGTGGGTTTGAACCCATGACCTCTGGCTTCACAAGCAATGAATTAACCATTGGGCTACAAATCTACAGTTGCTAACAAGACCCTGGCTGGCTGCAGAGAGCCTGCATGTCACCACACTCAGGGTGAGCACAGTACCCGCACAATGTGACGGTGTGTAGCTACTCTGTGCCAGTAAAACACCCGGTCAGTACCCCCTACCAGGCCGAGGTGCTGTGTGGGTGCACCCGGTCACTTCCCCCTACCAGGCCGAGGTGCTGTGGGTGTGCATTTCCCATCTTGTGTTCATCTGTGGACAGCTGATTTGCATGTGCAGTGCATCATGGGTACGGGTGGGCTAACCCTATCCTGGTGACTGCAGCAGACTGTCTGTGTGGTGACATGCAGGCTCTCTACAGCCAGCCAGGGGCTCGTTAGCAACTGTAGATTTGTAGCTCGATGGTTACTTCACTGCCTGTGAAGCCAGAGGTCATGGGTTCAAACCCACTGTGGGGCTATTTGATAGGGTTGTCCAAAGCATTATCTATTTTTAACATACATTAGTGCTGCCAGCAAAAACACCCTCAGCGTACTGTACCCATAAGGTGCCTCAGAGGGCGCTTTATAGGGCACCTTATGGTTACCGTCCATTTAAGGTGCACTATACAGTATGCTATGGAGCGACTGATAGGGTGCCAGTCCATATAAGGTGCCTTATAAGGTGTCCTATGGAGCGCCTTATAGGGTGCCCTATAGGGGACATTGTAGGGTGCCGTGGCAGACAGTGCACTTCATAATGTGCCCTATGGAGTGCCTTATAGGGTGCCTTATGCGGCACCTTAGGTTACAGCACTTGAGGGTGTGTTTGCTGGCAGCAATAATTAAAATACAAATAAAATGCCTCAGGAAACAATACTTACATGTCAAAGCTGATGCCTCAGCCAGCCTTACACGTTGGGCACACTGGGGATCAAGCTCATGACCCCTGTATTATCAGTCAGTGCCTTAACCATTGTGCTACACTGCTGTTCCTACTTGCATTTCAGCGAACTTACTTATGATTTTCATGCGTTGAAATGCACAGTGCTGCCATTAAAAACAGTGCTATGACCTTGCTGTGCCTCATAGAGCACCCTATATGGCGCCCTATACGCCACCCTTTCAGCAACATTGTAGGGTGCCGTGGCGGACAGTGCACTTTAAAATGTGCCCTCTGGGGTACCTTATGGGGTGCTTTATGCAGCACCTTATGTTACAGTGCTTTGAGAGTGCGTTTGCTAGTAGCAGTAATTAAAATAAAATTAATATGTCTCAGAATGCAACATTTCACATAACAGGTAGTGCCTCACACAGCCTTATTCATTGGGCACAGTGGGGGATTGAACCCATGATCACTGCACCATTGGTCAGTGTCTTAACCATTGTACTGTGGCTCTGTTCCCGTGCTTGCACACCAGCGCGCCTGCTTATGCTTCCCACGCGCGTTTCTCATGCGCTAATGTGCGCGGCGCGCACCTAATGGGGTTTTAGTAAACATACCCCACGGTTTTACCAAAGGACGATCTTGCCGAACAAATCTGATTGAGTTCTTTGACTGGGTGACCAGGGAACTAGATCAGGGGAATGCGTTGGATGTCATCTACCTGGATTTCAGCAAAGCCTTTGATACTGTTCCTCATAGGAGGCTTATCAATAAACTCAGTAGTTTGGGGATAGATCCCAAGATGGTAAAATGGATCAGAAATTGGTTGACTGACAGACGACAGAAGGTGATGGTACAAGGAGCTCACTCAGATGAAAGGAAAGTTATTAGCGGGGTGCACCAGGGGTCAGTCCTAGGCCTGGCACTTTTCAATGTATTTGTGAGTGATATTGCTGAAGGACTGCATGGAAAAGTCTGTCTTTTTGCAGATGACACAAAAATTTGCAACAGAGTGGACTCCCCCGAGGGAGTGGTTAACATGAGGAATGATCTACAAAAGCTGGAAGAATGGTCTAATGCTTGGCAATTAAGATTTAATGTGAAGAAGTGCAGAGTCATGCACTTGGGAAGCAGAAATCCAAGGGAAATGTACGCGATAGGGGGCAAGAGATTGGTGTGTACAAATCAGGAGAAAGAACTTGGAGTGATTATTTCTGTAGATCTCAAGGTGGCAAAACAGTGCGACAAGGTGGTGGCAAAAGCCAGGAGGATGTTGGGCTGCATACGAAGAAGAATTACCAGCAGAAAGGAAGAGGTACTTATGCCACTGTACAAGTCACTGGTGAGGCCTCACTTGGAATACTGTGTTCAGTTTTGGAGACCATATCTTGCAAAGGATGTAAAAAGACTGGAAACTGTTCAGAGGAAGGCAACCAAAATGATTTGGAGCCTGCATCAGAAGCCTTATGAGAAGAGACTTGAAGACCTAAACATGTACACTTTGGAGGAGAGGAGGGACAAGGGAGATATGATTCAGACTTTTAAATACTTAAAGAGAAATAATGAACAAACAAACTTCATCCAAAGATGGAGAAGCTGCAAAACTAGAGGGCATAATATGAAGCTACAAGGTGGTAAATTGAAAGGCAATGTCAGGAAATACTTTTTCACTGAAAGGGAGGTGGATGCTTGGAATGCGCTCCCGATGGAAGTGGTAGGGACAAATACGGTGATGGAGTTCAAAAGGGCATGGGACAGACACAGTGGATCCTTTTACAGCAAGAAGAAAATATCAAAATAATCTGAACCGTCTAATTCCTTAACAAATAGGGGTGTCCTACAAAGAGTGGTGGGATCACCCCTAAACAAAGACATGGGGAAGGGGAACCTGCACAGAGCGGCAGGTGTACCTACTCTTGACACCGTACTGGGCAGACTAGATGGACCATACTGGTCTTTATCTGCCGTCATTTACTATGTTACTATGAATTACTACTGCAAAGGTGTGAACTGCATGTTGTCGTTAAGTGCCTTCGAGTCAGTGTTGACTCCTGGCATCCCTCTGGATAGGTGACTTAACTTTGTTCAGTCTTCAGCCAAACAGCTCATTGTTGATAGAGTGGTATCCATAGCTGCTGTTATTGTATCTATCCATCTCATTGCCGGCCTTCCTCTTTTAGGGTGACTTTCTACCTTGACAAGCATTATGTCTTTCTCCAATGATCTCTCTCTTCACATGATATGTCTAAAGTCTTGTCATCTGAGCTTTTAAGGAAAGCTTAGGTTTGATCTCCTCTAATACTGACTAGTTTGTTCTTGGGGTAGTCCATGATGTACACAGTATTCGTCACCAGCACCATAATTCAAAAGCATCAATTTTCTTCCTGTCTAACTTTTTCACTATTCAACTGTTTCACACATATGATGTTATTGAAAATACCATGGCCTGGACAAGTCAAATCTTTGTTTGGAGAGAGACATCTCTGCTCTTGTGGATCTTGTCTAGGTCCTTCATAGTCATGCTACCAAGAGCAATACATCATCAGATTTCTTGACTACTAGTCCTTTCTTTATTGATTGTTGATCCAAGTAAGTTAAAGTTGTCAACCATTTCAATTTCTTCTCCATCAGTGATGAACTTATTGATTTTGCCAGTTGTCACAAACTTTGTCTTCTTAATATTAAGGTGCAGACCCATTTTAAGACTATTACTTGATCTTGAGAAGCAAATGTTTCAAATCGTCTTCACTTTCAGCTAGTAATGCAGTATCATCAGCATAGCGAAGGTTGTTGATGAGTCTTCCACCAATCTTCACACTTCGGTTGTCTTCATACAGTCCTGATTCTCTGATGATTTATTCTGCATATAAATTAAAGAGGTAGGGGCAAAGTATACAGCCTTGTCATAAACCTTTACTGATTTTAAACCATTCTGTTTCTCCTAGTTCCGTTCAAACTGTTGCTTCTTGATCAATGTAAAGGTGGTGCACAAGAATGATCAGGTGTTCTGGTATATCCATGCTTCTTAATGTGGCCCGGAGTTTCTCATGGTTTACACAGTTAAAAGTCTTTCTGTAGTCAATAAAATGTATATGGATAACTTTTTGGTATTCTTTAGTCTTTTCAAGGATCCATCTCATATCTGCGATAATGTTTCTCGTTTCTCACCCTTGCCTGAATCCTCCTTGCACTTCAGGTAGTTCTTGTTCCAGGTATGGTTGTAGTCTCTACTGAATGATCTTGAGTAGAATCTTGCTAGCATGTGGGATCAGAGCGATTGTGTGATAATTTCCAGTCAGTCAGGTCACCTTTCTTTAATATTGGTATAAACACAGATCTTTTCCAGTCAGTTGGCCATGAATTTGTTTTCCAAATTTCCTGGCTGAGCCTTGTAAATATCGTAACAGCTTCACCCGATTACTTCAATGGGAATGCCATCAATGCCTGGTGCTTTGTTCTTTAATAAGGCTTTCAATGCTGCTTCAACTTCTTCTTTCATCACCAATGGTTTCAGATCATAAGATACAGGTTCAAATGGCTGTTGGTCCACTTGATCTTTATGGTATAATGACTCTGTATATTCTTTCCACCTTTTCTTGAACTTCTCAGCATCATTCAACGTGGATCCTTGAGCATCTTGTAGCATTCTAATTTGAATACATACAAATAAATAAATAAAATGGATGCAGTGCATTTTAGGATAGTATTTGACACAATTCCCATAAGCAACTAATAAATATGAGTTTATTTATTTATTTATTCATTTAATTATTTGATTATTTAATTATTTAACAAAGCTTATATACCAGCTTTCTCCATGGTCAAGGTGGTTTACATAGAACAAGGTAAAGATTTTACATTGAACAATTGAACTTATATACAGATAACTCGTAACTATATACAGTTAGGTAAATGAAAAGACATCTAACATTTTCTGAGGCTGGTTTGTGTACAGTACAGATAAATCAACTTTGGTTTCTTGAGTCAATTTATTGTTCTTGGTGGGTTTCCTGGGAACTAGGGTTAAAGTGTTTGGTAAATAGAATGGTTTTCAGGTATTTTCTGAATGTGGGTAGGTCTTTGATGGTGCAAATTGCATCTGGGAGGGCATTCCAGGCTGAAGGTGTGTAGAATTCAAAGACTCAAGCACATGCTTGTTGGATTGATTTTGTTCTCATGTGGGTGATGATTAAAGTATTTGTAGTAGCTTGTCTTCTTGCATGGTTAAGTTACGGTGTTTGGAGCAATGTGCTTATGTGTGATATGGGACTGCTGTTGATTGCTTTATGTATTATTATACGTGTTTTGTACTTGATTCAGATAGCAATTGGGATCCAGTGCAGTTGTTTCAAGGTGGGTGTTATGTGATCATATTTTGATGATTCCATTAGGGTGTGTGCTGCAGTATGCAGTGCTATATGGAGAGGGATCTTGGTTGAGTGAGGCAGGCCATGGCAAATGGAATTGCAGCATCCATGTGTGGCAGGATTAGAGTTTGGAATGCTGAATGGAAGTCTGACAGGTCAAGGAGGGGGTGTAGTCATTGGAGGGTTCTTATATTGTGGTATATAGCTTTCATGGTACATTGTATTTGTGATTTGATGGAGAGCTCTTGGTCCAGTATAATTTCAAGGTAGTTAATTTCAGGTTGTATCTTTACTTTGTTATTGTTTATGGTAATGGAGTCTGGAGGGGTGAAGCTGGTGTCTTTGTAATGAAAAGGGCTTCAGTAGTTGATGATGAGATTGTTTTCTTCTAGCCATTGGGAAACATCCTTGAGGCATTGTGTGAGATTTGTGTTGGTGGGTTGTTCATGGTTGAATGGTCCATAGAGCATAATGTCGTCTGCGTAGTTGATATTATGAGTTCTGATGATTTATAGACTGTACTATTGCCATTGAAGGAAGATGGGATAGGCCATACTATTTTTCTGCTGTTATGTTATATGCTTGTATAACGATACAAATATTTTATCAATTCCTGGTCTTCATTCTATAACTTTGCTTAGTCTTTCAACGGTACCATCCCATCCCCCTGGAAACATGCCCTAATTTGGCCTCTTTTAAAGAATACACATTCTGATCCATCCAGTCCTGTCAATTACAGACCCATTGCCAATCTTCAATTTGTTGCCAAACGCACTGAGTGTATCGTCCTTTCCCAATTTACCAGCTATTTGGAACACACTTCAGTTCTCCATCCCTGCCAATCCGACTTCTGCTCATACCATAGTACAGAAATTGTTCTTACTTCTGTTCTTAATGATTTGCAGCATATCCTAGATTGAGGTTATTTTGCTCTTACTGTTTCCATGGATCTCACTGCTGCATTTGATTTGGTGACCAAAAGATTTTGCTCTCTTGTCTTTCTGATATTGGTTTACGTTGTACTGTTCTGTTCTGGTTTACCTATTTTCTCTGCAATTGCACCTATCAGGTTCTTTCAAATGACTCATTTTCTTCTCACTTCTCGCTTCCCTGTGGTGTACCTCAGGGTTCTACTCTTTCTCCAATTATTTCAATGTCTTTCTTAGCCCATTAGCCACCCTGATGCAGTCGCTCAAAGGCAACTACTACTTGGATCACCAGCTCTAGCTCTGTTCCTTCCTTAGCCCCTGTTCTCAGTTCTGCTCCCATAGCTCTTCAGTCTACATTTAAATACCTGGGAGTCTACACTGATTCCACTCTCTCCTTTTCGGATCATGTAAGTGCTGTTGTCAGATCCTCTTTCATTGCTCTTCACCATTGTAAGGCACTGCGTCCTTTTCTTGTCAAACCTGCATTTGCTTCAATTCTCTTTGCTACTGTAACTTCACACTTGGATTATTGTTAATATTATCCTCTTTGGTTCTTCACAATACTCAAAGTTCAATCAGCACAGAACACTACCATCTGTCTTCTTTCATATGCACATAAATACGATCACATCACTCCTTATCGATTAACACTGGCTTCCCTTTCTCCAGCGAGTATCGTTTAAAATTCTGACTCTCATTCATAAGACACTTTCTGGTAAAGCCCTGCTATATCTCTCCTCCCTTGTTAATCTCTACGTCTCCTACTGCTGCCTGCGCTCCCTCCAGGACCATCAGTTGGTTATTCCATCCCCTTCTCACATCAAATTTAACACCACTAGGCATTCTGCTTTTTTTCCCCTCACTATGGAATTGCCTATCTGCTTACATCCGATTGGAACTTTCTTTGCCTAAATTCAAAGCTCAGTTAAAACCTATCTCTTTGAACATGCCTTTGGTCCCTTTTCTTCTCAGGCTACCTGAGCACTCAGCACAGCTGATTTGGCTGGCATACATTATTTATTAATGCATGATTTCTGTTGTCTTTATCTGCGTGCTGTCCTATCTGATATTGTAGTTCTTTTCCTTGAGTGTGTTTAGTTTCTATTTTTATTTTATTTTGCAAACCGCTCTGTATGACCCACAAAGGGCAGTATATTATGTTTGAATAAAACATACACATAAACAATTCTCATACTTCTAGCACACAGTAAAAGAGCCTTATAACTATAAAGATTTGATGATAGATTAGATTTACCATGGTCAATTGAGGCACAGTATTTTGCTCACAAACCTGCAAAACTGCTGAAGATCAATCAGGATTAAGCTGCTAGCATTGGAAATTTTCACTCTTGTATTGCTTTGCACTCATGAAGGCACATTTTACAAAGGATGTCCATGTGCAATTTGGGACATCAAAGCCAGCATGTCTGAATAAAAAACAAGCACATGCAACTGCAGTCATGATTTTACAAATGTGGATGAGCCCGAGATAGACATCTAAGGAGACGTCTATATAGACATCCTCTTAATAGCGTTTAAGACATCCAATATTACAATGGTTATTGTAATGGGTTAGGAGCAAGGTAACCAGGGTTTAAATCGCAGTGTGGACTTTTGTGATCTGAAAATAATCACTTTTTTTATGTTGAATATCTTCAGTGGAATTTAAAATACATTCCAATAATAAAGATTAGAATAGAGGAAAATACCACATTGAAAAAACAAGCCTCTGAAGAGGAAGAAACAAATACAAAGGAAATGCAAGTTTCAAGTTACATAGCCCACACTATGAAGGAGAGATATCTACTCATCAACAGGACCGTAAATATTGCTAATTACGTTGAAGGCACCTCACATAGCAAATAGTCAAAACACATAGATAATAGAAAGGAGAACAATTAGCTCACCGGTAAATTGGCAAACAAGACAACAGGACACAGCCTTAGCTGCTTAACCCTGGAAATACTGAGATTTTTTGCATACACTGAATACCGTTGGGGGTCATAAATGACCCCACGACAAATTTGAATTGTTATCCATGAAAATTTTAAACTAAACAGACAAAATATTGTTCTGAATTAATTATTTATTACATGAAGGTTAAATGTTTTGAAATTTAATGCTTTATCATAAAATTACATGAAACAGAGTTGCCACAAAAGCAGTTTTTGCATGCACTTGATGAACACAGTAAAGTACTACAGTCATTTGCATGAGACACAGACAATTTCTGAATGTTCTTTGCAAACATTGCGCTTGCAGGAGGTGCAAACTATGTTGCTTTTTTTGTCTTTTTCTATGGAACAGCAGTGACACCTTGTCCTTTTCTTTTGGGATCCCGACATTGCAAACAGCATCAGTGGCTTCTTCAATGCTGGAAGAAGTCTCGCTGCAATTACTCTGAAGCAGCTGCTTTCCTAATTCCAAGAGGAATAGACGATGTCTGTGCTTTGACTTGGACTGCCATTCTGGATTTAGTGACATCCAAACAATGAAGGCATTCAAAGCACTGATGTCCAACATGTTGTAGAAGATTGTCACTGGCCAGCGTCTTGTCATTCGTTTTGTGGTATACGTGTGCAACATTTGATCTGCCGTATCTACTCCACCTTTACTAGAATAATAGTCCAAGGTCATGTGTGGTTTTTTTGTCTGGACGTGTGTTATCTACTTCTTCTTGATCATGCAAACTGCTCAGAAGAACAACCACTTTTCCTTTCTTCAGGCAATAGGAAACCAGAGTGGCATCATCGCGAAAGGCAAACAGTGAAGTGAATACCTCTCGGTCCTCTGCTGTTAAAAATTCTGGAGGTAATTCTTTTCTGTTCTTTCAAATTGTCCCCAAAAGTGTAATTTGTTTTTCTAGCAATTTCCGTGACAGGGATAAACTCAGAAGAAATTGTCAAGAGTAACATTTCTGCCAGATCGCCTCAATCCTTCAGTGAGTTGCAGCACAACCCTTTCACCCTGATTCTGTTCCCTGTTTTGTCTGAGTTCCCTTCCTGTATATACTTGAAGATGCAGAACATATGTTGTTGCACTGTCACACAACATCCATAGCTTTATGCCATATTTCCAGGGTTTGCTGGTAATATATTGTCTGAATGGAACATGGCCACGAAATGTAAGCAGTTGCTCATCTACAGTAACATTTTCACCAGAAACAAAGGTGTCACTTGAGTTGCTTCCTAGGTATCAAAAACGTGTCTGATTGGAGCAAGCTTATCCATGCCTCGTTGTTCATGTCTGTTGGTTACATCATCAAATCTGAGAGCACAAGAAATTTGCTGAAAACGATTATGGGCCATATTTTTGCCAAAAACAGAATGACCATCTTCAAGGTTTCACAACTGAACTATGGATTCCTTTCGTGACTTGTACACGCCTGAGAGGATCAGAAGTCCAAGAAAACGTTGAAATTCTCCGTCTGTCAAATTTTTCCCAGTGTCGTCATAAATGTGTCTTCCTTGTTTGCTCATCCACATCATGATTTCATTCAATAAGTTCTTCCTCATGAACAAGTGGAATGCTGCGAGAGGGCCATCAACATTTTGTACAGCATACCTTGTAGGACCTTGTTGTACGGGCATGACATTAGCTCTGGCATATCTTCCAGCAGCTTGCTTTACAGGTTTCCTGTTCCATGATGTGGCATCCTTAGATACATAGGCTTCAATGGCAACATTTGTGCTTATAGTTGATAACCTCTTAGCTCCTCTATGACCACAACTAAGTTTCCTCACAGATGATACTGACACCGAGGACTCCTGCCTTCTTCCCAGTCCAGCACAGCCTCGACCTTTGCCTCGACCTGTAACTTTACTCTTTGCTGCAGGCGATGTTACTGGCTCAACATCAGTCTCACATTCACTTGGCGACCAACTGCTGTTGCCATCTGAATCATGACTGTCTTCATCAGATTTATTGCCCGAAGTTGGCTGATATGCTTCTTCGCTTGTTGAATATGCTGCATCATCAGACGACTCAGAGCCGTCACTGTCAGCATCTCGTTGCAATATTTCTCTTACTTAGGCAGCTGAATACTTTCGTTTTGACATCATAAACAATAACCTAAAATAAATAAACAACGATAAAGTTGAATAAAATGCAAAGCAATTTTACTATAAGTGTACAATAATCGTGATGAACAAGCTGAAAGTCTTTAGATTTCATCGGAAATAATGAGAGAACGTATGATTTCAATTACAGAAAATGTGTAATTTTCATAAAATAAGAGTACAAAAAATAAATGATACACAATTAATGATAAATACCTTTGTCAGATCAAAAAATTCACAAAACTGCAAATTGTATCATGATCCAAACCGGACATAAGCAACTGGAGTCAAAAATGACCCCACTGGTACTCTGTGCTGCAATTCATCACTAGCGTCACCTAGTGGATGAAAATGATTCCTCTCATAGCGCAATATAAAGAGAATATTGACATGTGAAAAGTCATAAAAAGATTGCATTCTTGAACAACTAGTTTCCGAGATACGTATTGTGAAACTTGCAATGGGGTCACTTTTGACCCCATCGGTACTCCCAGGGTTAAGAAAGCTTTTAACTTAGGAAAATCAGTAAATACATATTGCTTACCCTGTAGGGTCACAAAGCACTTACACGGGAAGAACAAATAAAACATAGCCACCTCCTTAACCTTAAGTACTTAGAAATCACCACATTTTTATCCATCACCACATTTTTATCCATAGAGCTTAAGAAGGCAAACCCCAAAGTAGCACAATTATTAATTTCATCCAGACAAGAGTCCTAAAATTTAGAGAGATCTAAGCAAGAAGCATTCTCAGATTATACGAGCAACTCCATCCCCCCCCCCCCCTTTATCAAAGGTTGTATGACCACATAATAAACATTAGATACAGGAATCTCAACAGCATTAGACTTAAGTAGAATTTCCTTAAAATACTTTTTCAACAAAATAACCCCAGAAAGATAATGAATCTGGGGAAATTTAAGGAATTGATGGATCCTAGACCTTAAAGCCTCCTCCTGAGAATCATGAAGTCCTTAATCATTGACATCTCTGTTTCCTGTAGCCTAGATAAAACATGCTCAAATTCAATCATTGTCATTTTCAGACCCCCAACATAGTTATCAAGGTGTTTCAACTTATTAACTGACTACAGCAAACGTCTGAATCTGAGAAATAACACCCTTCATCATAAGATTGTAGAGATTACCATAGACCATTTATCCCCTAATGACACATCTCAGGGGAGGGGGAGCAGGTTTCAAATTCTCTAATAACACAGTAAATATTAACAAATTAGGAATAAATACCAATGCGGTACTAGTCACATTGCTATAACAGGCACTAACCTCACCCACATTTCCTCTAACCGTGGGAGAGGAAGGCTCGTCATCCAGCTGCGAGCGTTCACCAGGCTGTGGTGGTGGAGTCTTTCCAAGAGAGCTCAAACTTACCCCAGTAACAGGGGGGACATCTCAGGGGATAGCTGCGCCTGATCGTGTACTGTTCCAGTGGATGCCACCAGATGTTTATCTAATGGGCCTGTCTTCACAGCCTTAGGTGTTGACGATGCTGGGGACTTTGGCCCAATCTTCACTTTTCGCTTACCAGCTCCTTTAGTCATACTCCCTGGTGCAATAACACAAGAAAGTGAGTCTCCAAAGCACTCCAAAGAGGCCCTAAATGGGCACAAAAGGGGCACACCCCTTTTTTCCACATGCTCCTTCGGCTGCGCACCCACGGCCATGTGCCTGCGGCTACTTGGCACAGCACTGAGTTTTAAACTCTAGTTGTCCAATGTTCCCTGTAAAATAGTTATCTCCAAGTTATAATGCCCTGTTCAATGTAATTTCAGTTTGTTCAATGTAAACCGCACTGATGCAGAATAGCGCGGTATATAAGAGAATGCAAATAAATAATAATAAATGAGGCCCCTCTGGAGGCTAGCTTTTCAATAGTGCTGTTCCTGCTATGTTAGATCTCCCGGTACATCCACCAAAAGGAAACCACACAGGAGACTCAGGCACAATCCTCGCAAGAAAGTCTCTCTCCCCATCTGATGTTGCAAGCACTTTGTTTTAAACTATGGTGGTCCAATGAGTCCTCTCTGGAGGTGTGGCTTCTCAATAGCACTGTTCCTGCTACATTAGATCTCCTGATACAGCCAACAAAAAGGAAACAACACACGATCCTGGTGAGAAAGTCTCTCCAACTTAAATCACTATCCTCTCTACACGCTCTGGATGTTTTAAAGCCAAAACAAGCATGTTCCTGATGCCTATTTGTGTCTGCAGCAGGTCTAAACATTGACATGCCTGCAAGTGTTCTCATTTCTGAGATTGAAGGGGGACCTGAAAGTCCATTGCACTACCTCAGACACGTCTTTGCCATACCCCCTAATTAATGGATGTCCTCACATTGGTGACGTCTTTAAAATCCATTTGTATGTGCAAGTGCACGTCTTCAGGCATCCACATCATGACAAAGACTTTTAAAATGACCCCCTTAGCCTACAAAATTCAAAGTAATCTAAACCCTTACCTACAAGATTACATTTCCATGAGACAGAAGCAACTGAACTGTCTTATATATTTTTATTATGATATGGAAAAACCAAATGCTCCAGTTTTGGATTTTCACTAAAATGTAGCAGAAAAATTTAGAATGATAGCAGACCTATTTGAAAAGATATTCCCTGAAAAAATTAAAATATATTTTAATGTATCATATCACATAACAAATGGATCAAAGTGTCATAACCAAGGTGAAGTTAAATACTTTCTACTATAACTTATGATTCAATATCTCATTATCAAATTATGATACTCATAATCAGTGTGTCCAAAGTAAGTACTTAGGGGTATATTTACTAAAACCCCGGTAATGTGCGCGGCCCGCTAGTGTGCGGGTGCCATATAAGGAGTGGGCGTGTCTGGCTGAAAAAAGCAAAACCGGGATTATTCATGCGCTAATGTGCGCGGCGCCCATGTGCGCCCCGCACATTAGCGCATGAGAAAGCTGCGCGGGAGGCATAAGTGGCGCGCTGATGTACAAGTAAAAAAGCAGAGCCAAGGCACAATGGTTAAAACACTGACCAATGGTGCAGGGATCAGGGGTTCAATCCCCCACAGTGCCCAATGAAGATGGCTGGCTGAGGTATTTAAATAATGGGCAGCATAAGGTGGTGTGCTATTGCTTTAGGAGGCATTTTAATATTGGACGGCATAAGGCAGCGTGCTGATGCACAAGCACAGGAGCAGAACCACAGCACAATGGTTGACGCTGACCAATGGTGCAGGGATCATGGGTTCAATCCCCCACTGTGCCCAATGAAGAAGGCTGGCTGAGGCATTACCTATTATGGGTAAGTTTGCTTTAGGAGGCATTTTATTTTTTATTTTAATTACTACTACCAGCAAACGCAGTCTCAAAGCGTGTTAACATAAGGCGCCCCATAAGGCACATTCTAAAGTGCACTGTCCGCCAAGGCACCCTAGAATGTTGCTGATAGGGCGCTTTATAGGGTGCCGTATGAGTTACCGCAAGGTCACAGCAATGTTTTTGATGGCAGCACTGTGCAGTTTAAGGAATGCACAGCATAAGTAGGTGTGCTGACATGCAAGGAGGAGCAGCAGTGTAGCACAATGGGTAAGGCACTGACTACTGATACAGGGGTCATGAGTTTGCTCCCCAGTGTGCCTAATACATAAGGCTAGCTGTGGCATCAGCTTTGCAATGTACATATTTTTTCCTGTAGCACTTTAGTTGTATTTTATTAATTGCTGCCAGCAAACAGGCCCTCACGTGCCGTAATTGAAGATGCCGCATAAGGCACCCTATAAGGCACTCCATAGGACACATTATAAAATGCACTGTCCACCACAGCACCCTAAAATGTCCCCTATAGGGCACCCTATAAGTTGCTCCACAGGATAACGTATAGTGCACCTTATATGGACGGTAACCATAAGGTAACCTATAGGGCGCCCTATAAAGCGCCCTCTGAGGCACCTTATGGGTACTGTACGATGAGGGTGTTTTTGCTGGCAGCAATAATGTACATTAAAAAGAGATAATGCTCTGGGCAGCCCCATCAAATAACCCCACAGTGGGTTTGAACCCATGACCTCTGGCTCCACAAGCAGTGAAGTAATCATTGTGCTACAGCCCTACAGCTGCTAGCAAGCCCCTGGCTGGCTGCAGAGGGAGTCCACATCACCACACAGACAGTCTGCTGTGGTCACCAGGATATGGTTAGCCCACCCGTACCCATGATGCACTGCACATGCAAATCAGCTGTCCACAGATAAACACAAGATGGGGAATGCACCCCCACAGCACCTCGGCCTGGTAGGGGGAAGTGACCATGTGCACCCCCACAGCACCTCGGCCTGGTAGGGGGTACTGACCGTGTGTTTTACTGGCACAGAGTAGCTACACACCGTCACATTGTGCGGGTACTGTGCTTACCCTGAGGGTGCGGTGAGGCGCCCAGCACCAGGTCCACAGCACCTTCGATGGCTGAAAAAGGTCATGCTGGCGGTCCAAAGCAGTGTTAATGTGTGAGATAGGTAGTTTCTGCAGAAACACCTTGGATGTCTCAGTCAGGTGTAGCCCCCATGGATCCCCAGGTGGGCCATGTACCACCACCAACCCCCCTGGCCAAGGGTGGCAAACAGGGCCTCCTATCAACAGATCCACATTCTACCTCCCTACAATGGTGGCAGTAGAGGGGACCGTCAACCCTGGTCCTGCTGGGGAACAGACACCCTACAGGGCAGTCAATGCAGCTCTGTACACAGCCATAACACAATAGCAGACAGACATTAGGCCTGGATATTCTCCTGCAGCAAGCCTTCAGCCGCTGCACCCTGCAAGCCGCTCCATCAAGACACATACCAGCTGTAAACAGTCTGCTAGCTAGTCCATAGTGCATGTTCCCAGGGGAAATGCATGCACCCAGAACTGGGATGTCAGTATACACAACAAGCAGATATATCAGTGACTGGGTCCCAAAAAGAAACCCACAAACATCACATGAGAGAAATACTACATAGCACTATGGGGGTGCCTAGCCATGCTGTCGTCACTGCACAGTCAGGGTGAGAGTGATCCCCCAGCAGGACATACTGAGGTCACCCTGTCTGTGTAGGTGGTGGCCGGGCACTACAATGTCCCAGCCAGTGCCCTATGCCCTGTGCAGATGCATCCTGGCCAGGTCACCCTGTCCGGGCTATACCCATGGTACCTTGCTCCTCATTATGCACATTGGCAGGCCAATACTGGCAACAGTGCTGACAGTGTGGGCTGTGGAGGGTGTTTGCAGCCACCACACACTGGATAGACAGACAGACACCCCCACACCTATGCCAGCATTGTGCTACTATAAAGGAGTTTAGCAGCCCTGCCCACCACACCAGTCCTGGGCACAGTACAGGCATGGATATGCTACACAATACTGTTGGGGGTCACTCCCCAGGTTGGTAAACACTGTCAGAGACCAGACCTGAAGCACACACCGCAGACATCAGAAAGATTGTTATGATGGAGCTCAATGAGCAAACTGTGCTTAACGTAGGACTTGCTATCTGCCAGTAATCATAAGAAATGTTTGATAGGTGTGTACCGTATACCCAGGTGTAGGGTGGCATTGCTAAGGTATGCAAGTGCTATTACTGGAAGATGCATGCAGGGCCCAATGTCCTGCCTCTCCAGGAGGCATTAGCCAATGGGGCCTGTGGGTGTGGGTGTGGGTGTGTCTGGCCCTGATGGCTGCTGCTTTACGGCAGAGGTTCCCAACTCCAGTCCTGGTGTGCCAAACACTGTTCGGGTTTTCATGCTGTCCCTCATGAATATGCATGGGATACATCTGCATACCATGGGGGTGGTGCATAGATATGCAGCACAGGCATCTTTATTAGAGGCAGCATGGAAACTGAATGGTGTTTGGCCCTCCAGGACTGCATTTGGGGGATTCTGCCATAGGTAATGCACATTTCTATGGTGTTTGTGCTGTGTAGGGTAAAATATAGGTTTTTGACCCATGCTTATGGTCTCAGCAATAATGGTTCAGTCTTTACTACCATGTTTTCTCCATGGGTAAAATAAGGGGATTGGGTTGGCAGGAGCCCCAGCTGGGATTTGAACCTGTGACTTTCTGGTCCTAAAGGCACTGGCTGTGTCCACTGCACCACCGTTTTAGCACGAAAACAGTGCATTCCCTGGGGAGTCCATGGCTGTTTGTCATACAGGGCCTGTCTGTTGGAGGGCACTGCACCCACGTGAAGGGAGCTGGGCCACCATCTGCTGTGGGCAGCAGCCACTACCCCCTCCACCAACGGTACCCCTCTGCCACCATGCTGACATGGCCTTATATTGCTGACAGCATCACAGCTAAATGATATGTGGCCCTCCAGGACTGCATTGAGGGGACTGTGGTCTAGGTAATGCACATGTTTCTGGTGTCTGTGCTCTGTAGGGTAAAATAGAGGTGTTTGGACCATGCTTATGTTATCTGCAAAAAAGGTTGGTCTTTACTATTATGGTTTAGTGGTGGGTAAAATATGGGGATTGGGTTTGCAGGAGCCCCAGATGGGATTTGAACTGGTGATCTTTGGTTTCTGAACACACTGTCTGTGTTCACTGCACCACACTGTGGCCACAGAGACAGTGCAGTCCCTGGAGATAGGAAACCTGGCCAAAGGAGTCATAAACCCTGCTCTGCACAATTTCACTGTGGGATCATTCACCTTGTATGGGGACGGAGCGTAGACCCTTCTAAAATTCATATTTCTTTTTTGGGGCTTTATTGGGAGTGATTTTTTATGTTTCCCATGACTATCACTATTGCCCAGCTGGATTATAATTTATTAGAATTTTGTTGTGGTCATTTTCAATTTTTATTTGCTATTTTGTTCTGTGCACATGTATCACACTGCTCACGTTTTGTAGGTTTCCCTGGTTTTGCTGTACATTGCTGACAGAAATGGTTTCTCTTCCCTTTAAATCGGCTCTACCGCGAGGTTTTCACTCGCGGTATTTTTTTCATCTAATTTCAGCCCCGCTCCTGTGCGGGGAGCCTCTCCCCTCCCACTCTCCACCCATTGACCCCATCTCTCTGCCCCTGGGGAGCCTTCCTCTGCCCTCCGGGAGCCTTCCCACGCCTCTATCGCTCATTTGCGCGACGCGCACATGAGCGGGCCCATTAGTGCGGCGCGCACGTGTGCGGGGCACAAAAATGCATCATTAGCGTGCACTAAGGTACCTTAGTGCACTAAGGTACCTCATTTGCGCCCCGCAAAGTAGCGCGGTTTAGTAAACATACCCCTTAATATAAGTCATCCTTGAAGTAAAAATAAACAAACATGTGAATGTGAATACAGAAAAGATGTTAAAGTAAATTCACAAACTAAATACAAGCAATTTGCCAGGACCGTATTGTATGTACCCTAGAATTCTAAAGGAACTCAAATATGCCATTGCTGCTGTTAATCTTTAAACTGTAATTACAATCTGCTTCTATACCTGAGGACTTGAATGTAGGCAGTGTATTGCTGATATTTAAAAAAATGGGTTCCAAGAGTAATCAAAGTAACTAGCAACTAATGAATCTGACATCAGTGCTGGGTGAAATGGTGAAAGCAGAAATATATTCTATGGTTGGGTCCTACAGCAACTCATGGCTTGTATGTCTTCTCTAACTACTCTAGTGAGGAGGGAGGAGGGTGGAGAGTAGGAAGGGACTCTGTTGACACTGACAGTATGGACATGCACAAGTGGCCCAGTTGGACATTACAATAATAGGTAATGGTGAGTCTGAAGCAAATATATGTGTCAGAGATCTCAAAGAGAGACTTGAATAGTACAGAGAAGACTTAAGAGACAAAGAGGCCATTGCCTCCAGCCTATCAGCGCTTCCATCACCCTTTAAACCGTGCTACAGGGAGGCGCAAGAAGAACTTGAATGGCAGTTAAAGGACTGCTTTTCACCTCCTGTACTGTTTCCAGCCTTTTAGCGCTTCCATCATCCTTTAAACAGCACTACAAGAAGGTGTGCTCTCATCTGGTGAACCCATACCTAAGGGCCTTTGGCGTAGCCCTTAGGTGTGGATCACAACAAAGCAGAGAAACCATGGAAAGTGTTAGATTATCCCTAATATAGCATTGTGCGTCAGCTCGCTAACAGACAATCCTGCTATATCAGATTTGTCATAATAAGTAAGTAAATACTTATTTGACATCAATTAAGTCACTATTATAGCAATCACCTTGATTGTATCGCAAGAGGCAATCAATACCCATACTGGCGCATAGCTGCTTAATGCTCTGAAATTTCCCCTATGACTCCCTTTACCATCCTACTCGCCATCCTTGACCTCTCTCACATGGCCTATCATAGCACTTTCCCTACTCATTCACACATACTCATCATTAACACTGAACCACTTCCACAATAATCTACTCCCTTAGCAAAGGCAGATCCAGCCATACCAGCACCACATTAAGGTCAACATATCACCGTTTGTAATGCAGCCTCAACCTAAGAAACCTATTGGCAAAACTCCTCAATTGAACTGTTCACTGCTAAATACTCACTCAGCAAAAAATAAAATTCAGTTACTCGTGGACTATCTTTCAGATTATCAACTAGATGTCCAATGAATAACTGAATCCTGGTTCACCATTTCAGACAATGTTCTAATGAACCAACTGGCAACACCCAACTATAGTCTATTCAGTTACTCAAGAACTGAGTGCAGGGGTGGTGGTGGTCACTGTTCCCTCTAAGCTGTGCGCGTGTGCGCGCGCACACACCTCACCGAGTGAGCGCACATACTTTACAACAGAGCGCACAAAAATTACGGTTCTGATTCTGATAGAAAACAACACAGACGTCTTAAAATTTAAAAGTTGTTGTGTATTTACGGTTTTCACAAGTTCTACAATATTTTCTAGTGCAATCAATGTGGTGTACATACTGTATTCTGACGTGTAGTCAAATTTTAAAGTATATAACTCCGAGTGTCGTTATGTGGCGCACAAAAATTTAACCTTCCTTCAAAAGCTGCATAGCTGATATTTTATGCGCACACAGCCTACAGAAAGTTAGAGGGAACATTGGTGGTGGTATTATCCTCACCAAGAAAAGTCTCAACTTTAAACTCCTCACAACTAGCTCGAAGAAGGGTTTAGACAATAGCAGTCATTAATGGTTCTATAACCATCCTTCTTCTTTATAGAGCCCCCCCCCCCCAGTACAAACCCAAATGATTTAGACCTCTGACTAAAACTAATATGCAATCATAGATCCACTACTAACCGCCTTTTGCCTTTGGGTGACTTCAGTCTTGCTGTGATTCCATCTAGAACCTCATTAGCTTTCTCGAATGCCAAAAAAGCTTTAGGCTGCACACAACTCATTAATCAACCTACCCATATTAAAGGTAACACACTGGACCTAATATCTGGGTCAAAGCTCCTCCTTCTACACAATACCCTTATAACACCAACATTCCTGACTATCCCTGTTCACCCTTTCCTCTCTTTCTCCTCTATGACCACTCTCCTCATCTCCCTTGTTGTCTTATGCCTAGACTATTGCAACGTTTCCTTAGCCAATCTCTCCCAATCTCAACTCCAATGTCTGCAACGAGTGCACAACACAGCTGCCCGTATCCTTACCTGCTCCTCCCGCTTCGACCATATACCCCCTTCTCATTTGCCTGCATTGGCTTCCGATCCCCTTTCATATTCAGTACACATTCCTCATCTTTGTCCACAAGTCTATTCACACCGGCACTCCTTTCTACCTTGCTGATCTGGTTCACCTCCACACTCCTCACTGCTCCCTCCACACTATCCACATGAACCACCTAACCCTACCTTCTCCATCCCAAGCCCATCTAGAATCCACCCGCTCCTCCGCTTTTTACTTTCTTGGCCCCCACCTCTGGAACTCGCTCCCCCTGGACCTCCACCTAGAGCCCTCATTTAAAACCTTTTAAACAAACCTAAAAGCTATGGGATCCTTACAATACATCCAACTGATCAATACCCCGACACACAGACACAGATCATCACCAGACCTCATATTCGCACCCAACTTTCTAATGGACAGTGGTAACATATCAACACCAGATGTCACTCCTGTTCCATGGTCAGACCATCACATAATCAAAATTAAGGTCATGCCACATGGACAAATCCATGACAAAAAGCTAGACAACCCAAGAGCAGAAAGAAGATTTAAAAGCTTCGACAGGGACCAATTTCTACAGGACACTCTACCCCACCTGAACAGGAAAGAAGAGGATCTAGATGAACAAATCAGAAAATGGACCAGCATCATCAATGAAGCCGCCAAAGCCACCGAACACAGACCCAAGAAAGATCTCCGCACTAGGGCACAGCACACACCCTGGTACTCAAAAATCATACGGAACAAAAAGAGAGACCTCAGGAAGCTGGAATGGCGATGGAGACACACCAAGTCGCCCAATAATCAGGCACTATACTTAACAAAACAAAAAGAGTACAGCGAGCTCATCAACCAAACAAAGAGAGAATACCACACCAACATCATACTCAGATAAAAAAACAAACCAAGATAGCTCTTCGAAATTGTGAAGACACTCACCAAGGAGCAGAAATCTAACAGTGAAGTGCAAATAGACCCACAAACATTCGCAGACCACATCTAAGAGAAATTCCACTCACCTCACGACAGAAAACTGACACAAGCACCAAACCAACCACCCCCTCAAGAAAAACTTGCGACAAATTCAGCAACCCATCCACAGAGCAGCTCTCACACATCATCACATCATCAACACAAGCACGGCCCCAACAGACCCATGCCTAGTCACATGGATCAAAATGACAAAGTCAAACTTCATCCATACCATACACAACATGGTGAACAGTTCACTAACCCATGAAAGCATGCCAAACCAGCTAAAACTCGCCACAATAAGACCAATCCTGAAGAAATCAGCACTCGACAAAAACAACCCAGTAGCCTACAGACCAATCTCAAGCATCCCTCTACTGGCCAAGATTATTGAGAAAGCGTTACAACATCAGCTACAAGACCACATCGACAACAACGCACAACTGGACCTCAACCAACATGACTTCCGCCCCAACCATGGAGTTGAAACACTCCTGCTATACCTATTTAACGACCTACTACACCTCATAGACCACAGCAAGAATGGAATACTCATGACATTCATTGACATATCATAAGCATTTGACACAGTGGACCACGGAACGCTACTAGCAAGACTACAGAACATCGGTCTACAAGGAGCCACACTGAGGTGGTTCCACTCTTACCTAACGGACAGACAGATACAGGTCAAGATTGGGCCCAACACATCCCAACCCATAAAAGTCATGCAAGGTGTACCCCAAGGATCCGCCCTATCAGCACTATTATTTAACCTCTACATCCAGCCAATATGCAGCATCATAAAAGAACACAGGATAAAATACACAATCTATGCGGACGATATAATGATATACACACCAATCACCCTCGACAACCCAGACTACACCAAGATAACTGACTGTCTCACACACATGAACAGCTGGTTTCAAGACAACCTGACCATAAACTACAGCAAGACCGAGGCGCTAATCATCACACAAAACTCTGACTTTCATCCCTCCTCGCAACATCAAGAAAGGCACCACAACCATACCCATACAACCAGAAGTGAAATACCTTGCAGTGACCCTGGACAAAGAACTTAACCTTCAGTCCCACATCAGCAGAACCACCAAAAATGCATACCACAGGATGAGACTAGTACGACGCCTCAAGCCCCTCCTTGCTCAGGAACACTTCTGCACAGTTTGTCAGGCACTAATAACCCCAGTCCTAGACTTCTGCAACCCAATCTAACTTGGCCTAAAAAAACAGACACTAAGACCATTGCAACTGGTGCAAAATACAGCAGCACGCATAATAGCTGGCACCACAAGTCAAGAACACATCACACCCACTCTAAAAGAGCTCCACTGGCTGCCTATTAGCACCCGCATTAGATACAAGACAATCATAAACATTTTCAAAATCAAACATTAGTCATCAGCTTTCAGCCTACACCCACTCATACAACCCGACAGCAGCACAAGACCGAGGAGAAGAGGCA
Organism: Ichthyophis bannanicus; assembly: GCA_033557465.1. Classification (NCBI taxonomy): domain Eukaryota; kingdom Metazoa; phylum Chordata; class Amphibia; order Gymnophiona; family Ichthyophiidae; genus Ichthyophis; species Ichthyophis bannanicus. Next base: position 265,585,922 of record CM066036.1, read on the forward strand.
CATCCAACCGTGTCAACACACCTAAAGACATCAACAAGGTATGCAAGGACACCGAAAAACGAGCCTTATCAAAGGCGGCACCAACAATCTGGAACACCCTCCCTGACGAACTTCGTTCAACAACAAACATTAAGGATTTCATGAAACTGCTGAAGACGACCCTCTTCATAGAACACTATGGTAATGTCACTTAAACCATGCAACAGCCAACTCAATACCCCACTCTCATGACTCGATAATAGTAATGAACCAAGGATCTGATATACATAGCATTGTAAATAGCGCACGCTGTAAATAGCGCACCAAAAATCAACGACCAGACACACTCACACGCATACACCGCTCACGGCATGTGCACACTAGACACAGTAATTTGTTGATTATTTGCTGTTCAGACCGCCTTGATTGTAGGATAAGGCAGTATAGAAATCCGTTTAAATAAATAAATAAAAACCCACCTCTTCTGCCTAGCCTTCGACTCTCCCCTCCCCCCTGTCCTCTCTCACCACCCCCACGTTGATGCTCATTGACTTGTTCCATAATCTATTCTGTAATCTCCACTCTTTTCTCTCCTTTCCTATCATACTATGGCGTTCTCTTCCTTTTCCCAGCAGTTTTTGATGTATCTTGTAAACCGCTCAGATGCTGTTGTGATGGGCGGTCTATTAAGAAAACCAATAAACATAAACATGAAGGCCACCCTCTTTTTCTTCACCTTTTCAGCTACTTCTTTTGAAAGTCATAGCGGTCTCCTTTTCCTTTTTCCTTTATTGACCATTTTAACAAAAAGGTTGTTTGCCCTTAAAATATCCCCTTTCAGTTTTGCCCACTGTTTTTCTACATCCCTCAGCTCTTCCCATCCTGCTATCGACTCCCTGAGGTATTGGCCCATCTTGGCAAAGTTAGTTTTCCGAAAGTCTAAGATCCTCACTTTTGAAAGGATTTTAACAGCCCTAGTCCTAATACTGAACCACACCATCTGGTGATCACTGGATGTAAAAGCACCAAGTCTAGTATGGCCCCTTCATGTGTGGGGTCTGTTACCAATTGCCTGAATAGTTCTCCCTGTAGAGAATCCAGTTACTTCTAGATGATACTGCAGCAGGAATATGCCAATCAACATCTGTCATTTTGAAATCCCCTATCATTAGCATTTCCTCTTTCCTAGCAATGCTGCGTATGTCTTCAATTAACTCTCTGTCCACCTCTTCCTCTTGTGAGGAAGGTCCGTATATCACGCCAATGCAAATAGATTTCTCTTTCCCTCTTTCTGGTTTAACCCACAATGCCTCCTCTCTCCCTTTTAAGCTCTGTAATTCCAAAGCTTTAATATTATTTTTTACATATAGTGCCACTCCTCCTCCCCTTCTTCCTACCCTGTCATTTCTGAATAAAGTATAGCCTGGTATGGTTACATCCCAGTCATGGTTTTCTGTGAACCATGTTTCTGTAATTGCCACTAAATCCAAGACGGCCACTCCCACCAAAGCTTCAACATCAGGGATCTTATTTCCCATGCTATGGGCATTTATACACACTGCTTTCCATATGTTATCCCTTTTACCCATTTCCATAAATGTATTTAATGTATCACTTACCTGTGGGCTTTCACTTATCTGGGGGCTTTCTTCACCCATCCCCAATTAATCTAGTTTAAAGCTCTTTTCAGTAGATTAGCCAGTCTACTACTGAAGACATGTCAACCTTTCTTGGACAGATGGACGCCATCTCTGCTCTGCAACCTTTGGAACAGCATCCCATAGTCCAGGAAACCAAAATGCTCTTGATGACACCATCCACACAGCCATGCATTCATCTCCAGGATGCGAGCCTCTCTGCCTTGGCCTTTACCCTCAACAGGGAGGATTGAAGAGAACAGCACCTGTGCACCTAACTGCTTCACCCTCTGTCCCAGAGCCATGAAGTCACTTTTGATACGTTCAGAGGGATACCTCACAGTATCATTTGTTCCGACATGGATTAGCAACATGGGAAAAGCTGTTTTATTACAGCTCTAAGACCACATAGATACCCATTTCCCACTTGACTCACATCAATATGGATTCAGTCCGCAACATAGAGACTCTTTTAACAGCTCTAACTGATAATGTCATAAAAGGCTTGGACAAACCTAACTCAGGTTTTATTCTCATTTTTCTTGACATCAAAGCGGCCTTTGACCCAATTTCTCATGACTTACTTATTCAGTGCCTCCATACATTAGGCTCAGAGGTACCACTCTAAGTTGGTTTCAATCATACCTTAACAGCCAGCAATTACAGGTCAAAATGGGTTCAGAAAAATCTTTTGCATATGTACAGTACCAAGGAGTCCCTCAAGGATCCACATTATCTTCTTTATTGTTTAACCTTTTTCTTCAACCAGTTTGCTATATTATAACAAAACATAATGGGGCATGTTTACTTAAATCCGCAAAATAGCGCGCCGCAAAATAGCGCACGGCAACGCGGCACTGAAACGCGCAGAAACGCGTTTAAACGCCCCGCACACGTGCGTGTCACCCCCGCACAGGTACGCGGCTCACTAACGGGCCCCGTACAAGTGCGGGCCCGCAAATGTCCGATAGAGGAGTGGAACGGCGAAAGGAGGGCGGAGGAAGGCTCCGGAGGGGCGGAGGGACGGGGTCAATGGGTGGAGAGTGGGAGGGGAGAGGCTCCCCGCACAGTATCGGGCCCGAATATGCATGTAAAAACTACCGCGAGTGAAACACTCGCGGTAGAAAGCATTTAAAGGGAAGAGAAACCATTTCCGTCAGCAATGTACAGGAAAACCGGGGAAACCAGCAAAACGTGAGCAGTGTGATACATGTGCACAGCACAAAAGTGAAAATAAAAATAGAAAATGACCACAACAGAACTATTAAAAATAGTAATTCAGCTGGGGAACAGTTATAGTGATGGGCAAATACAGAAATCACACCCAGCAAAGCTCCAGAAAAAAGAAATGAATCTTGGAAGGGTCTACTGAGAGGAGACTCTTCCAAAAAACATTTCCACGTTTTGGAGCTTTCCTGGGAGTGTTTGCTATGGTTGCCCATTAATATCACTGTTGCCCAGCGTGGTGATATTTTGTCCCACATTTCCCGTGGTCATTTCCGGGGTTTATGTGCACATTTGTCACCAGACAGGGTGCATATGCCCACAGTAGAATTGCGTAGAGCAGGGTATGTGACTCCATCCTGCCAGGCTTACTGCCTCCAGGGGCTGCACTGTCTCTGTGGCCAAAGTGTGGTACAGCGGACAGAGTCATTACCTCTAGGACCAGAGGGCAGAGGTTCAAAACCCAGCTGGGGCACCTTCCAGCCCAGTCCCTATATTTTACCCACCACTAAATAAAGATAGCGCAGACACCCCTGTATGCATGGGGAAAACACCCATATTTTACCCAACACCGCACACACACCACAACAATGGGCATTACCTACAGCCAAGTCCCCCAAATGCAGTCCCATACTGCCACATTGCAATCAGGTCAACTGCTTTTTCTGAGAGAAGTTCATGCCAGCATGTTGGCGGACAAGTACATGTGGTGCAGGGGGCAGTGGCTGCTAACCACAGAAGACAGAGGCCTAGCCATGTGCAGGCTGGCACAGTCCACTGCAACAGACAGGTCCTGCCGGATCCACAGTCATGGACAGTCCAGGGAATCCAACCAATCTGTGGCTACACAGTGGTGCAGTGCACACAGACAGTGCATACAAGAACAGAAGGTCACAGGTTCAAAGCCCAGCTGTGGCTACTGCCAATCCTGCCCACATATTTTTCCCACAACTAAACAGTGATAGTAAGGACACACCTTTCATGGCGGGGACATATGCAATGGTAAGACATCTATCTTTTACCCCACTGAGCACAGACACCATGAACAGGGGCAGTACCTAGAGCAGAATCACCCAAATGCAGTCCTGGTGGGCCACACACCAGTCAAGTTCCATGCTGACACTCATACAAATGCCTGTGCTGTATATCTATGCACCACCCCCATGGCATGTAGATGTAGCCCATGCATATTCATGAGGGATAGCAGGAAAACCCGAACAGTGTGATGCAAACCTGGACTGGAGTTGGGAATCTGTGCCGTAAAGCAGCAGCCATCAAGGGCAGACACACCCACACCCACAGGCCCCATTGGCCAATGTCTCCTGGAAAGGCAGAACATTGGACCGTGCATGCAGCACCCAAAACGAGCACTTGCATAACTTACCAATGTCACCCTACACCTGAGGTATACGGTACACAGCTCGGAGACGTTTGCTAGGAGCACAGGCAGGCAGTTATCCATACGTTACGTACATACTGCTAGTTGACCCCATCCAAACAATCTGTTAGGTGTTTGCGGGGCATGCTCCAGGCCTGGCCTCTGACGGTGCTTACCACCCTGGGGAGTGACCACCAGCTGTAATGCGTACCATATCCATGCCTTGCCGTGCTCAGGACCGGTTTGGTGGGCAAGGCTACTTACCCCCTCAATCGTAGCACCATGATGGCAGAGGTGTGGAAGTGTGTGTCTGTCTATACAGTGGGTGTTGGCTGCAAGCCCCTTCAACAGCCCGCACTGCCAGCACTGTTGCCAGTATTGGCCAGTCAATGTGCATAATGAGGTGCAAGGTACCATGGGTATAGCCAGGGCAGGGTGGCGTGGCCAGGATGCATCTGCACTGGGCATAGGGCCCTGGCAGGGACATTGGCTGGGATATTGTAGTGTCCGGCCACCACCTACACAGACAGGGTGGCCAAAGCATGTCCTTCTGGGGGATCACGCTCACCCTGACTGTGCAGTGACCACAGCATGGCTAGGCCCCCCATAGTGCTGTATAGTAGTTCTTTCATGTGATAGATATGGGTTTCTCTTTGGGGCCCAGTCACTGATCTATCTGCTTGCTGTGTATGCATCTCCATTGGGAACATGCACTATGGACTAACCAGCAGACTGTTTGTAGCTGGTAAATGTCTTGCTATAATGGCTTGCAGGGTGCAGTGGCTGTTGGCTTGCTGCAGGGGAATATCTGGTGGTGGAGTGCAGCTTACCATACCCTGGGCTTATGTCTGTCTGCTATTGTGTTATGGCTGTGTATGGAGCTGCCTGCCTGGGGGGTGGTGGTGCTCCTCAGCAGGACTGGGGTTGATGTTGCTCTCTACTGCCACCTTTGCAGGGAGGTAGAGTGTGGATCCCTTGATGGGGACCATGTTTGCCACGGGGGTGTGCCTGATGGCGGCAGACAGGGATATCCATGGTGTTTGTGCAGAAACTAGCTATCTTACACATTAACACTGCTTTGGAACGCCCGCTTGGCCTCCAGCAGCCATGGCAGGTGTTGTTGACCTGGTCCTGGCCACCTCATTGCACACTCAGGGTGAGCACAGTACCCGCACGATGTAACGGTGTGTGGCTACTCTGTGCCAGTAAAACACCCGGTCAGTGCCCCCTACTAGGCCAAGGTGCTGTGTGGGTGCACCCGGTCACTTCCCCCAACAGGGCCGAGGTGCTGTGGGGGTGCATTCCCCATCTTGTGTCCATCTGCGGACAGCTAATTTGCATGTGCAGTTCATCATGGGTACGGGTGGCCTAACCCTATCCTGTTGACACCAGCAGACTGTCTGTGAGGTGACGTGTAGGCTATCTGCAGCCAGCCAGGGGCCTGCTTACAGCTATGGAGCTGTAGCGCAATGGTTGCATCACTGCCTGTGCAGCTAGAGGTCATGGGTTCAAACCCACAGTGGGTCCCTTTGGTAGGGCTGTCCACAGCTTTATTTTTATTTACTGTACATATGTCTATGCCGGCAAGACCACCCTCAGCTTACTATACCCATTAGGTGCCTCTGAGGGTGCTTCATAGGGCGCCCTGTAGGCCACCTTATGGTTGCCATCCCTATAGGGTGCACTATACATTATCCTGTGTCGCAACATACATGCTGCCCTATAGGGGTCATTCAAGGGTGCCTTGGCGAACAGTGCACTGTAACATGTGCCTTATGGGCCGCCATATGTTAACATGCTGGGAGAGTGCGTTTGCTAGTAGTGATAACAAAATAAAATTATACAGCCTCCTACAGCACTCCACAACATAATACATACTGCCTCAGCAGGCATTTTTCACTGGGCATTGTGAGGTGTTGAACCCCTGATCCCTGCACCATTGGTCAGTGTTTTAACCATTGTGCTGTGGCTCTGTTCCTGTGCTTGTGCATCAGCGCGCCGCCTTGTGCCTATCAGCGCGCCGCCTTCTGCCGCCCAAGGGGACCAGTGCGCCGCCTTCTGCCGCCCAAAAATAACTGTGCGCCGCCTTATGCCGTTCCAAATTAATTTGCCTCCTAAAACAATGTTAATCATTACAATTACTGCCTCAGCTGACCTTTGTCGTTGCACACACTGGGGGATTGAACCCATGGCCCCTGCACCATTGGTCAGTGTCTTCACCGTTGTACCACGGCTCTGTTGTTTTGTATGCTCAGCAGCGCGCCACTTTGCCTTTCCACGTGCTAATGTCGACCCCCGCACATTAGCGCGACGCACACACGTCCGGTTGCTTACTACCGTTTTGTTTCTATTTTCTGCCTGAACCGCCCACTCCTTATATGGCACAGGCACACTAGCACAGCCCCGCACGTTAGGAATGTTTAGTAAACAGACCCCAATGTCTTCCTCCATTTATATTCCGATGATGTGATGCTGTACACTCCTATCTACACTACCAACCCAGACTTCCCTCACATGAGGGAGTGTTTCAGTTCATTACACATTGGATCACTCAACACAATTCTTCTATAAACTATAAGAAGACTGAGATCCTCTTTGTTGCTAGGTATATTAAGTTTATTCCACTGCCCAACATATCCTTTGATAGTACTCAGTTGCAAGTCAAACCAGAGGTACGTTACTTGGGCATCACTCTAGACCAATGCTTTTCTTTTTCTTCACACACCGTGCAAAACGTCATGTAGCGTCTCAGGCCACTCCTTGAAACACACAACTTTTGCTCTCTCCTACAGGCTCTTATATTTCCACATTTTGACTACTGCAATCTTATATTTCAAGGCTTGCCAAAGTACACCACTCATCCTCTCCAGCTAACCATGAATACAGCTGTTCACCTCCTCTTCAATGCCTCAGAGTCAGAGCAAGTTACACCGCTTCTTAAACAGCTACACTGGCTAACTATGCCTCAACAAATTAAATACAAATCCTTGCTTATGACATTCAAAATCACTCACAGCCTATCTGCTACTTTCCTGCAATCTCTTATCCAGACGATGCCTGGTAATATAACCAGAGGGTTAGGATCCCTCAACACGTTACTCATACCATCTATAAGCACCAAGATTAATCTCACAATCTCGAAGGCAGCCTTTTCCCTCTTTGCTCCAGCTCTTTGGAACATGCTCCCAGAAAAACTTCATAACATTCATGACCTGTTGGACTTTAAAAAGAGACTAAAAACTCACCTATTTTTAGTGCATTTCTCAAGTAATGATGCATTGCCAGCTCATTGACCTAATTTATCTCTGCTTTATGTAATTTACTTTTGTTCCGTTGTTCCTATTTCTGTGTAAATCCATCTTGGCCTTCTTGTTTTTTGTAAACCACTTAGACTCTCAGATTTGTGGCATATAAGATTAGCTAAATAAATAAATAAATAAACAAACAAATAAATAAGTGGCACTGGTTTTAGCAATATGCGTTCAGAGTTGTGATTTCAGGTGCACCAACCCATCACTGTGGCTTTCTACTCTCTCATGACCAAGACATATGTCCAATGGCATCAGCTAGAGGCATATGACCACCTGTATGCCTGGTGTAGGACCTAGCCTGCCACATCATCCCCAGCCACTACATGGTACTGTGAAGACACCTGGGCAGCCTTCCCACATGCAGAGTTATGTAGCTCCAAACTGCTTTCCAGGGGCACAAGCAATGTTTCTCCCTTGCCCAAAGCACCCTTTTCATGAGGCACATGGTCACTGCCACCATTCATGGGATAATAGATGGGAGGATGTGGCCAGTGAGAAGTAGCACAGTTATGCAGACACAAATCAGGTGGAGGCCTACCTATATCCATGCCAGCATGTACACAATGTCCTGAAATGCACAGCTTATCCCTACACCTATCCACCACAGCTGCCCACAGTACATGGCAAGACAAAGCTGCAGTGAGGGGAGTTGTTGGTGCTGCCTTTGGGCTGCTGGGTGGAAGAGGGATGGCCAGGACTAGTGGTGGGGGGTTGGGGTAGATGTGTTGAAGGAGAAAGAGTTGGCCAGAGCTGATGCTGGGGATGAGGGTGAGGGTGTTGGCTGGGATAGACATGGGGTGAGTGGGGGATGGTGGAGAATGGGCATTACAATGTACATGTGTTGTGTATAAGAAAATAAAAACTAATGCCAAAATATTTGATCTGTACTAAAGAACACAGTTTTGCAATCAGATCACAAAATAGGGACAAACATATAAAAACAAACTCCAGAAAAAGTGTAAAATATTAAATGTAGGAATGTCCGTCAGGTTAGGGGACAGAAAACCCCATCGAATAACGGACTTCTCCCTTTAATCTTTTTTATTATTGTGCAACAATTCTATATCAAAATAAGTGAAACCAGTGGGGGTTCAGTTATTTTGATATAGGATTGTTGCACAATAATAAAAAAGATTAAAGGGAGAAGTCCGTTATTCGATGGGGTTTTCTGTCCCCTGACCTGACGGACATTCCTACATTTAATATTTTACACTTTTTCTGGAGTTTGTTTTTATATGTTTGTCCCTATTTTGTGATCTGATTGCAAAACTGTGTATAAGAAAATAAACACCGACCTTCAAGTGAAGTACCTGTGTACAAAGTTGTCTCTTTCTGCAATGCCTAGTTAGTATGGTTGTTCAGTATCCTTCTGCCTTGGCCCTTCAGCATCTACATCATTTTGGTCAGCTGTGTCCTGTTGATCATGAAAAGGCTGTTGGTGCCTCATTGTCAGATTATGGAGCATACAGCAGGCTATGAAGATCTGACATAGCCTGGCAGAGCTGAACAGCAGTTCACACAAAATTGGTCAAGGTACCAGAAGCGGCTTTGGAGCTTTCCAGATGTGTTCACAGTGATATCATGCATGTTTCTGTGCTGTTGATGCATTTCTCTGCCTTTGTGTGTGGAATCATGATGAGAGTCAGTAGCCAACATCTCAGTGGTATCCTCTATTACCTGTATAGGTAGGGGGGAGAGGACACATATTAGGGCACTGTACTAGCGTGTTCCATGTGCTGGGTAGGCACTGCAGCCCTGGGATCTTTGGTTTGAGTGCTGCAGCTCCCAGAATACAGTTCAACCTCCAAGCAAGTGCATATGTAGATGATGGAGAGGACTTGTGCAGGGCTTCACTAGCAGCCATTCACCAGTGATATCACCACTATCAAACTTCTAATAGATTTTAGTGGGCAAGAATGCAAGAGTATTGGCAGGAGCCTGGATACATGAGGAAGATATCTGTTATCTCCCCCTGTGCATTGCAGACCACTTGTAGGTTGAGTGAGTTGAATGTCTTCTGGTTATCATAGGAGACCTCCCTCCCTCCTTCATGGGGGCCTGAAGGTCACATATGTGCAATCGATGAGTACCAGAACCAATTGGAAGTTGGTCAGCTCATGGAATTTGATCATGATTTTCTGCCTCTAATGTATGGTCTGTGAGAAGGTTACATATTGTGCAGTGTGGGTTAATAAAGCTCTCAGGAACTCTGAGATGCACAGTGAGATGGCTGATTGACTGAGATCCATAGTGGTAACCAACAAAGACTGGAAACTGTTTGTGGCTAGGAAGGCAAGGGCCATGGGGATCTTGAGGTGGACAGGCAAGGACAGGCAGGGGCAGACACCTCTTTGTGGTTGAGCAGAGGAGCAGCTCTTGCTCCTAGAATCAATCAGAGATGACTGCCTGGTCAAAATGAAACCTTTATGAGGCAATGCCCATCCATGAAGTTCAGAAATTGGGTTCTGGGCTTGTAGGTCCTCTGACATGGGTGCCTGCTTCTTGCTAGCTCTCGTCAGCTCCCTATGGACATCATGCAGCAGGACCAGTGCAACCAATGTGTTCATCTCATCCATGGCTCCTGCTTCTTGCCACCAATGCCTTGTGTTTCCCATCACTAGCAGCTACTGACTCCCATCAACATTCAGTGACTCCTACTACCAACACCCATAACACTTCACAAACATACACACATACACATAGGCAGCAGGGACTCGTACAGAAACATTGAGGCTGTGGGGAACACTGGGCCATATACAGACAAGCAGCAAGGAACTGGGCAGAAAGGAGACAGAAAGTCCAAGGGCCAGGAGGTATATCATAAGGGATTTGTGATTGGCATAACTGGGGGGAGAGGGAATGAGGGAATAGTAATCTAGTAGAGTTTTGGAAAAGGTGAAGAGGATAGGTTTGAGAAGGGCACAAGATACATAGTAGATTAAAAGACACCTATGTGGAGAGGGATGACAATCTTGATAGTAACTTGCAAGCCAACCTCTTCCTGTCACTACCAACACAAGCAGCCCCAAAAGCTAACAAAGTCCCATCTTTATTTGTGATTTATAGGAGGTGTAGACTGGAACATTTAAAAAATCCACCCTGCACATCTCCATCCTAAGTGAAATATGTCATAGACATCCCAGTGCATGTGCTGCCCAGGCAATGCCCAGAAATGCTTCCATAATACCTCCAGTGGAGCTATGTAGAGATTGACATGCTGCACCCAGAAATGTGCATTTTGTGGCTTTTCTTAAATGGTGTTTTACATCGGGCTTGGCTACTATATTTTTTGGTAATGACAAACACATTTAAAATATGAATAGGACTTCTAAAATAATCCCCTTAGTTCATGAATTAGTACATGTTAAGAGTCAAGCCCACACAGCAATCCTTAGCATGGCCATGTGCTAACAGCGCATATTAATTCACCTGCTAAGCGCTTAGCATACTTAAGTAAAAAGCCCTCTTTTTCACTAACTGTTTAAGTAACGAGGGAACAGATAATTAGATATTGATACAAAATTTTCAATGTATAAAAATCATTGCAAACTATAAAAAACTGCAAAAGGACTTTGCCAGACTGGGAACTATGCATTTAAATGGGAGCTGAAATTTAAAGCGAACAAGTACAAAGCGAATCACATAGGAAGAATAATCCTATTTATATATTCTCAATACTGAGTTCCATACTAGGTATTTGTACCCTGTATGAATATCTACTGAAAACATTTTCAGATCAGTTTTCATTTGGTTCATTTGTGGTCGAGGCAGTGCAACATATTTATTTAATTCGTTCAATTCATTTCCATTACAGTAAACAGGGGAAGCAATTTCACACTGTAACACTGAGTTTTCCATCCAATTTTATAAAACTTGCTGGCAGACATCAATAGCAGAAGTGACGTCACCACCAGATACCAAGAGTGGCATGAACAATCCAAGCCACTAAAAGAGGAAAAATGCAGCACAAATGGTGACATCAACACCCTGATGTTCTAAAAGAGGGGCCAAACAGCACAACCTGTGGAATAAACACCCACAGGTTCCAAAAGAGGAGAAGGGTACTTCAACAGTGGCATTAGAAAGAAGCAAACATAGCATTAACAGTGAAAAAAAATACCCTAGATAACGTGAGAAGGAGAAAGCTGTAACAGCAGTAATAGCAGTACCCCAAGGCACTGTAAAAGAGGCAAAGAAACTCCAATAAAGCATAAAAATGCCAAGACAGTGACAGAAGTGAAAATCAGTTTCAAAGTGACATAAAGATCTAAAGGTATCAGAAGTAGAGAAAAGAAGCACCACCAGGGTTAAGTTCATGTTTTGTTGGAAAATAAAAATCAGGTGTTGCAGAAACTCATCATTACTTTTTCAGTGTTTTATGAGCATTTGTTTTGAATAAATTACAGAGCCAGTATGAGTTTAATGAGTCTATACTGACTGTTAGGACAACAGAACAGTATTTGGAAATATGCTTATCGGAGGTGCTTTTATAGTGAGTCACGCAAAGTAGAGTGCCATCCATGTGTGAATCCGATATTTTCCATGACTTATGCACCCAGATGGGCTCTCACGTGTGTTCTTCAGGTGTCACTGTTCTATAAGTGTGTACCTCAAGCTGATAGCACATAGGAACATGACAGCAGAAAAAGACCACATCACCTATCTAGTCTATCAACTACAATAGTACCATTTTTACCTTTAGAGATCCTCTGTGTTTGCCCCGTGCTTTTTTGAATTCAGATATTGTCCTTGTCTCTACCACCTCCAATGGGAGACTATTCCACGGATCCACCACTCTTTCTGTAAAAAATATTTCTGCATATTACTCCTCAGTCTATCACCTTTCACCCTCATAACATAAGAACATAAGATATGCCATACTGGGTCAGACCAAGGTCCATCAAGCCCAGTATCCTGTTTCCAACAGTGGCCAATCTAGGTCATACGTACTGTGGCGCTCGAGCCCCTACCAGGCGGCCGCCTAGTAGGGACGGGTAGCCACCTCTTATCTTTTCCTAAGCTTGTAGTTGTGTGAGGAATAATGAGCCAAGTGGTTTATCAAAGCGCACAGGAATTTATTCAGCTTCCTTGCTGGTAAGTGGATACAAATTCTTCAAGCACATTTATTCTCCAGACAAAAGAAAAATAACGGATAACTTCTCCAGTAAACAAATGTCCAAAACAGAGTAACAGCGACTTCAACCATACAAGCTTCTGCCCCAGTCTTTCACTGTTTAACGTTTCTGCACATGAAGGAATATGCCCTTCTTTTTAAAACTCTTCAAACAGGCTGTCAGCTTATTCAAGGCCGTTGCAAACACCAACAGTTTCAGCTGTTCAACCCCAACTGAGTTACTGCCGATAAGCTTCGAAAGAAAGACTCTTAGGCCCTTTTTAATTATATGACTCCTTCTCTCCTTTCTTTCAGCTTCAGAACTACCTTCACACCTATAGTAGCGTTCTTAAGGTTCAACTGTTTCTGGCTTACACTAATTCACCTTAGTGCATGCATCACATTCCATCTCTGAAACACTGGAAGTTACATCACCCTCCTTGGCTTCAACCTCCATGCTCTCAGCTGAGCTGTAGCAGGGTTCTGCTTGGAAACGCTCAGGAACTTTCTGTTTTAAAGTTTTCAACAGGTCAAACAACCTCTCCCACTTTCTTGCCCTCCCTTCTCTGGGCAGGTCTCCTATGGGGTGTTCTTGTTTAACCTTCCCGGTGAAACATTTCTTTCTACGCTGTGTTATCTGGGGTACAACAGTTTCATCAGAGTCAGAACAGGAAACACACTTTGAAGACCTTATTGCCTCCCCTCTCCTACCTTGGGGTTTTGGTGCCGTATTCTCTTGGTTGGAACTTCGGCCAGTCAGGACTCCCTCTGCCTCAGAATAGGGCAGAGACGTTTGGTAAAACTTTCCCGCTCTCTTGCCAGGGTAGGTGGTTCTCTCCCAAGAACTTCCCTATGTCCTCTGTGGCTACTGTGCTGACTATTGTGGCTTCCTTTGTACCTTCTTTGGCTGCCTTTATAGCTGTTCCTTCCTCTGCTGCTCCCTTTGGCTGCAGAGCTCCTTTGTCCTTTGGCTACAGGGTTGTTCTCTCTGGACCTTCTGGAACTTGGACTGGAACCTGAGCTGCAACTCCCACTTGGACCTGGACTGCAACTCCGACAGCAACTGCCACTGAAACTGCAACTGTGTTTCCAACCGCATTTCGCCCAGTGTCTCCAACCGTGTCTCCCCCTGTATCTCCAACCGTGTCTATCTCTGGTGTTTGTTTGCTCCAATTTAAACATTGAGCAGGGCAACTCCCTTCCTGGCCCTGCCCATCTGTACCTCCCACTCTTATCTATGGTTGACCTGGAGTGTGGGCGTGGCTTACAACTAGGTCTGCCTTCTAGGTTTCTCTCCGGGCTTCTGCTGTAGACTATGTGATCATGTGTACCCATCCCCCGCAAAGAGGAAAAATTCTTCTTCTCTTCACTTTTTCCTGGCTGGGCTGCACTCTCCTTACCACATATTCCCCCCCTTAGACTATTACGGGCTGGCGCCATAACCCGCGAACAGCACATAATACGAGATAAGGCCTGAGAACTATCACCTGCTTTTTGGGCTAGCTGGCCACCCCCTACACGCTCGTGCCATTGCCGCAATAGATTAACGTGGTATACTTGCTGTTTCCCTCGTCCAGTATCCACAGCATAAGATACCGGTCCAAGCTGCTTTGCTACTCTGTAGGGACCTTTCCATGAATTCTCGAACTTGGAATTCGCTGCGGCTATCAGTACCATGACCTTATCTCCGACCTTTAAAAGACGAGACCTTGCCCTCCGGTCGTGATAGGTTTTCTGTTTATACTGACTCCTTTTCAAGTTTTCCTCTGCTACCGTGGCTATACGCTGTAAGCGATTCTTTAAGTCCGTTAAAAACCTGGGAACTTCTTGTACATCGTCGACCGGTGCTATCCATTGTTCCCTTAATATATCTAACACCCCGCGCGGAGTCCTCCCATACATAAGTTCGTATGGCGATGTGCCTGTGGAGGTTTGTCTCCTCTCTCTGCAAGCATACAGCACAAGAGGCAACATCGTATCCCATTCGCTAAATCTACCCTCCAAACCTCTCCTCAACAAGTTCTTTAAGGTTTGATTAAACCTTTCCACTAACCCATTGGTTTGGGGATGGTAAGCCGCTGTGCGGATATGCCTAATACCAAATGCGTCCCATACCTGGGCCAGATGCTGGGACATGAAATTTGTTCCCTGGTCTATTAAGACCTCACGAGGGAACCCTACTTCGCAGAACAAGCATAGTAGTTCCATAGCTATCACTCGGGCCGAGGTGCTCCTTAATTGGATAGTCCAGGGGAAACGAGTGGCATGGTCCATTATGACCAGAATATATTGGTGACCTCTGGGTGTTTTAAGCAAGGGCCCCACTATATCCACCCCCAACCTATGCACTGGCTTATTTATGACTGGTAGGGGAACCAAAGGTACTTCCGGTGGATGGTTACTAGAGACTCTTTGACACGCCGGGCAGGAGGCACAGAACCTCGCTGTCTCTGCATATACGCCTGGCCAATAGAACCTGGCAAGGATTTGATCCAGGGTACTCTGTACACCTTTGTGTCCCCCCACCGGGTGATCGTGGGCCAATCTTAAAATGATATTCTTAAAGGAGGAGGGTATCACCAGTTGCCTCCTTAGATCACGCGTCCGTGGGTCTATGCTCTCCCTGTACAGTAAGTTACTATCCCACAGAAACCTTGGTAGCGTCTCAGACCCTTCCTGGGCGAACCCACACGCCCGCCTCAAAACAGGATCTGCCTTCTGCTCCTCCGGAAATGAGGGAAACTTTTCTACTACCTCCTCAGGAACCCAGGACAGCTCCTGGCCCGATAGCAATTGACCCCTATTCCTAGCCCTGATGCTCCTCTCTCACCGCCTTTCGGCCTTTCCCTTCCTGGGGACATCCTTGGCTGGGGTTATTAAGTCATCATGGAAGGAGGTCCCTGGGATTGGCTCTTCCTGGGAATCTTCCCCCGCCTCTGAGGGCCTAGAGCCTGAACGTGTGGTAACCAAGCCTGTTCTCGCTTTCAGCTCTTTCTCCACCCCTTTCCTAAACCGGGACCAATCACGGCCCAGTATTATATCATGAGGGAGTCTAGGTATCACTGCCACGGCTACCGCCCCTCCACTACCTAAACCTTTTGGAGTTGGTAGGTGGAGGTAGCCCCATGAACACATCTAATTTTAACGTGCCCCCTTGGGGACTCTTGGGAGTACTGCCTCTGGGCTTCTATCTCTTTCCATAATTTGTTAGAAATCATGGACTGACTAGCCCCTGAATCCAGAAGTGCCTCTGTTGGTATCCCTTCCACCTCTACCGATAGGAGGAATCCCTCACCTATCTCTTTGGGATTTGTTATTACAAAAGCCTTCTTTGTTTTGCAGTTTTTCTTGAGATGACCTGGCTCACCACAGGAAAAACATTTTCTCTGCAGGTTAAATCTTTCCTCTAGGGGTTTATCTTTTCTATCCGCCTGGTGTCTAATAAAGGCTGAATTCTTTTCCTGTATTCCTGTCCTCCGAAAAACGCCCTCTTTCTTTAGGCTCAATTTCTGGGCCTCCGGAAAGCACTCTGCCAACGCAATGGCTTCTTGGGTGTTTTTACAGTTTTCCATTATTAGAAAACTTTGCATCTCTGTAGGGACAGCTTCAGTAAACTGTTCTAGTATTATCACATCAATAATGGAATCTACATTACTCTTTTCAGGTATCAGCCACTTACAGACCAAGCTCCTTATCCTATGATACAAAGCCTGGGGTGTTTCACCCTCTTTCAGTATACATGCTCTTAGAGACCTTCTATAGACCGAGGGACTTAACCCCACCCGGTCCTTTATGGCCTTCTTCACATGCTCATACTCATTAATCAATGCTACTGGCATTTCCCTATAGGCTGCTAACGCCTCACCGCTAAGGGTAGTAGCAAATCTCATAGCTAATTGCTCTTTTGGCCAGTGAGCCAACACAGCTATCCTCTCAAAGGCCTCTATGTGGTCATCAAGGTTGTCCTCCTTAGTTAGGCGTCCACATGAGAAAGGTGCAAAACCCAGTCCTTCCCAACCTGTACCAACAGGCTGTGTCTTTGGAACAGTCTGTGCTGCCTTGGTTGCCTCCTCCTGGGTCTGGATCCACCTTGCCATCATCTCCAGCAGGGGTTGCTGCTGAGCCCGAAGCATGGCAGCTGCTTGTTCCTGGCTCACTGCTGCCATCTCCCTCTGCTTGGCGAACTGGTCTGCCACCCACGACAACACATCTGCCGTCTCCATCTCGGACTGCGGTCTCTGCAACACAAACACAGAAAAACACACACAAAGTGCAGCACTTTTTTTTTTTTTCCGCTCCCACTTCTAGTGAGTACCTGGTGGCCCCTCTTACACCAGAATCCAGGCCTACCCCTTCTAGCCTATGGGTTACCTGATTCTGATGCAGGTCTCGGCTTTACCACCAGTCACAGTGCTCCCGATCCGATTCCAGTCTGGATTTTCCTCCGCCTTCCTTGGTCGGTCAGCGTCCTTCCTGGATCTTTCCTGTCCAGAGGTATGGCTTGGAGTTGCACCGCTTGACCGCTGGAATGCTGTATCCAAAGAACTACGCCACCTGTGGCGCTCGAGCCCCTACCAGGCGGCCGCCTAGTAGGGACGGGTAGCCACCTCTTATCTTTTCCTAAGCTTGTAGTTGTGTGAGGAATAATGAGCCAAGTGGTTTATCAAAGCGCACAGGAATTTATTCAGCTTCCTTGCTGGTAAGTGGATACAAATTCTTCAAGCACATTTATTCTCCAGACAAAAGAAAAATAACGGATAACTTCTCCAGTAAACAAATGTCCAAAACAGAGTAACAGCGACTTCAACCATACAAGCTTCTGCCCCAGTCTTTCACTGTTTAACGTTTCTGCACATGAAGGAATATGCCCTTCTTTTTAAAACTCTTCAAACAGGCTGTCAGCTTATTCAAGGCCGTTGCAAACACCAACAGTTTCAGCTGTTCAACCCCAACTGAGTTACTGCCGATAAGCTTCGAAGGAAAGACTCTTAGGCCCTTTTTAATTATATGACTCTTCTCTCCTTTCTTTCAGCTTCAGAACTACCTTCACACCTATAGTAGCGTTCTTAAGGTTCAACTGTTTCTGGCTTACACTAATTCACCTTAGTGCATGCATCACATTCCATCTCTGAAACACTGGAAGTTACATCACCCTCCTTGGCTTCAACCTCCATGCTCTCAGCTGAGCTGTAGCAGGGTTCTGCTTGGAAACGCTCAGGAACTTTCTGTTTTAAAGTTTTCAACAGGTCAAACAACCTCTCCCACTTTCTTGCCCTCCCTTCTCTGGGCAGGTCTCCTATGGGGTGTTCTTGTTTAACCTTCCCGGTGAAACATTTCTTTCTATGCTGTGTTATCTGGGGTACAACAGTTTCATCAGAGTCAGAACAGGAAACACACTTTGAAGGCCTTATTGCCTCCCCTCTCCTACCTTGGGGTTTTGGTGCCATATTCTCTTGGTTGGAACTTCGGCCAGTCAGGACTCCCTCTGCCTCAGAGTAGGGCAGAGACTTTTGGTAAAACTTTCCCGCTCTCTTGCCAGGGTAGGTGGTTCTCTCCCAAGAACCTTCCCTATGTCCTCTGTGGCTATTGTGCTGACTATTGTGGTTTCCTTTGTACCTTCTTTGGCTGCCTTTATAGCTGTTCCTTCCTCTGCTGCTCCCTTTGGCTGCAGAGTTCCTTTGTCCTTTGGCTACAGGGTTGTTCTCTCTGGACCTTCTGGAACTTGGACTGGAACCTGAGCTGCAACTCCCACTTGGACCTGGACTGCAACTCCGACAGCAACTGCCACTGCAACTGCAACTGTGTTTCCAACCGTGTTTCGCCCTGTATCTCCAACCGTGTCTATCTCTGGTGTTTGTTTGCTCCAATTTAAACATTGAGCAGGGCAACTCCCTTCCTGGCCCTGCCCATCTGTACCTCACACTCCTATCTATGGTTGACCTGGAGTGTGGGCATGGCTTACAACTAGGTCTGCCCTCTAGGTTTCTCTCCGGGCTTCTGCTGTAAACTATGTGATCCTGTGTACCCATCCCCCGCAAAGAGGAAAAATTCTTCTTCTCTTCACTTTTTCCTGGCTGGGTTGCACTCTCCTTACCACAGTACCTAGCAGTTTCCCCAAAAGACACAGGTTCCACAATGCTTGTACTGGGTCAAGTATTGATATCCTGGGTCCCTTCTTAATAATGGTTTATGGACCTTTCCTCCAGGAACTTGTCCAACCCTCTGGTTTCTATCTTTTAACCAGTTCTTGATGCACAGTAGTACACTACCTCCTATCCCATGACTCTTTAGTTTTGCCAAAAGTCTCTGATGTGGGACCTTGTCAAAGGCTTTCTGAAAGTCCAGATACACTATATCAACCGACTCACCTTTGTCCACCTGTTTATTCACACTTTCAAAAAAACATAACAGATTAGTAAGACAAGATCTTCTTTGTCTAAAGCCATGTTGGCTGTCTCCCATTAGGCAATGACTATCTACATGTTGAGCAATTTTATTCTTTTTGATGGTTTCTACCATTTTTCCCGGTACTGACGTGAGGCTCACCGGTCTGTAGTTTCCCAGATCACCCCTGGAACCCTTTTTAAAAATTGGTGTTACATTGGTGATCCTCCAATCTTCAGGTATTAGAGATAATTTTAATGATAGTTCACAGATTACTAATAGCAGGTCTGCAATCTCATATTTCAGTTCTTTCAACACCCTTGGATGTATACCATATGGCCCAGGTGATTTGCTACTCTTCAGTTTATCTAATAGTTGTAATACATCTTCCCGATGTATTGATATTTCCTTCAATTCTTCCTCACCTTTAAATACCACTTCAGTCATGGGTAACATCCCTACATCTTCCTCAGTAAAGACCAAAGCAAAGAATTCATTCAGTCTCTCTGCTATCGCCTTGTTGCCTCTTTAAATCCTCTATTATCTAATGGACCAACTGACTCTCACAGGTTTTTTGATATGAATGTACTTGAAAAAATCTTTATTTTGTGTTTTTGCTTCCGCAGCAAGCTTTTTCTCAAATTCTCCCTTTGCCTGCTTAATCAATGCCTTGCATTTGACTTGCCAGTGCTTGTGCTGTTTCCAGGTTTCGTCATTTGGTTCTTTTTTCCATTTTCTGAAAGATGCTTTTTTGGCAACAACAGCCTCTCTGACCTCACCTTTAAACCATGCTGGCAGTTTTTTGGACTTCCTTCCACTTTTCTTAAAGCGTGGAATACAGCTGGTCTGGGCTTCCAAGATAGTATTTTTCAACAACACCCAAGCTTGATGTAAGTCTTTAACCTTTGCAACGGCTCCTTTTAGTTTTTTCTTAACTGTTTTCCTCATTTTATCATAGTCTCCCTTTCGAAAGTTAAAAGGTAGTACTGTGGATTTCCGTACTATCCCTCCTCCACTAATTAAATCAAAGGCGATCATGCTATGATCACTATTGCCAAGTGGCCCCAACACCTTTATCTCTTACACTAGATCTGGTGTTCTACTAAGGACTAGGTCTAATATGGCTTCCCCTCTGGTCGGTTCATGAACCAGCTGCTCCAAGAAGCAGTCATTTATGTCATCTAGGAACTTTATCTCCCTAGCATGTCCTGCTGTTACACTGACCCAGTCGATACCAGGGTAATTGAAATCACCCATTATTATTACTGCGCTGTAACTTTTGTTAGCTTCCTTGATTTCTTTGTGCATTTCATCATCCATTTGTTCATTCTGGCCAGGTGGTTGATAGTACACCCCCACTGCCATTGCCTTCCCCTATTTACATGGAATTTCAATCCATAGAGATTCTACAGCAAATTTTGTTTCCTGCAAAACTTGAATCCTTTCTGACTCAATGCCCTCTCTAACATAGAGCGCAACCCCTCCACCAATTTGATCAGCTCTATCATTATGATATAGTTTGTACCCAGGTATCACAGTGTCCCACTGATTGTCCTCCTTCCATCATGTCTTTGATATTCCAATCATATGTAACCGCTCATTTAGTGCTATATATTCTAACTCTCCCATCTTATTATTTAGACTTCTAGCATTTGCATACAAGCATTTTAGAGACTGTATTTTATTCATATTAATTTGGCTATTGGTAGACATGGGTAATTTGGGATCTTTAAGCTCTGTCTGCTCCATACTCGAGGGCATTTGGGCTACTTTGCTCTTTTTTGGAACCTCTCTGCTTTTGGTAGTATCCTTCAAGGATACATTCTTCCGAACCATCCGCTCTTGGGCGACTGTCGGCTTTCCCCTATTATCTAGTTTAAAAGCTGCTCTATCTCCTTTTTAAAGGTTAAAGCCAGCAGCCTGGTTCCATCTCGGTTAAGGTGAAGCCCATCCCTTCGGAAGAGCCCCTCCTTTCCCCAGAATGTTCCCAAGTTCCTAACAAATCCGAAACCCTCATCTCTGCACCATTGTCTCATCCACGCATTGAGTCTCCGGAACTCTGCCTGCCTTTTGGGTCCTGCACGTGGAACGGGAGGCATTTCAGAGAACGCTATCCTGGAAGTTCTGGATTTCAACTTCCTACCTAAAAACCTAAATTTAGCCTCCAGAACCTCCCTACCACATTTTGCTATGTTATTGGTACCAACATGTACCAAGACAGCAGACTCCTCCCCAGCACTATCTAAGACCTTATCTAGGTGGCGCATGAGGTCCGCTACCATCACACCAGGCAGGCATGTAACCAGGCGATCCTCACGTCCACCAGCCACCCAGCTATCTTCATGCCTAATGATCAAATCACCAACTATAACGGCTGTCCTAACCCTTCCCTCATGGGCACATGGCCCTGGAGAAACTTCCTCGGTGCGAGAGGGTTTTACATCACCTAGAGGACAGGTCCTAGTTACAGGATCACTTCCTGCCACACCAGGGTGATGCTCTCCTGTCTCATGACCTCTCTCCTCCATGGCAACAGGGATGCTGCTAGACTGGAGGTGGGACTTCAGGACTATATCCCTGTAGGTCTTGTCTATGTACCTCTATGTCTGTCTTATGTTTTCCAAGTCTGCTACTCTAGCCTCTAGAGAACGAACTCGTGTCCTGAGAGCAAAGAGCTCCTTGCACCTAGTGCACACGTAAGACCTCTCACCAACTGGGAGAAAATCATACATGTGACATTCAATGCAAAAGACTGGAAAGCCCCCATCTCGCTGCTGGACTGCTGTCTGCATCTTAGTTTTAAGTTTTTGTTTAGATCTTTAAGTTCTTTACTTACTAAGGGTTACTATGGATATTTATACCAATAAAACTGTACCTAATATGTTTAATATACCTTGTTCACCTGAAGCTTAATTAATCTCAGGTCCTTAGTGTATGACTGATTTGGGTAACGAGCTTCACCTGAGAGCACCTCCTGTCTTTTAAAATGTGTAAGTATCTATAAAGCTACAATTATCCCAGGGATGGGTGGGTGTTGGGAGGGAGGGAGGGAAATAACACTTCTTAAAAGAGGGCTGCTACACAGTACCCTGTCCTGTGCTGCTGAGGTAAGCTATAATCTTATTTGATTTAAATTATAGCTCTTTGCTGCTGCTAGGCTCTAACTTATTATGAAATTTAAACTACAAGCTCTCTGCTGGGTTCTAAATTTAACCAGAAAGCTCTCTTCTGTGTTTTAAATTTAAACTAAAAGTACTTTGCTGATGCTAGGCCCTGAATGACTATTAAATTTAAACTACAAGCTCTCTGCTGGGTATGAAATTTAACCAGAAAGCTCTCTTCTGTGTTTTAAATGTAAACTTAAGCTGCTGCTACTAGGTCATGACTGATTTAACAAAAAATAGTGGGTTCACAGATTAATTAGCATTTACCCTCATCCTATGTCCCCTTGTAGCAGAGCTTGCTTTCAGTCAAAAGGGACTCTCCTTCTGTGCATTTATGCCACAGAGATATTTAAACATCTCTATCATATTGCCCCTATCCTGTCTTTATTCTAAAGTATACAAATTAAGATCTTTAAGTCTGTCCTCATATGCTTTATAACAAAGACCGACTGACCATTTTAGTAGCCACCCTCTGCACAGACTTCAACCTCTTTATAGTCTTTTGAAGGTGTAATCTCCAGAATTGCACATAGTACTCCAAATGAGGTCGCATCAGAGACTTAAACAGAGGCACTATCACCTACTTTTCTTTGCTAGCCATTCCTTTCCCTATGCACCCAAGCATCCTTCTGACTTTTGCAGTCACTTTTTCTACCTGTTTAGCTACTTTAAGATCATCAGAGACAATCACGCCCAGGTTCCGCTCTTCTTTTGTGGACAGAAATACTTCACAGCCCAAATGCATGACCCTCCATTTTTTAGCTGCCAAATTCTAGACCATTCTTCAACTTTAGATAGATCCCCCCTCATATTATCTACTCCTTCCTGGGTATCTACTCTACTGCAGATTTTGGTATAATCTGCAAACAGGCAAACCTTACCCAACAACCCTTCCGCAATATCACTAACAAAGATGTTAAAAAAAATTGGATCAAGGACAGATCCCTGTGGCACACCACTGGTATCCTCCTGCTCCTCAGAGTGAGCTCCATTTACTTGTACCCTTTGCTGCCTCCCACTCATCCAATTTCTAACCCTATCAGTAACTTTAGGGTCTATCCCTAGGGTGTTCAGTTTGTTTATAATTTGCCTGTGCAGAATGGTGTCAAAGGCTTTACTGAAACCTAAGTACACCACAGCTAGGCTTTCCCTGGGTCCCACTCCCTGGTCACCTAGTCAAAGAAATCAATCAGATTCGTATGACAAGACCTGCTTCTGGTAAACCCATACTGCCTCAGATCCTGCAATCCTTTGGATTCCAGAAACCTCACTATTCTCTCTTTTAACAGTGTTTCCAATAATTTACTACTACTGCTACTATTACTAATCATTTATATAATCATTTATATAAGGCATAGGCAGTGCTGTATAAACATTTAAATAAGACAGTCCCTGTTCAAAGCGCTTACAATCAAATCAAGTCAGCCAGAGCAATACAAGAGAAACAAGGGAGTTCAAATAGGGAAGGAGACAAGGAGAACAAGGGAATGGTATCCAAATGCAGCCTCAAAGAGGTACGCATTTAGCATGGATTTGAAGGTAGGGAGAGAAGAGACTCGATGTAAAGACAGAGGAAGTTTGTTCCATGCATAAGAAGCAGCAAGGTCAAAGACTGAAGTCTGGAGTTTGCAGAAGAAGAAAAGGGCATAGAGAGAAGAAAGACAGAAGAGGAGCACAAGGAGGGTGTAGGGAGAGAGAAGAGAGGAATGGTAATGGGCAGTACAGTGAATGCATTTATATGCTAGAAAAAGAAGTTTGAATTCGATACTGAAATGGAAGGGGAGACAGTGAAGAGATTTTAGAAGAGAGGTTATATGAGTGTATCAGGGCTGGCGGAAGATTAGCTGCACAGCAGAGCTCTGGATAGATTGTAGAAGAGAGAGATGACACTGAGGGAGACCAGCAAGGAGGTGGTTGCAATAGTCAAGACGGGAGGTGACCAAAGAGTGGACAAGAGCCTTAGTAGTGTGTTTCAAGAGGATGAATTTTGTTAATTTTGTAGAGAATTAAATGACAGGTTTTAGCTATATGTTGAATATGGGTGGAGAAGGAAAGGGAGGAGTCGAAGATGACCCCAAGATTGCGGGCCAAGGAAACGGGAAGAAGAAGAGTGTTATCAAAAGTGAGAGAAAGGAAGAAGGGGAAGAAGGGTTTGGGGTAAAAATAAGTCAGTTTGAGCCATAATCAATTTTAGATGGTGGTGAGACATCCAGGCGGCGATGTCAGATAAGCAAGTACAGAAACAAGTTTGGAGCGAAGGAGAGATGTCAGGTTTTGATAGATTTGAGAGTCATCAGCTTAAAATTATATTGAAAGCCATGGGAAGAGATGAGGGCTCCAAGGGACTGGGTATAGAAAAAGAAAAGGAGAGGGCCCAGAACAGATCCTTGAGGTTCACCAACTGAGAGAAGGATGGCAGTAGAGGAGGAACCTCCAGAACAAACACTGAAAAATCAATTGGAGAGATAAGAAGAGAACCAAGACTGTACAGGACCTCTAAAACCAAGTGAGACTAACCAGCCTGCAGTTTTCAACCTCATCCTTACTTCCGCTTTTGTATAAAGGGACCACATGTGCCTTTCTTCAGTCCTCTGGAACCACTCCCACTCCAAAGAAGCATTGAAAAGGTCAATCAGTGGAGCCGCTAGAACAGGGGTGGCTCAAGGCAATATACTGCCTGAGACGAGAAATGAACTGGCACCTCCCTCTCCCCGGTAGCCAAAATGGAGGGGTATCCTCAGAGCTCTAGCAAGGAATGGGGGGTCCCCTCACTCAGAACATCAGTTAGGTGGTTGCCCCAAGAAAAAAGAAAACAAAATATTCCAAACCTAAATAATTTAAAAAATGGAAACAAAAAGCAAAATAAACCACAACTTTGCAATAATGTTCAGATATGCAACAAAAATTTAGCAGTTTAATTATGTAGATTGAGAATCTAATATAAAACATAAAGGGGTATGTTTACTAAGCTGCGGTAATCGTACATAACGCGCCTTATGATGCGCTAACGATCGTAATGCCCTGCAGCATGGTAAAACACCACAGAAGGTGGAGAGAGGGCGGAGAGAAGGGGTCAGTGGGCGGAGAGTGGGCGGGGAGAGGCTCCCTTCACACTAACGCGCTGATCTTAAGAGCTGAATCCAAACGCGATTGAAAACCTGCCGTTAAATGCACATTACAGGGGAGAGAAACCATTTCAGTGTCAGCAATGTACAGCCCAGGCAGGGAAACCAAAAATAAGTGATGTGTGATACATGTGCACAGAAAAAAAAGGGCACATAAACACTGAAAATGACCCCAACAAACTGGAAAAAAACCATAACCAAGCTGGCCAATAGTGGTATCAATGAGAAACATCAACCCCTCCCCCCCAGAGTAAGCTCCATAGAACAGATATAAATTGTGGAAGGGTCTATACTCCGTCCCCATACAAGGTGAATTAGCCCACAGTGAAATAGCGCTGCTCAGGGTTTTCCCCAACATCAGACAGGGTTCCTATGGCATGCACATGTCCCGCAACATCAGGGCGGGCATGTCGGAACGGCAACTGGACAGATGCCGGAGAAGAGGATACAGAGGGCCGCAGGCGGCACATGCTGTGGTGCAGCTGGGCCACAG
Organism: Ichthyophis bannanicus; assembly: GCA_033557465.1. NCBI lineage: Eukaryota > Metazoa > Chordata > Amphibia > Gymnophiona > Ichthyophiidae > Ichthyophis > Ichthyophis bannanicus. Next base: position 265,611,730 of record CM066036.1, read on the forward strand.
TGCAGACTAGGGCGATGCCTAGGTGGCCCATATGAATGCTGACACAGTAGAGCAGCCAGACAGCAACTGCTGAAGGGCCAACATGGGCACAAGTGTATTTCCCACAGTGTCACAGGGGATAGTACCCAACAGCTCGGACATTGTAGTGCCCGGTATCACCTGCACGGACAGGGTGGCCATAGCATGTCCTGCTGGGAGGTCACTCTCACCCTGACTGAGCAGTGATCATTTTATTTATTTTATTTATTTAGCTGCATTTATATCCTGCTTTTCACCAGGTCAAAGTGGTTGGGGGATGCATTTTAACACGAGGGGATATGAGAGACACACATTAATACTTACAGGAAACATGGGCAATGAAGGGTTAAGTGGCTTGCCCAAGACCACAAGGAGCACCTGTGGGACTAGAAACCCCAGTCCTTCTGGCCCAAGGTTGCTATCCTCTAGTGGGATTTGAACCACCGACCTTCCAGCCTGTAGTACCTTGCCCCAACCACTAGGCCACTCCTCCTCCATCATGGCATGGCTAGGTTCCCCCATAGTGCTGTATAGTATTTCTCTCATGTGATATTTATGGGGGTTTTTTTGGGGCCCAATCACTGACTTATCTGCTTGGTGTGTATGCTGACATCCCTGTTCTGGGTACATGCATCTCCTCCAGGACCATGCACTATGGACTAGCTGGCGGACTGTTTGCAGCTAGTATGTGTCTTGCTGGAACACCTTGCAGGGTGCAGCGGCTGGAGGCTTGCTGCTGGAGAATGTCAGATAATGGTGAGGGGTAGCTGAGCATTTCCAGGCCTGCCGTCTGTCTGCTATTGCATTATGGATGTGTACCGCTCTGTCTGTTCCCCGGCAGGACTGGGATTGATGGTCCCCTCTACTGCTACCATTGCAGGGAGGTAGACTGTGGATCTATTGGTGGGTGATCCTGTTTCCCACCCTGAGCCCCAGAGGGTGGGTTGTGTGGTGGTACATGATCTGCCTATGGGTCCATACACCCCCTCCCCCTCCTTTCACCTACAGCAGGTAACCATGGCACCAACACAGGATATGCACTATTCTGGGTGCATTATCGCCCATATGGACTAGACATGACCGAGATATACAACAGGACACAGATGTATCCTAGGTGTGTCTAACGGAACTACCTATCACACACTGCTTGGGACCTGCAGCATGGCGTACTCCAACCATGAAAGGTGCTGTGGACCTGGTGCTGGGTGCCCCACCGCAACCTCAGGGTGGGCACAGTACCCGCACAATGTGACTGTCTGTGGCTACTCTGTGGCAGTGCCACACACGGTCTGTTCCCCCTACCAGGCTGAGGTGCTGTGGGGGTGCATACCCGATCTTGTGCCCATCTCTCGACTGCTGATTTGCATGTGCAGTGCATCATGGGTACGGGTGGGTTAACCCTATCCTGGTAACCACAGCAGACAGTTTGTGTGGTCATGTGCAGTCCTTCTGCAGCTAGCCAGGGCTTTGTTTACAGCCTTATAAGGTGTCCTATAGGGGACATTATAGGGTGCCTTGGCGGACTGTACACTTTATAATGTGCCCTATGGAGTGCGTTATAGGGTGCCTTATGCGGCACCTTAGGTTATGCCACCGTGAGGGTGTGTTTGCTGGCATCACTAATTAAAATACACGTCAAATGCCTCAACAATCACTACTTAAATGTAAAGGGTGCTACCTCAGCCAGCCTTATACATTAAGCCCACTGGGGAATCGAACCCATGACTCCTGTACCATCAGTCAGTGTTGTAACCATTGTACTACAGCTCTGTTGCTGTGCTTGTGTGCCTGCGCGCCTTCTTAAGATTAGCACGCGGTAACGTGCCCTGTAGCGCTCGTTCATTTATGGCGCCTTGTAACGCGCGTTCTCGGCGCATTCTCGGTAACCATGTACCGCCTATGTCCTTATTTGTGATTTCTGTCTCTACAGCGGCTCCTAACGCGAATCGAACTAATGCCGTTTAGTAAACATACCCCAAAGACTCCTGGATATTGCACAGCTATGGTATTAAATGTAAATATATAATCTGCAAAAGACAAAGGAGGTAAGAGGTGCTCACACACATCAAAGAAACAAAAACAAAAATTACCACGGCACAGTTTATAACACCAAAATAAAATTATTACAACTCATTTTATTTGGTGTCTTAAACTGTGCTCGCTTTTTCTTCTTGAACATATATATCTACATCCAAAGAAGCTCCTCTTCCAATAATGGGCGCAGGACAAAGCTAGGACATTTTCCACAGAACTCAATATACCAAAAATATTTCTAATTCTGTTGTCATTTCAGTAACAGCGATTATAAACCCTTACCATTACTGGGCATATTGTAAAGTAATACAAACCTTTACAAAAATTACTTAGGACCTATAGAGAAAAATCTATCACACCATAACAGCATCAACTTCCAAAACTTACACAGGAGGCCTACCCAGAAAAAAGCAGCACCATAAATATTGCAATACACCTTAGAACATCCATACAACTATTCAGAAAAACGAACAAACCAGATTACTACCAATCCCTACATAGAAACTCATGCTAACGGAATACCTAGCCTTAGTCACGCACTCAGAATATGGATAGAGCCTCACCGAGTAGGAAATAAACTATCACAAACTAAAAACAGTTGTACATAGACAAAACTGAAACTGAAACCCTAGAAGCCAGCTTCTGCATCAGTGGTGTAGCCAGGACTGATATTTTGGTGAGGCCTGGGATTAACGTACGTGGGCAAAAAAACAGTGTGAATGTTGACACTGCCTTCAGTTATCCTCTCATTCAACTTTTTTTCTGCCACTGACTGGTTGGGTCTTATGCCAAACTGGAGAGAACATCATCCACCCAGGTTAGTCCTTGGCTACACCCCCGTATACAGTACAATACCAGGGAAAGAAAGATGCATATGCCTCTGTACGATGCAAAATAGAAAGACAGAACATGTAAATTCTAAAGACTGACATATTTCAATCATTAAACTGAAGATAAAATTCATTTTTCTACCTTTGTTGACTGGCCATTTTATTCTCTAATTTGTTGATCTCAGCCTCTGGTTTCTGGTTTCTTCTGTCTTCTCTTAACACACTTTCTAGGGTCTCTGGCCCATCTGCCATTTCTCTCCCCTCTTGTCGTCTTCACTTTCCGTGTATCTCTGGCATTTACATCTTTTCCTTTCAGCTTTCTTACATTTATTTTTTTCTCTCTCTCTCTATCAACTCAGATTTTACACTCCCTCCTTGCCATTCATCCTCATCCCTCACTCATTACTGCATCTACCTCTCATTCCCTGTCTCTCTATCCTTCCACAGCCTCTTTTTCCCCAGGGTCAGCCCCAGAGCTGGTTCAGTGTTGGCACCCTAGGCAACACTTGAGTTTTCCACCCCTCCAGGCCATCAAAATCTATTGTTTAGCTTTAAATACCCTGTTCTTTGCTGCATCCCCCCCCCCAAGCAACCACTTACTTTGTTTGGTTGGGCCAGCCCCGACTCATCCCTTTCTCTCTTCCTCATTCAGTATCCATCATCTCTCCCCTTTCTCCTCCCATGACCATTGTCTCTCCCCTCTCTCCTCCATTCTGCACCTCCCCCCAAGCTACCATGTACACTATTCCCCCTCTCTCCCTATTCCTCACTTAGCTCTCCACCACATGCCCAGCATCTTCCTTCTCTCTCCATGCCCTTTATCCACCATCTCTCCTCTCTCCTCTCTCCCTCGCCCTGTTCCCAGCTTCTCTTCTCTCATTTTCTCCCACCCACCAATGGGTGAACAATCTTCCCTTTCTCCCTTAGCTCCCCTCCCCATGTCCAGTATCAGCCCTCTGCCCCCTCACCCTGTGATCAACATCTACCTTCCAGTTCCCTGTGGCCAACATCCACTCTATAACTCCCACTCACTCATGTCCAACATTCATCTCCCACCCCCATTCCATATATGTTTGGCCACCATTTCCCTCTACGTCCCTCTCCTGGTGTCCAGAAAGTACCTCTCACTGCCTGCTGCCATCTTTCTCAATGTCTGCAGCGGCAGCTTTCAAATAAGAGAAAAAAAAAAACAAATGTGCGTGTGGGATCTTCTACTCTGCCATATGTTAGAAAGGCCATGCTAGCCCCGCCTCCTCTGATGCAAAGAAGAGGCGGGACCAGCAGAGCCTTACAAGCGCGCGACAGTCCTGCACTTCTGTTTGCCTCAGGGGCGGCTCAAAGCAATTTGCCTAATTATAGAACCGCCTCTGGTTTGCCAGTTTCTTTTTGTCGTGAGCTGCTCCTTGTCGGGTCTGAATCGGCGGTAGCAGCAGGGGGACTAATGTTACTGCTGCTACCGCAACGAATACTTTTATTTTATTTTTTTTTTAATTTTAAAGAACAGGCAGAGTGAGGTGACCGTTGCTAGGGGGTTTTTGGAGCATTTTTGCCGCTCCCAAAACTTTGCCACCTGTGGCGATCACCTCACTCTGCCTAATGATAGAACCGCTCCTGCGCTAGAACATCCCCAAGTTCCTTCAGTATTCTCTGAGTGTTCGAGCATTGGACAGAGCAAAGGCAGCCTAAATTTGCATGTGTAAGTTATAAAATACTATAACTTACATGTGTTCTTTACAAATATAGACATGTGCATTTACACTAAGCCCAGGGCTGTCGTAAGCTCTTGTGCCTAGACTTGACACACATATCTTATGACTTATACCTCTATTTTATAAAGAGAACTGGGTGCACACTTTCTTTATAAAATAAGCACTCTTTGCGCATTAATCTAGGTGATCTTTATAAAATTACCTTCATAGGGCCTGATTTTATAATAGAATGACTATGTGAGAATTCTAAAAAGGCCCCTAGAATAAACCTATTGCATAAAGGCAGCATAAGCTCCCATGTGCATTTATAAAATAGGCTTCCATATCTTACCCCGTTAGCCTGCAAATGCTCCTAAGGAAGTGCAAATATGCATGTGTACTCTACTCATGTATATTTTATAAGATACACATACACATTGTACCTCTGCCCTTGTTCTGCCCAAGTACTCCAATTCTCTCCTGCGGGAACATCTAGCTCCTGTGGGTGCAGAATCGGATACAAAGTTGGCCCGTCTATATTTTGGACGTCTAGACGTGCCGGACGTCCAGATGAGCCAGAGGTCCCACGATTAGAATTGACATCCATGCATATAAGTCAGCTACAGAATATTTCCATATATAACTAAGCACATAAATGTATACAGCTAACTTAAGACAACCCTTCAAATTGGCCATACTTACTAACTTTATGTACTCAATGCTGTATATCAACATTGAGCACCTAAATTTATAAGCATGTCAAGAGCACCTCCATTCTCACATAAGCACTTAGATTTTCTATGCATATCAAATTATGTATAGGGATTTTTTGTGGCACATAAGTGTCCATTTACATGCATATGTCCTTGAAAATCTGTGACTTATTCATATTAATGGTGCATAGCTTTATGCAGCTCCTTATAAAATCAGCCCCAGAAAGGGACTGGAGTAGCATAAGTTTGAAAGAAGAGGAACAGAGAGGGGGGATGGGGACTGGTGAATCTAACAGATGCATAGATGATTACATGAAAAGAAATTGCAGACTGAAAGATGATGAGGTTGGAAGGGGACAGTAAATGGCAAGAGAAGAATTGAAAATCCATTAGAGACGAAGGAGGCTGGGATAGGCTATTATAAAAGGGAAACAGTGAAAAGGAAATGGAAGGATAGGAACCAAGACTAGTCCTATAAACAGATAAGGGGTGATAATGAGATAAATGATATGGGACAAATGAGAACGCTTATTTTGGGGGGCAAGTTGCCTAAGTCTCTCTGTTTTTCAGTTCCTTAAACAGAAATATTTAGAGAAATGTCCACCTACTTCCCTCAATCCCAACACACTGCTACTATTGAAAAGACATGATGTTGTAGCGCTTTATAAGTCTTTAATAATAATAATAATAATGACGCTGAGAACTCACTTTTTTGGGACACTTTATAAAGTGGGGTACATGTGTACCTTACTTGAAAAAATAGGGGTAGAAGAACGCACCCAGTCTCAATAGTTATGCCTATTCAATGATGGAAATAAATGTGTGCTTCTAGTATTTTATAATTTTCATGTGTAACATTGTGCTCCATTTACACTCCATCTAAACTCTGCCCCTGTGAATGCCCACACTGAAATTATGCACAGTTGGACTTATGCATGCACTTAAAAGAATACTGTCCTTGAATATAGATGACTTACGCACATGACTGGCACATATTTTAAGCAGCTCCTTATAAAATCGGCCCCTTGGGAGTAATTTTATAACAGGACTTCTAGGTGGGGAGGCCAAGTAGATGCCTATTTTGGGCCTATTTTATACTAGGAACATCTCAGCAGAAATCATGGCGAGACCGTAGCTGAGGACATTTATGTCTATTCGGTCACAGGTGTAAATGCTCACGCATAAACTACATGTGTATATCATGACCCATGTCGTGCATTTCCAAAACTCTGCCCCAGAACATGTCTTCATACAGGTTGCTTTTAAGAGCATAACCCTCCATGTAAAAGTTTATAATCCCTTGAACGCACATAAAACAGGGTTAATATATGGAACATGTTTATAAAAGTACCCCCGACAAGCAGAAGACTAGGGGCCCGATATTGGAAAGGCATTTACACAGCTTACAGCCCAGTAAACCATGTAAATGCCTTAAATGGGAATACTCAATGCCACCTACATGGTTAGTGCTGTTGAATATCCCCGTCTATGTCCCCAATGCACCCTGAAGCTATCCGGTTATCATTGAGGCGTGTCGGGGGCATTCTGAGGCGGAACGGAATCAGGGAGTACTGCTATCTGGGTAGCGGCGATATTGCATGCTACCCAGTTAGCAATCCATGGCTAAAACTAGGCCAGCTTTTGGCCCGCCTAATTTTAGCCGTGGATACTAACAAGGTAGCAGTGCAATATCACCTCTACCCAGTAAGGTTCTGCAGCAGGTTACCCTGGGCACCAAAACCGGATATTCAATGCCTTCTCCGTGGCATTGAATAGCCAGGGTTAGGGGTGAGTGGTCAGGGCTATACGCCATAGCGGTGCATAACCTGCCTTGTAGAATATCAGGCCCTAGTTGTTTATTCTAGGGCAGAACACTAGTTGTTTATTCCGGGCTGGCCCAATAGTTTTTAATACCCTAGGTAAACTTTCAGCCAGACCCCCCTCCCCCCCCCCATAGCATCTCCACTTCAGTTGCCCATCTAGCATCTATCTCCTTCCTCGGGGCCGGCTCAAGGGTTTCTGCTGCCGCAGGCAGAAACTCTGACCATGCCTCCCACCGCCACAGAGCTGCTGATTCCATCTGGGGAGGGGGGCAGGCAGTGGCAGCAGTATTTTAAAAGTAGCAGCTTTGTTCAAAGAGCAAAAATAAAAGATGCCACTGGTTAGATCTTAATGAAGTGGACCATTTTCTACATGGGGAAGAAACACATGGCAAAGGGGTGTTTGCAGCCCTCTCAAACCCCTGTCACCTCTTTGCCTTTTCTTTCTTTGGTCGATGGACCTTTGAACAATTATTTTCCATGTCTGTATCAGCAACCAGCAGTTTCAGGGAAGGAAAACCAAGTTGCAGGTTTGCTGGGGCTGTAGAGCTCGGTGACTGCTTTGGTTGCGTCGTCTCTCTCCCCCAATTCATGTTGAATGTCCAAGGCAGCATGTTTTCAGCATTCTCCTGATGATAGTCTGCAACAGAGTACCTCTCTACCTAGGAGTGGGTCTTCTCTGGTTTGAGGGCCAGACGAGCTAGTGAGTTTGATGCTTGGCCCTCAGAACATCCTCAACATGCTCACCCCTTGGCGTCATCAGGAGGACGTGTGGCAGTAAGTCTGACTGCCCCATTGCGAGGCGGAATGACATCAAGCAACATCGAAGGAGAGTTTTGTCAGCTTGGAAATTTGGCTTCCTTTGCCCAGGTAGAAAGAGGAATTTGTTATTCAGTGGTTGTCAGTCCGAATGTTACTGGATCTCGCTAAGGAAACACAGTGGCATCGTAGGGTGTTTCTCCTTCTTCTTCCAGGAGTCCAGCAGCTAGAAGCACTCTTTTTTCTTAAACACCCATGTAAATACATGGTGAAATATCGTTTTATTTCTTATGTTTTTTACAAGCCGTCCCAGCAGTTGTCCTTTGTGAATGCTTGACGCTTGTAAGCCTGTATTGATTCTCCCAATGTTCCATGATTATTGTTTGCTGGCTGTTTATCTAACCCCTTTTCCTAGCATATGATGCATATTAAAAAAAAAAATCTGTTTCTATGTTCTCCTCCCCCTCTGTTGTAGGTTGGAGTGAATGGGCAGTTTGTTTTCACAGGGTTGTGAATTTCTTTCTTTCTTTTTTTTCTTGGTAATATTTCTGCTGTTTCATTCAAGTTCTGTATACGATACTTCTTGGATTATTGTAAACAAATTGAATAAAGATAACATTTTTAAACATTTAAAAAAGTGGTAGCTTTGTGCCGCCACTTTATTGCCCGCAACAGGACATGTGCTTCGGCCCACTTGGCCTGTTGCTTCTGAACCCCTTCTGACAGTAAGTTGCATCGGAATGGGATCAGAAGCAGCAGGTTGTGTGTGCCAAAGCACATGGTCTGCCATAGGCAACAAAGCAGAGGCACAAAGCTGTCCATGAGGGTTGACCGCCCTAGGCAACTGCCTAGCTCACCTAGTAGAGGGCCGGCCCTGTCCTTCTCTACATCCCCTAAGATATCCAGTATCTGCCTCTTTTCCTTCCCCCTGCCACTGCTGCTGCCACTACTGCCCTGTCTTAGCTAGAGCCGGAATTAAGTCTGCATAGTAAGGAAATGTAAGGCAGCAGTGGGCTTATGAGCAGCTATGTGCCCGACATGTCCCATCTCCTCTGACATTTCTGTTGGAGAGACTTGGTACAGCTAGCCTTCAGTGTGCACACAAGGGTACTCAAAGGCCAAATGATATGGCTGTAAAGGGCTGCTCTGCCATTGTCTTTGCCGGCTGTGTTAGTTGTGTTGCTGTCCCCTAAAGCGCCGCCCAAAGCGGCTGCCCAGTTTGCCTTATGGTAGGACCATTCATGTATTTATTTGAAAGTATTTAACAAATACCTATACAGATTATATGTTTAGATGTAAGGGGTATGTTTACTAAACTGCGGTAACGTTACATACCGCGTGTTATGTAACATTAACAATCATTAAGGTTACATAACGCGCGGTATGTAACGTTAACACACGTTAACGTTACTTAACGATTGTTAACGACCCCGGCCGCGGTAAACCCCGCAGAAGGTGGAGAGAGAGTGGAGAGAAGGGGTCAATGGGCGGAGAGTGGGCGGGGAGAGGCTCCTTTCACACTAACGCGCTGAACTGAAGGGCTGAATCCTACCGCGAATGAAAATCTGCCGTTAGATGCACATTTGCAGGAGAGAGAAACCATTTAAGTGTCAGCAATGTACAGCCAAGGCAGGGAGCCCAAGAAATGTGATAGTAGTGCTCCATTTTCAGCAATAACATAGTGCCAAAGTATGAATGGCCACTATGGCGATGGTGCAAATGGGGCATAGGGGGCCGCAGGCGGGACATGTAGCATGGGCATCTGGGGCACAGGGTGGACCAGGTGGGCGCCTAGGTGGCACATAGGAACATAGAAACCGGAAATCAGCAAGATAGCAGCTGACGAAGGCCAAACACAATCCACCTATATCTACCTGGTTCACCCTAGCCAATAGTTGCTAGGGCACTGACCTGACATCCCCCCAGCCATCCCGCCCCCAAGTGGAAGGGACATAATATTGGTAGGCAGTGATGGGGGGGATGTGAGGATGTCCATGTATGGCCCCCCACCCCGGGATCCGCTCCCTAGGTGGGCGCCTACCTACACAGTGGATGGCCTGGGACTGCGCACTACCAGCACCTGGCCTGGGACTGCGCACTACCAGCACTGACAGCAAATGGTCATGTCAGCTTGGCAGGGGGGTGTGTGCCCATGCTGGAGGGGGCAGTGCCACCTCCCTGCAGTGGACCTAGGCCATGCCCTGCATCAGTACGTGGTGTGCAGTGCAACACACAGTCTGTCTGAGGAAAAGTACAGGTAGCCCCAGGGACTATTGTGCATCTGTGGCAACAGTGTGGTGCAGTACATCCAGCCGGTGTGTCCAGAAGCAGAGGGTCACAGGTTCAAGCCCCAGCTTGCTGCTGTCTCCTGCTGTTTGCCATTACATTTCTATTGTTTATTTTGCTGCCTGCTGACCCTCTCCCCTCTCCATAGCTCCTGCTTTGCTGCCTGCTCCAATTGGTTGTGCTGCCTTCCTCTCTGGTTGCCAGTCACCTGCTCCCGCCTCCCGGAAGTGACGCGGACGCGTGCAACGCATCTGTGCCAAACTCAAGATCCTGCTTTGCTGCCTGCTCCCATTGGTTGTGCTGCCTTCCTCTCCAGTTGCCAGTCACCTGCTCCCGCCTCCCGGAAGTGACGTGGATGCGTGCATCGCGTCCGTGCCAAACTCAAGCTCCTGCTTTGCTGCCTGCTCCCATTGGTTGTGCTGCCTTCCTTTCTGGTTGCCAGTCACCTGCTCCCGCCTCCCGGAAGTGACGCGGACGCGTGCAACGCATCTGTGCCAAACTCAAGCTCCTGCTTTGCTGCCTGCTCCCATTGGTTGTGCTGCCTTCCTCTCCGGTTGCCAGTCACCTGCTCCCACCTCCTGGAAGTGACGTGGATGCGTGCAACACATCCGTGCCAAACTCAAGGTACCCTGACGCATTTATGGAACATCGGGGCGCCGTTCTGGTCTTGCTGCTGTCTCCTGCTGTTTGCCATTATGTTTCTACTGTTTATTTTGCTGCCTGCTGACCCTCTACCCTCTCCGTAGCTCCTGCTTTGCTGCCTGCTCCCATTGGTTGTGCTGCCTTCCTCTCCAGTTGCCAGTCACCTGCTCCTGCCTCCCGGAAGTGACGCGGATGCGTGCAACGCATCCATGCCAAACTCAAGCTCCTGCTTTGCTGCCTGCTCCCATTGGTTGTGCTGCCTTCCTCTCCGGTTGCCAGTCACCTGCTCCTGCCTCCTGGAAGTGAAGCGGACGCGTGCAATGTGTCCATGCCAAACTCAAGGTACCCTGATGCATTTAAGGAACATCGGGGCACCGTTCCGGTCTTGCTGCTGTCTCCTGCTGTTTGCCATTATGTTTATACTGTTTATTTTGCTGCCTGCTGACCCTCTACCCTCTCCATAGCTCCTGCTTTACTGCCTGCTCCCATTGGTTGTACTGCCTTCCTCTCCGGTTGCCAGTCACCTGCTCCCACCTCCCGGAAGTGACGCGGATGCGTGCAACATGTCTGTGCCAAACTCAAGGTACCCTGACGCATTTATGGAACATCGGGGCGCCGTTCTGGTCTTGCTGCTGTCTCCTGCTGTTTGCCATTACGTTTCTACTGTTTATTTTGCTGCCTGCTGACCCTCTACCCTCTCCGTAGCTCCTGCTTTGCTGCCTGCTCCCATTGGTTGTGCTGCCTTCCTCTCCAGTTGCCAGTCACCTGCTCCTGCCTCCCGGAAGTGACGCGGACGCGTGCAACGCGTCTGTGCCAAACTCAAGGTACCCTGACGCATTTAAGGAACATCGGGGTGCTGTTCCACACTGCAGTGGCACATACCGCGGGCACGCGCCAAAGGAGCGCGCACAAGGAGCAGGTCCTGCTCCTTGGGCGAACTCCTTGGGGTGACAATTGGGGCGCCTTCCGCCTTTCATCAGGTCAGTCTCTTCACTGGAGGTGGGCCTGCTTGGGACTCATTGCATATTTCCTTCTGTCTATCTCTTCTGCGTCTTGTCTACCGTGTTCCACCAAGCCCACCCCTGCACTCTTACTTCCCCTTACCCTTCGCTTGGTTTCATTTTATGGCTTCCATCCCTGTTTTCTGGGGACACCGTCCTCTGAATACTTTCTCGCTCCCATCAGGGGTTTGCACCCGGAATATTTTATTTATTTTATTTTATTTAACTATTTCTTTTATACCGCCCCTTCCAGAGATCAAGGGCGGTTTACATATAACAGGTTAACAGTCTTGTACACAGTTTGTATACATTTTACATAGAACAGTAGAATTCAACTATTTGCATTGAACAGTAATATAAACTTTGTAGGTATTAAAGGAAAAACAAAAAGCAGAAACATCTTTTAGGTATTAAAGCAAGAACTTTGTAGGTATTAAAACAAACAAGAAAAACAAAAAGCAGAAACATCTTTTAGGTATTAAAGCAAGAACTTTGTAGGTATTAAAACAAACAAGAATATGAGCAACCTTTCTGTCTGTTATACAAGCCAACTTCCCTCTACACTATCACCCCAGCCTGTTTCCTCCCTGCTGACTTTCTCTTTTGCCCTCCTGAACTGCAGGTCCCTTTGTGCTAAAACTCCTTTGGTTCATGATCTACAGCTCCAATACCCCCTCGACGCTCTGTTTCTTACCGAGACTTGGCTCCGCGAGGGTGAGGATGGTGTTCTTCATCGTTGCCTCCCCTCTGGCTATTCTGCGTTACATGTTCCTCGTCTCCACCGGACTGGTGGCGGCGTAGCAATTATTTACCGATCCTCTCTCCCTCTCTCACTTGTCTCCCCTCCGCCCCGGTATCCTGAAGCCCTTCTCTTGCGCTAAGGGACCTCTACTGCTGTATTTTTTTCGTCTTCTCTACACCCCACCCTCGATCTTTGGGAATCTCTTCTCCTTACCCTTTTGGAGACATCCCTTCTCACCTCCCATTTGGTCATTCTTGGCAACTTCAATGCCCATCTGTCCTCTCCAACCCTTGCCCGCGATAAAGCCCTCAGGTCACTCTTCACCGACCTCAATCTGATCCAGCACGTAGACTGCCCCACCCATTCTTCCTGCCATACCCTTGATCTTATTCTTACTTTCTCCTCGTCCCCTTATGTTCCATCCGCTCTCTCATCCCTCCCTCTTCCCTGGTCTGATCATCGTTGTCTTTTGTTTTCTTTCTCCCTTCCTCCCGTACAAGTCTCTGTCTCACCTGCTGCTGCCACCGCTCCAGCGATTCTTAAGCGACGTCTTACGCCTCTCACTCTACAAGCCTTTCCTCCAGCTGACTCCCTCTTTTCCCCCACATTTTTCTCCCTCCCTGTGGACCAACAGGTCGATTCCTGGTCCTCTACTCTCACTAGCACCCTTGATACTCTAGCTCCCCTCCGTCCCACTCCCTGCCATTCTACATCTCATCATATTTGGTTTCATCCAGGTCTCCGTCTCCAGCGCACCTATCTCCGTCGTACCGAGCGCTGTTGGCACAAACACCCCTCTGACACCTCTCTATCTTCCTTTCACTATGAGCACCGCCACTATCGTGCCATGATCACTGAGGCCGAAAGGATCTATTTCTCTGACCTCATCACCTCCTCCTCTAACTCCTCTCATCACCTGTATCAGGTACTTCACTCATTATCCTCTCCCTCAGTTCATCCCCCTTCAACGGCGCTCCCTTCCACTGCTCCCAGTCCGACGAGTCTCGCATCCTTTTTTGTCAACAAGAAACAGTCTCTCCACTCTTCCTTCCCCCATTGCCCCCTCCTCTCTCCCTCCCCTCCTCTCCTTCTGCTCCCCCCATCATTCCCTCCCCTCCTCCTTCCAGTGCCTTTCCCCACACATGGCATTCCTTCCACCCAATTTCCTCTGCTGAGCTCCTTAAGGTACTCTCCTCATCCCACAAAACAACCTGCCCACTTGACCCCCTCCCCTCCACTTGGCTTCTCGATCCCGCCCTCCAACTCTTACCATATATCCTGGCCATAGTCAATTCCAGTCTCACCTCCGGCACCTTCCCCACTCGGTGGAAACATGCCATGGTCCGCCCTCTCCTGAAGAAGCCTACCCTCGATCCTAGTCTCCCCACCAATTGGCGCCCTGTCTCAAACCTTCCCTTTCTTTCCAAAGTTCTTGAAAAACTAGTCTTCTCCCAGCTTTCAGCGCATCTTGACACCACCCTCTCCCTTCACCCCTGTCAATCTGGTTTTAGGACTGGGCACAGCACCGAAACTATACTTCTTGCCCTTTTAAGTGAACTCCACCGCTCTCACGACCGGAGTGATTTATCTATCGCTGTTTCTCTAGACCTCTCCGCCGCCTTTGATGTCATAGATCACCGTACCGCCCTACTCGTCTGTCTGACTTTGGTATCCGAGGCACTGTGTTACACTGGTTCCAGTCGTTTCTCTCACTTCGCACCTTCACTGTTCACTCCGGCTCCACCGCTTCAGCCCCTTTCCCTCTGCACTGTGGTGTTTCACAAGGCTCCATTCTCGCCCCTTTGTTTTTTATTATTTTCGTTGCCCCGCTTGCCCTCCTCATTCAACAGTCCGGTATTTCCTCTTACTTTTACGCCGATGATATTCTTCTTATCCATCACACCAACTCTGTATCCCCAGATCTCTCTGCTCTCAACCACTGCCTCGACCTTACTGCCTCCTGGTTTTCTGATAATCTTCTTTGTGTCAATCCCTCTAAGTCCTCAGCTATTTGGTTCTCTTTCGCTACCTCTCCTCCCACTCTAGCCCCCACTATGTCCTCCCTTCCCATCCCTCTCATTCCCTCTCTCCGTTACCTTGGTGTCACCCTTGATTCCTCTCTGTCCTTTCACCCTCATATCTCCTCCCTTGTTTGTAGCTGCTTCTTTCATCTCCATCATATCCGTTCCCTCCGGCCCTACCTCTCTGCTAATTCCCTTACTACTCTAGTTCTCTCCCTTGTAATTTCCCGTTTGGATTACTGTAACTCCATCTTTGCTGGCCTTCCCTCTTATCAACTCCATTGCCTTCAGCTCATCCAAAACACTGCCGCCCGTCTAATCACTTCCTCTTCCCCTTTTGATCACATCACTCCTTGCCTTCTCTCTCTTCACTGGCTTCCTGTTAAATTTAGGTTTGTTTATAAATACCTCATTACCACCCACAAAGTTCTTCACACAGGTATTCCTCAATATTTATCTGATCTTATTTACCATCAACCCGTCCCTCGTCTTCTCCGCTCTTCCCATAGTAATCTCCTTTTTCTTCCCTCCCCGTCCCAAGCTCATCTCAAACTCACCCGTCACTCCGCTTTCTTTTTCTTAGGTCCTGCTCTATGGAATTCCCTTCCCCAATCACTCCACACTGAGCCTTCGTTTCCGCATTTCAAAGATCTCCTTAAGACCCATCTATTTTCTCAGGCTTTTGATCTCCCGGCACCCCCTTGACAGTCATGCTGGCCTCCATACCATATACCATTTCCCCCCCCCCCCCCACCTCCCTCCATCCTTTCCTTCAGTCTCTGACTCTCTAGCCATATTATCCTGTCCTTTTCTTTTTTTCTATCTATCTCTATGGTGCTTTCCTATCCATTGAATGGCGTTCCTTTCCTTTCTTTAATTTTCCAGCAGCCTGCTTTTATTGTACACCGCTCTGATACCCCAGTTTGGGCAGTTTATCAAGCCACATAAATAAATAAAAATAAATAAATAAATAAAAAAGCTGTGGTTCCTGCAGAGCCTGTCCCTATGTTTTACCCTACAATGCAGATACAACAGCAACATGTGCAAAGCCCAAAGCAGCGGCGAACAGGGGTACAAACACCCACCTACACAGGCTCCATAATCCAAAGATGCATGGAGAGTCAGGCTGTTGGCCCCAGCATTGAGCTGAAGTGATCACCAGAGCACTACTACTACCCCCTGCACAGTTTAGCAATGTCGGCACTGTGATCAGGACCAGTGTGGCGGGCAGGGTTGCCAACCACTCCTATCTTTGTACAATGCTGCAATAGGAGTGAGCGTGTGTGTAGGTCTATCCATTGTTCTGTGGCTGCCCACCCTTCACTGGGCCCAAAATGTCCCACTGTTACCAGCGTTAGCCTGAATAGGTGCATAATGAGGAGCAAGGTATTTTGGGTATGGCCCGGACAGGGCAGATTGGCCAGGATGCATCTTCACAGGGTGTGGGGCAATGGCTGGGACACTGTAGTGCCTGACCACCACCTGCATGGACAGGGTGGCCACAGCATGGCATGCTGTGAGGGCACTCACTCTGACCGAGCAGTGACCATGGCAGGTCTAGGTTCCCATATAGCGCTCTACTCTATCTGCCTTTAGTGATGTGTTTGGGTTCCCTAGTTCTGGGGTCCCAATCACTGAGTTGCCTGCTTGTTGCACATAGTTTCTCTGTGAGCAGGCTGGTGGACTGTCTGCAGTTAGACTGTGCATGGTCAGAGCATCTTTAAGGTACAGTCTGACTGTGCTCTCTACTGATGACTGGCAGACAGTGGTGGGCAGCAGTTGGGGTTTTCCAAACCTAACCACAGCATTGTTGCTGTTTTGCCACTGCTCCAATCATAGGTTATGGCTCTGGCCCACCAACCCTGGAAGGCTGTCTCATATAAACAGGATGGAGGTTGCTTCTCCAGGGCAGGGGCACCTGTTCTTTCTCTACAAAAAGGGTGATGTGGGCCCTTTGGGGTATGTACCACTGCAACCTATAAAGGCACTGCTACACATACCTCATGTAATTCTAGGAACTCCTCTGCCCTGATAACAGCTGTCCATGTCAGCCAGACCCGAACATGGGATACACACCAATCTGGCTGGTGTCTGGTCCCACAGGGCAACATGTGACTGCAGGATACAGATGGACCCCAAATTACCTTTGGCTGCACTGCAAGGAACACCTGTCACACACTGATAATGATGGGGATGTACAGCAGGACCTATCTCTAGCACCACATGTACTGCGGACCTAGTGCTGGGCACCCATCCTATCCCTCAGGGTGAACACAGAACCTGCACAATGGCATGGTCTGTAGCTACTCTGTGCCAGTATCATGCACTGTCAGTTTGTCTTTCCAAGCTGAGGTACCGGAGAGGTGCAGACCCCATTTGGTGATCAGCTATAGACTGCTATTCAGCATGTGCATTGCATCTTGGGTACTGGTGGGGTTACCCTATCCTGGCACTCAGAGCAGACAGTTTGTGCAGTGACCTGCAGTCCTTCTGTACCCAGACATTGCTGTGACATACACCATGGAGGTATAGCCTACTGGTTAATACAATGCCATTCTTGGCAGTGTTCATGGGTTCAGTTCCCCATTGTTCCCTCCTCTCATGCCTGTCCTACTCAAATAGTGTGCATGCCTGTAGAGGTCATATATTTGTAGATCTGTGCTTCCAGCCCATAATACCCTCGCCACAATTGCCAAAATTCCCTTGGTCCGTCTATCTGCGTCTGTCAGCTGTGTAGAGTCCTGTCTACCAGTGCAGGCTGCCACCCCATGTCATGCCCTGCTACCCTTTCCTGCATTGCGCCTCTTCATGCTTGCCTCGCCTGTGCCTGATCTGCATGGCACCACCACTCCTCTGTCCACCCATCATTGTAACTATCCTGCCACCTCCGCCTCCACTGGGTGACACGTATTCCCATCGTCTGCCACCAACTGTTTTTCCGGTACTTTACATTGTCAACACCCTGTGCTGTGGTACAGCTGCCCCACCATGTTTGTCATCAGTACTAGCAGGCACATGGGATGCCCGCAGATATGGCAGGTCCAGCGGCTCCCACTTCTCCCTCCTTCACTCACCTGTTCATTGCCTTTCCTGAGTGCTCTATCTAGTGTTAGGGCTACATCTGTCTCTGTTCCGCATAGGTCATGCATGTCATCCTGAGGCACCTTGCAGTCCCTAGGGCACACTAACCTAGGACACCATAACCTTGTTAGGCCACCTTAACCAATGGTTCCGTAACCCAGGGTGCCTTCTGTGGTGCCTTGTCCAAGGGTGCCTAATATGGCGCTTAGCCTAGGAGGCCCTATAGGGCACCTTATGAGGCACCTTACTAGGCACCTTACATGGCACCTTACTGGGCACCTTGTAAGGCACCTTGCAAGGCACCCTGTAAGTCGCCTTGCAAGGCGCCTTACAAGGTGCCTTGCAAGGTGCCTGACAGGGTGCCTTACAAGGTGCCTTACAGGGTGCCTTGCAAGGTGCCTTACAAGGTGCCTTGTAACGCTCATTAGTCTAAGGCACCTTGTAACGCACGTTAGCTGCTACAGCTTGCTGTAACGCCCACACCTTTATATGGGCATCTGTACCTTTACCGCAGAACCTAACGCGAATGACATTACCGCAGTTTAGTAAACATACCCCTAGGTGTTTACTTTTCAAGTCCTGTGGAAGGGATCACGTATGCTTTTTTCCCACATGGCACTATTATTTGAAAATTGGTGAAAAGGCTGCAGGTAAAAAGTACATACCGTCTTTTTCCCAGTATGAGCCATTTGATAATTGTTCTCATGCTTTGCCTGCAGCATTCTACTGAAAGTGGCATATAATAATGCCAAAGCTCACAGTATTATCACAACTAATAGTACTGTAGATAATACAATCATCTAATTTATCGCATCGCTTCTGTAGCTCATTGGGGAAGCACTTGTCCTATGGAAGCTTTCTAAGCATGTGTCATGAACTTTACCACAATCTAGAGGTGAGAAAGAAACCAGTTACAAGCAGAAGTAATTGTAAGCAACATAAAAAATGTGGATGTTATTAACCTGAATAGTCATTCTCTTCTCTGAAATGCATTTGTTAAACTCTTCGGAGCAACTTGCTCTCTTTGCTGTCTGTAAAATCTGCTTTGTCATATGCCAGGCTCTATCTCATTTGTTCCAACTTTTCAATTAAGTTTACATTATTTTCATTATTGGATTATCTCCTGTACTGAGATATGTCCAATGAATTTGGTGGAAACAGATAACTTAGATAAGAGGGCTGATTGCTTTAATGTGAAGATAGCTTGAAAAGTATCTCCAGAGTCTCTGCATACATTTTGAATTTTCCAGTTTGGATAATAAGATACCCTATATTTTACTCAGTTGTAGTGATGCACTGTACTCTGTTCTAGTCTTTTGCTCAGCAAATTTTAAATCAGTTCATATTTCCATTATAGGTAAAACCATAATTTTAGATATTATTTTTGCTCTTTCCCTGTTAATTTCTTTGACATGTGCTAAGATAAGTTTAGCATGTCCTTGTAAAAATATTTAACATCTAGATTAAAATGCCACTTAATGAGTAATGCAATAAGATTTACAATGGTTAAAGTAAAATATGTCAGCAATAGACTGGTGATGCTGTTATTATGCATGGAAGCCCAAAAATGCATCGGCTAAATAGCATGGGCATGTTACTTACCTGGGATAGCTAAATAGTAAATTACACTAAAACAAGCATACAGACTTTTTTTCCTCAGTACCTCACAAGCTTGTTTCCAAAGGTTACGAAGGAAAACCTAGTAGATAGGTGGTGTTTGTCAGTGTAGAGGGGAAAACTGAGAGAAGAAGCATACTCTAGGAGAAGTGATAAAAAGAGCAGAGTTCCAGAAGAACAGAAAACTGATGAGTCTGTATTTTGAATCGACTGTCTTCTTTATCAGCACGGGTTTTTAAAGTGTGGTGGAAAGGACATGCATCACAGTGGTTGTACTACACATTCTGCTACTGCCTCAGAGCTCACAGGCATGAACTTCACATTAAAATTGAAACAATAGTTCACCTTATAGAAGCTCTTGAGATTCACGGGCTGCTTTTCAAATGCAATTATGTGGTCAGCAGCAAGTCCAGCTAATTAGGAGTCAATTGAGGATGTAGAAAACCAGTGTTAAATGGGTTTTCGGTAGTGTAGATACTATTGCATAGCACTTTTTCCAGGTGAATCAAATACATACATTGGGAAATCACCCACAGAAAAAAAGCACAAGAACTAGGTGGCAGATACAAGGCAGACTCAAGGAAGGGTGAAAGAGTACTAGCTTCTCTGCTGTTTATCCAATAAACATATAGAGGCTGATATTAAAAAAGCATTTAGCCAAATAGCAGCACCTGCTACCCAGACAAATGATGCTGTACCAGTCATTCAGTGACACCATCCATATAGTGTCACTGAATATCATTACAGACCGCCTCAACACTATCGGGTAGCGCTGAGGTGGTCCGGCGAAGAGCCAGGGCAGAGATGTGATTTATTTCGATAGCAGCAATTTTTAATGTTGCTATCTATATAACTAATCAGATAATTCAGGACAGAAAAAAAAAGCTGTCATCGGTGCTATTTGGATAGCAGCTGAAAATCACTGCTATTCAGATAGTGGCCACACAATCCGGATATAAATCAGTAGCCACTATCTGGGCAGTGCTACTAAATATCAGGATTTTTTCTCATTGTGGAGGGTGTTTAAAAAACACATGCTAACTGCTGAGGGCTGAATATTATCCCACTATTTTACTTTTTCACATTGGTGGTGTTTTATCAGTGTAAATAGCAGCATTCTGAAAGCACCATATGGAATCTATAAGTCTGGAGGGTAATTTTATAAGAGGAAATCTATTCATAGGGGTATGTTTACTAAACTGCGCTCAAGTGCGCGGCGCACAATAGCGTGCGCTAAGGTACCTTAACGCAAGCTAATGATGCATTTTTGTGCCCCGCACACGTGCGCGCCGCACTAAAGTGCCCGCTCATGTGCACGGCACGCTGATGTGCGATAAAGGCGTGGAAAGGCTCTTGGAGGGTGGAGGAAGGCTCCCCAGGGGCGGAGAGACGGGGTCAATGGGTGGAGAGTGGGAGGGGAGAGGCTCCCCACACACGAGCGGGGCTGAAATTCAAGCAAAAAAATACCGTGAGTGAAAACCTCGCGGTAGAGCCGATTTAAAGGGAAGAGAAACCATTTCTGTCAGCAATGTACAGCAAAACCAGGGAAACCTACAAAAAGTGAGCAGTGTGATACATGTGCACGGAACAAAAGGGCAAATAAACATTAAAAATGACCCCAACAAAATATAAAAAAATCATAAGCAAGCTGGGCAATACTGAGAGTAATGGGAAACATCAAAAAGCACTCCCAACATAGCCCCCAAAAATAAATATGAATTTTAGAAGGATCTACGCTCCGTCCCCATACAAGGTGAATGATCCCGCAGTGAAATAACACTGATCAGGGTTTACCTCTCCATTGGACAGGTTACCTATGGCATGCACATGTTATACAACAGCAGGGCGGGCAGGTCGGAATGGGCAACTGGACAGATGCTGGGAAAGGGGATTCAGAGGGATGCAGGCGGCACATGCTGTGGTGCAGCTGGGGCACAGTGTGGACTAGGCAGATGCCTAGATGGCACTTAGGAATGCTGAAACTGAACAGCAGCCAGACAGCAACTGATGAGGGCCCAACATGGGCACGAGAGTGTTTAGCACAGTGTCACAGGGGACAGTACCGAGCAGGTTCCCTCAAGGGCACAGAAATTGGCAGGCAGTGATTGGGGGACGTGCGGACAGATATGCAGGCACCCCTACCCCAGAACCCGCACCATAGGCAGTTGCCTACCCGCACACAGGATGGCCTGATACTGCGTACCACCAGCACCACCAGCAGAAGGGCATGTCAGCATGGTGGCACAGGGGTACTGGAGGTGAAGGGGGCAGTGGCAGCTGCCCAGAGCAGACCATGGCCTAGCCCTGTGTAGGTGGGTGCAATGCACTACAACAGACAGGCCCTGCCGTACAAACAGTCATGGTATCATCAGGGAATACACTGTCTCTGTGGCAATACGGTGGTGCAGTGCACATGACCAGTGTGTTTGGAGACAGAAGGCCACAAGTTCAAGCCACAGTTGGGGTCCCTGCCAATCCAGACCCCATATTTTACCCACAACTATATTGTGATAGTAAAGACTAACCTTTATTGCAGAGAACATAAGCATGGCTCAAACACCTCTATTTTACCCTACAGAGCACAGACACCAGAAACATGCACATTACCTAGAGCAGATTCCCCCAAATGCAGTCCTGGAGGGCCACAAATCCTTCAGGGTTTATGCTGTCTCCAATCTAAGGATGGAGCGGTACTGGTGGTGGAGGTGGCAGCAGCTGGTGGCAACAGCAGACCATGGCCTAGCCCTGTCCAGGTGGGTGCTGTGCACTGCAACAAACAGGCCCTGTCGGATGTACAGTCATGGACTCCCCAGGGAATACAGCATATCTGTAGCAACACGGTGGTGCAGTGCACAAAGACAGTGTGTGCAAGAGCAGAAGGTCACAGGTTCAAAGCCCAGCTGGGGCTATTGCCAATCCAGTCCACATATTTTTCCCACAACTAAACTGTGATAGTAAGGACAAACCTTTATTGCAAAGAACATACCATGGTTAATACGCCTATATTTTACCCCACCGAGCACAGACACCATAAACAGGCACATTACTTAGAGCAGAGTCCTGGAGGGCCAAACACCATTCAGGTTCCATGCTGCCTCTAATAAAGATGCCTGTGCTGCATATCTATGCACCACCCCCATGGTATGCAGATGTATCTCATGCATATTCATGAGGGACAGCATGAAAACCCAAACAGTGTTTGGCACACCAGGACTAGAGTTGGGAACCTCTGCCGTAAAGCAGCAGCCAACAGGGGCAGACACACCCACACCCACACCCACCCCTGCGTGCATCTCCCAATACTAGCCCTTGCATACCTTAGCAATGCCACCCTAACCTAGGTATATGGTACACAGCTATCAAACGTTTGCTATGATTACTGGCAGATAGCAATTCCTACGTTAAGCACAGTTTGCTGAGTGAGCTCCATCATAACAACCTTTCTGATGTCTGTGGAGTGTGCTTCAGGTCTGGTCTCTGACAGTGTTTACCACCATGGGGAGTGACCCCCAACAGTATTGCGTACCATATCCATGCTTGTACTGTGCCCAGGACTGGTGTGGTGGCCAGGGCTGCTAAACTCCTCTATAGTAGCACAATGTTGGCATAGGTGTGGGGGTGTCTGTCTGTCTTTCCAGTGTGTGGTGGCTGCAAACACCCTCCACAGCCCACACTGCCAGCACTGTTGCCAGTATTGGCCTGCCAATGTGCATAATGAGGAGCAAGGTACTATGAGTATAGCCCGGACAGGGTGGCCTGGCTAGGATGCATCTGCACAGGGCATAGGGCACTGGCTGGGACATTTTAGTGCCCGGCCACCACCTACACAGACAGGGTGGCCTCAGCATGTCCTGCTGGGAGATCACTCTCACCCTGACTGTGGAGTGACCACAGCATGGCTAGGCACCCCCATGGTGCTATATAGTACTTTTTTCATGTGATATTTATGGGTTTCTTTTTGGAGACCAGTCACTGACTTATCTGCTTGTTGTGTATGCTGAAATCCCAGTTCTGGGTGCATGCATTTCCACCAGGAATATGGACTAGTGAGCAGACTGTTTGCAGCTGGTATGTGTCTTGATGGATTGCCTTGCAGGGTGCAGTGGCTGAAGGCTTGTTGCAGGAGAATATCAGATAGTGGTGGGGTGCAGCTTAGCATATCCAGGCCTAATGTCTGTCTGCTATTACATTATGGATGTGTACAGAGCTGCATTGACTGCCCTGTAGGGTGTCTGTTCCCCAGCAGGACTGGGGGGTTGATGGTCCCCTCTGCTGCCACCATTGCAGGGAGGTAGAGTGTGCATCTGTTGATGGGAGGCCCTGTTTGCCACCCTGGAGGGTGGGGTGCATGATCCTCCTAGGGGGGCTACACCTGACTGAAACAGACAAATAAATCCAGAAACTACCTATTTCACACAGCATTGCTGGGGACCTGCAGCATGGCCTATTTCTGCCATGGAAGGTGCTGTGGACCTGGTGCTGGGCGCCCCACCACACACTCAGGGTGAGCACAGTACCCGCACAATGTGACGGTGTGTAGCTACTCTGTGCCAGTAACACACACGGTCCGTACCCCCTACCAGGCCAAGGTGCTGTGGGGGTGGACATGGTCAGTTCCCCCTACCAGGCCGAGGTGCTGTGGGGGTGCATACCCCATCTTGTGTTCATATGTGGACAGCTGATTTGCATGTGCAGTGCATCATGGGTACGGGTGGCCTAACCTTATCCTGGTGACCACAGCAGACTGTCTGTGTGGTGACGTGCAGTCCCTCTACAGCCAGCCAGGGGCTTACTAGCAGCTATATAGCTGTAGCCCACTGGTTACATCACTGCCTGTGGAGCCAGAGGTCATGGGTTCAAACCCACAGTGGGGTTATTTGATAGGGCTGTCCAAAGCATTATCTCTTTTTAATGTACATTATTGCTGCCAGCAAAAACACTCTCTGCGTACTGTACCCATAAGGTGCCTCAGAGGGCGCTTTATAGGGCGCCCTATAGGGCACTTTATGGTTACCGTCCATATAAGGTGCACTATATGTTATCCTGTGGAGCGACTTATAGGGTGACCTATAGGGGACATTTTAGGGTGCCATGGCAGACAGTGCACTTTATAATGTGCCCTATGGAGTGCCTTATAGGGTGCCTTATGCGGCACCTTCAGTTATGGCACGTGAGGGCGTGTTTGCTGGCAGCAATTAATAAAATACAAATTAAGTGCTGCAGGAAACAATACATACATTGCAAAGCTGATGCCTCAGCCAATCGTACATATTGGGCACGGTGGGGAGCAAACTCATGACCCCTGTATCAGCAGTCAGTGCTTTAACCATTGTGCTACACTGCTGTTCCTCCTTGCATGTCAGCACACTTACTTCAGATTTCCATGCGTTTAAATGCACAGTGCTGCCATCAAACACAGTGCTATGACCTTGCTGTGCCTCATAGGGCACCCTATATGGCGCCCTATAGGCCACCCTTTCAGCAACAAATAAATTGTAAGGTGCCGTGGCGGACAGTGCACTTTAAAATGTGCCCTCTGGGGTACCCTATGAGGCGCCTTTTGCAGCACCTTATGTTACAATACTTTGAGGGTGTGTTTGCTGGCAGCACTAATTAAAATAAAAATAAAATGCCCCCTACAGCAATATTACCTATAACGGGTAATGCCTCAGCCAGCCTTCTTCATTAGGCACAGTGGGGGATTGAACCCATGACTCCTGCATCATTAGTCAGTGTCTTAACCATTGTGCTACACTGCTGCTCCTCCTTGTTTGTCAGCGCACCTACTTATGATTTTCATTCCTTAAACTGCACAGTGCTGCCATCAAAAACAGTGCTGTGACCTTGAGGTACCTCATATGGCACCCTATAAAGCGCCCTATAAGCAACATTCTAGGGTGCCTTGGCTGACAGTGCACTTTAAAATGTGCCTTATGGGGCGCCTTATGTTAACATGTTTTTAGTGTGCGTTTGCTAGTAGAGATAATTAAAATAAAGATAAAATGCCTCCTAAAGCAATCTTCCCCATAACAGGTAATGCCTCAGCCATCTTTCTTCATTGGGCACAGTGGGGGACTGAACCCATGAACTCTGCACCATTGGTCAGTGTCTTAACCATTGTACTGTGGCTCTACTCGTGTGCTTGCACATCAGCGCGCCACTTATGCTTCCCGCGCAACTTTCTCATGCGCACATGAGCGCAGTGCACATTAGTGCATGATTAATCCCGGTTTTGCTTTTTTCTGACTGAAACACCCACTCCTTATAAGGCATCCGCACACTAGCGCGGCATGCACCCTAACAGGGTTTTAGTAAACATACCCCATAGTGTGTTTTAACAGACATAAATAAAGTTTATTTTACAAAGACAAGCAGGTGTTTCCATGTCATTATCAAATACAAGAGTAAGGGATAGAGGAGCACTTTAAATTAAGTATGCCTGTAATGTAGCATATTCTATAATCAACGCACATGCTTGTTTCTACTGCCCACGATCCAGCCAAATTATGCCAGTGTGCATTCCCATAGTGAAAGCACACATCCTGCAAACAACATGTGCACTTTTACACTGGTGATTAATATTTTCCAAGAGGTCATTTATGTGCTAATGTGGCCACTTAAATGCATAAATGACTAAAATACCAACATTATACTCATTGTTACCATCTAAAAAATGGTGCCTCCTTATAAAATGACTCCCATACATGGCAATTTTATAAGGAGATGCCTACTTTAAGCATAAGCGGCAGAAAAAAATGCCATAAGTTAAGGTGCAAACATTTTACACCAGTCCTAGGACTGGTATAAATGCCCATGTCTAGATGTCTGCAGGAAAGCACATAAACAGTAGTGTTTTGTAATCTATGTGCTTACAGTATTTGTGCACTCTGTCCATGCTCCTACCACTCTATTCATGTACATGCCCACCAGAACATTGCACTCCACTAAGCAATGCATGTACTTTTGCAATGCAATGTGTGCCTTCGAGTCAGTCCTGACTCCTGGCGACCCAGAAACTCCTGGGTTTTCTTGGCAGTGTCACCGGAAGTAGATTGCCAGGCCTTTCTTCCGAGGCAGTGGAGGGTTAAGTGACTTGCCCAAGGCCACAAGGAGTGCTAGTGGGCATCGAACCCTGGTTGCTTGGTTACCAAGCCAGTGTTCTAACCACTCCGCATGTACTTTTATGCATGTCATTAACACGCATAGGTAGTCACATACATGCATTAATGACTAAAATAACCCTCTGTGAGACATGTACTTGGTGCCTAAAAGTATGTACCCCCTTTATAAAATTACCACTAAAATGTTCACTGTTTAAACGTGGAGATACAACATAAGGCTTCTAATATGACCTAAATATATAACTCAATAGATAACTAGCTGCTATATCTTCAAATGGATGAGATATCCATTGAGAGTAGGGGGTACTGAGATTGAGGGATATTAGGGGGAGTCTTGAGGCTGAGTTGTGTTATGGGGGATAGATATCGAGGGGATGCTGGGGGTGGGGGGTCAATGCTGTTGTTGGAGGGGGATCAACAAGTGAGGTGCATGGAGACCGCTCTTTTTCCCCACATGCAGCTTTGTATAATCGCTGCTCTTCCTGTACAAGATGGGAACTCCATGTGCCACCTTGCATTTCATGAAACATATTTTACAAGAACCTCTGCATTTGGAAGAACCTTTGCAAAATATAAGGGGAACTGTGCATGTCCCGACCTGGACATCTGTTTCCTCGCTCCAAGACCTACAGTATCTAAAAGGAGTCTTGTCATTTTATTAAACCTTTGTACATTAAACCATCATTTGCATAGAGCACTCCTTCATTTGAATGCAAGGGGAAGTTAATTTTAGTATGCTTATGGTAACGTTATTTAGACAACTTTAATATACACATAGGGGAATTTTCATGAGTCAAACATTACTTTACCCTTCTACAAAATTTGTTGTCCTTTATTAGCTTGAAAATATGAATGTAACATCATTTGGCTTATACTTTTATTTGCTATAGAAGAAGGATTCTTGAGGGTGTGTTGGGGTAGAATGGAAGCACCGATCATAGCTTTGAATCTTTAAACTTATATGTGCATTTTTACTCAGAAACTGTATCTGTACAGACTAGGAAGTGTAAATGTGGGTGGGCACCTTTCTAGGATCATTTCAATGTGAAACGGTGCATGCTGTCCCTTTTCAGATAATGCACCACTTCTTTGCCAACTCCTTGTTCTCTGCAATCAGACTTTGACCAGATGTTTTCTTCCATTGAAGTCAAACACAGGAAAGAAAAGACCTGCTGCCTCCACTTGGGGAAACTCAATTACTAATACTAATACTACTACTGATCATTTCTATAGTGCTACAAAGCATACACAGCACTGTACAGACACATGTAAAAGATCATCCCTGCTCATCAGAGCTTACAATCTAGTCAAGACAGACCACACAACAGCCAAGGACAAGGCTATATCTAGGTGAATGGTAAGGAAACACATAGGAAACTAAGTGGATCAGCATCCAAAAGTAGCATTGATGAGGTGAGTTTTCAGCCTGGATTTGAAAAGGGCCAGAGATGAAACCTGACATACAGACTCAGGTAGTTTGTTCCAGGCAGCAAGGTGAAAGGATGCAAGTCTGGAGTTGGCTGTAGAAGACAAGGGCATAGATAGAAGTGATTTGCCTGAAAACTGGAGTTCCTAAGGATGGGTGTAGGGAGAGATAAGAGAGGAAAGGTAGTGACAAGATTGGACCAGTTGGGGGTGAGCCACATGACCCAGCCACCAGCAGGGGAGGCCAGGAACCAGGAAAGGGGGTGGGGCAGGAACCAGGATAAAAGGAAGAGGCAGAGGAGGCCTCTTTCTTTTGCTCGGCTGAGAAACGTTACCAACACCCGGAAGATAGGGAGGGGAAGATAAGTGGGTGAGGGGAGGGGGGTTGTCAATGCTGGCAGGACCTCACCGATAGAAGTGGAGGGGAGGGGCACCCCAGAAAAAGAAAGGGGGCTCAGGTACTGGGCTGGGGGCACACATCAACCTTTCGCCCCCTATCGTGTACATTCCCCTTGGATTTATGCATCCCAAGTGCATGACACTTGTCGCAGGCCTTCAGGTGCACCTACCGGTGAGCACTAGGTATTGCACTAGGCCTCCGTGTGACTGGCCTCCTGGTAGTTGCTGCTGCCAGTCCACACACAAAATAGTTGTGACAACCGAATATAAGGTACAATAGGGCTTTATTTCCCTGCCCAATCAGGAATGTTCAAATATATACAGGAATACAAAACAAAACTCTTCTTGGATAGAACAGAAAGCAAAATGAACTCAAAACAGCTTTCTTTCAGCAAACCAAAAGGAATATCTTTTAACATGGGCTTATAGCCCCAGTGAATATACTTTGCTATGCCTTAATAGGCTCCTTATTCTTTTTACCGTAGAGATGTGATATTATCTGCCACTGAAATGCTACAGTCCATTTCTTGCGTATCTTCCGCTACTGGCTCATCACATTGCATAGGCTGTATATCCTGCTCAAGTTCTTCTACACCTTGCTTTCGTGTAGGTATAGAGAATAGCCTGTCCTGGCTATGACGACGTTCTCTTTGATTAACTGAGAACGTTTGGAAATTACCACAGTCTCCCTGACTGTGGTAATAGGGACCTCCTGTTGGCTGACCTTTATGCCACTGCTTAAGGAACTGTCTTGCCCTGCTATTAGGGGAAACTGGCCTTGCTAGGAGCTCTGCCTTAGACAGGAAGGGATAATAGGCTGGGAGTCCTGGAAACAGCTTCTGAGAATCTTTAGGTCTCACATACCTTGTATAAGATCTCTCTTGCCCAGGTAAGGAACTTTTACTTCCCTTGGCTGTGTCACGTTGGCTACCTTTCTTAAACAAACACTCTTCAGACTCACACACGGGTCTCCCCAGGCTTCTACGGAGGTACTCTGCCACACCCTCCTCACAGCTCACTTCGTCCGGTAAACAGTTCTCTCCTTGTGTTTCTCTCCAATCTCAGTCCTGCCTCCTTGCCTTGCTCTGAGCTTTGCTCATGTACTGCTTCTGCACAGGCACAGTCCTTCTCTGGAATTTGGTCCCTTTCTCCTTCTGCTTCTCCCTCCAAGCAAAGGAATCTTTCACTGCTTTCCCCGAAGCTGACGGAACTGAAACTGTTTGTGAGCTAGGCTCATTTAGATGATTCCTAGCTGCACCACTCCCTAACTGATTGCAGTCAGGTGAAAATCCCCTGGCTTCCCTATTGGCTGAGGGATTCCTCCAGGTCTGTGACCTCATCTGTTTACGTTGCCCCTGGCAACTTCCTTCCATGTGCTCTCTCAGCACGTCATTCATCTCTTGCACTGCACTATTTTCTACTTCCATAGGGGTCACTACTGAGTCAGCCCTGTGACACACTGCACTTCTTCACATTAAATCTTAACTTCCAGCATTTGTAGATCTTTCCTCATGTTATCCACTCCCTGGGAGGAGATGAGTGCACCAAGGGACTGGACATATAGAGAGAAAAGGAGTGGGCCCAAGACAGACCTTTGGGGTATACGAACTGAGAGCGAGATTGCAGTAGAGGAGGATCCACCAGAACACACACTGAAGATGCAGTGGAAGAGATAACAAGAGAACCAGGATTGCACAGAGTCCTTAAAACCAAGCAAGGACAAGGTATCAAGGAGAAGGTTGTGGTCAACAGTGTCAAAATGCAGCAGAAATGTCAAGAATGAGGATTCAGTAAAGGCCTTTGGATTTTGCCAGGAACAGGTCACTGGAGACTTTGGCAAGAGCCGTATCAGTAGAATTTAAAGGATAAAAGCCAGATTGCAATGCATCCAGAAGGGCTTGGGAGGAGAGAAAGTCAAGGCAACACAGTGAACTGTTCAAGTAGTTTAGAAATGATGGGGAGGAGATGGGTCAATAATTAGGTAGGGTCTAGTGAAGGTTTCTTGAGGAGAGGTGCAACCAGCATTCTTGAAGGCTGCAGGAACAGTTGCAGTGCAAAGCGATAGGTTGAGAATATAAGAGATGGAGGGGATAACAGTGGAGGAGATGGATGGGAATAGGATCAGAGGAGCATTTAGTAAGTTGGAGGAGGAAAGAAGATGTGTGGTTTCCTCCTCAGAGATCTTAGAAAAGGAGGAAAGAGTGGCAGACTTTAAGGGGAAGAAGTGTTAGTGAAGAGGAGGAAGAGGGGATGGAGCGGACCTCATGGGGAATATTAGTGTAATCTTGTGGACTTAGTAATGGAAACAGTCGGCCGAGGTTTGGGCAGACAGGGAAGGAGGGGTCGGAGGCGGAGGCACCTTGAGGAGAGAGTTGAGAGTTGTAAAGAGATGGCGAGGGTCAAAGGCAAAATAGTTAGGTGGACATAATAGTCTTGTTTGGCAAGTACTATGGCTGACTGGAAAGAGGCAAGCATGAATATGATGTGTAGAAAGTCCACAAGTGTGGGATTTGAGCCAAATGAGCTCAGCTGAGCAGACACAGAAATATAAGTAGTGGGTAGTCAAAGACAGCCATGGCAGAGATACAGTGTGCCTCACAGAATGTGTCATAGGAGGACCAAGAGCATCCAGAGCAGAGGAGAGTGCAGTATTATAAGAAGCTATTGCCTCATCAACAGGCTGAGATGACATAGTGGAGGAAAAAGTTGATGAGACAGTAGAGGAGAGAGTCGATGTGTCGATAGCATGAAGATTTCTAAAGAGGCTGAAGGAGATTGGGTGAGACTGAGGCAGTGGGTGAAGAACAGTAAAGCTTAGCAGGTGATGGTCAGAGAAGGGAAGAACTGAGGTACAGAAGTTTGCAGGTAAGCAATTAGAGAAGAAGACAAGGTCGAGGCAGTGGCAATACTGGTAATTGGGACAAGTAGAGCAAAGCTGAAGGTTGAATGAGGAGGTAAGAGCTCAAGTAATAGCTGCCCTGTCTATAGTTTTTCGTGACAATACCGGCCAAATCATAATCTTATGCACTTTGTCAATATGTATATAGTTACCCTGTATTGTTCCAAGTTTTATCCCCTGTTACGATGTAAGCACAAAACAGTTTTGACTGAATTGAGCAACCTTTGTTAAATGTAAACCGCACTGATAACAAATAGCGCGGTATATAAAAGATGTTAAATAAATAAATAAATAAAATAAGAGAAAGGAGCTTTAAAGTATAAGGGGTTATCAACATGAATCTTAAAATCCCCGAGAACAAGAAAGAGGGAAGATTAATCCTGAAAGAAGGAAAACCACGAGTTAAAGTCAGTGAGAAATGTAGAGGTGGACTTATCATGGGGTTGATAAATAAGAGCTATCTGGAGAGGTAATGGAGTAAAAAGGCTTATAGAGTGGACTTCAAAGGAAGGAAAAGAGTGAAACTGAGGAAGAAGGAGGGGTTGAAATTGGCAGGAATGAGAGAGTAGAAACCCAACACCACCACCACGGCCTGTGGGATGAGGCATGTGGGAAAATTGGTAGCCGCCATTACAGAGGGAGTCTTCTGGGAGGAGCTAGCTCTCAGTTAGAGCAAGAAGATGCAGAGCATTAGAGATAAAGAGATCATGAATCTCTGACTGCAAGATCTTAAAGGGGTTTTAGTTTTCATTTTTAAAAGCTAATTCTTTTTCTATACTGCAAAGGGGGACTTTTTTGTGGTGTTTGTAAAGCTCTGTCAGTTAGGGTTGTTTTTTGTTCCAGCTACCCATTCACAACTAGCTCTTTGAATCCACTGACCTTATCAGGTGTTATGGTCATTGATTAACTCGTTAAGCAACTAGGCAGTTCTTTATAAGAGTCTACAGGGCCTTGCAAGTACAGTCAAACCTCGGTTTTCGTATGCCCCAGTTTTCGTTAGCTTCGGTTTTCAATGATTTTTTTCATTGCTATGTTGTCTCGGTTCTCGTACGTCCGCTCGGTTTTCGTACAATTTGAAATGGTCCGGTGACGTCATCGGGCTCCATGGCGGGGCTGTAGAAGAGCTCCATTACAAAGCCTGCCAAAAGAGGAATTTGTGCTTCCCTAGCAGCGATCGGGCAGCGGAGCAATGAAGGGGCCGCAGAAACCAACGGAGGATTCATAAATTGAAGATTGTGGCAGCGGAGAGGGGAACCGCGTGATAGTGCAGAACCGCGTGCAGATGAGAAGGCAACGGAGTGCTGGGGAGAGCGTCGGAGAACAAACGTGCACCAGGAGCCACGTGAGACCCGGCGGGGAGCGGGACTGCGAGCAGACAGCCTTGTGAACAGGCAAAGTGAGTCGGGGGACTGCTGCGGCCATCTCGGGGAGAGCGTCGGAGAACAAACGTGCACCAGGAGCCACGTAAGAGACCCGGCGGGGAGCGGGACTGCGAGCAGACAGCCTTGTGAACAGGCAAAGTGAGTCGGGGGACTGCTGCGGCCATCTCGGGGAGAGCGTCTGAGAACAAACGTGCACCAGGAGCCACGTAAGAGACCCGGCGGGGAGCGGGACTGCGAGCAGACAGCCTTGTGAACAGGCAAAGTGAGTCGGGGGACTGCTGCGGCCATCTCGGGGAGTAGCGAGAGCAAGAACGTGGCAAGAAGGAGCAGTGAAACCTGAGTGGCATCCAGCATACCAGGAAGTAGCAGGAAACCACCCTCGGCACAGAATAAGGTACTGTAGGTTAAGCAAAAAAAAAAGAAGAAAGAAATATAAAAACATCTCGTATCAGTTAGCCAGCTCAAAGCCCTGTGGGATCCAGCTGAGCCTAAGGCCTTAAAGCAGCCACTACCCAAGGAATACTGTACAACCTAACATACAAAGCAATAAGTCGGTGCGAAATGCTGGCTGGGTAAAGGGGACTGCCGGAGATAAAGAGTAGAGAGCCCAAACTACGGCAGCGAGTGAGTGCGGGTAGCGCAAGCCCCGGGAAATTTCTCAGTGGCAGAGAGAAGAGAGCGCCGGAGGAGGCACGTGGCCGCCCTGCAAAAAGGCCGGTGAGGATATCAGGTGCGGAGGCAAGAGAGACGCTCCTAGCAGTGTGAAGGGGTACAGGTGAAGCACCTGCACCAGATTGCGTCAAGGTCGGGCGCTGTGAGGACCCCCCGGGCCGTCCAGGAAGAGGAGTGGGCTGGCCAGAAAAAGCAGGCTGGGGAACGTTGCCAGTGCAGTCGGAAACCTTGAGGGATCTGTATGTGTGCCGTCCAATGAGGTGAGAGAAGTGCCTGGAGCTGTTCTGATGCTTCGGGGAAGAGAGTCGACGATCAAAATCTCTGTGTGTGCTGTCCGGTGAGGTGAGAGAAGTGCCTGGAGCTGTTCTGATGCTTCCGATGCTTCTGACGCTCAATTAGGACCCCCTGCTGGGACTCAGCCTGCCTTTGTTTCTCGTTGAGTGAGCATCACCCCACGCATTCATTGAGTGCAACTGCTAAATAAGTCACCATGGGGCCAAAGAAAGTTCCGAGTGCCAGCCCTTTGACAAAGAAGGCAAGAAACACGATAGAATTCAAGAAAGAACTCGTAGCAAAGTATGAAAGTGGCGTACGCGTTGCCGATCTCGCCAGGATATACAGGAAGTCCGCCTCAACAATCAGTTCCATCGTGGTGAAGAAAAATGAAATCAAGGAAGCTGATGTTGCAAAAGGGGTAAATGCGCTAACGAAACAGAGATCGTAAACTATCGAAGATGTTGAGAAGTTGTTGTTGGTGTGGATCAATGAAAAACAGTTAGCGGGAGATAGTGTTTCGGAGGCGATAATTTGTGAAAAGGCAAGGCTGTTGCATGCGGATCTCGCAAAGAAAATGCCTGGAACAAGTGCTGATGTTACTGAATTTAAGGCCAGCAGAGGCTGGTTTGACAAATTTAAGAAGCGAACTGGCATACACAGTGTGATAAGGCATGGCGAGGCTGCAAGTTCGGACAAACTTGGGGCCGCAGAATTCGTTGATGAATTCAAGGGGTACGTAGAGGCTGAAGGATTCCTCCCCCAACAAGTCTTCAATTGTGATGAAACAGGCCTCTTTTGGAAGAAAATGCCAAAGAGGACCTACATCATGCAGGAGGAAAAGGCACTGCCAGGACACAAGCCTATGAAGGATAGGCTAACTCTTTTGTTGTGTGGTAATGCTAGTGGGGATTTCAAAGTGAAACCTTTACTGGTGTATCACTCTGAAAATCCCCGAGTGTTCAAGAAAAACAATGTCATCAAGAGTAAATTGTGTGTGATGTGGAAGGCTAACAATAAGGCATGGGTCACGAGGCAAATTTTCATTGAGTGGGTCAATGAAGTGTTTGGCCCGAGTGTGAAGAAATATCTCCTGGAAAATCAATTGCCACTCAAGTGCCTTCTGATAATGGACAATGCTCCTGCTCATCCTCCAGGCTTGGAAGACCAATTGTTGGAGGAGTTTAGTTTCATCACAGTGAAGTTCTTGCCCCCTAATACCACTCCTCTTATCCAGCCCATGGACCAGCAGGTCATTTCAAACTTCAAAAAACTCTACACTAAAGCACTGTTTCAAAGGTGCTTTGAAGTGACCTTGGACACTGAATTGACCCTAAGAGAGTTCTGGAGGGATCACTTCAATATCCTCAATTGCATAAGCCTTATAGATAAGGCTTGGCAAGGGGTAACTTCCAGGACGTTGAACTCTGCTTGGAGAAAACTGTGGCCAGAATGTGTCCTCGAGACGAATTTTGAAGGGTTTGAGGCTCACCCTGACGACCCTACGCCTATTGTGCAGTCTATTGTCTCTTTGGCAAATTCCATGGGGTTGGATGTGAGTGGCCAGGATGTGGAAGAGTTGGTGGAGGACCACAAGGAAGAGCTAACCACTGAAGAGCTGCAAGACCTTCAACTGGAACAGCAACAGACGGTAGCTGAGGAAATTGCTTCAGAGGAGGAGGAAGACGAGAGAGGAGAGAAGGTGCCTTCTTCAGTGATTAAGGACATGTGTGCAAAGTGGAGTGAATTGCAAAATTTTGTGGAGAAATATCACCCTAACAAAGCTGTTGCAAGCCGTGTCTGCAACATGTTCAATGACAATGCCTTGTTCCATTTTAGGCAAATCTTAAAGAGACGCCAGAAACAGACCTCTCTGGACAGATTTTTTGTGCGACAGGGGTCCAGTGACTCTCAAGCTGGTCCTAGTACCAGTAAAAGACAAAGAAGGGAAGTAACCCCGGATAGGGCCTTGATACCTGAGGTCCTTATGGAGGGGGATTCCCCTTCCAAACAATAACCTCTCCTCCTCCCTCTCCCCTCCTCGCCGTCTTCCATATGCCAACAAGAGTCTTCAATAAAGGTAAGTGTGATGTTAAATGTGCATTTATCCATTTCATTAGTCATTCATATTTATTTCTCATTGTTTTCTGTATGTAAAATATAGTTATTCTCTATAAAATGTATTTTTTGTGAATATTTTTGGGTGTCTGGAACGGATTAATTGGATTTACATTATTTCTTATGGGAAATATTGCTTCAGTTTTCATACGTTTCGGTTTTAGTCAGACTTTTTCGAACGGATTAATCATGAAAACCGAGGTTTGACTGTACTGGCATTTTTAACAGGGACTTCATTGTGAGCAAGGCTATTCTGTGTGGCTTTTAAATACAAGCTCTCTGCCTGAAAGCTTAAATGGGGTTTCGTTTTCATTTTCAAAAGCTAATTCTTTTTCTATACTGCAAAGGGGGAATTTTTTGTGGTGTTGGGCAAAGCTCTGTCAGTTAGAGTTCATTGTTTTTTGTTCCAGCTACCCATTCATAGCTTGCTCTTTGAAGCCACTGACCACATCAGGTGTTAGATCCCTCCCTACCCATCCCAGCTCCCACCAACCCCATGTGAATTCTTGCTTTATAGGGCAACTCCCCAATTAGCAACACACAGGGACATAGAACAGCACTGTTAGAACATAGTTAAAAGAGATTAACTGCTTTTTCTCTTGAAGGACAGAAAAGGAACAGGTAGGGGCTTTGGTAGGAGTCTCTCTTTTACTTCAACAGGTACAAGTCTCCACCAACTGAACAATGGCTGGGAAAAATCCTAAAGTTATCCCCATTACAGTTTCTGCCCCCGTCCAGACAGAGATTCCAATGCAGTTGAAGAATTGGTTCCATGTGCAGGATGCCTGCATGCCGAGGCTCTCAGGAAACAAATGGAGGAGCTCAAAGAACAGGTGCTTACGCTGATACAGTGAGAAGTTCATTGATGAGGTGCTTCTTGAAACATTCAAGCTCTCCAACAGAGTTGAAGTTGAGAGGAACAGAATGAAGAATGCTGGACACGAGTTACCAGAGCCTGTAGAAGCAACACTCCAACTCCTCCCTGTAAGTGGAGGAGGTGGAAATGTTATAGCAACCGCTGTGAAAAGCTCTTATTCAATCACTCACCCACAGAAGGAAAACTCTCAGACAGGCTGGAATGCAAACAGGAACTTTTAATGTGCGCACAGGCCAGACAGAGATACCAGCAACCTCCACAAGAATCTGAGCCCCGAGGGATGGCCTACAATGCCTTATATACAGTACAGTTTTAAACTCATTCTACAATCCCATTTGCCACAGGTATTTCCTGTCCACCAATCAGCAGCCCCTGGGGAAGGTACCTGGGTGACCTGTCCAAACCGGTATGCTCTGGTCTGTTGGTTTCTGGGCTAGGGGATACTGTGCTCAGACCTGGAGTGGGGGGAAGGGTGCCTACTGAAATCTCAATGCCTTTCTCTTAGCAGGCTGATTACCTCATGGCTTGCGGGGGGAGGGTCAGGCTGATAAGAGCCTCATGGCTGCCTCACTCCCCCCTTTTTAAGTGAGACCTCAACCGCTAGAGGCGGTTGAGGGCTGTATTTGGGACAGGGCTATGACAGTGGTAACCACCTTGCGTTCTACCAGGGTATCAAGGGTGGTGGTCATGAAGCGGTAAAGAATGGGGATACAACATGGCAGAATGGCACATAGCAGTAAAATAAAAAGAACCCCTACCACTGGGATTTTAGTCCCCCTGGTCAACTGAACCACTTCATAAACCACCCAGGACCCATGGACGGGTCAGCAATATGATTAACTAGATCACCCAGGTCTTGGATAGAGTGTTCAATGGAAACACCTATGTCAGTGAGTTTAAAACACCACATACCCTATACCCTCTGTAGCAACTCCTGCACAAAAGTTTTTGTTCCGTGTGCAAAAGTTGCTGTTCTGACTGTAAAAGGTTGCAGGGCCTGCAGAGGCCTCTTTCCTTTGGGACAAAGGAGGGCCGTGTGCAGAAAGTCTGCAGAGGCCTCTTTCCCTGGGATCCACCCTTATCAGCATATTAATGGCTTTTATTCTTGCTAGTGTTGAGTCATTCTGGCTGCACCCTGCCATTCCCTTTGCTTCATTAATCACTGGCACTGTAGTCTTCAGGGCATATGAGTACTTTGTATCACCAGCTTTGTTTGGCCTGTTTAACCTGTTCAGGCCTGGCATGTCTTTTCTTGTGCTGGGTCCATTCTCTGTGCACTTCTGTTCAGAGTATGGTTTCCCTGGCTTTATTCTTGTTGTGCTGGGCTCTGGGTACTCATTTTCTTAGCCCACATGCTTTTTCCGTGCCATCATAATGTATTACAGCCTCAGGCAAGGATGCAGCCATACTAGACATACCTATCAGCCAATTTCCCTTCAGTCCCAATTTTTCTTTTCCTTTTCTTATTTATGGGGCAAAAGTAATCCCACTAAGGGCAATGGACAAGCAACCATTTGAGACAGATATTGAGACAGATAGGGGTCATCAGAAAAGCAGCTTCTGGCACTGTTCCCTAGAGACAACATACATTGTAATATCATTTTCTTGCAGCTGGTCAATAATATTGAAAACACATAACATGAAAGTATGTCAAAAGCAGCAGTGCTTAATAATGTGATAAAGAAAGCTCTGAGAATAGTACAGCAAAATCTTGAGCTGGTGTGGGTATTGCAGTTGCTGAAGCCGAAATGGCTTGTAGATTTCCGTTACTTTCTAAGAAAACAATATTAAAAGGATAACAATACAATCGTTCACAGAAGCCCCCAAAACCCCCAGTCAGTCCAACAGTTCTTTTTTCCTGCCTCTCAGC
Source organism: Ichthyophis bannanicus (assembly GCA_033557465.1). Lineage (NCBI taxonomy): Eukaryota > Metazoa > Chordata > Amphibia > Gymnophiona > Ichthyophiidae > Ichthyophis > Ichthyophis bannanicus. Next base: position 265,650,018 of record CM066036.1, read on the forward strand.
AGTTCCTCAGGACCTCGCAGTGTGCTCCATCCCTCTCTGAAGTCTAAGTTCTGTTTCTCTCAAAAATTTAAACCTCCCATTCTCCTAGGCAGACACCCTGGCCCACTTTCAATGTGACACACTGATCCAGATAGGGTCTCCTTCACACATCTCAGCGGTAGGCAGCTCTGAGTTCTCGGGATGGTCTGCTCCATCTGGATCCTGGCCACCTCCCTTGTCTTGTGTTACGATTTGGACATTCATTCTTCCAATGTCCCTCCTCTTTGCAGTAGGCACATTGATTGGGGGCTAGGGGAAACCTCGGCCCCCCGTATCTGCGGCCTCGCCCTCGTTCTTCTGTGCTGAACAAAGTAGGAAGCAGTTGTCTAGTGTCCGACCAGGCAGGCTGGTGTGTTTGTATACTACTGGTCATAGGGTCTGTCAGTTCTTGGGGCTTTTCAGTATAGGAAGCATAATGGGTTTTCCAGTTCAACAGGTCCGTAGTGGAGATAGGGACATAAATCAGGCTGGATGGTCCCAGTGTCACACGCCCAGCAGCATCAAGGTACGGGAGCCCCTGTACTTGTCGTAATGGCATTTGGAGATCATGCGACTGCAGGTGGTAGGCCCTCGGGGTGGACAATTCAAGCTCAGCCTGTGTGCTCTTAGGGGAGGAGATGGTGGAACTGGAGGTGGTACCAGGAGTGTGAGGGGTGGAGGATGTGGGAGGGGAATCTGAAGACGATGGGCTGGAATCCACAGAATATTCCCTAAATCTGGCCCCACCCACCCCAAGAGGAGGTCTTCCTGACTCTTCAGCTAGGGGCGGACCCTGTAGTGGTGCTGATGGGACATGAGGTTGAAGCAGAGGGAGAGGGTGTGGAGAAATATCTGGAAAGTCCCTCCCCTGGTAGATAGAGGCGGGTGTCCATCCCTTTTGGCGATCACTGGCCGCCACCATTATTCTACACTGATCCTCGTGACAGCGCTGGAGCCACTTCGGCCTGAGCTGGCATACGGCCAACCATGAATCAATATAGGGGAACTGGTCAGGGCGCTCTTTTGCTACAATTTGGTGGACCAAAGACACAGTGGCCAGGTCAATAGACCCCTGGGGAGGCCATAGCTTAACTAGGGCTGGCCATTCCCTTTCACACAGAAAAGACAATCTGGAGGCGGAGAGGGGTACCCCATAATCCTCTCTAAACCCAGATTTAAAATTGTGAAGCATGCACTGTAGGGGCGTTTTTCTTTTGACTTTCCCGACCCCATGCTCTACTTCTAGTTCAATAACTAAATACAGTATGCAATGTGGATCAGATCTCTTAACCCAATCTCAATTCAGGAAAAATGCAATTTTCAATAAGAAAAATAATACAATTTACAATACAGACCCTATTTAGTCTAAATTCAGGGAAAAAAATAATACAATTTACAATACGGACCCTATCTAGTCTTAATTCAGGAGGGGAGAAAGGAAAAAAGAAAACACAGAATTTTTACAATATAGGTCTTGGCAATTTACAAAATATATACACTCAGATTTGATTTAGATAAGAGTTAAAAATATAAGCTAGCTATTCTTAAAATGTCCACCAGATGGAGCTCCAGAGTCACTAACCATGAGGAATAGTAGTAAATACAGCTAATGTCCACTAGATGGAGCTCCAGAATCGCTTTAAGTATATTGCAGTGTAGCTTACACGTGGTCTTTTCAAGATGGCCGCCTCCACGTGCATCCCGACAACGATTCAGCTGCTCCTGGGTGCAGGGGAATTCGCACACGCGGTGTTCCCAAGATGGCTGCCACCCCACCGTGCTCTTCCACACTGGCTCACCCTCCACTTTACAGATGGGAAACAGGGGAAGTGATGGACTTCCAAGCGATCACTTCTCCTTCAATCGACTTAAAAAAACAAAAGGTTAGCATTTTATTCATTCATTCATTTATTTTGTTTCAAAGGCAGGAAACCTAGCGGGGGCTCAGCGGTGTATCGGGACAGCAGAGAAAGGCAGGAAATTCACATGGGGGGAGCAGAAAATTACATCGGGGGCAGAAATTCACATGGGGGAAGCAGAAAATTACATTGGGGGCAGAAATTCACATGGGGGGAGCAGAAAATTACATCGGGGGCAGAAATTCACATGGGGGAAGCAGAAAATTACATCGGGGGCAGAAGTTCACATGGGGGGAAGCAGAAAATTACATCGGGGCAGAAATTCACATGGGGGGAGCAGAAAATTACATCGCGGGCAGAAATTCACATGGGGGAAGCAGAAAATTACATCGGGGCAGAAATTCACATGGGGGGAGCAGAAAATTACATCGGGGGCAGAAATTCACATGGGGGAAGCAGAAAATTACATCGGGGGCAGAAATTCACATGGGGGAAGCAGAAAATTACATCGGGGGCAGAAATTCACATGGGGGGAAGCAGAAAATTACATCGGGGGCAGAAATTCACATGGGGGAAGCAGAAAATTACATCGGGGGCAGAAATTCACATGGGGGGAGCAGAAAATTACATCGGGGCAGCAGGGGATCTCAGCGGGGCATCGGGACAGCACCGGGAGGCAGGGGAACAGAAATTTAACATTGGGAACAGAACAGCACGTGGGGGGAAACAGAAATTTAACATTGGGAACAGAGCAGCACAAATTAATAGTGGGAACACAGCGGAGAACTCTCTCCTTGCAGTCACGCTTCAGAAAAAAAAATCAGAAAGGAAAGAAGAGAAGCAGCGATCTATTCTTTCTCTCAGGTATGTTTAAGTAGCTTATCAAGTGCTATATTTTGGTTACTTTTCGGCAGCGCTTTTAAAGATTTCAGATTACTGCAGCTCAGATCGGCAGCGCTTTTAAAGATTTCAGATTACTGCAGTTCAGATATTACTGCAGTTCAGATACAGGACGAGCAATGGCTTCAGGGCCACTAAGGCCCCTACTAGGACTGCTCGTGCGGGTGATCGGGCCGCTACAGGTTAGAGTACAGAACGTAGCAGTACTCACCGGAACTCTGATCAGACAGGTAGTTTGGATGCCAGTCTATCCAGCTGGTTTTCAATCGGGGATTCAACCGCAGGGACCGACTGTCCAGACAAATCAAGGTGTCCTTCCGAGCACAAAGTGGCCCGGGGGCGCCAAGGACCGTTAATCACCTGGAGGGGCCGGTCCCTGACTGGTGGAGGCCCCGATCCTGCAAAAAGCAGTAGTCTTCCCACCGTGGGTGTGATGAGAGAGGCTTTTCTTTTAATGTTTCCTGGCCAGTGCACCAGAAATGTTATAGCAACCGCTGTGAAAAGCTCTTATTCAATCACTCACCCACAGAAGGAAAACTCTCAGACAGGCTGGAAAGCAAACAGGAACTTTTAATGTGCGTACAGGCCAGACAGAGATACCAGCAACCTCCACAAGAGTCTGAGCCCCGAGGGATGGCCTACAATGCCTTATATACAGTACAGTTTTAAACTCATTCTACAATCCCATTTTCCACAGGTATTTCCTGTCCACCAATCAGCAGCCCCTGGGGAAGGTACCTGGGTGACCTGTCCAAACCGGTATGCTCTGGTCTGTTGGTTTCTGGGCTAGGGGATACTGTGCTCAGACCTGGAGTGTGGGGGAAGGGTGCCTACTGAAATCTCAATGCCTTTCTCTTAGCAGGCTGATTACCTCATGACTTGCGGGGGGAGGGTCAGGCTGATAAGAGCCTCATGGCTGCCTCAAAAGCAACCCAGGAAAGGAAAGAGCTCAAGCACCCCAAAATTGCAGAATCACTGACCACAAGGATGTAAAGGGTATTGGTGGTTGGTGACTCTCTTCTGAGGGGTACCGAGGCATTCATCTGCCAACCAGACTGATGTCTAGAGACATGCGCTGACAGGTGCCAAAATCCGCAATGTTAAGGAAAGTTTGCCGAGACTCATCAGGCCTACTGACTATTATCTGATGTTGCTCATCCATGTTGGCACAAACGATACTGCTAGGTATCCCTCTGAGCGTATCAAAAGTGACTTCATGGCTCTGGGTCAGGCAGATAGGCAGATAGGTGCTCAGGTGGTGTTCTTTTCAATCCTCCATGTTGAGAGTGAAGGCTGAGGCAGAGAATCTAGCATCCTGGAGATGCCATGGGTCCGGATGGGACACATCCAAGAATATTAAGGGAACTTGGGAACGTCTTAGCAGCTCCTCTGTCCGACCTTTTCTATGCCTCTTTGGAGTCATAAGTGGTGCCAGAGGACAGGAGAAAGGCACATGTGGTTCCTTTACACAAAAGTGGATGTACGGATGACATTGAGAACTACAGGCCGGTTAGTCTAATCTCTGTGGCTAGTAAGTTATTGGAAAGGTAACGAAAAGAGAGAATTGTGAGGTTTCTGGAGTCCAATGGATTTCAGGATAAAAAGCAGCATGGATTCACCAGAGGCAGGTCTTGGCAGACAAATCTGATTGATTTTTTTTTGACTGGGTGACCAGGGAGTTGGACCAAGGAAGAGCCCTAGATATGGTGTATTTAGATTTCAGTGAAGCCTTTGACACTGTTCTGCACAGGCAACTTATAAACAAACTGAGCACCCTAGGGATGGACCCTGAAATTACTGAATGCATTAGAAATAGTTGAATGGAGGCGACAAAGGGCACAGGTAAATGGAGCTCACTCTGAGGAGAAGGAGGTTACCTGTGGTGTGCCGCAGGGATCTGTCCTTGATCTGAATCTTTTTAACATCTTTGTTAGTGATATTGCAGAAGGGCTGTCGGGTAAGATTTGCTTGTTTACGGATGATACCAAAATCTGCAATAGAGTAGACATCTAAGAAGGAGTAGATAACATGAGGAGGGATCTAGCTAAGCTTGAAGAATGGTCTAGAATTTGGCAGCTGAAATTTAATGCTAAAAAATGCAGGGTCATGCATTTGGGCTGCAAAAATCCAATCGAGTGGTACAGGATAGGAGGTGAGGTACTTCTGTCCACAAAAGAGGAGTGGGACCTGGGCATAATTGTGTCTGACAATCTTAACGTAGCTAAACAGTTAGAAAAGGCAATTGCAAAAATCAGAAGGATGCTTGGGTTTATAGGGAGAGGAATAGCCAGCAGAAAAAAAGGAGGTGACAATGCATCTTTATAAGTCTCTGGTGCGACTCATTTGGAGTATTGTGTGCAATTCTGGAGACTGCAGCTTCAAAAGGATATAAACAGGTTGGAGTCGGTCCAGAGGGTGGCTACTAAAATGGTTAATACTGTTCATTATCAAGCATATGAGGACAGACTTAAAGATCTTAATGTGAATACTTTAGAGGAAAGGCGGGATAAGTGCAATATGATAGAGATATTTAAATACCTCCATGGCATAAATGCTCAGGAGGGTCTCTTTCAATTGTAGACAAGCTCTGCTATGAGGGGACATAGCATGAGTGTGAATGGGGAGACTCATATGCGGAAATATTTCTTTACGTAAAGAGTGGTAGATGTGTAGAATAGTCTCCCAGTGGAGGTGATGGACAAGAGGATGGTACCTGAATTCAGAAAATCATGGGACAAACACAGAGGATATCTAAAGGTAAAAAGAGGATTACTGTAGTTGATATGGAAGGAAAGACTAGAAAGACCATGTGGTCTTTTTCTGCCGTCATGTTTCTATGAATGCATGGCTGCGTGGATGGTGTCATCGAAAGTGTTTTGGTTTCCTAGACCCCACTGGACAAAGCAGCTTCACCAGCACAATTCACGATATTCAGCAGCATGATCCAGATAGTGCCATTGAGTATCTCCACAGATCATCCTGGCACTATTTGGCTAGTTCAAGAGCGGTCTACGGGCGGAGCAAGGGCGGTGCTGGCATTATCTGGATAAGTGCTGATTTTATCTGATTATTGAGATTTGCAGTCAACATTTATCCGAGCAACCTAGGCCTCATGAAAGGCTGTTTTAAGTTGCAATCCAGATTAGTGCCGACTGAAAATTCCACTAACTGGATAGATGCCAACACTTATCCGGATAGTACCACTCAGCTGGATATTCAGTGGCAGCTCCTATCTGGACTCTGCCACTGAAAACCTGTTGATAACGAAGTACCATGAATCACTGGCATGGCGTTTGAATATTGGCCTTTTTGAAAATCAGGCCCTCTATTTTTTATTCTACCTGAGTTTGGTGCTTGCTTAATAATATACTAGCTCACAACTTGGACAATATTTCTCAGATTTGCTTGACCCTTGAAGAACAAGACACTTGTTAATTTTGTCAAGCTTTATCTGATATTATCTAGACCAGAGCTTAATTTCTAGACAAAAAAGAAGTGGAAATGTAGAGCTGAGGGAGAAGGTGAATTAGCAACAGGAATAAGAGAAGAGGCAGGGCCAGCCCAACCACAAGGCAAACTAGGCAGTTGCCTAGAGCAGCAACTTCCAGAGGGCAGCAGAAGCAGAGCATTCAAAGCTAAGTAATAGATTTCAACAGCGAGAAGGCGTGTAAAGCTTGAAATTCGTCTAGGGCACCAACACTTTGAAGCAACTCTAGGGCCGGCACTGAGAAGAGGGACTCAAGTAAGAAGTAGAGTAACTGTTCTCTGCTCTACTTCAGGCTCGCCCCTTCTCCTCCTGTTCCCTGAAGGTTGCCTAGAACACGACACTCCTGCTGCTCTGGCCCTCAAGTCTGTGAAGTAGTGGAGCTCCATTCCAGATTGTTTCTCCAGAAATTAAGCCCTGACCTGGCCAGATTAATTTTTTTCAATTCTGAGTGTTTCTGCAGCCAGCTCCAAGAAAGAGAGTGGTTTACTTCTATCCACTCCACATAGATACAGTGATCTATTCTGTCAGAACATTATTATACTTACTAAACTATTTGACTTAAAGACCCAGTCTGTCTATTGTACTATAATTATGGTGCTTTTTGTCATGGCAAAGTCTGAAGTAATGTGATTGTAATTATTTTCTTCTTAGAAGTGTTTTGATTTTGCTTCCAGTAACAAATGTTCCTTTTCCACGAGAAAATGAATAGCGACCTTGAATAAAAAGACGAGTTCATGGTAGGTGATCAATGACTGATATTGTCACACGTCTATAGTAAGGAATCTTGAAAAATAGAAGTGTTAGATTTTAGGTAGCCATGGAGATGGGTGCACAGCAACTAATGCTTAGGTTTTAGATGCAAGAAATGATAGGTACAGCAATTCTAACTTTCTACTGAACTTTCAGATGTCTACTGAAAATAGACAGTTACAGTGTACCTCTTTCCCATACTCTAAAATAGTTGCAATAAGGTTCTCTCAGATACAAGATTTTTATGTGTTGGCCCCCCGGGTTTTCTGTGATTTACCATAAATTACTTCCTTATAATGTTTGTTCCCCTGCTGAACATTTAGCTTTCTGGAACATTGAAAGCAGTCCAGCAGTCCAGCCCTTAGCTTACCCATTTCAGAAAGTGAGACCTAAAGCTAGTCTTTAATATTTAATTCGGAAGCCTAATAAATTCTGGTGCTTATAGTTTACTATTTGGAGAAATAAGTCTGAAACAGCCGGAATAAGAAATCTGAAAATCAGAACCAAAAATATTAGACAAATTGTTGTTCCCTAAATGAATTAAAGGAGTAATAAAAGTAAAAAATTAAATCAGTTTTCACAATTCAGTGCAATTGCATCAAAGTCATCTCAAACTAGTATGCAAACCCACTGCTGCCTGGAAAAATTGAACGTAAGTGCAAGCTCCAAAATAATGCATATAAGCAAATGGCATTTGCAACCACTTTCTTCATGCCTCTTATAGGTGTGGTTCACTCTTGATGTTTCTGAGAACCTAAGAAACTTTCCGTGACGGTGGTGATTTAGCTGGTCAGAAGGGAAACCAGTACTTCAGAGCCATTCAGAATAATAGTCCAGCAGAAAAGGTTTCTCACATTAGAATGTTGTTCCATTCCAATAAATGTTTACTGATGCACAATGCAAAGTGGTTTGCATTCCTGTGCAATACAAAAATGATCATAGCATACCCTTCCTGGGATCCCTTCAACCAATTTGTTTGTCAAGACTACCCTATGAGCAGATATGGGATTTTCTGTTGCTCCTACATGCCCTCCCTTTTCACCTCCAGTCTTTGCAGCCTTCCAGACTAGATCTCCTCTCCTCTGGATAGGATGAGAGAACCACAGTGGTTGGAACTGCAATACTCTTAGCGGTATGTTTACTAAGCAGTCTTAATGTGCACCCAGCGTTAGTGTGCAGGATGCCATAAAAGTAGTGGGCGTTTCAGTCTTAACGTAGCAAAACGGGATTATCGTGCGATAATGCGCGCTGCGTACATTATCGGGTGAAACACCACTAAGCACGTTAACGCGCGATAATCTTATGTAGGCGCGCAGACACAAAAACAGAGAATCAGAGGTGTAGCACAATGGTTAGTACACTGACTGATAATACAGAGGTCATGAGTTTGATCCCCCAGTGTGCCTAATGCATAAGACTGGCTGAGGCATCACTGCTTACATTTAAGTAGTGCTTTTTGAGGCAGTTTACTTTTATTTTAATTAGTGCTGCCAGCAAACACACCCTCACGGTGGCGTAACCTAAGGTGCTGCATAAGGCACCCCATAATGCACCCAATAGGGCACATTATAAAGTGCACTGTCTGACAAGGCACCCTATAATGCCCCCTATAGGACACCCTATGTTACAGTACTCTGAGGGTGTTTTTGCTGGCAGCACTAATGTACATTAAAAATAGACAATGCCTCAGACAACCCCACCATGGGTTTGAGCCCATGACCTCTGGCTTCACAGGCAGTGAAGCAACCAATGGGCTACAGCTGCTAACAACCCACTGGCTGGCTGCAGAAGGACTGCATGTCACCACACAAACTGTCTGCTGTGGTTACCAGGATAGGGTAACCCACCTGTACCCATGATGCACTGCACATGCAAAGCAGCAGTTGACAGATGGGTACAAGATGGGGTATGCACCCCCACAGCACCTCGGCCTGGTAGGGTGAACTGACCGTGTGTGGTACTGGCACAGAGTAGCCACAGACCGTCACATTGTGCGGGTACTGTGCTCACCCTGAGGGTGAGGTGGGGCGCCAAGCACCAGGTCCACAGCTCCTGCTATGGCTGAATTATGCTCTGCTGCAGGTCCCCATTAATGCTACTGTGTGGGATAGGTAGTTCCTGCAAATGCACCTTAGGTTATATCTGTGTCTTTCTGTATTTCTCAGTCATGTCTAGCCCTTATATGCTATAATGCACCCAGGATAGTGCATATCCTGTGTTGGTGCCATAGTCATATGATGTAGGTGAAGGGAGGAAGGGGGGGGGTGTTTGGACCCATAGGTGACTTATGTACCACCACCCAACCCACCCCACCCTCTGTGGCTCAGGGTGGGAACCAGGATCTCCCACCAACAAATCCACATTCTACCTCCCCGCAATGGTGGCAGTAGAAGGGGACCATCAACCCCAGTCCTGCTGGGGAACAGACACCCTACAAGGCAGTCAATGCCAATCTGTACACATCCGTAAGGCAAGGCAGACAGACAGTAGGCCTGGAAATGCTCAGCTGCCCCCCACCACTATCTGACATTCTCCAGCAACAAGCCTCCAGCCAATGCACCCTGCAAGGTGTTCCAACTATACACATACTAACTGCAAACAGTCTGCTAGTGCATGTTCCTGGAGGAGATGCGTGTACCCAGTACTGGGATGTCAGCACACACACCAAGCAGCTAAGTCAGTGATTGAGCAACAAAACAGAACCCATATATATATCACATGAGAAAAATACTATATAGCACTATGAGGGAACCTAGCCATGCCATGGTCACTGCACAGTCAGGGTGAGAATGACCTCCCAGCAGGACATGCTGTGGCCACCCTGTCCGTGCAGGTGGTGGCCAGACACTACAATGTCCGAGTCATTGCCCTATGCTCTGTACAGATGAATCCAGGCCAGGCCTCCCTATCCAGGCTATTCCCAGAGTACCTTGCTCCTCATTAACACATTGGCAGGCCAATACTGGCAACAGTGCTAGCAGTGTGGGCTGTGGAGGGTGTTTGCAGCCACCACACACTGGATAGACAGACACATACTCCCCACACCTATGCCAGCATTGTGCAACTATAGAGGTGTTTGGCAGCCCTGGCACTGCACCAGTCCTGGGCACAGTGTAGGCATGGCTATGGTATGCAATACTGTTGGGGTCACTCCCCAGGGTGGTAAACACTGTCAGACACAAGACCTGTAGCACACTCCACAGACATCAGAAAGGTTGCTATGATGCAGCTCACTCAAAAAATTGTACTTAACTTCAGAATTGCTTTCTGCCAGTAATCATAGCAACCTTTTGATAGTTGTGTACCGTATTCCCAGGTTTTAGGTGGCATTGCTAAGATATGCAAGTGCTAGTATTGGGAGATGCACGCAGGGCCCAACATCCTGCCTCTCCAGGAGGCTTCGGTTAATGGAGCCTGTGGGTGCGTGTGTGTCTGCCCCTGTTGGCCGCTGCTCTAGGGCAGAGGATCCCAATACAGTCCTGGAGGGCCAAACACTGTTTGGGTTTTCATGCTGTCCCTAATGAATATGCATGAGATACATCTGCATACCATGGGGGCAGTACACAGAAATGCAGCACAGCCATATTTATTAGAGGCAGCATGGAACCTGAATGGTGTTTGGCCCTCCAGGACTGCATTTGGGAGACTCTGCTCTAAGTAATGCGCATGTTTATGGTGTCTATTCTTTGTAGGGTAAAATGTATGTGTTTTGGGCATGTTTACGTCATCTGCAATAAAGGTTCTGTCTGTATTAGCATGTTTTAGTAGTGGGTAAAATATGGGGACTGGGTTGGCAGAAGCCACAGCTAGGACTTGAACCTGTGAGCTTCTGCTTACACTGGCTGTGTGCACTGCACCACTGTGTTGCCACAGAGATGGTGCATTCCCTGGTGATACCATGACTGTTCATCAGACAGGGCCTGTCTGTTGCAGTGCGTGGCACCCACCTACACAGGGCTAGGCCATGGTCTGCTCTGGGCAGCTGCCACTGCCCCCTCCACCACCAGTACCCCTCTGCCACCCTGCTGACATGCTCTTCTGCTGGTGGAGCACAGTCTCAGGCCATCCAGTGTGTGGGTAGGCGGCTGCCTATGGTGCGGGTTCTGGGGTAGGGGTGCCTGTATAGCTGTCCACGCTTCCCCCAAGGCAATGTTCTGTGCCCTTGGGGGTACCTGCTGGGTACTATCCCCTGTGACACTGTGGGAAGCACACTCGTGCCCATGTTGGGCCCTCATCAGTTGCTGTCTGGCTGCACTACTGTTTCAGCATTTCTATGGGCCACCTAGGCATCACCCTAGTCCGCACTGTGGCCCAGCTGCACCACAGCATGTGCCGCCTGCAGCCCTCTGTGTCCCCTTTTCAAGCATCTGTCCAGTTGCCCGTTCTGACATGCCCGCCCTGCTGTTGTGGAACATGTGCATGCCATAGGAAACCTGCCCAATGAGAGGGAAAACCCTGCTCAGCGCAATTTCACTGTGGACTCATTCACCTTGTATGGGGACGGAGCATAGACCCTTCCAAAATTCTTATCTTTTTTTTGGAGCTTTCTTGGGAGTGTTTTTTGATGTTTCCCATTGATATCACTATTGGCCAGCTTGGTTATTTTATTTTTACATTTTCTTCTCTACATTTTCAAGGTTTATTTGCCCTTTTGTTCCGTGCACATGTATCACATGTATCACACTTATCACTTTTTTTTAGGTTTCCCTGGTTTTGCTCTACATTGCTGATGGAAATGGTTTCTTTTCCCTTTAAATCAGCTCTAACGCCAGGATTTCACTGGCGTTAGTTTTCAGTCTTGGATTTCACAGCGTTAGTGTGCGGGGAGCCTCTCCCCTCCCACTCTCCATCCATTGACCCCTTCTCTCCGCCCTCCGGGAGCCTTTCCCAGTCTTCAGCGCTCGTTTGCACCGCTGAGCGCATTATCGCGCGCTAAGGTACCCGTGCGCCTGATAAATCGCCATTATCGCACGATAAGGTACCTTATCGCATGATAATGTCACAGAGCGCATATTAAGACGGTTTAGTAAACATACCCCTTAGGGGTATGTTTACTAAACTGCGTTAGTGCAATTCGCGTTAGGAGCCGTGGTAGTAACAGAAACCCCAAATAAGGACATGGGCGGTACATCATCACCACTAACGCGCGTTAAAAAAATTAACGAGCGTTACCGGGCGCCGTGGCGCGTCACTGCGCGTTAAACGTAAGAAGACGTACAGACACAAAGCACTGACACAGAGCTGTAGCACAATGGTTACGGTACTGACCACTGTTACAGGCAGCATGGGTTCGAGTCCCCAGTGTGCCTAACGCAGAAGACTGTCCCAGGCATCACCCTGTACATTACAGAGGGAAAGAGGAGGCATGTTTTTCGTTACGCTGAGTATTGGTGTTAGAAAAACACCCTCGGAGTGTGCCTAGCCGCGTGCGAGGTTCCGTGCGTAGCTGCGCGCGTACAATCGTGCATGGGTACGTGTGTTTTTACCAGTGTGGGCATCTTATATTACAGACTCTGTAGGGTGTCTTGCACCTATGCATTATGCTAGCAGATGTACGTGTGATGGCCTATGGTTTATCAGAGCCTGTGAGCAGGTGCTGGGGTTTCACAGGGTTGGATTGTGCCAGTCACACCCATGATGCACTGCACATGCAAATCAGCTGTCCACAGATACACACCATGGGGAATGCACCCCCACAGCACCTCGGCCTGGTAGGGGGAACTGACCATGTGCACCCCCACAGCACCTCGGCCTGGTAGGGGGTACTGACCGTGTGTTGTACTGGCACAGAGTAGCTACACACCGTCACATTGTGCGGGTACTGTGCTCACCCTGAGGGTGCAGTGAGGCGCCCAGCACCAGGTCCACAGCACCGTCCATGGTTGAAAGAGGTCATGGTGCAGGTCCAAAGCAGTGTTACTGTGTGAGGTAGGTAGGTTCTGCAGGACCACCTTGGATATCTCTGTCTGCTTCAGTGAGGTGCAGCACCCCCACCCCCCAGGGCTGAGGGTGGCAAACAGGGTCCTCCATCAAAAGATCCACAGTCTACCTCCCTGCAAACGTGGCAGTAGAGGGGAACATTAACTCTAGTCCTGCTGAGGAACAGACACCCCACAGGGCAGTCAATGCAGCTTTGTACACAGCCATAACACAATAACAAACAGACATTAGGCCTGGATATGGTATGCTGCACCCCACCACTATCTGATATTCCCCTGGTGCAAGCCATCAGCCACTGCAAGCCACTCCATCACAACACCTACCAGCTGCAAACAGTCTGCTAGTGCCCAGTGGAGATGCCTGCACCCAGAACTGGGATGTCAGCATACACAGCAAGCAGATACATCAGTGACTGGGCCCCAAAAGAAAACCCATATTTATCACATGAGAGAAATACTAGATAGCACCATGGGAGTGCCTAGCCATGCTGTGGTCACTGCACAGTCAGGGTGAGAGTGATCTCTCAGCAGGATATACTGAGGTCACCCTGTCTGTGTAGGTGGTGGCCGGGCACTACAATGTGCCTGTCACTGCCCTATGCCCTGTGCAGATGCACCCTGGCCAGGCCACCCTGTCCGGCCTATACCCATAGTACCTTGCTCCTCATTATGCACATTGGCAGCCCAATACTGGCAACATTGCTGGCAGTGTGGACTGTGTAAGGTGTTTGCAGCCACCACACACTGGATAGACAGACAGCCACCCCCACACCTATGCCAGCATTGTGCTACTATAGAGGTGGTCAGCAGCCATACCCACCACAGCAGTCATGGGCATAGTACAGGCATGGATATGGTACACAAGGCTGTTGGGGGGTCACTCCCCAGGGTGGTGAACACTGTTAGAGACCAGACCTGCAGCACACACCGCAGACGTCAGAATGATTGTTATGGTGGAGCTCAATGAGCAAAATGTGCTTAACGTAGGAATTGATATCTGCCAGTTATCATAGGGAACGTTTGATAGCTCTGTACCATATACCCAGGTGTAGGGTGGCATTGCTAAGGTATGCAACTGCTAGTATTGGGAGATACAGGCATGGCCCAATGTCTTGCCTCTCCAGGAGGCATTGGCCAATGGGGCCTGTGGGTGGGTGTGTGGCCCTGTTGGCTGCTGCTTTACGGCAGAGTTCCCCAACTCCAGTCCTGGTGTTCCAAACACTGTTCTGGTTTTCATGCTGTCCCTCATAAATATGCATGAGCTACATCTGCATACCATGGGGGTGGTGCATAGCTATGCAGCACAGGCATCTTTATTAGAGGCAGCATGAAGCCGGAATGGTGTGGGGCCCTCCAGGACTGCATTTGCGGGACTCTGCTTTAGGTAATGTGCCTGTTTCTGGTGTCTGTGTTTGGTGTAGTAAAATATAGGCCATGCGTATGTTCTCTGCAATAAAAGAGTGTCTTTACTATCACTGTTTAGTGGTGGGTAAAACTATGGGGACTGGGTTGGCAGGAGCCCCAGTTGGGATTTGAACCTGTGACCCTCTGGTTTTACAGACAGTGGCTGTGTCTGTTGCACCACACTATGGCCACAGAGACAGTGCAGTCCCTGGAGTTAGTTAAACCGGCCTGACGAGTCAGAAACCCTGCTCTGCAACAGGTTTACTGTGGCCTCATTTACCTTGTATGCAGACAAAGGTGCACATAAACCTCAGAAAAGACCTCACAAAAGGGGCACACACCCATAACCAAGCTGGGCAACAATGATATCATTGGGAAACATTACACCACACGCCCAGGACAGCTCCATTACAATGTAATGCTCTTTGAAAGGGTCTGCGGAGCGTAGACCCTTCCACACATCATTTCTTTTTTATTTGGTGCTTTCCAGGGAGTGTTGTTCCTTGTTGCCCGTTGCTATCACTGTTGCCCAGCTGAATTATGCTTTTTAAAATGTTTCTTGTGGTCATTTTTAACGTTTTATGTGAAATTTTGTTCTGTGCACATGTATCACACTGCTCACGTTTTGTGGGTTTCCCCGGTTTTTCTGTACATTGCTGACGGAAATCGTTTCTCTTCCCTTTAAATGCCTTTAACGACAGGTTTTCATTCGCGTTGGAATTGAGCTCAGAAATTCAGCGCGTTAGTATGAGGGGAGCCTCTCCCCGCCCACTCTCCGCCCATTGACCCCTTCTCTCCGCCCACTCTCCACCTTCTGCGCTGTTTTAACGCGCCGCGGAGGTTTACGATCGTTAACTGCGGTTAACGCGCGTAAAGTACGTTTAATGATCGTTAGCACGTCAGAACGCGCGTTCTGACGTGCTAACGATCGTTAAACGTTCTTTACGCGCGTTAATCACAATTACCGCACTTTAGTAAACATCCCCCTTAGTAAATGTAAATATTAGATGTTTCTTCTAGGTCAGTAAACTATTAAACCCCCTTTCTTCTCTTAGATCAGGAAGTCTACCCTTCTTCCCAAATAACTTGCCTCTTCTCCCAAGGAACAAGCAAGCCTGAAACTACATCCCCCTCCCTCTCTTTTTTCCCCTCCTTTCTTTCTAGACATACTACACTGGACACTTACATAACAACAAAAATATCCCACTTTTAGATTGGATTATGCAAATAAACTATGTGAGGTATTATATAAAATATTATACTACACACTTCTATACCATCATCAAAGAACATTTGAAGGTACATTTAATATAGTACATGAAGACCAGAATTGAGATGTTGAGATCAGGATGTCTACAATTCTAATGCTATTTAGAAACAGCTCTGCTAAATGTGGAACTGTTTCTAAAATCCATAGAAGGAAGTACAGGAAAGCACGTGGATGTACTGTATATCCCTGTGCAGTAAGAAGAGCCATTTTACAAATTTACACATGAGAATAATCAGCAAAGGAAACCTAGCGACTTAGGTATAAGTGCAGCGTTTCACAACGTGCATGCCGGCACCTGCGTGTCAGCTATTTTCCAAACATAAATACATAGATACCATTAATATATTTATGTAACTCATGTCAGTTTGGAGTAGGAAATAAGCTAAGGGGGATTAAGGAGGATAATCCCCTTTATCCCTCCTGTAAAGGTCTGGTTGAAATGCTCACTTTTTTAAACACTGAATGTGCCAGGGAGTAGGTGTAAATTCCAGTGTGGAGATTTTTGGGCTTGCGCATGCATTCCCTAGTTGAGATAGGTAATACATGTGTAGGTTTATTGTCCTACCCATGCCATGTCTAGACCGCATCCTTCAACATGTCGCCAAGAGAACAAAATGTGGTGGCAGCAGGCAGCCAAAATGCGCCCCTAAGCCTTTGCGCCCTGTGAGGCCACACCGCACGCATAGGGCTAGTACGGTACTGGTCCTATATGTCCACCGGCACACAGTTGCACACTTGGTTTATTCACGCCACACTCCCCTGCAACATGGATGTCTGGCCATGCTGTGCCCCTGCAGCCTGATCTGGGCCATGGGGCCTCCGGTGCTGGCTGGATCGCAGTCTGATGGCTCAGCTCCCGAGCCCCGGCCGTGGCGTTCTGGCATCAGGACGGGCAGCTCCTTGTATGCCAATCTTGTCAGCATCTAGGGAGTGCCCAGACATCCAAGTCCCCAATTCTGCCCTCTCAGGTACACCCGGGCCCCACGGTGACATAATCGGGTCCATTTCCCGCACATCCGGGTGTTGTACGGCCAATGAGACAGGACATGCAGGAACCAGAATGTGCCTCCATGTGTATATGCCAGATTCAGGGGCAGTGCAAAGATGAGAGGCACTCTAGGCTAGCCATCCATTCTGCCCCCCCCCCCTTGCCACTGCTGTTGCCTCCTCTGTACGGGGCCTGCAGTGGAAGTATTGGACTTAAAACCATGATGCAGTGCTTACCTAACCTCTCTGGGACTGCACAGAGGTTGCCGGCTTGTATGAGCTGCTATCTACATTGAACGGGGGCAGAAGAAGTTGCTCAAACAAGCCCGGAGTTGCGTTGTAGTAGTATGCCCCTGGGGCACCGGCGCTCTAGGTGACTGCCTAGTTTGCCTAAAGATGGTGCTGGGCCTTGTCTGATTACACATGTGTAAATCATGAAAAAAGTTTCTAAAATAGCCCCATTGCCATACGAACTTCCACATTCCCAAGTTCCTTCCAGTTTTGTAACAAAATTCTAAAGACTAGCTCAAGGCTATACAGTATGAGACAGAAAGAAAACTGTAACCTAGGCTTCCAGGTTTTCCAGTTCTACACTCTGAAACTTCTGGAATAGTTTTCCCATTGTGCAGGACATATAACATTATAAACTTTAAATAGTTTCTAAATTGCTTCATTTTATTTCAGTCAGAATTTGTATTTCAGGAGGATGTTTGATGGCTTGTGGGACTCTTGCATCTTGAACAACTCTTCTACAACTAAGAGCTTTAGCATGCAGGGCAAGTAGGAACATTTGTCCCCCACCCACCCTGATCCCTGCTGCTATCTTCATCTACTCTCTCCACTTTGACTCCAGTCCTTCTTCCCTCCCTTGTCCTACAGTCAAGATAGTAGGAGGTGAGCAGCAGTGTCTCTGTTTTTTCATTCATTGCTGGTCCACCCCTGCATTCCAGTCATATTTCCACCCCCGTGGGGTTCTGTGCTCTTGGCCACCCTTAGTTACCGCCTATTCTGGCACCCACAGTAGCTTTAGAGAATATGATATGTTCACTTTTCTGCTACTCCAATTGCCAAACATTTCTTTGTGTGAACAGTAAACTCAAGTTATATGTTTTAAAGCTCCAATAATAAACCTTTAGGGATAGTGACATTTTTATGGCTGGAAGACTAGATCTGATGGATTAGTAGTCAATGTTAGATATATCACAACTGTCTGGACATTATGAATGATTATGTGAAGGCTTCACTTTCATTTTTTTTATTTTTCTCCAAGCCCATATAAGTATCACTATGTGCACCCATGATCACTGGCACATTGATGGTGATTTCATGATAATGTAGTCTCCATGCCCACATTCCACTCCTACCTGCTTATGATTTCCAGTTAACATGCATTTTGGTCTGTGTGTTAGCATTCACTGTGGCTATCTATTGCATGCTAAAGTGCACATTAAGCAGTTAGCAGTATTTATTAAAAATAGAAATACAAATCTGGCATGACATGAAACTTTTTAAAGCAGGAAAGTTTGAAAGAAATGGCTAATAAATCACATACCTGCATGTTAGGTAGTGATATGCAACTTTAAAGATTAAACATCAAAGGGGCATAAAGATGTGCCTGGTATGTCTCCATGTAGCCAGTATGGGTTTCGTGCCAGTCTGGCGTGCATTCTGTTAGCTAGTGGTGGTAAGTGCGACATTGCCGGTGAGTGCACATCAAAAATGCCTGGCTACCCATGATGTGCATACTCCAGTCCTACACTGCCCACTCTCAGTCCCAACCAATGCAACTTGAGTAGCGTAGGATTTTTAGCACAGTTACATTTTTGGCACGCAGTAAATTTTACCGCAATGCACGCGTCATGTGAACAACCCTGTGCTACTTTGTAGCACAATTTAGTAAACATCTCCCTAACTGTTGAATTATTTAATTTAATTTAATTCCAATTCTTATATTCACTGCATTCCAATTAAAGGTTCTACGTGTAGGTAATTTACATGCAGAAATTTTAAAAAATGTATCATGCAGAAAAAAATATACCATAAAAAAGAAAGAAAATATATAATTATAATTCAAAAAAGAGAAAATATAAAGCTCCTAGTTCTTAATAAATTAAAACTGAATTTGTTAGGAACTGGGCAACATCCTGGGGAAAAAGAGGGCTTTTCTGAAAGGATGAGTGCCACATTAACTGGAATGGAATCTGCTGGCATTAACTTTTAAAACGGAGATAGGACAGCTTTTAAACTAGATAATGGGAGAAAGTTGACAGTTGCCCAAGAGCGCATGGTTAGGAATAATGTATCCTTGAAGGATACTAGCAAAACAGGGAAGTTGGGGCCTCCCCAAAAGGTTCCAAAAAGGTAAAAGTAGCCCAGATGCCTTTAAGTAAATATTAGACAGAGTTGAAAGATTCCAAATTAACTGTCATCAAATAGCCAAAGTGTTAATATTAGCAAAAAGCAAACTTTGAAATGCCTGTATGCAAATCCTAGAAGTCTAAAAAAATAAGCTAGGAAAGTTAGAATATAGTATATAGTAATTAATGAAAGGTTTGATATAATTGGCATTTCAGAGTCCTGGTGGAAGGAGGATAACCAGTGGGACACTGTGATACCTGGGTACAAACTATATTGCAAGGATAAGGTAGATCACATTGGTGAGGGTTGGCTCTATATGTTAAAGAGGGCACTGAGTCAAACAGGATCAACATTTTTTAAGAAACAAAATACACTGTAGAATCTCTATGGATGGAAATTCCATGTAAAAAGGAGAAGGGAATGGCAGTTGGAGCGTACTACCATCCGCCTGGATAGAATGAACAGACAATGAAATGCTAACAGAAACTAGGGAAGCTAGCAAAGTTTACAACATAGTAATAATGAGTGATTTCAGTTACCCTGGTATTGACTGGGTCAATGACACATCAGGACATGCTAGGGAGATAAAGGGGTATGTTTACTAAACTGCGGTAAACGTGAATAACGGGCGTTGTATGATGTTAACGATCGTTAGCGCGCTATAGCGCACGCTGTAGTGCATCAATGATCGTAAACGCGCTATTGTGTGCGTTATCACGCGCTAACGCGTGTGATGCTCCGGGGCGCGGTAAAACAACGCAGAAGGCGGAGAGAGGGCGGAGAGAAGGGGTCAATGGGTGGAGAGTGGGCGGGGAGAGGCTCCCATTACACTAACGTGCTGAATTTCAGAGCTGAATTCCAACGCGAATGAAAACCTGCCATTAAAGGCATATTAAAGGAGAGAGAAACCATTTAAATGTCAGCAATGTACAGCCTAGGCAGGGAAACCAAAAAAAGGTGATAAGTGTGATACATGTGCACAAAACAAAAGGGCACAGAAACACTGAAAATGACCCCAACAAACTGGAAAAAAACAGCAAGCAAGCTGGCCAATAGTGGTATCAATGGGAAACATCAACCCCCCCCCCCCCGAGTAAGCTCCATTGAACAGATTTTTATGTATATTTCTTTATGTTAGTTATGTATTTATAAACCGCGGAAGGGTCCATACCCCGTCCACATACAAGGTGCACGGGCCCACAGTGAAATAGCACTGTTCAGGGACTTCCCCACTATCGGACAGGGTTCCTAAAGCGTGCACATGTCCCGCAACATCAGGGCGGGCATGTCAGAATGGGCAACCGGCCAGATGCTGGAGAAGGGTATACAGAGGCCTGCAGGCGGCACATGCTGTGGAGCAGCTGGGCCACAGTGGGGACTAGGGTGATGCCTAGCTGGCCCATAAGAATGATGAAACAGTAGAGCAGCCAGACAGCAACTGCTGAGGGCCCAACATGGGCAAGAGTGTGCTTCCCACAGTGTCACAGGGAATAGTACCCAGCAGGTACCCCCAATGGCACGGAACATTGGCAGGCGGTGCTGGGGGAAAACGTGGGCAGCTATGCGGGCACCCCCACCCCAGAACACGCACCATAGGCAGCCGCCTACCTGCACACTGGATGGCTTGAGACCGCACACCACCAGCAACACCAGCAGAAGGGCATGTCAGCATGGTGGCTGAGGGATACTGGTGGTGGAGGGGGCAGTGGCAGCTGCCCAGAGAAGACCGTGGCCTAGCCCTCTTCACGTGTGTGCAGTGCACTCCAACAGACAGGCCCTGTCTGACCAACAGTCATGTTATCATCTGGGAACGCACCATCTCTGTGAAAACATGGTGGTGCAGTGCACAGAACCAGTGTATTCTAGAAGCAGAGGGTCACAGGTTCAGGTCCCAGCTGTGGTTTCCGCCAACCCAGTCCTCATGTTTTACCCACTACTAGAACGGGCTAATACAGACAGAACCGGTCTTGCAGATGACATAAACATGCCCAAAACAACCACATTTTACCCTACAGAGCACAGAGCACAGACACCATAACCATGCACATTACCTAGAGCAGAGCCTTCCAAATGCAGTCCTGGAGGGCCAAACACCATCCCGGTTCCATGCTGCCTCTGATAAAGATGCCTGTGCTGCATTTCTATGCGTCACCCCCATGGTATGCAGATGTATCTCATGCATATTCATGAGGGACAGCATGAAAACCCGAACAGTGTTTGGCACCGCAGGACTGGAGTTGGGAACCTCTGCCGTAAAGCAGCAGCCAACAGGGGCAGACACACCCGCACCCACAGGCCCCATTATCCAAAGCCTCCTGGAGAGGCAGGACTTTGGACTCTGCGTGCATCTCCCAATACTAGCACATGCATACCGTATTAATGCCACCCTAAACCTGGGAATATGTTACACAGCTATCAGAAGGTTGCTATGAGCACTGGCAGATAGCAATTCCTAGGTTAAGTACAATTTCCTGAGTGAGCTGCATCATAGCAACCTTTCTGATGTCTGTGGAGTGTGCTACAGGTCCTGTGTCTAACAGTGTTTACCAACCTGGGGAGTGACTCTGACAGTATTGCGTACCATAGCCATGCCTGCACCGTGCCCAGGACTGGTGTGGTGGCCTGGGCTGCCCAACACCTCTAGTGTTGCACAGTGCTTGCATAGGTGTGGGGAGTGCTTGTCTGTCTATCCAGTGTGTGGTGGCTTCCAACACCCTCCACAGCCCACACTGCTAGCACTGTTGCCAGTATTAGCCTGCCAATGTGCATAATGAGGAGCAAGGTACTGTGGGAATAGCCTGGATAAGGTGGCCTGGCCTGTCCGCATCTGCACAGGGCATAGGGCAATGGCCGGACATTGTAGTGCCCGGTACCACCTGCACGGACAGGGTGGCCATAGCATGTCCTGCTGGGAGGTCACTCTCATCCTGACTGAGCAGTGACCATGGCATGGCTAGGTTCCACCATAGTGCTATATAGCATTTTTCTTATGTGATATATATGGGTTTCCTTTTGGGGACTAATCACAGATTTGTCTGCTTGGTGTGTATGCTGGTGTCCCCGTTCTGGGTACATGCATCTCCTCCAGGACCATGCCCTATGGACTAGCTGGCGGACTGTCTGCAGCTAGTATGTGTCTTGCTGGAACACCGTGCAGCGGCTGGAGGCTTGCTGCAGGGGAATGTCATATAATGGTGGGGGGCAGCTGAGCATTTCCAGACCTGCCGTCTGTCTGCTCTTGCTGTATGGGTGTGTACTGCTCTGCATTGCCTGCCCTGTAGGGTGTTTGATCCTGAGTGGGACTGTGGTGATGGTCCCCTCTACTGCCACCATTGCAGAGGGTTGGAAGTGGGTCTGTGGGCGGGAGATCCTGAGCCCTAGAGGGTGTGTTGGGTGGTGGTATGTAGTCTCCCTGGTAACCACAGCAGAATGTGGATGTGGTGCCGTGCAGTCCTCCTGTAGCCAGCCATGTGTTTCTTAGCAGCTCTAGCCCACTGGTTACTTCACTGCCCATGGAGCCAGTGGTCATAGGTTCACAACCCATAGTGGGGTTCATTGATAGGGCTGTCTTAGTCATTGTCTATTTTTACTGTATATTAGTGCTGCCAGCAGAACCACCCTCAGGGTACTGTCACCTTAGGGTAGCTCAATAGGGGCCCTATAGGGCACGATTTACGTGGTGCCCAATAGGGTGCAATTTACGCGGCGCCCAATAGGGTGCAACTTACGTGCTGACCTATAGGGCGCACCTTACGCAGCGCCCTATAGGGCGCACATTACACTTCGCCCTATATTATATGTGTTATATGCCATTTGAAAGGAATATTTAGGCGCTCCCTATAAGGCGCGCCTTACACTTCGCCTTATAGGGAGCGCCTAAATATTCCTATCAACTGGTATATAATACATGACCATGTCAGAGAGAATGTCACTATTGGAACATATTTCATAGGAAGGATACACTTTTCCTGACCTATGCTAACTGTAACCCGCCTGCAGATTAAAATATTATAGTCGCCTTTCAAAGGGTTACACAGGATGCCTCAGCCAGCCTTACTCATTGGGCACACTGGGGAATTGAACCCATGACTCTTGTACTTTCAGTCTGTGTAGTAACCATTGTGCTACAGCTCTGTTTCTGTCTTTGGGTGTCTGCGCGCTGTAATGATCGTTGCTGCGCGGCGTGCAATAACGCGCGTAACTGCGCGTTATTGGTTACGATGTCCCGCCCATGTCCTTTTTTGGCTTTCCTTTCACTAACGCGGCTCCTAACGTGAATTGCACTAACGCAGTTTAGTAAACATACCCCAAAGTTTCTAGATGAAGTAAATGACTAAACCAGCATGTGGGGTTTTAGACAAAGTCCTCATTGGAATTCAGGATCTAGTGCAAGAGGTAACAGTTTTGGAGCCGCTTGGCAATAGCAATCAAAACCTGATCTCATTTGATTTAAGAAATGGAGAGAAGATATCAAGGACATTGACTGTGCTAGAATTCAACATTCAAAGGAGACTATAATAAAATGAAGAAAATGATTAAGATAAAACTAAAAGGAATAACTGCAAAGGTTAAGAGTTTACATCAAGCCTGGGAGTTATTTAAGAATATTATCTTGGAAAACCAGACAAGATGTATGCCATGCTTTAATAAAGGTGGAAGAAAGGCCAAACAAATCAAGTACTAAGTGTTTCCAGCTTAGCTTCTAATGTAGCACACAATATACATAAACATTGGCATGTCTTGGAATTACATGCAATTTTTCATGAAGGCCCTTTTATTGTAGTTACCTAGGATCGCAATACACGTGACATAGTTGTTCATTCTGAAGTAACTCCTATGAAAGACATAGATAATGCCTCCTGAGGCTGTACCCCCTGTGGTTCGTGCATCTATTGCAGTGAACAGTTTATAAGTTGTAGGTAAACAAGTTATTAGTCTGTAATTTTTAGGAACATTACTTGGATCACCATTTGGAAGGAGAAGTGTTCTTCCTGTTATAAGACATTGGGGTATGTTTACTAAACCTTCTTAATGTGCGCCCAGTGTTAGTGTGCAGGATGCCATATAAGGAGTGGGCGTTTCAGTTTAAAGTAGCAAAATGGGATTAGCGAGCGATAACGCGCGCTGCTGGGCACATTATCGGCAAAGCGCCGCTAAGCGCGTTACCGCGCGGTAATCTTAAGTAGGCGCACAGACATCCAAGCATAGAAACAGAAGTGTAGCACAATGGTTAATACACTGACTGATGATACAGGGGTCATGAGCTCGATCCCCCAGTGTGCCTAATAAATAAGGCTGGCTGAGGCATCAGCTTTGACATGTAAGTATTGTTTCCTGAGGCATTTTATTTGTATTTTAATTATTGCTGCCAGCAAACACACCCTCACGTGCCGTAACCTAAGGTGCCGCATAAGGCAGCCTATAAGGCACCCCATAGGGCACATTATAAAGTGCACTGTCCGCCAAGGCACCCTATAATGTCCCCTATAGGGCACCCTATAAGGCGCTCCATAGGACACCTTATAAGTCACCTTATACGGACTGTAACCATAAGGTGCCTCAGAAGGCGCTTATAGGCCTCAGAAGGCCTTATAGGGCGCCTTCTGAGGCACCTTATGGTTACAGTACCCTGAGGGTGTTTTGCTGGCAGCACTAATGTACATTAAAAAAAGACAATGCTTTGGACAGCCCTATCAAATAACCCCTACTGTGGGTTTGAATCCATGACCTCTGGCTCCACAAGTAGTGAAGTAACCAGTGGGATACAGCTCCATAGCTAGTAGCAAACCCCTGGCTGGCTGCAGAAGGACTGCACGTCACCACACAAACAGTCTGCTGTGGTCACCAGGATAGGGTTAACCCACCCATACCCATGATGCACTGCACATGCAAATCAGCAGTCTACAGATGATCACAAGATGGGGTATGCACCCCTACAGCACCTCGGCCTGGTAGGGGGAACTGACCGTGTGTGGTACTGGCACAGAGTAGCTACACACCGTCACATTGTGCAGGTACTGCACTCACCCTGAGGGTGAGGTGGGGCGCCCAGCACCAGGTCCACAGCAGAGATAGGCCATGTTGCAGGTCCAATGTGTGAGATAGGTAGTTTCTGCAGATACACCTTGGATATATATGTATGTCTCAGTCAGATTTAGCTCCTATGGACCCCTAGGAAGATTATGTACCACCAACCTCCTCCAGGGCTGAGTGTGGTAAACAGGGTCTCCCACCAACAGATCCACATTCTACCTCCCTGCAATGGTAGCAGTAGAGAGGACCATCAACCCCAGTCCTGCTGGGGAACAGACACCCTACAGCGCAGTTAATGCAGCTCTGTACACATCCATAACGCAATAGCAGACAGACATTAGGCCTGGATATGCTAAGCTGCATCCCACCACTATCTGATATTCTCCTGCAGCAAGCCTTCAGCCACTGCACCCTGCAAGGCGCTCCATCAAGACACATACCAGCTGCAGACAGTCTGCTAGCTAGTCCATAGTGCATGTTCCTGATGGAAACGCGTGCACCCAGACCTGGGATGTCAGCATACACACCAAGCAGATAAGTCAGTGACTGGGCCCCAAAAGGAAACCCATAAATACTACATGAGAGAAATACTATATAGCACTATGGGGGAGCCTAGCCATGCCATGGTCACTGCTCAGTCAGGGTGAGAGTGATCTCCCAGCAGAACATGCTGTGGCCACCCTGTCTGTGCAGGTGGTGGCTGGGCACTACAATATCCCAGCCAGTGCCCTATGCCCTGTGCAGATGCATCCTGGCCAGGCCACCCTGTCCGGGCTATACCCATGGTGCCTTGCTCCTCATTATGCACATTGGCAGGCCAATACTGGCAACAGTGCTGGCAGTGTGGGCTGTGGAGGGTGTTTGCAGCCACCACACTCTGGATAGACAGACACACACTCCCACATCTATGCCAGCATTGTGCTACTATAGAGGTGTTTAGCAGCCCTGGCCACCACACCAGTCCTGGGCACAGTGCAGGCATGGATATGGTACGCAATACTGGTGGGGGTCACTCCCCAGGGTGGTAAACACTGTCAGAGACCAGACCTGAAGCACACTCCACAGACATCAGAAAGGTTGCTATGATGGAGCTCAATCAGCAAACTGTGCTTAACGTAGGAATTGCTATCTGCCAGTAATCATAGCAAACTTTTGATAGCTGTGTACCGTATTCCCAGGTGTAGGGTGGCATTGCTAAGGTATGCAAGTGCTAGTATTGGGAGATGCACGCAGGGCTCATTGTCCTGCCTCTCCAGGAGACATTGGCTAATGGAGCCTGTGTGTGTGGGTGTGTCTGCCCCTGTTGGCTGCTGCTTTACGGCAGAGGTTCCCAACTCCAATCCTGTGGTGCCAAACACTGTTCGGGTTTTCATGCTGTCCCTCATGAATATGCATGAGATACATCTGCATACCATGGGGGTGGTGCATAGATATGCAGCACAGGCATCTTTATTAGAGGCAGCATGGAACCTGAATGGTGTTTGGCCCTCCAGGACTGCATTTGGGAGGCTCTGCTCTAGGTAATGTGCATGTTTATGGTGTCTGTGCTCTGTAGGGTAAAATTTGGGTGTTTGGGGCATGTTTACGTCATCTGCAAGACCGGTTCTGTCTGTATTAGCCCATTCTAGTAGTGGGTAAAATATGAGGACTGGGTTGGCGGAAACCATAGCTGGGACCCGAACCTCTGACCCTCTGCTTCTGAATACACTGGTTCTGTGCACTGCACCACCATGTTCTCACAGAGATGGTGCGTTCCCTGGTGATAACATGACTGTTGGTCAGACAGGGCCTGTCTGTTGGAGTGCACTGCACCCATGTGAAGGGGGCTAGGCCACGGTCTGCTCTGGGCAGCTGCCACTGCCCCCTCCACCACCAGTATCCTTCAGCCACCAGTATCCTTCAGCCATCCTTCAGACATGCCCTTCTGCTGGTGGTGCTGGTGGTGTGCGGTCTCAAGCCATCCAGTGTGCAGGTAAGCGGCTGCCTATGGTGCGTGTTCTGGGGTGGGGGTGCCCGCATAGCTGCCCACGCTTTCCCCCAGCACCGCCTGCCAATGTTCCGTGCCATTGGGGGTACCTGCTGGGTACTATTCCCTGTGACACTGTGGGAAGCACACTCTTGCCCATGTTGGGCCCTCAGCAGTTGCTGTCTGGTTGCTCTACTGTTTCAGCATTCCTATGGGCCAGCTAGGCACCACCCTAGTCCCCACTGTGGCCCAGCTGCTCCACAGCATGTGCCGCCTGCAGCCCTCTGTATCCCCTTCTCCCGCATTTGACCGGTTGCCCATTCCGACATGCCCGCCCTGATGTTGCGGGACATGTGCATGCCATAGGAACCCTGTCCGATGGTGGGGAAGTCCTGAACAGTGCTATTTCACTGTGGGCCCATGCACCTTGTATGGGGACGGGGTATGGACCCTTCCGCGGTTTATAAATACATAACTAGCATAAAGAAATACATAAATATCTGTTCAATGGAGCTTACTCGGGGGGGGGGTAGATGTTTCTCATTGATACCACTATTGGCCAGCTTGGTTGCTGTTTTTTTCCAGTTTGTTGGGGTCTTTTTTAGTGTTTCTGTGCCCTTTTGTTTTGTGCACATGTATCACACTTATCACCTTTTTTGGTTTCCCTGCCTAGGCTGTACGTTGCTGACATTTAAATTGTTTCTCTTCCCTTTAATATGCCTTTAATGGCAGGTTTTCATTCGCGTTGGAATTCAGCTCTGGAATTCAGCGTGTTAGTGTAATGGGAGCCTCTCCCCGCCCACTCTCCACCCATTGACCCCTTCTCTCCGCCCTCTCTCCGCCTTCTGCGTTGTTTTACCGCTCTGCGGAGCATCACGCGCATTAGCACGTGATAACCCGCGCTATAGCGCGTTTACTATCGTTAATGCGCTACAGCGCACGCTATAGCATGCTAACGACCATTAACATCGTACAACGCGCGTTATTCACGTTTACCGGAGTTTAGTAAACATACCCCTAAATTTAATTTAGGTAATCTTTCTCTTGCCAGGAACCCAGCCTACTCATCTTTTTCCACATAGACTAGAAGCTCAACCTTTAATTCCTCCACCTCCTGGTCTTTTTCCTGTCTTTCTTCTTCCTCTTCAATTGACTACTTGGCCTGTTCTTTGTTTACCTGACTCTCCTGTAGTTCCAGATCTCCTAGCTCTCTCTCTACCTCAACCTTCTTTCTAGTACTCTGTTCTAAGCTTCTCTTTTCTCTCTTCTCATCAACTTGCTTTCTGGTGTTTCTTTCCAGGTCTCTTCTTTCTCTCGCTATTTACTTCTTTTTGTGCTTCTTTCTGGACTTCCTCCTTCTTGTACAGCAGCCTTGCTTCGGGTGCTCCTTCCCAGACTCCCTCTGTCTTTTACTGCTCCAGTTTTCCTTCTGTAGTTGCTTTCTGAGGTTGTGTTTTTTTTTTTTTGGGGGGGGGGGGGAGGTTGACAGTGTGTACTTTTCTTAAGGTGCTCCCACCTACAGTAGGTCTGCTCCTTCTTCCTCTTTTTCCACAGAAGCTTTCAATTGATTTAAGATATCATTTTTTTTATTTTGTATTTATCATTTTACAATATTCCAAGCAGAAATACTTGTACAGAAATAAGAGAACAATATTGATTAAAAAATCCACAGGAAAAAGCTAATAGAAGAAATATATGGTTCCTGTCATAGACAAAAAAAAGCATACCTGCTCCCAACTCCAGCCCTCAAAAAGAGAGGGGGGCCACAAAGGAAACAAAGTAAACCACTACTAATAAGAAAGTAAACAGGTGCTTAACAAACAGCATAATTATGTGATAGAGAAAGTGATGTCCTCTGACCTGATGGGTCTGTGTGAGTTCAGAAAGTCCAGCAGCTGGGAAAGCTAAAAAAACAAACACAAAAAAAAACTGTTTGAAATTTAACCGTGCACTTTCATGGAAATTTAAGGAAAAAAGAGCCCCCACTGCTGACCTGCGGGCGGAGTAAAAGATATTCCTTCCTTCTATGTTGTGTTTCTTTAGATAAACCAGGAAAAACCCGGACTGCCAAACCCTTAAATGAGGCAGCCCTGTTGCGAAAAAACATCCTAAAAAAACACTTTCGATCAGTAATAAGCTCAAATGTTACAAGCAACGTAGCTAGAACAATAGCTTCTATATTAGAGGATTCCAAAATACTGACACATTTAAGGCGTCCGCCTGAGGAACCCCAGATATCACCCCACCATTCAAAATCTTTATTCCCCCAGGCAAATAATAAATCTTAGTCAAAGGAGGGTGGGATTCCCCCAAGACACTCATTACATCTGTTAGGTACATCTTAAACATTTCCCTAGCATTAATATAAGATTTAGGGAAAATTTATCAGACGGAGATTTAAATGTCTAGCAGAATTTTCTAGCATTTCCAATCTAAACTTCATATTTAAAGAGTCAACAGACGAATCCACATGATTTTCCAGCAAAGTCACCTTAGACTATAGTGTAGTTGAGACAGTCTGTGAAGAAGAAATCTCTTCTGCATGCTTTTGGATTGCCAGAGAGTTACCTTGAACTTGAGTGGAAAATGCAGAAAAATGAGATACAAAAGTTTCACCAAGCTTCACGATGGCAGACCAGATAGATTCCAAAGTAAAAACTTCAAGGCGAGCAATTGTAAATGCCATCAGAACTCCCGCTGCTCCAGCCCCTCTCCTAAACTCAGCAGATCCATCGCCAACGAACCACTAGCAGCCAACTCCACGACTGCACTCTCACTTCCCCCCGGCAGCTCGTTGCCGAGGTGATGATCTGGAACAGCTACAACAACAGTTCCTCCATGCCCCAGAACCAGCCCACTCACAAGAGCACTCGCACCTCCATCAGAGGGGCTTGTCTCCTACAGGCTCTCTGTGCTAGATGCCAGCAACGCAGCCATAGGGCGTCTCCACTGAGACACTGGCGAGCTATCTGGCCCCAAGCTGGCTGCCGAGCCACCCGACTCCAGCAAGTCACTAGAGGAGTACTGAGCCACTGCCAAAACCGCCTGCTGCTGTGACCGGACCACAAAGGAGTCCAAAGGACCCAAAGGCATAGGTAATGGAGAGGAAGCTGTAGGGGCAGAGGAGGGCTTCTTGCCCGTCCTAGCTTTCCTCTTCCCCATTAGAAGAGCCAATCAGAGCCATGACACCTGTCAACCATCATCTTGGATCCCCCTCAAACATTCACATATTTCTTTACTTTGATCTATGCAATTAGGGCCTGATATTCAAAGGCCTTTACATGGTTTGCAGACCTGCAAACAGTGCAAATGCCGCTAAGCGGGATATTCAGCAGCACTAGCGCAGTTAGTGCCATTGAATATCCACAGGTGCCACCACTGCATGTCCTGATGCTAACCAGATAGCATCAGGGCATTCCAAGGGCAGCACCTGGGCATAACCAGCCAGTAACGATATTGAGCCGCTGCATCAAAATGGCAGATGAAATTTAATGTGGACAAGTGCAAGGTTATGCACCTAGGGAAGAACAACCAAAACTATGGTTACACAATGCAAGGTTCCACATTAGGAACCACCACCCAGGAAAAAGATTTAGGCATCATCGTGGATAACATGTTAAAACCCTCGGCCCAGTGTGCAGCGGCGGCCAAGAGAGCAAATAGAATTCTAGGTATCATAAGGAAAGGAATGGAAAATAAAACAAAAGATATTATAATGCCTCTATACCGTTCCATGGTGAGACCGCACCTTGAATATTGTGTGCAATTCTGGTCGCCGTATCTTAAAAAGGATATAGCATTATTAGAAAAGGTTCAGAGAAGAGCCACCAAAATGGTAAAGGGGATGGAAGCATACTCCTATGAAGAAAGGCTAAAAAGGTTAGGGGTCTTTAACCTGGAAAAGAGACGGCTGAGGGGAGATATGATGGAAGTTTATAAATTAATGAACGGAGTGGAACGGGTAAACGTAGATCGATTGTTTACATTATCAGAATATAGAAATACTAAGGGACATGCAATGAAGCTACAGGTAAACTATTTAAGACTAATAAAAGAAAATATTTTTTCACTCAACATGTAATCAAACTCTGGAATTTGTTACCAGCGGATGTAGTAAAGGCTGTTAGTGTAGCTGGGTTTAAAAAAGGTTTGGACAAGTTCCTGGAGGAAAGGTGCATAAACCATTATTAAGAAGGGACCCAGGATATCAATGCTTGACCCAGTACAAGCATTGTGGAACCTGTGTCTTTTGGGGAAACTGCTAGGAACGTATGACCTAGATTGGCCACTGTTGGAAACAGGATACTGGGCTTGATGGACCTTGGTCTGACCCAGTATGGCAAATCTTATGTTCTTATGTTCGGTTATAGCTACTAGGTGAAAGTAAGGTGCAGGAAAGACTGGCTTTACTTTTGCCACAGAAGTCAACTGGGCAGTTGCTGAATACTGTTTCAAAGCTGCCAAGTTAGTTTCCTGCAAATGCGGGCAACCCGGATATTCAAGCCAGGCCGGATATTACCACAGAATTAAATATTCAGGTTTAAAGTTTGGCGGTGGTGGCTAGCCACATTAGATTGGCTAGCCACCGCTGTTGAATAATGGGCTCTTAGAGATCTTAAATTTGCATGAGTTCTTTTTGCAGGTTTTTGTTTGTGCAATAGACATCTTTCTTCCAGTTTTCAGTGGATTATCTTTGTATACCCTCTCAGTTTAAATATACGGTTTGTAACATAAATGTAGCTGTACATTAACTCCTCTTTATCTGCAGAAGTCCACTTAATTTTAGTTAATCCTCATAACATTTTCATTAACTTCTTTGTTTTTTCTCCTGCCACAGTGGGTCCATGAATCTTATATATGGCAGGGATGTTATCTTCAGATACAGTAGCAGTGGTTTTGCTACCACTATCTCTAGCTCTAGTGCGTAAGCTGGGGGAAGCACCTTTTAATCCTGGTTAACATGTGGTCACTTTGTATGTTTCCTTTTCTTTCTTATCATACTTCAATTTCAGTATTGTCTTGCTGTGATTTGCTATATCGTTGTTAAGTGCCATTGAGTCGGTGTCAACTCATAGCGACCTTCTAGATAGTTGTCCTAAACTGTGTTTGGTCTTCAGTCAGGTGGCTCATTGTTGACAGAGTGCAGCCATAGCTGCTGTTATTGTATCGATCCATCTCATTGCTGGCCTTCCTCTTTTGCGTTGACCTTCTACCTTGCCAAGCATGATGTCTTTCTCTAATGATCTCTCTCTTCGCATGATGTGTCCAAAGTATGGAAGTTGAAGCCTTGTCATCTGAGCTTCTAAAGCTTAGGTTTGATCTCCTCTACTATTGACTGGTTTGTTCTTTGGGCAGTCTATGGTATACACAGTATTCATTGCTACCACTTTAATTCAAAGGCATTGATTTTCTTCCTGTCTATCTTTTTCACTGTCCAACTTTAGTGTCCATATGATGTCATTGAAAATACCATGGCTTGAATGAGTCAAATCTTTGCATGAAGAGAGACATCTCTGCTCTTGAGAATCTTGTCTAGTTCCTTCATAGCCATTCTGCCAAGAGCAATGCATCATCAGATTTCTTGATTGCTCAATGTTTCTTTATTGATAGTTGATCCAAGTAGGTTAAAGTTGTCCACTATTTCAATTTTTTCTCCATCAATGATGAACTTATTGATTTTGCCAGTTGTCAGGATCTTTGTCTTCTTTACATTAAGGAGCAGGCCCATTTTTAGACTATGTTCCTTGATCTTGAGAAGCAAATGTTTCAGATCATTTTCACTTTCAGCCAGTAATGTGGTATCATCAGCATAGTGAATGTTGTTCATGAGTCTTCCGCCAATCTTCACACGTCAGTTGTCTTCATACAGTCCTGATTCTCTGATGATTTGTTATGCTTATAAATACACTTTTGCTGATTTTAAACCATTCTATTTCTCCTTGTTCCATTTGAACTATTGCTTCTTGATCAATGTAATTGTTGTGCAAGAGAATGATCAGGTATTCTGGTATACCCATGCTTCTTAATGTGGCCCAGAGTTTTTCATGGTTTACGCAGTCAAAAGCCTTGCTGTAGTCAATAAAACACATATAGATATTCTTTTGGTATTCTTTAGTCTTTTCAAGGATCCATCTCACATCCGCGATGACCTCTCTTGTTCTTCGCCCTTTCCTGAACCCTGCTTGCACTTCAGGTAGTTCTTGTTCCAGGTCTGGTTGTAGTCTCTGCTGAATGATCTTCAGTAGAATCTTGCTGACATGTGGGATCAGAGCGATTGTGCGATAATTTCCACAGTCAGTTGGATCACCTTTCTTTAGTATTGGTATAAACACAGATCTTTTCCAGTCAGTTGGCCCCGATGTTGTCTTCCAAATTTCCTGGCAAAGCCTTGTAAGTATGGTAATAGCTGCATCAAATTACTGTATTACTTCAATGTGAATGCCATCAATGCCTGGTGCTTTGTTCTTTGATAAGGCTTTCAGTGCTGCTTCAACTTCTTCTTTCATCACCCATGGTTCCAGATCATAAGGTGCAGGTTGAAATGGCTGTTGGTCCACTTGATCTTTATCATATAATGACTCTATATATTCTTTCCACCTTTTCTTGATCTTCTCAGCATCATTCAACATGGATCCTTGAGCATCTTGTAACATTCCAATTCGAGACTGGAATTTTTTCTTTAATCTTGTTGCTTTAGGAATGCAGATCTTGTTCTTCCTCTAACATAGTGGTTCTTAACCAGTCCTCCTTGAACCCCTAGGCCAGTCGGGTGTTCAGGATAGCCCTAATGAATATGCATGAGATATATATGCATTAGAGATATCCTGCCAACCTGACTGGTTTGTGGCCCTCTAGGGCTGGATTCGGAGACCCCTGCCTTACATCTCTGTCATTTAAGAATGTGAGTGGGCAAGGTGCAGATCTCCAAGACATCAAAAAGGTTAGATAGAATTTATCACATGCCTCTTTGCTTCTCACCACCAGCAAAAATATTGTCTATTAGACAACTTTTTCGTGGTGGTGAGAACTGAGGAGACATGTGACACATTCTATGTACCCTTTTGATGTCTAGGACATCTGCACCTTGCCCACTCACAATCTTAAATGACAGAGGTGTAAGGCAGGGGTCTACAAATCCAGCCCTAGAGGGCCACAAACCAGTCAGGTTGGCAGGATATCTCTAATGCATATATATCTCATGCATATTCATTAGGGCTATCCTGAACACCCGACTGGCCTAGGGGTCCAAGGAGGACTGGTTAAGAACCACTGCTCTAACAGTTTCTGTTTCTATTTACTTGCATGTGTCATTGTAGTACTTCTTCTTGTCTTGTCTTGCTGCATGTTGGAAATCTCTGTTGAGTTCTATGATTGCCTCTCTTTCTCCTCTGGCTTTAGCTTCTCTGCATTTTTGGACAATTTCCAGAGTTTCTTCGGTCATACATTTTGGCCATTTTTGCTTTTTCACCTTTTGTAGAGACGTCTCACTTTCTTCCAACACAACATTCTTGATGTCATCCCATAACTCTTCTGGAGCTCTGTCAGTTGTATCTGAAGCAGCAAATCAATTTTGCAGGCAGTCTTTAAATTCAAGTGATATATTCTCCAGGTCATATTTTGCTACATTCATGAGTGATTAGCTCTTTTTCAACTTTAGCTTGAGTTTCATACTAGTAGTTGGTGATCTGTACCACAGTCAGCTCCATGTTTTGTCTTTGTTGATGTTATAGAGCTTTTCCACCATTGACTTCCACACATGTAGTCAATTTGATTTTTGTACATTCCATTGTGTGAAGTCCACGTGTACAGTTTTAACTTATGTTGCTGGAAGAAGGTATTTGAGATGAATAGATTGTTGGTCTTGCAGAATTCTATCTTTTTCCAGCTTCATTTATGTTGCCAAGTCCATATTTTCCATCGACTTTGCCTTCTTCTTTGTTGCTAACTTTTATGTTCCACTCACCCATGACTATCAGAATATCCTGTTTGCATGTTCTGTCAATTTCAGCTTGCACTTGTTCGTAGAACCCATCAACTTCATCCTCTTCTGTAGCTGTTGTTGGGGGATATACTTGAATCATAGTTGTGTTGATGGGCATTCTTTGTAGACAAATAGAAATTAAGTGTTCACTGTTGTTGTTGTTGTTAAGTGCCGTCGAGTCGGAGTCGACTCATGGCGACCCTCTGGATAGCTATCCTAAATTGCGTTCGGTCTTCAGTCAGGCAGCTCATTGTTGACAGACTGGTACCCATAGCTGTTGTTATTGTATCGATCCATCTAATTGCTAGCCTTCCTCTTTTGCGTTGACCTTCTATCTTGCCAAGCATGATGTCTTTCTCTAATGATCTCTCTCTTCGCATGATGTGTCCAAAGTATGAAAGTCGAAGTCTTGTTATCTGAGCTTCTAAAGAAAGCTTAAGTTTGATCTCCTCTAGTACCAACTGGTTTGTTCTTCGGGCAGTCCATGGTATACACAGTATTCGCCGCCAGCACCATAATTCAAAGGCATCAATTTTCTTCCTGTCTGTCTTTTTCACTGTCCAGCTTTCACATCCATATGATGTTATTGAAAATACCATGGCTTGAACAAGTCAAATCTTTGTATGGAGAGAGACATCTCTGCTCTTGAGAATCTTATCTAGGTCTTTCATAGCCATTCTGCCAAGAGCAATGCGTAGTTTGATTTCTTGACTGCTTGTTGCTTCTTTATTGATAGTTGATCCAAGTAGGTTAAAGTTTTTCACAATTTCAATTTCTTCTCCTTCAACGATGAACCTGTTGATTATGCCAGTTGTCATGATTTTTGTCTTCTTTACATTAAGGTGCAGGCCCATTTTGAGACTATGTTCTTTGATTGTGAGAAGCAAATGTTTCAGATCATCTTCACTTTCAGCCAGTAATGTAGTATCATCAGCATAGTGAAGGTTGTTGATGAGTCTTCCACCAATCTTCACACTTCTGTTGTCTTCATACAATCCTGTTTCTCTGATGATTTGTTCTGCATATAAATTAAACAGGTAGGGGGAAAGTATGCAGCCTTGTCTTACACCTTTGCTTATTTTAAACCATTCTGTTTCTCCTTGTTCCGTTCGAACTGTTGCTTCTTGATCAATGTACAAATTGCGCAAGAGGACGATCAGATGTTCTGGTATACCCATGCTTTTTAAGGTGGCCCAGAGTTTCTATGGTTTACACAATCAAAAGCCTTGCTATAGTCGATAAAGCACAAATAGATATCCTTTTGGTATTCTTTAGTCTTTTCAAGGATCCATCTCACATCCGCAATGATGTCTCTCGTTCCTTGCCCTTTCCTGAACCCTGCTTGCACTTCAGGTAGTTCTTGATACAGGTATGGTTGTAGTCTCTTTTGAATAATCTTCAGTAGAATCTTGCTGGCATATGGGATCAGAGCGATTGTTCGATAATTTCCACAGTCAGTTGGATCACCTTTCTTTAGTATTGGTATAAACACAGATCTTTTCCAGTCAGTTGGCCATGATGTTGTCTTCCATATTTCTTGGCAGAGCCTTGTAAGTATGGTAACTGCTGCATCAGATTGCTGCAATACTTCTATAGGAATGCCATCAATGCCTGGTGCTTTGTTCTTTGATAAGGCTTTCAATGCTGCTTTAACTTCTTCTTTCATCACCAATGGTTCCCGATCATAAGGTACAGGTTGAAACGGCTGTTGGTCCACTTGATCTTTATCATATAAAAACTCTGTATATTCCTTCCACCTTTTCTTGATCTTCTCAGCATCATTCAACATAAAACCTTGAGCATCTTGTAACATTCCAATTCGAGGCTGGAACTTTTTCTTTAACTCTCGTAGCTTTAGGAAAGCCAATCTTGTTCTTCCTCTAATAGTTTCTGCTTCTATTTCCTTGCATGCATCGTTGTAGTACTTTTCCTATCCTGTCTTGCTGCACGTTGGAAATCTCTGTTGAGTTCTGCGATTGTCTTTCTTTCTCCTCTGGCTTTAGCTTCTCTGCATTTCTGGGCAATTGTCAGAGTTTCTTTCGTCATCCATTTTGGCCATTTTTGCTTTTTCACCTTTTGTAGAGACTTCTCTCTTTCTTTCAACACTACCTTCTTGATGTCATTCCATAACTCTTCCGGAGCTCTGCCATTTGTATCTAAAGCAGCAAATTGATTTTGCAGGCAGTCTTTAAATTCCAGTGGTATATTCTCAAGGTCATATTTTGCTGCATTCATGAGTGGTTTGCTCTTTTTCAACTTTAGCTTGAGTTTGCATACTAATAGTTGATGATCTGTACCACAGTCAGCTCCAGGTTTTGTCTTGGTTGATTTTATAGAGCTTTTCCATCGTTGACTTCCACAGATGTAGTCAATTTGATTTTTATACAATCCATTGGGTGAAGTCCATGTGTACAGTCGCCGCTTGTGTTGCTGGAAGAAGGTGTTTGAGATGAATAGATTGTTGGTCTTGCAGAATTCTATCAGTCTTTCTCCAGCTTCATTTCTGTTGCCAAGTCCATATTTTCCAACTACTTTGCCTTCTTCTTTGTTGCCAACTTTTGCATTCCAGTCACCCATGACTATCAGGATATCCTGTTTGCATGTTCTGTCAATTTCAGCTTGTACTTGTTCATAGAACTCTTCAATTTCATTCTCTTCTGCAGCTGTTGTTGGGGCATATACTTGAATTATAGTTGTGTTGATAGGCAATCCTCGTAGACAAATAGAGATTAAGCGTTCGCTGACTGCATTGTATTTCAATACAGTTCTTGCAAATTTCTTCTTTATTATAAATGCAACACCATTTTTCTTTGTCTTTCATTTCCAGCATAGTAGACCATGTGATCATCTGATGCAAAGTGCCCGATGCCAGTCCATTTCAGTTCGCTGACACCCAACAGATCAAGTTGTACACGTTCCATTTCATTCTTGACCACCTCCAACTTCCCTTGGTTCATGCTTCGTATGTTCCATGTTCCAATGTGTAAGACATCTTTACAGCTTCGGACTCTCATTTCATGAACAGCTACATCAGCAGTCAGACTTCCCGAGGGCTTTGATCCAACCACATCATAAATGCTGGCTTTACTCTGAAAAGTCTTCAGCTCTTCCCCAGTAGCTAGTTGAGTGCCTTCCGACCTGGGGGTCTCATCTTCCAGCACCATAGCACAATTTGTTTTGTTGTAACTATCCATTGGGTTTTCATGGCAAGATACAGAAGTAGATTGCCGGGCCTTTCTTCCGTGCAGTTTAAGTTTGGTGTTGTTGCCGCTGCAACAAAAATGTGATCCTCCGCCGTCAACACTATCCCATTCTGCTGCTGCCCAGATGGGTGGTTTGTCTTGGGAGACCCTGCCAGTAGTTAAACTACCGATAGTTTAGCTCTCAGCATCACTGATGCACGCAAGCCCTCACAGCATGACAAGCTGCAAACCAAGTGAGGGAGTGTTCACTGATTGCACTGTATTTCATTACAGTTCTTGGAAGTTTCTTCTTAATTTTATATAAATACAACACCATTTCTTCTTTGTCTTTCATTTTTAGCATAGTAGACCATGTGATCATCAGATGCAAATTGCTCGATGCCAGTCCATTTCAGTTCTCTGACAACCAACAGATTGTATTGTACACGTTCCATTTCATTCTTGACCACCTCCAACTTCCCTTGGTTCATGCTTCGTATGTTCCATGTCCCAATATGTAAGATATCTTTGCAGCTTCTGACTCTCAGTTCATGTACAGATACATCAGCAGTCAGACGTCCCGAGTGCTTTGATCCAACCACATCATACATGTTGGCTTTACTCTGAAAAGTCTTCAGCTCCTCCCCAGTAGACAGTTGAGTGCCTTCTGACCTGGGGTCTCATCTTCCAGCACTATAGTGCAATTTGTTTTGTTGTGACAAGATACGGAAGTAGAATGCCAGCCTATTTTTCCTCACAGTTTATCCTAGTGTTGTTGCCACTGTCACAGAATTGTGATCATCCACCACCACCAACACTGTCCCATTCTGCTGCTGCCCAGATGGGTGGTTTATCTTGGTCTGGCATCTCAGCTGGGACCTGTCCATTTTGAGAGACCCTGTCAGTAGTTAAGCTATCGATAGCTTAGCCCTCAACATCACTGATGCACACAAGCCCTCACAACACAACAAGCTGCAAACCAAGTGAGGGGTGATTTGGTATAGATTTTATAAAATAGATTCATCATATGAAGGCACTTAGTAAGACTTGAAGAAAAAATGTTATATTTTCTCCCTAGGAGATGCACAGCACTTCACCAGCTGTGCTTTTCCCTTTGACCCTCTGCTTACTTTATGTGCCATGATGGAGCAGTGTGGCTATGGGTACACTGAACATGCATAGGCAGCAGCTTCTCCCTACATCCCCTTCCTCCCTCAATCCTGGCTATCTCTCTTCAGAGACAGGTCACAGGGTCTCTGACCACATGCAGGCAGTTTTACATCTCACTACACAGCTTGCCTCTGAACAGGAATCTCTTGATCAAGTGGGGAAGAGGCCATGAGAAGATGCAATGCTGCCTCACCTGGTCAGAGACCCCCATGGCCAGCTTCTGGAAAGAGAGCCATGATCAAGAGAGGAAGCAGCCACAGGGAGAAGAACTGCTGCCTGCATGTGGTCAGAAACACTGCACCTTACCTCTGAAAAGAAGAAGTTGATATCAACGGAGGAAGTGGCTGAGGGGAGAGGCAATGCTGTCTGCCCATGTTCAGTGATGCCATGGCTGCAATGCTCTAACACTGCTCATCATGACACATCAAGTAATAGAGTAGCGCTCAATTGATTCAGGACCCATGCCACCGCATCTGCCCCCTGAAATAACTTCTTAAGATTTCAATTAATGAGTCGGGGGACTGGTGGTCAGTAAGAGCAGGCAACCTGCAAAAAGTCATGCTTTTACCTTTGGGTCACCTATTATGCAGGACCAGGGCAGCTGCCCCTTTTTGCCCATACATAAAAGCAGTCTTGATAGTGCACCTACCTTGATAGTAACATACATAGTAACATAGTATATGACAGCAGATAAATACCAGTATGGTCCATCTAGTCTGCCCAAGAGATCCATGCAGGTCACCCCTCCCCATGCCTTTGTTTAGGGGTGTACCCACCGCTCTGTCCAGGTCACCCTTATTTGTTGAGAAATAAGAGATAGTTATGTTTTTTTTTTAAATTTTATCCTGTTGTTATAAAGGGATCCACTGTATCTGTCCCATGTCATTTTGAATTCTGTCACTGTATTTGCCCCCCACCACTTCCATCAGGATGACATTCCAAGCATCCACCACCCTTTCAGTGAAAAAGTAGTTCCTGATATTGCCTTTCAGTTTACCCCCTTGCAGCTTCATTATATGCCCTCTAGTTTTACAGCTTCCCCGTCTTTGGAAGAGGTTTGTTTATTGTATTTAATAATCAGAATCATATTTCCCCTGTTCTTCCTCTCCTCTAGAGTGTACATATTTAGGTCTTTTTGTCTCTTCTCATAAGTCTTCTGGTGCAGGCTCCAAATCATTTTTGTAGCCTTCCTCTGAACCGTTTCCAGTCTTTTTATATCCTTTGCGAGATATGGTCTCCAAAACTGAACACAATATTCCAAGTGAGGTCTCACCAGCGACCGGTAGAGTGGCATTATTACCTTCTCCTTTCTGCTGGTAATTCCTCTCTGTATGCAATCCAGCATCCTTCTGGCTTTTACCGCTGCCTTGTCACATTGCTTTGAGATCCTCAGAAACAATCATTCCAGGGTCCTTCTCCTAGTTTCTCGCCCCCTATCACATACAATTCCCTTGGATTTCTACTTCCCAGGTGCACTTCTTCACATTAAATCTTAACTGCCAAGCATTAGACCATTCTTCCAGCTTTTGTAGATCTTTTCTCATGTTATCCACTCCCTTAGGGGAATCCACTCTGTTTCAAATTTTCATGTCATCTGCAAAATGACAGTTTTTTTCATTCAGTCCTTTGGCAATATCACTCTCAAATACATTGAACAGAACCGATTCCAAGATCGAACCCTGGGACACATCGCTAATCACCTTCCTTTCATCTGAGTGAGTTCTGTTTACCATCACCTTCTGTCGTCTGTCAGTCAACCAATTTCTGATCTAGTTCACCACCTTGGGACCCATCCACAAGCTTTTGAGTTTATTGATAAGCCTCCTATGAGGAACAGTATCAAAGGCTTTGCTGAAATCCAGGTAGATCATATCCATCGCATGCTCTTGATCTAGTTCTCTTGTCACCCACTCAAAGAACTCAATCAGATTTGTTTTGCAAGACCGTCCTTTTGGTAAAACCATGTTGCTCGGATCATGCAACCTGTTGGTGTCAAGAAAGTCCACTGTTCGCTCTTCCAGGAGCACCTCCATTACTTTTCCCGCTACCGAGGTAAGGCTTACTGGCCTGTAGTTTGCCACTTCTTCCCTATTATCACTTTTGTGAAGAGATACCACATCAGCCCTTCTCCAGTCCTGAAGAACTTCTCCTGTCTCCAAGGATATATTAAAAACATCCTATAAAGGCCCTGCAAGAACCTCTCTGAGCTCTTTCAGTATCCTGGGATGTATCCCATCTGGTCCCACGGCCTTGTCCACTTTCAGTTTTGCAAGCTGTTCGAAAAAATTGTCTTTTGTAAATGGTGTGGTCTCTACTCCATTCCAATTTGTATATTTGTCAATCACAGATGGTCCTTCTCCAGGATTTTCTTTAGTAAAAACAGAACAGAAGTATTTATATAGCATTTTCACTTTTTCAATGTCACTTTCCACAAATACAATCAGAAGCATCAATAGTCCTCAACATGGGGGAGAAAGCATAAGCAATAGCACTAAAGGTAGGAGGTCCTGACATTGTTATAAAATAGAAGCAATAAACTACAAAATTAACACATGGTGGCAAAGGACGAGAAACTCTAATTAATGATGAAAAAACCCCTTATGAAGGTGAAGATGTTACAAAATGGGTACTAACAAAGGAAGACAAATCCCCTGGCTGAAAAAATACATATTTCTGAGATTTATAAACCACAATACATTTACACGGAAATCTCAACAGGAAAGAAGCACCCATCTGAAGCACCCCAGATCTCAACAAAATAAAAGATTTACGCCTTTTCTGGGTATCTCCGGCCACATCCGGGAATATAGAAATCTTTTTTCCCATGAATAAATTAGCTCTCTTTTTGTAATATACTTTAAGGAGCCAGTCTCTATCAGAGGACAACGCAAAAGTCACCAATAACGTGGAAACAACTAGTTCTTCTTCTTGGGGAGATTGGAGTAATGCAGAAATGTTGAGAGAGTCCATCTCTAGAGGACCAACAGCACGCTTCCCTTCCTTTCTCCCAGCTGGTAAATAGTATGCTTTTGAAATTGGAGGTATTAACTCAGAAGGTATCATTTAAAGACTATTGAAGGTACTTCTTAAACAATTCTACTGGAGCTACCGCCGGAACAACTGGAAAATTTAATAACCGAATATTAGAGGCTCTGATAGCATTTTCTAATATCTCCAATTTTGCTTTCAACACAATATTATCTTTCATCAGGGATTCAGTCAATTCAGAAACCTGTACAAGTTTCTGATCAGAAACTACTACTTTCTCTTTCATTTCCAACATATCATTAGATAACTTAATAATGTTGTTCTCCATTTTAGAAACATTAGAAAAGGATAAAGTCAATTACTGATTTACAACCTGAGAAAGTTGATTAATGGCTTCCCAAATGTTCTCCAGAGTCACCTTAGCAGGGCGAGAAAGCATAATCAGGGGTGGTAATGCAGCTTTGGCTATACCGGGTACAGCCTTCTCTACGCCAACACCCTTCACCAAACAAGCGGTGCCAGCAACCTCTGACATTGTAGTTCTCCAGGAATAGCCGCCCCAATCCCATGCAGCACACTATCGGGGTCAGCATCAGCATGCCCCACTCCAGACTCGCAGCGACTTCCTGAACAGGAAGCGCCACAGATCCGCGTGCCAAAGCATTCCTCGATGAACCCGGAACAGCAGGAGGAGCACGTTCATCAT
Organism: Ichthyophis bannanicus; assembly: GCA_033557465.1. Lineage (NCBI taxonomy): Eukaryota > Metazoa > Chordata > Amphibia > Gymnophiona > Ichthyophiidae > Ichthyophis > Ichthyophis bannanicus. Next base: position 265,693,016 of record CM066036.1, read on the forward strand.
GGGAGAGAGATATCTCTAGGGTGGAAGACGCCGAAACCTCCTCAGCCGGCGCAACCAAGCCCGTTCGAATCTCCCCAATCTGTTCCTCGGAGAGCCGCACAAAACGATCCACAGGTCCAGAAATGGCAGGTGGGGCTCCGTGGGTGGGGCCCGAGGTTTGCCTTTACGTTTAGGCATTCTGCTCACTCTAACTCTGCCGCCATCTTAGATTTAGCCACTCCCCAGCCTAATTTATGCTAATTTTAAACACTGAGGACATTCCTTATCTAGTGTACCACTATAGTACATTGATCTAAGGGCCACCAGGTCCTTGAAGCATTTTCTTTTTTTTTTTTTTTTTAATTCTTTATTTACGTTTTATAACAACAAAAGAAAGGAAGACATACAGCTAAAAGACAAATACACAACGTGTAGTACATACACCAAAGTAAACCCCTATCACCCCCCTCCCCCCTGCTTCTTCTCTAGAAAACTAAGCATTCCCGAAGCGGGCGTGTACTTACATTATTGTAATACAAACCTAACGGTGATCTAAAACATGATGAGCGTACATTATACAGGCATGTTAGAGCAATGAGCAGATTGTACATAATCATTAAGCATCTGCCATTTAGACAAGCAGGAGTGAGTTTGGACATGGGGAATAGCTCTCCGAGGTATCTGCTCATATTTACTATATAAGCAGACAAGGTTCCACCATTCGTTGACAGTAAGTCGGGAGCTATCCTTCCAGTTCCTCGTGATTAAGCATATGGCTATACCTAGCATGAAATCAAGGAGAAAGCGACCCTTCTTAGGAAGAGAGGGGACCTCCGCCACAGAGCGGAGTCCCACGACCTTCCAAGAAAGAGGTGCATGAAAGTGTAATATAGATTGAATACGACCCCAGACCCGCCCCCAATAGACCTGCAGGTGAGGACATTCAAAAATAACATGAGCGAGGGATCCCACAGCAGTATGGCAAGACCAGCACAGGTCCCTAGCATTTGGGTTCCATTTGGCTATTTTTTCTGGGGTATAAAAGCATCTGTGTGCAAAGAAGAAAAGAGTTTGGGTAACAGAGGCAGACTGGGAAACCCGCACTACTTTACTCCAAAAAACGCTCCATTGCACAGGGTTTATAGTAGTTTGCAGTTCGCGCTCCCAGGCTTGTTGGGCTCTAAAAGTGTCCGTATCTGTACCCTGACAAAGTATTTTATAAAAATTAGAGGCTACCCCATGTGTACTACTAATGGAGTGAACTATCTCTAATAGCCCATCTTCAGTAGGGGCAGAGGGCGGCATGATTCGAGCACTTTTGAGGCAGTGTTGAAGCTGCATCAATTGAAAGTAGTGTTTCGCTGGTAACGCAAATTCCTTTTGTAAATCCGAAAAGGTTTTCCAATGAGCTGCAGAGAAAAGCTGTTGGGGTGTCCAGATCCCCCTGGAGTACCAGGGTTTCCAGGCTATGGTTCTATTTAGGACTTAAATTCTGGGGTTATTCCATAGCGGGAGTCCGTCCAGAGGACATACATTCGGGCCCAGCACTAGAATGAGAGTGTTAAAGGCCGCAAGAGTATCGACAATCATTGGTGGATGGCGGGTGTCTACTTGATAAGACATACCGGGGAGATGGGTCAACGGAATTGGGCTACTGAGCTCCTCTTCTATGTCCAGCCAAACTGGTCGGCGGTCTGTTGAGGTATCTAGCCATCGGGCACCTTGCTTAAGTAAAAAGGCTTGATGATATCTAAGAAAATCAGGAAATCTAGTACGCCCTCGTTCCTTTGCAGACTGCAGTTTATGTTTAGCTATCCTTGGTGGCTTGCCCTGCCAGAGATAACGGACGAGAAGGCCCTCAATATCTTTATAAGTACGTAGCGGAAGTAAGCATGGCAGCATTTCTAAAATGTAGTTCACTTTGGGGACTATCATCATCTTCACAGTGTCTAAGCGGCCCCACCATGTGAGAGATAAGGGAGACCAACGATTTGTGAGTTCACGAACTTTGGAGACTACCTCTTTGGCATTAAAACTGATAGTGTCTTCTAAAGGAGAACAGTAATGGACCCCGAGATACTTCACCATGCGGGATTGCCAAAGGAAGGGAAAGGCCTGCATGTCAGCCTCATGCACCCAGCGGTTCAGTGGGAATGCTACAGATTTGGTCCAGTTGATTTTATAGCCCGATAATTGTGAATATCCGTCAATCAGATCCAGGACAGCTGGAACCGAATCGAGGGAAACGAAGAGCATAAGGTCATCTGCGTATGCAGAAAGTTTAATCTCCCTATGACTAAAGGGGACACCTCGAATACGTGCAGACTGTCTTATTAGGAGGGCTAGGGGTTCAAGAGCGAGATCAAAAAGCATTGGTGATAGGGGCAACCTTGACGCGTGCCTCTTTGGAGGTTAAATGGCTGAGATTTGATGGCGTTTACACAAATACTGGCGACGGGTTGAGTGTACATGACTTGGAGATATCGGAGGAAGCCCTCTCCAAAGCCATACCATCGGAGAACTGCAAATAAGAAGGGCCATTCTAGACGATCAAAGGCTTTTTCGGCATCCAGGGAAAGACCCACCCATGGATGGTCAAGATTGGCAGCACTAGTTAACACATGGCACAAGGTCCGAGCATTGTCAGCAGTTGATCTGCCGGGTATAAAACCACATTGGTAGGGGTGAATTAAGGTAGCCATCATGCCAGATAGCCGGGTGGCCAAGATCGTTGCGAAGATCTTATAGTCGGCATTAAGTAGGGAGATTGGACGGTAGTTGGCGGTCAGTAGTGGGTCTCTGCCTTCTTTCTCAAATACAACCACATTAGCTGCCGAAAAGGATCCCAAAGAGGATGTATCTAACGCAAGGGCAGTAAAATAGAGTTTTAAGTAGGGAACTAAATCTGCACTGAACGTTTTGTAGAATTCGGTCGGGAGACTATCGGGCCCAGCGGCACGGCCCGAGGCTGTTCGTTTTAGGGCAGATTGGATCTCTGAAGTAGAGAAGGGTGCATCCATCACATCTCTATCATCTTCAGAGAGGGTCGGCCGTTGAATGCCAGAGAGCAATCGCTCAAATGTCTCTGAAGAGAACTCACATTCAGATTGATATAGGCGGGTATAGAAATCCCGAAAGAGCTCTACAATCTCGGAGTCTGTGGTCACTATACCCCCTCCCTGTGGAACTCGAAGGGCCGCAACGCGTTTGGCTTCTTTTTGACCTTTCAAGGCATTGGCTAAGAGTCGACCGGCTCGGTTATTTTCACGATAATATGTCCCTCGCTGAAGCTCAATACTCTTAGAGGCTACAGTTGAGAGGATTGAATTATATTGAAAACGGAGACGTTGTAATCGGATTAATACACATGGGTCAGTACGGGAAGTTAGAACTCGCTCGCCTGCTTTTATTTGCTGGTCTAGTATGAGCAGCTGCTGTTTACGTTGTTTCCGCAAGCGGATTTGATAGCTAGTGATCGTTGCCCGAATGGCCGCTTTGAAGCCCTCCCACCAAGCCCAATTCGCAGTATCTTGAGGTAGATTAAAATGGAAGTAATCCTGTATGGCTACTCGAATTTTCTGCCTGGAATTCTGGCTGAGCTAACAGGGCTCTATCAAAGAACCAGGCTCCCGAGTTGCCCTGGGGTGCAGTAGTGTGTAATTGAAAGGAAACGGCCGCATGATCTGAAATATGTTGGGAGTGAATCTTTGCAGTGTCCACCTGAGGAACTAACAGTTTTGAGATTAGAAAGAAGTCTATACGAGACTGAGATTTATGAGGGGAGGAGAAGAAGGTGAAGTCAAGCTCATTGGGGTGTAGTAATCTCCATAGATCAACTAAAGCAAGATCCTTGATCAGAGAGGTAAGCGTGGCGTGACTCTTGGGGGGACCACTCATCCTAGGCGGCTGTTTGTCAATCAGGGGATCAAGGACTAGATTGAAATCCCCCCCAATGATCAATGAAGTATTAGCAGAAGCCTGCGCAACCTGAGCAATGGTAGCAAAAAAGGCAGGGTCATCAACATTAGGAGCGTAAAGGCATATACATGTAACTTCTAGACTACCTATCTTAAGGTGAACTCTAGACCATCTACCTCCTGTATCTGCGCTGGTCGCAATAACAGTAGCATGCAGATTTCCTAACCAGTATGGCAACCCCACATTTCTTAGAAACGGCTGGGGAATAAGCGGCCACCATGTAAGGTTTAATATTGAGTTTAAGAGTTTCCTTTGAATTTAAATGCGTTTCTTGGAGAAAAATCAGATCCGCTGCTTCCTGATTGAGGTAGCTTAGGATTTTCTTCCGTTTTATCAGATTATTGATGCCTTTTACGTTCAATGAAAAAATCTTACATGGTGCCATCAATCGGTAGTAAACATATTAAGTAAGGGCACCTGATAACATGGAACATAAGCAGAATCTGTACAACAATGTCACAATCACCGAGTATTCTGGCTAATACACCCCATATTGAAAAGTATGTACCAACGTATCTTAGAGAAGAAGCAAAACCCCCAAAGAAAATGGCGACCATGTGTCTGCGGGAGGAGGCCCTGGAGAGGAAATAAAAGACAGGTAAAAGGAAAGAAACACCAGAGTCCATAATAACACTGTCTCTGATACTCATCGAGGCTACTGTGGGTAGATGGAGTCGGGTCACAGGTACCATCAAGAGTAAGGCAACAGACTGCCCACGCCAGACTCTTCGCTAGGCTGCGGCAGATCAAATATAACAGGTAAAGCGGATATAAGGAGACTTGCAAGAATATTCTGGAAGTCAGCGCATCAAGTCGGCTTCTTTGGAATCCAAAAACTCCGCAAGTAGATCAGGGTCCTCGAATGTTCGTGTCTGATTGTGAAGCGTGACTCGGAGCTTGGCAGGGTACATCAGGCCGTAGCGTGCTTGTAGTTGTTGAAGCCTCGGCCGGAATTCCAAAAGGCGCTTTCGACGGTCGACTGTGGGTTTAGACAAGTCAGGATAGAAGGAGATCTTGTGGCTCTCAAACTCCATATGGCCCTTTGCCCGAGAGGCACTTAGAATTTGCTCCACATGTTGATATCTCAATAGTCGAAAAATGATAGGCCGCGGGGTCTTCCTGTTGAGCGTTGTGTTTGTGGGTACACGATGAGCGCGATCAATCTCCAGATCTTTGGTAAAGGTGATTTGGAGCAAGGAAGGGAGGATTTTGCATAAAAACTTTTTCATGTCTCCCGATTCCGCTCCCTCCGGTATGCCCACGAGTCGTATGTTGTTGCGACGCGCTCTATTATTGCCATCTTCCACCTCTTTCTGCAATGCCCGCACCTGTCGTTCAACTTTGTCGAGTTTGGACAACCGGGCCGCATGGGAGTCCAATATGCCCTCCATTTTGTCCTGACGCGAAGAAAGCCCTTCTAGTTTGCTTTGCAGCACACCAAAGTCGTCCCGCAGCGCTCGAAGTGCTTCACCGTTTGCCTGCACAAGGTTTTTGACCCCTCTGATCTCTACGAGGATTTCCTGCTGCATTTCGGGGCCCTCGCACGAGGCCGGCCCCTTCTGCGGAGACGGAGGTTCAGTTTTGGAACGTTTGCCGTGAGAAGCCGCTGGAGACCCAAATTCCAGGCGCGTAGGTTTGGTCCCCGCCATCTCACCACTGTGCCCCGGCAAGGTCAGAGTAGAAGTCCCAAAATATGAGGTGTTAATTCAGGATTCTGAGTAGGCCTCTCGGGAGCCTCAGCGTTATGCGACCATCCCGCTGGACATCAGGCTCCGCCCCCCCCCCTTGAAGCATTTTCTTTGCAAATGATGTTGTATTCTATTTTTAAACAAAAAAGTATAGAAAAATATATAGAAATTAAGAACTAGGGTAACTCAATATCCTAACAGCTTTTTTTGTTTATAATCTAAAGAGTTTATGTTAGGCTATTAAACCTTCCATTTGATTAGCACATGAAATGAGGCAATTGTCAGCTGAGTCAGGTCTCAGCCAAAGTGTTTTGCCATTAACATAAACCTTTCCAAACACTGCAAGCCAATCAGTAAGCAACTGCTTCTTTGCCCATTTCCATGCCTGGACAGCACTAAACTAACTGCATCCATAAACCTTCTGAAGTTTTATACACTTCTAATGCAGAGTCCGTCCAATCATCATACCATGAAACATTCTCTGAGGTGCCCAATGAGCTCTGCTGTAGAACAGCTTCAGCTGTTTAGCCTGCAGACTGGTGTCTCTTCCAGGTATATTAATGAGCTGACAGATTTTCTACTATTACTTCTCAATGAACTCATATCCAAGATCACTCTCGCTGGCAGATGATGGTTCCTTTGAGATGTGTTAACATGTAGTACATTGGGTAAACAAAAGGCAGGGGGGCCGGATGATCAAAGTTGTGGAGAGCTATATTTAATGCCTATGGGAAGAAAGAAATCTGATAAATCAGATATATCGTAATCACTTTTATTCAAAAGTATTAGCTGCATTCAGTGAGATCACGGCACACCTGTTCCGTTGCTTAGAAGAGGGCCTCTGGCTCCGCACAAAGAGATAAATACAGAGAAACTAAATGACAAAAACTTTCTAGGAATCATGAAAAGAAAATGCCTTAAAGAGGATAATTTTCTAACAAGATGCCAAAGCAGGGGAAGTGCACAGGTGCATATATATAGCACCTGTTTTGTAAAGGCAGCATATGTCCCTTTCTAGAATACCCTATCCCAAAGCCTCCACACAGCGTTATACCTGCCCTGAGGCAGGTTCAAGTTTGTAAGTTCATAAGGTCCAGTAGAAAGGAGTGCATATGCATATTTTATGCTGATCTTACCCCCTTCACTTATTCTCTGTCCCTGGATTGCCTACACATATATCACATATAAAAGTATGTTTACCCAGTGTCTATTTTCATATGTGCATGTACTGGGACAATTTTGAATGTGTCTATTTCCTAGCAAAAAAACACTCTCCTACCTACTAAAGTAATTTATAAAATTACCCTCAAACTTTGCAAAGTAGTCTGGGCTGTTATATTTTGCCATGATGCACAATTTAAAAAGAACATTGTTCAAGATAAACCACATTTTAAAAAAATATTCTGAATTTGTCACTCTGCACTGAAGGGCTTACTTACCAAAGTACTGTATAGTAAGTGTCTGCACTTATCATGTTAGGAGTGAAAGAAAATATGAGATAAGTACAAAGACTGTACACTAACTCTAGAGGGCATGGTCAGCAAATGTCCTGAAGTTAATGAATAGGGCACGTACTGCATAGACCCAGGTTAAATGCTTTGGAAGATAGCATGGATGCACTCGTGCTATCTCCCAATACATTTAACGAGGGCCCCATTGCTAAAAAACAAAAATGTAATCATGGTGACACAAATGAACCCCCCCCCCCCACTGAAAGCCCAGCCCCCCTGTTGAAAACTCAAACCTCCCAGTTGACAAGCAGAGCATGCCCACTGAGAGCCTGAACCCTTGCCAAACCTGAACCCCCCACTGACACTCTGAACCCCATTGATCACAGCCCCCCTCCAAATCCTAGCACTCCTCCAATCACATACCCTCTTTGATCCAAGCACCCTCACTGAACACATATCCCACTGGATCAATCACATACCACCTCAGACCCAAGCACTCCAAATCGCATACCCTTCCCAGATCAAAGCACTCTCAATCACATAACGTTCAGTTACAATCCCCCTTCTGATCACATACCTCCTCCAAGGTCAACACTCGTTCCTCACCCGCACTCTTGACCCTAATGGCCAGGGCAGGAGTGATCTCCTTCACTCCTACCCTATTACTGCCTGTGATCAAAATGGCAGCTTTGACCCCTTATCTGGTAAATTGATCCCTAGCAGTAGTACTTTAATACTAAAACTAAGGGTCAGAGCTGCCATTTTGAACACCGGGGGCAATGGGCCGAAACAGTGAGGGATTGCTCCTACCCAGCCACTTTACCAGTAATTGCCAGGGGAGTTTGAGGGTTAGGGGAGAGTTGTATGTTGATCTTCAGCATATGTGATCAGGAGGATGCTTGGATCTGGGGGAAAATGTGATAAGCAGGGTTCAGACTGTCAGTGTGTGTAGCACCAAAGGTTCTCCTAAGAAGCAAGATAACCAGGAGTGGGCAAGGAACTTCCCTCTGTAGCTAGACCTTCCCTCTGCTCAGGGCAAAATGTGGATTGGGCCCTTATCTTCATCTAAGGGAGCCCTCAGATTGGGGGAAAGCCAGTACCCCACAGTCCCTTGTAGGCAGGGAAAATCCTCTGCATAGAATCAAGGACATGAAAGTCCCGGTAGCCAAGGAGAGCGGGGGAGGAGCAGAAAACCCACAGTTTCCCTGGTAGCACAATTAGGGGTATGTTTACTAAAACCCCGGTAGAGTGCGGGCCGCGGTAGAGTGCGGATGCCATATAAGGAGTGGGCGTTCCGTCCTGAAAAAGAAAAGCCGGAATTTAAATATGCGCTAAGGTGCGCGGCGCCCTTGTGCAAACACCTTGGATATCTCTGTCTGTTTCAGTCAGGTGCAGCCCCCATGGACCCCTAGGTGGGCTATGTAGTACCACCACCAACCCCCCCCCTCCTCCAGGACTGAGGGTGGCAAACAGGGTCTCCCATCAATAGATCCACATTCTACCTCCCTGCAAAGGTAGCAGTAGAGGGGACCATCAACCTGGGTCCTGCTGAGGAACAGACACCCCACAGGGCAGTCAATGCAGCTCTAAACACCACAAGAGCAGACAGACATTAGGCCTGAATATGGTGAGCTGCACCCCACTACTATCTGATATTCTCCTGAAGCAAGTCATCAGCCACTGCACCCCACAAGCTGCTCCATCAAGACACATACCAGCTACAAACAGTGTGCTAGTTAGTCCACAGTGCATGTTCCCAGTGGAGATACATGCACCCACAACTGGGATGTCAGCATACACAGCAAGCAGTTACATCAGTGACTGGGCCCCAAAAGGAAACCCATATCTATCACATGAGAAAAATACTATATAGCACTATGGGGGTGCCTAGCCATGCTGTGGTCACTGCACAGTCAGGGTGAGAGTGATCTCTCAGCAGGACATACTGAGGTCACCCTGTCCGTGTAGGTGGTGGCCAGACACTAATATGTCCCAGTCAGTGCCCTATGCCCTGTGCAGATGCACCCTGGCCAGGCCACCCTGTCCGGCCTATACCCATGGTACCTTGCTCCTCATTATGCACATTGGCAGCCCAATACTGGCAACATTGCTGGCAGTGTGGGCTGTGGAAGGTGTTTGCAGCCACCACACACTGGATAGGCAGACAGCCACCCCCACACCTATGCAAGCATTGTGCTACTATAGAGGAGTCCAGCAGCCATACCCACCACACCAGTCCTGGGCACAGTACAGGCATGGATATGGTACGCACTACTGTTGGGGGTCACTCCCTAGGGTGGTAAACACTGTCAGAGACCAGACCTACAGCGCACACCGCAGACATCACAATGATTGTTATGGTGGAGATCAATGAGCAACATGTGCTTAACGTAGGAATTGATATCTGCCAGTTATCATGGGCAACGTTTGATAGCTGTGTACCATATACCCAGGTGTAGGGTGGCAGTGCTAAGGTATGCAACTGCTATTATTGGGGGATACAGGCAGGGCCCAATGTCCTGCCTCTCTAGGAGGCATTGGCCAATGGGGCCTGGGGGGGGGGGGTGTCTGGCCCTGTTGGCTGCTGCTTTATGGCAGAGTGTCCCAACTCCAGTCCTGGTGTTCCAAACACTGTTCGGGTTTTCATGCTGTCCCTCAGAAATATGCATGAGCTACATCAGCATACCATGGGGGTGGTGCATAGATATGCAGCACATGCATCTTTAGCAGAGGCAGCATGGATCCTGAATGGTGTGGGGCCCTCCAGGACTGCATTTGGGAGACTCTGCTCTGGGTAATGCGGCTGTTTATGGTGTCTGTGTTTGGTGTGGTAAAATATAGGCATGTGAACCATGCGTATGTTCTCAGCAATAAAGGTTTCTCCTTACTATCACGGTTTAGTTGTAGGAAAAATATGTGGACTGGATTGGCAGTAGCCCCAGCTGGACTTTGAACCTGTGACCTTCTGTTCCTGCACACGCTGTCTGTGTGCACTGCACCACTGTGTTGCCACAGATATGCTGTGTTCCCTGGGGAGTCCATGACTGTACATCCGACAGAGCCTGTCTGTTACGGTGGACGGTGCCAGCCTGCACAGGCCTAGGCCACTGTCTGCTGTGGTTTGCAGCCACTGCCCCCTCCACCACCTGTACCCTTCCGCCAACATGCAGACATGTCCCTATCTGGAAAAATAAATATGACCTGATTGAGTTGTGGCACTCCAGGACTGAATTTGGGGGACTCGGCTGTAGGTAATGCCCATTGTTATGGTTTGTGTGCGGTATAGGGTAAAATATAGGTGTTGGAACCATGCTTATGTTCTCTGCCATACAGGGGTGTCTGCACTATCACTGTTTAGTGGTGGGTAAAACTATGGGGATTGGGTTGGCAGGAGCCCCAGCTGGGGTTTGAACCTGTGACCCTCTGGTCCTACAGGCACTGGCTGTGTCTGCTGCACCACACTGTGGCCACAGAGACAGGGCAGTCTCTGGAGATAGGACAGTCTCTGGAGATAGGAAACCTGGCCGCACGAGTCAGACACCCTGCTCTGCACAATTTTACTGTGGGCTCGTTTACCTTGTATGGGGACAGGGGTGCAATTAAACCTCAAAAATTACCTCCAAAAAAAGGGGAAAAAACCAAAACCAAGCTGGGCAACAGTGATATCAATGGGCAACATGAAAAACACTCCCAGGAAAGCTCCATTAAAATGCAATGATTTTTGAACGAGTCTACGGAGCGTAGACCCTTCCAAAAATCATTTCTTTTTTGTGGAGCTTTCCTGGGAGTGTTTTTTATAGTTGCCCATTAATATCACTGTTGCCCAGCTGGATTATAATTTATTTGAAATTTGTTGTGGTCATTTTCAAGTTTTATTTGCTGTTTTGTTCTGTGCACATGTATCACACTGCTCACGTTTTTCAGGTTTCCCTGGTTTTGCTGTACATTGCTGACGGAAATGGTTTCTCTTCCCTTTACATCGGCTCTAACGCGAGGGTTTCACTCGCGGTATTTTTAATGCCGAATTCAGCCCCGCTCCTGTGCGGGGAGCCTCTCCCCTCCCACTCTCAACCCATTGACCCCGTCCCCCTGCCCTTCGGGAGCCTTCCTCCGCCCTCCGTAAGCGTTTCCCCGCCTCTATCGCACATCAGCGCCCCGCACACGTGCGCCGGCCCGTTAATGTGATGCACATGCGTGCGCGGCGCTTAAGAGCACTTAAGTGCATCATTAGCATCTGCTCTTGTGTGCCGCGCACGTGTGCGCGGTTTAGTAAACATACCCCTTAGTATTTGCTCCCTCCCAGGAGCCAATCAGTGCTTGAGGAGGAGTTAACTGTAACCCAGAAAACTGGGGGAGTGGTTGAAGACAGGGACATAGAGGGCCAAGGCTTTCAGCCTAACTAGGAGGGATTCAAACATCTTGAAGGATCCCTTGCAGGCAGCCAGCCTCTCCCTGAGGGGTCCTTTGAAGAGATGGAAGTGGAAGCCTCAGATGGGATGCCACTTGACTTACTTGCAGCAGAGGAGGAAATGGAGGTAAAAAGAGCCAGTAGGCTGTGGATTTTATTTTCTCTGATTTCTTTTTCAAGATTGTTTAAGGGTTGGGAGACACGATGAAAGATTAGTCACGGTGGTGTGGGCACCTCCGTTCCTTTCTCACTCCACTGTTTGGGCCATAGTGGTCATTTTGCTAGGGGGTTGAGAAAGGGATCAAGTTTTTTGCTTTGTTTCTTTTGTCTTGTGGATGGGATTGGAATGGAGACTATGCTTGCTGAGGACGGAAAGTGGGGAAGGGACTGACGACGTGGCTGGGACTGTGCTTATCCAAAGGAGCCATAGCAGTAAGGGCTGTCTTTAGAGGGCTGGGGCTCTTAGAGCGAAACACTAGGCTTATGCCTAGGTGCAGTCCAGACTTCAATAAAATATTTTTTTTCCTTGACCCTCCTGGAGGTTTATCCCTGAGTTTGTTTGGAAGTTTTACCAATGTAACTAGTAGGACAACAAGGGACTTTCTCACGGATTGCTGTTCCCGATTGGACACTAGCACTGGTGTCCTCTTTTTTTTTTTTCTGCATGAGCAGGTGAAGACTGTGTATGGATTGCTCTAAAGGAGCCTGTATGGTGGTGAATGGACAAGCATCTAGTTACAGTGGGGTATTCATCTTTTCAACTGGTAGGTTCAGGCACATCATCATGATTGCAGTTTTATTTTTATTTGAGCAGTGGCCATGTTACCAATGTGCTGGTAACATGAGTAGCATTAAATGTACCCATGTTGTCAGTCATGACAGTTAGTTTGTGATAATTTACCAAGTGATAATGGTTAGAGATGTATATGATGAGGGTAAAGAATGAGCTTGGATAATTCCCATCTTGCAAGGCCTTAAGCAGTTAGCACATGATTTTTGCTGACTTTAGCGTTAAGGCTAAATCCATACCTCTAAGTGTTAAGAAACATACTGAAAGGATTGAATGCTATACACAAAAAAAGAAAACAGTGGCAAGGAGCCTCCCTGAAATACTCTTTGCTAGATCTTGATGTTAGGAATGATGAACTGTCCATAGATGGAGTGTGGTTTCCCATATTTTCATGGAAAATTTGATGTATGTAATCCATTTAGAATTTATTTTGTACATTTGAAGGAAATTTATTATCCAGGAGTGTGGAATGCTATCAAAGACGTTTTTCAAATAATCAACCATGCTATGCTGACTTTCTTTTCTTATCACTAGCCATGATAGCTTTATTTGGCAATAGCTGATCTTAGGCTCAATAGAGTCCATTTTTATTATCTTCCTGTTCTACTACCAATATGATCATATATTCTGTTAGCATCTATTGCAGTGAACAACTTATAGACTCTAGGTAGAAAGCTTATTGGTCTATAAAGAAAACATTCTTCCTGTTATTTGCCATTGCGATGTTAAGTCTGGCTGCCTAATCAATTGATTTTTACAGTTTGCCTGGTCTTGGTGAAGGGATATTAACTGTTTAAACCAAAAATTAGTCTGTCATCTGGGCCAGAGCTCTTCTAGTGTGTGACTCTTTTAAACTTATTTTCCGTCTCTTTTGTTCTTACCACAGGCCATTCCATAGATTTTGAAGTTCACCTTTTCCAAATTCTCTAATACGAGTATGCTAGGTAGCCTAGCCATTCTGCTTCTCTGTCATGCTCTAGAGGGTCCTCATATAAATGTTTCCCAAATCTCTCTGTAATTTGTTAGTGGTATAATTTTCTTCATGGGCAGCCTGAGGCTGATGAGGGGCCATGTGCAGAGGCTCATTGCGGAGCCTCATTTGCATAAGTTGTATTTTTACTTTACACACACACACACACACACACACACACACACACACTAAAATAAGCATAATAGCGATCATTAATCAAATATAACTTAAATCCACTTTCACACACCTACAAACTACAATTATAAACCAGCCCATTACGGACTGCCCATTACGGACCAGCCCACTACGGACTGCCCTGAATATCACCGCAAGGATCATCCAAAGAGCAAAAAAACATGACCACATCACCCCAGTCCTGAGGGAGCTACACATACTCCCACTCGAAGCTAGGATCAAATATAAAGCTGCCCTGCTTACACACAAGGTCCTCCACCAATCACAGACCTCCCACCTCCGCTCCCTACTACCACACCCCACCCACAACAGACCAACCTGACAAACCACCAGCAACGTCCTCACCATCCCCTACAAACGAACAAAATAAAATCAATGAACCTGCAACAAAGCCTTTGAGCTGTATGCACCTTCCATCTGGAACTCACTACCGAGTCAAATCAGAAACACTACCGACCTATCCAATTTCAGGAAACAACTAAAAAACATCCTCTTTCAGGAATACCTTGGACCAGAAGCAAACAACCTCCACTGACATCCCCAAAATGCCCTAGAAGAGACCTATGTCTATTACCTAAGTCGTTACTACCTGTTCGAATCATCAATGTTGCCCCCCCCCCCCCGGTGATGGCTCCCCCCCCCTTTTATACACTGATCACTGTCTACCCTCCCCCCCTTCTTTGTTAACCCGCTTTGACCCGGTGAAAAGCGGTATATAAATACAGTTAAATAAAATAAATAAATTAAATAAATATCTGCACGCTGGATTTATTTTTCTATGACCACCTTATTGATAAGGAAGGAAGAGAAAAAATGAGAAAAACTAATTCAAGTACCCAGTCTGGATTTAATCATGCTACAGCTGGATCATTAGAGAAAGACATCATGCTTGGCAAGATAGAAGGTCAACGCAAAAGAGGAAGGCCAGCAATGAGATGGATCGATACAATAACAGCAGCTATGAGTACCAGTCTGTCAACAATGAACCGCCTGACTCAAGACCGAACACAATTTAGGATAGCTATCCAGAGGGTCGCCATGAGTCGACACCGACTCAACCGCACTTAACAACACCACCAACAACAACAACAGAGCTGGAAAAGTCCAGAAATCAGCAGTGGTGACGCTATTAAGCTACTAAACAAAATTTAAACTGAGATGTCCCCTTAAAAATTGATATTTCTTTGGATCTGAACTGACAAAATATTTTAAATTTCAGACTGGCAGCATCAAGAATGCAAAACTGCAAATTCCAAAGGTAATCCATATTCCACTACCCCCCAACCAACACCCTACAGTTGACTGTACAACAAGAACCCACAGTACAGGACCGATTGAACAAATCTACCATTCCATAACAGCATTAACTTCCAGAACTCACAGAACAATGAGCTTATCGAGGAAAGGGTGGCATCTAAAACATCCATATAGATACTGCAAAAATGAACAAGCCAGATTCCTACATAGAAACTCCATACTAACAGAATACCTGGCCTCAGTCACGCACTTAGAATGTAGATACTGTAGACCCTTACCAAGCACAGAAAAAGTGTCCAAAATTAAACAGAAACCCCAAGAAGCCATACTCTGCCTGTACCGTAGCACAACACCAGAGAAATATAAAGATCCATATTGTATAAAGAAAGCACATGTAAAATACAAAAACTGATATATGCCATATGAAAAAATACCTTTTTTCTACCTTTATCTGTCCACTTATTTTACTAACTGTGTTGGTTCCAGTCTTTGGTTTCTGCTTTCCTGCGTCTTCTATTAACTCTTTCCAAGGTCTCAAGTTCATCTGCTATTTCTTTCCGCTACACCCATCTCTAAAATTGATTTTTTTTTCTTTACAGTTTTCTTTCATGCATATTTTTATCTCTCTGTGGGCTCAAATTCTTCTCCTTCTTACCATCTTGTTTTCAATCTACTATTTTAACCTTATCCACAACCCTCCCTTCCCCATCTCTCTCTCTCTCTTTCCCCAGCCTTTTATTTCCCAGTCTATCACTAATTCTCCCTTTTCTCTCTTCTCTGCTGTTACCAGCATCTCTCCCCTCCCTATCCCCACAGTCCAACATCTCCAAATCCAATATTTCCCCTCTCTCTCCCCATCTTACCTCTTCACCTCTCTTTCACCCAATAATCCCCCACTATTTATTTTTTTATTTATTTTATTTGAACTCATTTTTATACCGCTCCTTTCAGTGATCAGCAGCAACTTACATTTAACATTTAACTCTGCAAAGTTAGCAGTTACATGCAACCAGGGGCGGCCCAAGGGGGGTGCGGGGCCATGTGCGGAGACTCGGTGCGGGGCCTCATTTGCATAAGGGGCCCCATTTGCATAAATATTTGTATAATTTTACCATACACTAACTTTTAGTAAACATGCCTCTTAACGAGTGTATGGATAAAGAAAGACTAAAAGATATCTACATTACTATAATCCAGTGCCAACCGCCAGGCACATTAGGAACTACTACAAACACTGCCCATTTAGAACCCATAGCAAACCTGCCATATCCTAACAGCACTACTAGGACTCACAAAGCACCATACCCTACCTATCAAAAGGCAACACTGCAAATATTAAACCAATACATTTCAGAAAATAACAATACATGACTTACTGGGGAAAGAGAACAAGTGGCAATGTCAAATAGGTATTATATAAACAGAATACC
Organism: Ichthyophis bannanicus; assembly: GCA_033557465.1. Taxonomy (NCBI): domain Eukaryota; kingdom Metazoa; phylum Chordata; class Amphibia; order Gymnophiona; family Ichthyophiidae; genus Ichthyophis; species Ichthyophis bannanicus. The sequence continues at coordinate 265,709,162 of CM066036.1, forward strand.
TCAGCTCAGTTACACATGCAGAACACAGACCATCACCAAACAAGGAATCACAATTTAGAAACAGGAAGACAATTAAACTGGGAACCCCAAAAGCCAAACTTGGAATGTACAACAACACACTAGAAATAAAACTATAAATTAATTTCCTCTTGTACTAAACAAAGCGCAGACATTAATGATGCACATTTCCCAGAGCTGACATATTCCAGTTAATAAATTCAAAATAAAGAGATCTTTCTACCTTTTGTGCATTTTTTTTCAGTTGCAATTGCTAACTCTCCATCGTCTTCTGCTAACTCTCCATCGTCTGCTGTCCATTTGTCCTTTCTTCTCTCTTCTAATTTTTTTCCATTCTCTCTCTACATCTGCTTTAACATACTAATCTTTCTCCTTTTGCTCTTTCCTCATTCCTATTTCATCCACTCAAATTTGACCCCTCCATCCTCAATCTCCACTTAGTCTCCCAATACCCAGCCAATTGTAGATTTTTCTTCCGTCCCACACAAAATATTTTTCCCCTCTCGATTTCACTCTCCCAGCTCCATCCCATTCTAATCTCCCCCAACATCAGCTCCCTTCTAGTTCCAGCCTCACCCAGTATCCGCTTCCTTCTAGTCCCCGCATCAGCCCATTTCCAGTCCTAGTCCCCCCCCCATCAGCCCCTTTCCAGTCCTAGCTCCCCCATCCATTTCCAGTCCTATCCAATTCCCTCCATCAGCCCATTTCCAATACCAGCCTCCCATCAGCCCATTTCTAGTCCTTTCCTAGCCCCACCATCAGCCTATGTCAAATCCTAGCTCCCCTCCACTCAGCCCATTTCCAATCCAAGCCCCCCATGACCCTACCTCCAGTTCTAGCCCCTCCATGAGTCCAAGCCCCCACCACAGCCCATTTTCAATCTTAGCTCCCCCAACACCCAATTCCCAGTCCTATCCTAGCCCCTTCCATCAGCCCATTTCCTGTCCTAGCTCCCTCCCCTCACAACCCATTTCAATTCCAAGCCCCCCTCCCCATCAGCTATTTGCAGTTCAAGCCCCCCTTCCCCTCAGCCCATTTCCATTCCAAGCCCCCGTCCCCATCAGCTATTTGCAGTTCAAGCCTTCCCTGCCACTCAGCCCATTTCCAGTCCTAGGAACCCCCCAACCCATTACCAGTCCTAGCCCCCCCCCCCATAGCCTATTACCAGTCCTAAATCCCCCTCAGCCCATTTCCAGTCCTAACCCCCATCACCCAATTTTCAGTTTAAGCCCCCCAGCATAGCCCATTACCAGTCCTAACCCCCATCAGCCCATTTCCAGTCCTAACCCCCATCACCCAATTTTCAGTTTAAGCCCCCCCCCCCCCCGCATAGCCCATTACCAGTCCTAACCCCCATCAGCTCACTTCCAGTCCTAACCTCATCAGCCCATTTCCAGAGCCCCCCCCCATAGCCCATTACCAGTCCTAACCCCCCATCACCCCATTTCCAGACTTAGCTCCCCATAGCCCATTACCAGTCCCCCCTATCAGCCCTCTTCCAGTCCTAACCCCATTAGCCCATTTCCAGTCCTAACTCCCACCCCACCAGCCCAAGGAAATTTTAAAATAAAAAAAAAGCTGTCTGCTGCCGCTGCCGTGGCAACACCAGAATCTAATATCCCGTGGGCCCCCCCCCCCCCGCCCGACAGAGCCTGCCCTCCCTGCATCAGCTCTGTCTCAGCAGCCGCACCGGCTTTCAGAGCGCGAAAGGAGAGTTTCTCCCGCGCGGCTCTGTTAAGCCCGCGGGGGCTGATGGGAAAGTCCCATCAGCCCCTGCGGGCTTAACAGAGCCACGAAAGGGAAACTAGTCTCCCTTTGCGCTCTGAAAGCCGGTGCGGCTGCTGAGACAGAGCTGATGCAGAGAGGGCAGGCTCTGTCGGGCAGGGGGGGCCCCGTGGGATATTTGATTCTGCTGTTGCCGCAGCGGCGGCAGCGGACAGCTTTTTTTTTATTTTAAAATTTACTTTAAAGCAGAATGTTCTTTGCGTGGGGCCCCCTGAAACGCGAGGCCCTGTGCAAAAAACATTCTTGCTCAATGGACGGGACGGCCCTGCTCCCATTACACCTATCTCTCTCCTTCTTTAACCTCCTATACTCCTGTCTTTCTCCCTGACCTTCTGTCCATTCTTCTCTTACCTACTACCCAGCCTCTTACCCCTTCTTCACCCCCTGCATTTTCACCTCTCACCCCTTCAAGTGCCCATTCCATCTCTCCATAATACCCTCTTCCTTCTCCCCTCTTTCCTTGCCTTCTCCACCTCACCCTCCCCTTCTGTCTTCTCTCCATTTCTGATCTTTCCTACTCATCTCTGTTCCCCATCCTTTTCTCAGCTCTTCTTTCCCTTCCTCATCATACCTAGCCTCTTGCCATTTCCATCTCTTTCCTCCACCTTCTCTCCCTCCTTTGTTTCCTCTCCCCATCCCCCTCTCCCTCTCCCTCTCACCTTCCGACCTTCAGAACACACATGCTCTCTCCTTGCTGTTCCTCTTGGGAGCCGCTCTCCCAATATCCTCTAAACCTCTTGCACTCTTCAGGAATCACTAAAAAAAAAGAAAGGCTCAAGCCAGCAGCTACAGCAAGTTGCACAGACAGCTTTTTCTCTCTTTCCCCCTCCTTCCCTCGCAGTCCAGCACGTTCCTCCCTCCCCAAAACTCTTGCCACTGCTATGGGATCATCGGTAAACAGTGGGGCCAAACCTCTCTCCCAGTATCCCACAAACCTCTTGCACCCTTCCACAATCACTAACCCCCCCCCCCCAACTCAGTTCTCAGTATCATGCTGAAGCGCTGGCGCAAGGTTCTGCTGTTCCCGCTTCCTCAGCAGCAGGAAGTGTTTGTCAGAGGAAGCGGAAATAGCAGAGCCTTTCCCCAGCGCTTCAGCATGATACTCAGAGCTGAGGGTTTTTTTTTTGGGGGGGGGGGTCCCATCATGATTTCTCAGCCCACCACTGCCACTACTGCTTCTAACTGGTCAGAGCTGAGTTTTGGGGGGGAGGGGAGTTGTTTTCCCATCATGACTTTTTAGCCCGCTACTGCCGCTGCATCTAACCACGTCCTCAGCAACAGGAAGTGTTTGTCAGAGGGGGTGGGAACAGCAGAGCCTTGCCCCAACGCTTCAGCACAATACTCAGAGCTGAGTTTTGCGGCAACAGCAGAATCTAATATCCCGCGGGGCTCCCCCCCTGCCTGACAGAGCCTGCCCTTCCTGCATCAGCTCTGTCTCAGCAGCCGCACCGGCTTTTAGAGCGCGAAAGGAGAGTTTCTCCCTCACGGCTCTGTTAAGCCCGCGGGGGCTGATGGGAAAGTCCCATCAGCCCCTGCGGGCTTAACAGAGCCACGAAAGGGAAACTAGTCTCCCTTCGCGCTCTGAAAGCCGATGCGGCTGCTGAGACAGAGCTGATGCAGGGAGGGCAGGCTCTGTCGGGCAGGGGGGGGGCCCCCGCGGGATATTAGATTCTGCCGTTGCCGTGGCAGCAGACAGCTTTTTTCAAAATTTTAAAATGTACTTTAAAGCAGAATGTTCTTTGCGCGGGGCCCCCTGAAACGCGGGGCCCTGTGCAAAAAACATTCTTGCTCAATGGACGGGCCGGCCCTGCATGCAACAGTAATAGGGAACTTTGAACATGGAAAGGGTGACATTAAGTTCAATAACAAACTATTTACATAATAGTAGAATACATATGTTAAGGCATATATGGTTATTATTAACTATATACAAAGGTTTATGATGTGATACAGTAAGAGATATTACATTCATGTGGGATTAACAGTTTAATTAATTCATTGAGGATTTGCATTTTCATATGATAACGGAGGAGTTAAGCTCCATCATATTTGTTTTGTGTATAAGTTTGCTTTATGTTATTTCTGCTTGATTGTAGTGTTCTTGAAATAGGTGTGTTTTAAGGTTTTTTCTGAATGATTTCAGGTCTTTGTTAGCTCTTAAAGTGTCAGGGAGTTTGTTCCATTGTGTGGGTGCTAAGTATGTGAATGCTCTATTGCTAGTATTTATTTTTACTTTGCAGAAAGAAAGTGGAATTTGTAGTGTATTTAGATTGTGTGTACGCCTTTTTTGGTCAGGAGGTTGAGTTTTAATGAGTGTGGCAAGGTAAGATGGGTCGATATTGTGTATTAACTTGAATGTTGTAATTATTATTTTGTATCTTATTCGTGCTTGTATGGGTAGCCAGTGAAGTTCTCTTAGTATGGGTGTGATGTGATCAGAGAATGGTACACTCATCAAGATTCGAGCCGTGACATTTTGGGCCATCTGGAGTATGTTTGTTGTTTTTTTTAGGAAGTCCTTGTAAGATGCCATTACAATAATCCAGATGTGGGGTGATGAGCGTTTGTATTACTGATCTAAAGTCTGGTAGATCAATAATGTTGCGTAAGGGCTGTAAGGTTCTTATTTTGTAGAATATTGTTCTGTTTAAAAGTCTTAGGTGGGTTTCCATGTTAAGTGTCATATCAAGGGTGACACCTAGGTATTTTAGTTCTTGCTTAATATTGTAAGCTGTGTTATTTAGTGTGATTGTAGAGGGGTGTTTAAATTCTGGGTTTTTAGAGATAAACATTACTTCTGTTTTTTTATGATTATTATTCATATTGTTATTTTGGAGCCATAGCTGTTCTTCTTTAAGACAAGCTTCTATGTTGCTGTAATCTGGCTTACATATATCCAGTTGAGTATAGAGCATAATGTCGTCCACATACAGATGATAGTCGATTTTGTATTTTTGGAATATTGCGCAGATGGGCCTTAGATATAGGTTAAATAGCATGGCAGATAATGCCGAGCCCTGTGGAATACCTTGTGTCTGTGGGAAAGCATTGGATGTGTTTTGTTCAAAGTATACTTGTTGTAACCTATTAGATATATAGGAAGTGAACCATTTTAAGGGAGTTCCTATTATTCCTATTGATTCCAATCTCTTTAAGAGGGTCTTATGATTCACTGAATCAAAGGCTGCTGTTATGTCAATGAATATTAGGATGAACTATATCCAAAATATCTCCCCATGTCTAGCATTCCTGCACTTCTCTCTATTTCCCCCCATGACTAGCATCGCTATATCCTTATATCCTGTTAAATCAATTTTCATCCCATTGTAGCTACATGCCCTCTTCCCTGTGTCCAGCATCTCCCCTCCCATCTTTCTATGCCCGATATTCAGCTTCTCCCCTCCTTATCGCTCTTTCCCCATGTCTAGCATCTCTCCTCCATCTTTCTATTCCCACTTCCCTCATATCCAGCATCATTGTCTTCTCCATCTCCCAAATCCCCGTCATATCCATCTTTCTATAAGTCCCCTTATGTCCAATATCTCTTCTCCATTTCCCTTTTCTCCTTCTCCTGTGTCCAGCATCTCCCCTCCTCCATATTACCTCTCCCCTGTGTCCTGTAGCTCCAGTATCTTTTTCGTTCCCCAGCTGTAACCAAACCCCTCTCCTAGCAGCATACCCTTCACCTCATTCATGATGTCACTCAGTTTAAAGCAGCCATCCTTCCAGGACTTGGCTGCCACTGAAGGCCACTGAAAATGCCTCTGGGCTCTGGTCTGGCCTACTCAACCTCTCCCTATCCACCGCCGGCTCTTACTCTTCCTTTCCGGGGGGAGGGGGTGTGCACCTGGCCTTGACCATGGATGCTAAGGCTACCAGGGGAGCTGCTACTTTCAGGCTTCTGCAAAACTGCCCTTCTCCTGGCATCAGCCAACGGGAGGGGATGCTGCCCCAGAGCTAGGAGAAAGTCCCCGTACTGTGTGCCGATGACATTGCCACTACAGAGCTGATGCTGTGACTGAATAAATGCAGTGGCAGCAGCCTAGATCCAACCCTGTCAGGGCAGGTCCATGGATATCTGACACCCTAGATGAACCTTCAGCTGTGTGCCTCCATTCCTTGGGGAGGATCAAGACCAGCTGCTCCCTGATGCAAGGAATAAATACCCCCTTCCAAGGCACATAAAGGGAGGGCCTTCTCAGAGCTCTAGTTAGGAAAGGGAGATGGGGGAACCCCTCACTCAGAATACTGGCTAGGTGTTGCCCCAGGAATAAACCCTCTCTAGTACCAGAAGTCTAATTCAAGACAATAACTCGTACAGCAAGGAGCCTACCCAGAAAAGTGAGCATTGTAAATATTGCTGTGGGCTTTAGAACATCAATATGCCTTCCAGGAAAACTGGACATGTCAGTTTAAAACTAACTACACAGCCCTACATAGAAACCCCAGGCTAACAGAATATCTGGCCTCAGTCACACACATATTGAACACATATAAACCCTCCCTAAGTAAAAAAACAAACAAACACATAAATTGCCATAAACTAAAAATATAAGTATGTAGACAAAACTAAAACTGAAAGACAAGAAGCTACATTCTGTATGCATTACAACACCAGAGAAATGAGAACAGCAATGCATTTACCCCCTGTACTGTGCAAAATACAACGATTGCTGCTGTAAACTCCAAAAACTGACATTCAATATTTGAATCAAAAATAAAGTTCCTTTTTCTACCTTTGTTCTTGGGCCTTTTTATTTTTATAATCATCTCACTTTCAATCTCTGGGTTCTGTTTAATCTTCAGTTCTCCTAACTATGTTCTCAGGGACTTCTATCCACTTGCTATTTTATTTTCTCTCTTTCTAGCTTTAACTTCCTCTCCTGCACGCTCAGTTTTCTTTCATTTATTTTGCTGATTTTCTATCCACTCATATTTCATCTCTTCTCACCATTCAGTCCTTAGTCTCCTTCTTTTATTGCCGTATCTACCTGTACCTTTCAATCACCCTCATCCCAGTCCTCCCATTCCCACATCTCTCTCCTTCCCTGGCCTTGCTCTTACAAACTCTACCTTTTCCATCTCCTCCCATACCCTGTGTCAATCACCTTCCATTCTCTTCTCTTCCCTTCCCCAATCCAGCATCTCCCATTCTTTTCCTCCATCTTTCAGTCATTATCTCTCCTTCTCTTCCTTGCTTCCTCCATAGTCCAGAATCTTCCCTCCTCTTTCCACCCCCAATGCTCCCATAGACCAGCATCCCCCCTTCCCTACACTATTTCCCCCAGAGGTGTCCATCATCTCTCCAGAATCTCCTCTTCTGTTCCCTATTCTCTCTGTCTAGCCGCTTCCCTTTCCTTCACTATCCCTCCCTATCCAGCATCTCTCCCACATCATCCTTTGCTCCCCTTCCCCCTCTGCAATTACTGCCTCTATCCTACCTATTCCTGGGCCACCTGGAAGTACTTTGATGTGGTATGCATGGTACAGGGCAGCTCAAGCTCTGAATCCTTCCAAAATAGGCTTCTCTGGGCTCCTGACATGACCCACTCAGTCTTTCCCTATCTGCCATGCTGCTGGCTTCTCCTGTTCTGCTCAGGGGACTACCAGGCCTGGGCCTAGGCCATTGACACCAAGGCCTCTGCAACACTGCCCTTCTCCCTCTGTCGTACTGCCCTTCCTCCAGTGATAATCAACAGGAGGAGCTACTGCCCCAAAGCTTGGAGAGAAGCCCTATACTGACTGCCGATGAGATTTCCACTGCAGCGCTGATGCTGCAAATGAGGAAATGCAGCAGCTCAGAGCCATGTGCTGGCAGCATGCCCGCACATGCCAAGTGCCGGCCCTGATCTTCTTCCTTATGGTTTCTGAAGCGTCGAGGCTACCTGCTACTTACACAGCCACCTTACCCATGGTGTTTCTAATGTTCTGCTTTTGCTGTGTTTTCTTGGACCTCTGTAACTCTCATTTTCCTGTCTGCCCTTCATTTCCAGTCTGGAATATTTCTTAATAGCTAAGAAAGTTCATCTGCATTATATACCTTCATGTTAAATCACTTTAGTTCTTTATTATCAGAATCTTGTCCCAAACCATTTCCATCAGACAAGGAATACTATTAGTAGGGCTCTTAGGGGTATGTTTACTAAACTGCGTTAGTGCAATTCACGTTAGGAGCCGCGGTAGTAACAGAAACCCCAAATAAGGACATGGGCGGTACATTGTCACCACTAACGCGCGTTAAAAAAATTAACGAGCGTTACCGGGCGCTGTGGCGCATCACTGCGCGTTAAACATAAGAAGACGTACAGACACAAAGCACTGAAACAGAGCTGTAGCACAATGGTTATGGTACTGACTGCTGTTACAGGCAGCATGGGTTTGAGTCCCCAGTGTGCCAAACGCAGAAGGCTGTCCCAGGCATCACCCTGTACATTACAGAGGGAAAGAGGAGGCATGTTTTTCGTTACGCTGAGTATTGGTGTCAGAAAAACACCCTCGGAGTGTGCCTAGCCACGTACGTTGGTGCGTGCGTAGCTGCGCGCGTACAATCATGCGTGGGTACGTGTGTTTTTACCACTGTGGGCATCTTATTTTACAGACTCTGTAGGGTGTCTTGCACCTATGCATTATGCTAGCAGATGTACGTGTGATGGCCTATGGTTTATCAGAGCCTGTGAGCAGGTGCTGGGGTTTCACAGGGTTGGATTGTGCCAGTCACACCCATGATGCACTGCACATGCAAATCAGCTGTCCACAGATACACACCATGGGGAATGCACCCCCACAGCACCTCAGCCTGGTAGGGGGAACTGACCATGTGCACCCCCACAGCACCTCGGCCTGGTAGGGGGTACTGACCGTGTGTTGTACTGGCACAGAGTAGCTACACACCGTCACATTGTGCGGGTACTGTGCTCACCCTGAGGGTGCAGTGAGGCGCCCAGCACCGTCCATGGCTGAAAGAGGCCATGGCGCAGGTCCAAAGCAGTGTTACGGTGTGAGATAGGTAGGTTCTGCAGGACCACCTTGGACATCTCTGTCTGTTTCAGTCAGGTGTAGCCCCCATGCACCACCACCCCCCCCCCTCCCCCTCCCCCAGGGCGGCAAGCAGGGTCTCCCATCAAAAGATCCACAGTCTACCTCCCTGCAAAGGTGGCAGGAGAGGGGAACATTAACCCTAGTCCTGCTGAGGAACAGACACCCCACAGGGCAGTCAATGCAGCTCTGTACACAGCCATAACACACTAGCAGACAGACATTAGGCCTGAATATGGTATGCTGTACCCCATCACTATCTGATATTCCCCTGGTGCAAGCCATCAGCCACTGCACCCTGCAAGCCACTCCATCACAACACCTACCAGCTGCAAACAGTCTGCTAGTGCCCAGTGGAGATGCCTGCACCCAGAACTGGAATGTCAGCATACACAGCAAGCAGATACATCAGTGACTGGGCCCCAAAAGGAAACCCATATTTATCACATGAGAGAAATACTACATAGCACTATGGGAGTGCCTAGCCATGCTGTGGTCACTGCACAGTCAGGGTGAGAGTGATCTCTCAGCAGGATATACTGAGGTCACCCTGTCTGTGTAGGTGGTGGCCGGGCACTACAATGTGCCTGTCACTGCCCTATGCCCTGTGCAGATGCACCCTGGCCAGGCCACCCTGTCCGGCCTATTCCCATGGTACCTTGCTCCTCATTATGCACATTGGCAGCCCAATACTGGCAACATTGCTGGCAGTGTGGGCTGTGGAAGGTGTTTGCAGCCACCACACACTGGATAGACAGACAGCCACCCCCACACCTATGCCAGCATTGTGCTACTATAGAGGTGGTCAACAGCCATACCCAGCACACCAGTCATGGGCATAGTACAGGCATGGGTATGGTACACAAGGCTGTTGGGGGGTCACTCCCCAGGATGGTGAACACTGTCAGAGACCAGACCTGCAGCAAACACCGCAGACATCAGAATGATTGTTATGGTGGAGCTCAATGAGCAAACTGTGCTTAACGTAGGGAATGATATCTGCCAGTTCTCATAGGGAACGTTTGATAGCTGTGTACAATATACCCAGGTGTAGGGTGGCATTGCTAAGGTATGCAACTGCTAGTATTGGGAGATACAGGCAGGGCCCAATGTCTTGCCTCTCCAGGAGGCATTGGCCAATGGGGCCTGTGGGTGGATGTGTGGCCCTGTTGGCTGCTGCTTTACGGCAGAGTTCCCCAACTCCAGTCCTGGTGTTCCAAACACTGTTGGGGTTCTCATGCTGTCCCTCATAAATATGCATGAGCTACATCTGCATACCATGGGGGTGGTGCATAGCTATGCAGCACAGGCATCTTTATTAGAGGCAGCATGAAGCCGGAATGGTGTGGGGCCCTCCAGGACTGCATTTGCGGGACTCTGCTTTAGGTAATGTGCCTGTTTCTGGTGTCTGTGTTTGGTGTGGTAAAATATAGGCCATGCGTATGTTCTCTGCAATAAAGGAGTGTCTTTACTATCACTGTTTAGTGGTGGGTAAAACTATGGGGACTGGGTTGGCAGGAGCCCCTGCTGGGATTTGAACCTGTGACCCTCTGGTCTTACAGGTACTGGCTGTGTCTGTTGCACCACACTGTGGCCACAGAGACAGTGCAGTCCCTGGAGTTAGTTAAACCGGCCTGATGAGTCAGAAACCCTGCTCTGCAACAGGTTTACTGTGGCCTCATTTACCTTGTATGGCGGCAAAGGTGCACATAAACCTCAGAACAGACCTCAAAAAAGGGGCACACACCCATAACCAAGCTGGGCAACAATGATATCATTGGGCAACATTACACAACACTCCCAGGACAGCTCCATTACAATGAAATGATCTTTGAAAGGGTCTGCGGAGCGTAGACCCTTCCACACATCATTTCATTTTCTTTTGGTGCTTTACAGGGAGTGTTGTTCTTTGTTGCCCATTGCTATCACTGTTGCCCAGCTGAATTATGCTTTTTAAAATGTTTCTTGTGGTCATTTTTAACGTTTTATGTGAAATTTTGTTCTGTGCACATGTATCACACTGCTCACGTTTTGTGGGTTTCCCTGGTTTTGCTGTACATTGCTGACGGAAATGGTTTCTCTTCCCTTTAAATGCCTTTAACGACAGGTTTTCATTCGCGTTGGAATTGAGCTCTGAAATTCACCGCGTTAGTATGAGGGGAGCCTCTCCACGCCCACTCTCCGCCCATTGACCCCTTCTCTCCGCCCACTCTCCACCTTCTGCGCTGTTTTAACGCGCCACGGAGCTTTACGATCGTTAACTACGGTTAACGCGCGTAGTATGATGTTAACAGTTGTTAGCGCGTCGGTACGCGCGTTATACGGCAGTTACGGTTGTTAACGTCGTGTAACGTGCGTTAGTCATGTTTAATGCACTTTAGTAAACATCCCCCTTAGTCTCTATGATTCCATGGAATCTCTTGGCCCACGAAAAATTATTATGAGACCCAGGGAGCTATGTCCAGTTGAGTTAGGTTGGGATGTTGTGTTCAGTTCTGGAGACTATATCTCGCTAAGGATATAAAAAGGCTGGAAGTGGTTCAGAGGAAGGCGACCAAAATGATTTGGAGCCTGCATCAGAAGATTTATGAGAAGAGACTTGAAGACCTAAATATGTACACTCTGGAGGAGAGGAGGGTCAGGGGAGATATGATACAGACCTTTAATACTTAAGGAGTATTAATGGACAAACAAACCTCTTCCAAAGAGGAAAGCTGTAAAACTAAAGGGCATAACATGAAGCTGCAAGGGGGTAAACTGAAAGGCAATGTCAGGAGATACTTTTCACTGAAAAGGTGGTGGATGCTTGAAATGCCCTCCCGATAGAAGTGGTGGGGGCAAACACAGTGACAGAATTCAAAATGGCATCGGACAGACACAGTGGATCCCTTTATAGCAACAGGATAAAATCAAAATAAGCATAACTATCTCTAATATCTAAACATATACAGGTGACCTACATGGAGTGGCGGGTACACCCCTAAGCAAAGGCATGGGGAGGGGTGACCTGCACAGAGCAGCAAGTGCACCTACACTTGCTGCCTTGCTGGGTAGACTAGATGGACCATACTGGTCTTTATCTGCCGTCATATACTATGTTACTATGTTACTTTCAGGTCAATATTGAGTCATATTGGGTGAATGGAATTTTTTAAACTCTGGCCATGGCATTATCCAGATAGTTGATAGAACTGAATATATGTATTACCATACCATCAGCAGCTATGGGGGTTATTTTAAGAGAGTTATTTGTGCTTTGGATGTCTTCAAACAGTCATGCAGACGTCCAAAATCACAGAAATTGTCCAAGCTGTGAAGAAGGCACGGTGGAGACATGTCAGGGCTTTCCCAAGAATATGGACATCCTTGCCCAATTTCAGAAATGCCCTGAATGTCCCAAGCTGCATCAAAGATTATACCTACTCCAGGTATGAATAGGCATTTGAAAAGTTCTCCTTTTGCTAGCCAAAAATCCTGAGGATATAGAGAATGAGTTACATTTTCTATGTTGACAGTGAACATAAATGGGTAATACAACTCTTGTTTTCATTTTGCCATGTTAATGGATGTCCTCATATGCAAAGTAGAAACATGGGGGTATGTTTACTAAACTGCGGTAATCGTGAATAACGCGCATTATATAACATTAATGATTGTTAGCATGTCATAATGCGCGTTATGATGCGCTAACGATCATTAACGTTACATAACGCGCGTTATGATGCGCTAACGATCATAATGCTCCGCGGCGCAGTAAAACAGCGCAGAAGGTGGAGAGAGGGCGGAGAGAAGGGGTCAGTGGGCGGAGAGTGGGCGGGGAGAGGCTCTCCTCACACTAACGCGCTGATTTTCAGAGCTGAATTCCAACGCGAATGAAAACCTGCCGTTAAATGCACATTACAGGGGAGAGAAACCATTTCAGTGTCAGCAATGTACAGCCCAGGCAGGGAAACAAAAAAACAGTGATAAGTGTGATACATGTGCACAGAACAAAAAGGGCACAGAAACACTGAAAATGACCCCAACAAACTGGAAAAAAACAATAACCAAGCTGGCCAATAGTGGTATCAATGAGAAACATCAACCCCTCCCCCCCCCGAGTAAGCTCCATAGAACAGATATAAATCGTGGAAGGGTCTATACGCCGTCCCCATACAAGGTGAATGAGCCCACAGTGAAATAGCGCTGCTCAGGGTTTTCCCCACCATCGGACAGGGTTCCTATGGTATGCACATGTCCCGCAACACCAGGGCGGGCATGTAGGAACGGCAACTGGACAGATGCCGGAGAAGGGGATACAAAGGGCCGCAGGCGGCACATGCTGTGGTGGAGCTGGGCCACAGTGCGGACTAGGGTGATGCCTAGGTGGCCCATACGAATGCTGAAACAGCGGAGCAGCCAGATAGCAACTTCTGAAGGCCCAACATGGGCATGAGTGTGTTTTTCAAAGTGTCACAGGGGATAGTACCCAACAGCTACCCCCAAGGGCACGGAACATTGGCAGGCGGGGCTGGGGGGGAGAGTGGACGTCTATGCAGGCACCCCTACCCCAGAACCCGCACCATAGGCAGCCACCTACCTGCACACTGTATGGCCTGAGACTGCGCACCACCAGCTCCACCAGCAGAAGGGCATGTCAGCATGGTGGCTGAGGGATACTGGTGGTGGAGGGGACAGTGGCAGCTGTCCAGAGCAGACCGTGGCCTAGCCCTGTGTAGGTGGGTGCCATGCACTGCAACAGACAGGCCCCTGTCTGACCAACAGTCATGGTATCACCAGGGAATGCACTATCACTGTGATAACATGGTGGTGCAGTGCACAAAACCAGTGTATTCAGAAGCAGAGAGTCATAGGTTCAAGTCCCAGCTGTGGTTTCCGCCAACCCAGCCCTCATATTTTACCCACTACTATAACGTGCTAATACAGACAGAACCTTTCTTGCAGATGACGTAAACATGCCCAAAACACCTACATTTTACCCTACAGAGCACAGACACCATAAACATGCACATTACCTAGAGCAGAGCCTCCCAAATGCAGTCCTGGAGGGCCAAACACCATTCAGGTTCCATGCTGCCTCTGATAAAGATGCCTGTGCTGCATTTCTATGCGCCACCCCCATGGTATGCAGATGTATCTCATGCATATTCATGAGGGACAGCATGAAAACCCGAACAGTGTTTTGCACCGCAGGACTGGAGTTGGGAACCTCTGCCATAAAGCAGCAGCCAACAGGGGCAGACACACCCGCACCCACAGGCCCCATTATCCAAAGCCTCCTGGAGAGACAGGACTTTGGGCTCTGCGTGTATCTCCCAATACTAGCACTTGCATACCTTAGTAATGCCACCCTAAACCTGGGAATATGGTACACATCTATCAAAAGGTTGCTATGATTACTGGCAGATAGCAATTCCTAGGTTAAGTACAATTTTCGGAGTGAGCTGCATCATAGCAACCTTTCTGATGTCTGTGGAGTGTGCTACAGGTCTTGTGTCTGACAGTGTTTACCAATCTGGGGAGTGACTCCTACAGTATTGCATACCATAGCCATGGCTGCACTGTGCCCAGGACTGGTGTGGTGGCCTGGGCTGCCCAACACCTCTATAGTTGCACAATGCTGGCATAGGTGTGGGGAGTGTGTGTCTGTCTATCCAGTGTGTGGTGGCTGCCAACACCCTCCACAGCCCACACTGCTAGCACTGTTGCCAGTATTGGCCTGCCAATTAATGAGGAGCAAGGTACTGTGGGAATAGCCTGGATAGGGTGGCCTGGCCTGGATGCATCTGCACAGGGCATAGGGCAATGGCTCGGACATTGTAGTGCCCGGTACCACCTGCACGGACAGGGTGGCCATAGCATGTCCTGCTGGGAGGTCACTCTCACCCTGACTGAGCAGTGACCATGGCATGGCTATGTTCCCCCATAGTGCTATATAGCATTTCTCTCATGTGATATTTATGGGTTTTCTTTTGGGGCCCAATCACTGACCTATCTGCTTGGTGTGTATGCTGATATCCCCGTTGTGGGTACATGCATCTCCTCCAGGACCTTGCACTATGGACTAGCTATCAGACTGTCTGCAACTAGTATGTGTTTTGCTGGAACACCTTGCAGGGTGTAGCGGCTGTAGGCTTGCTGCTGGAGAATGTCAGATAATGGTGGGGGGGGGCAGCTGAGCATTTCTAGACCTGCCGTCTGTCTGCTATTGCATTATGGATGTGTACTGCTCTGCATTGCCTGCCCTGTAGGGTGTTTGATCCCTAAAATATGATAATTACTCTATTATTATCAGCACTCAATATAAGTAAACATAGAACTATAGGTGCATCTCCATAAAATAGCATGGGGACATCTCAGACTGATCGGCACAAAACTCAGACACGATGTATCTTTCAGTGCCTCAATAGCATCAATGACAGTCCACCGGCCCAAACAGTCTCTTTTTATCACTTTTTTATATATATATAGTGTCTCCAATACACCCACAGTCTGTAGCAAGATATTAAGATATCAGTTGCACTTAACTTCACTGTATATACCCCAACGCCAGTTGTCTCGGCGCCATTTGTTGCGTTTCACTCAATAGTGTTGAGTTTCTTCAGGGGGATTTGTTACTAAAAATAGACAAAAAGTCAAGTCAAAGATAAAGCAATTACCATAATAGATTTATCCCTCATATTAGTGCATCAGAAAAAGTATCATACTGCATGGACACAGCTAACAGCACCATACCTGATGCTGCCCGCGTTGTTGAAGTAGAATAGTATATCTTACAAGATTCAAGTGCTCAAAAAAACGCCGTGCATGCAGACCAGCTTCTATGGGCGCTTTTTAAAAGGCTTATTGACGTCAACTTTCAATCCGAGGCTGATGCTCCATATAAGATAAAACACATATGTGCATAATAGAATGTATAGATATGGGCAGGAGCCAAAAAGTCATCATCTAATACTTAATGGATGATATTTAAACGATGTAACAAAACGCTGACAAATATAAACAGAGTACCATCTTCTGCTATTGTCCCAAAGTCCGAACAAAAAGATGAATATCAAAAGCATAAAATACTCTTTAAAGACAAGCCCCCCAGTCTATGACAGTGTTGAGTCCGCCAGGAAAAACTGACTGCAAAGTGAAAATCCACCATTGTTCACGATACAACAGGAACTTTTCTTGTGACTTCCCGTAGGCCCCCTGAGGGACTTCCTCAAAGCAAAAGCACTGCAAACTTTCAAAAATGTGTCCCATCAATTTGCAATGGTGAACCAGTGGTGCTGTCAAAACTCCATGTTTCAGTCGACTTTTATGCTCTTGTATTCTGATCCGAAATGATCGAGTCGTCTTTCCGACATATAACAAATTACAGGAGCAACGTATAGCGTATATTACACAGCTGGTAGCACAAGATGTATTCCCCTTTAGAAGGTATGTATGCCCGTTGTATGTGAAACTATCAGTTTCCCAGGTGATATCACATATATTACATCATCCGCACTTCTTATGACCTGTGCTCACTTCCGACACTATTAAGGACCTATCCGATCGCAAAACTGCAGGACTCAATTGTTCTTTGAGGTTACGGCCACGTTGCCATACACATCGAATTTGTTTATTTGCAAGCCCCAGAACAGTACTGAGCACATTTATGTGTTTAGGAACAATCTTTTGAATTTTAAAACTCAGGGGAGAATAACCAGTGATCAAATTGATACAATCGGTATCTGTAGTCATAGCATTATGGGTGTCGTGTGGTTGTAACAATTGCGTTCTATCATTATATAGAGCCCGCCGGTAAGCACGGGTAACAACATTAGATGGGTAACCTCGAACAGCAAAATCTCTAGCCAACATTTTAGCTTGTTTCTTATAATCTTGAATGTCAGAGCAGTTTCTACGATATCTCAAAAATTGCGAGGTTGGTAAGCCATCTTTCAAGCGCAAAGGACGAGCACTGGTGTAGTGAAGAAAGGTATTCCGGTCCACCGTTTTTCTATACAGGGACGTTTGCCACCCTGACGGACCTTTTGTCACCATCACATCCAAAAAGGCCAGAGTAGAAGTGCTTATCATGTGAGTGAACTGGATATGATGGTCTAAATCAGAGGTCTCAAACTCAAATTGCTTTGAGGGCCAAATGAGGACTTGTAAAGTAACCCGCGGGCCGCATAAGACGCGGGGCCTCATTTGCATAAATATTTACATAATGTTACCATACAAAGCGTAGAGTTAATGATGCACATTTCCCAGAGCTGACATATTCCAGTTAATAAATTCAAAATAGATATTTTTCTACCTTTTGTGCATTTTTTTCAGTTGCAATTGTTCCAGCCACTTTCTTCTGGTTTCTTCGTGTCTTCTGCTAACTCTCCATCATCTGCTGTCCATTTGTCCTTTCTTCTCTCTTCTAGTTTTTTCCATTCTCTCTCTACATCTGCTTTAACATACTAATCTTTCTCCTTTTGCTCCTTCCTCATTCCTATTTCATCCACTCAAATTTTACCCCTCCATCCTCAATCACCACTTACTCTCCAATACCCGGCCAATTGTAGATTTGTCTTCCCTCCCACACAAATATTTTTCCCCTCTCCATTTCACTCTCCCAGCCCCATCCCATTCTAATCCTCCCCCAACATCAGCTCCCTTCTAGTTCCAGCCCCACCCAGCATCCGCTCCCTTCTAGTCCCCGCATCAGCCCATTTCCAGTCCTATCCCCACATTAGCCCATTTCCAATCCTATCCTAGCCCCATCAACCCATTTCCAATCCTATCCTAGCCCCACCATCAGCCCATTTCCTGTCCTAGCTCCCCCCACTAAGCCTATTTCCAGTCCTAGCAACCCCCCCAGTCCATTACCATTTCTAGCCCTTCCATAGCCCATTACCAGTCCTAAGCCCCCCAACAGCCCACTTTCAGTCCTAACCCTCCCATCACCCCATTTTCATTCTTAGCATCACAATAGCCCATTACCAGTCCTAACCCACCAA
Organism: Ichthyophis bannanicus; assembly: GCA_033557465.1. Taxonomy (NCBI): domain Eukaryota; kingdom Metazoa; phylum Chordata; class Amphibia; order Gymnophiona; family Ichthyophiidae; genus Ichthyophis; species Ichthyophis bannanicus. The sequence goes on from CM066036.1 coordinate 265,726,987, forward strand.
TCAGCCCACCTCCAGCCCTAACCCCCATCTGCCCATTTCCAGTCCTAACCCCCACCATAGCCCATTACCAGTCCTAACCCCCCCCGATGCCATTAGCCCACTTCCAGTCCTAACCCCCTATTAATTTCAGTCTTAGCCCCTCCGTAGCTCATTACCAGTCCTAACTCCCCCATCAGCCCACCTCCAGTCCTTCCTAACCCCCATCAGCCCATTTCCAGTCCTAACCCCTCCCCCCATCAGCCCAAGTAAATAAAAAAATAAAAAAAACCCTGGCTTCTGCTGCTGCCGCTGCCGCCGTGGCAGCGGCAGAATCAACTGTCAATTTAAAAAAACAAACTGGCTTCTGCTGCTGCTGCTGCAGCCGTGGCAGCAGTAGAATCAGCTGTCCTGCGGCCCCTTCCCCTCTGTCCGGAAGAGCCCTGAGTCTGCTCCATCAGCGGCAGGCTTTTCAAGCCGCGAAGAGAGTATTTCCCTCTCACGCGGCTTAAGCCTATTCACTTTTCAAGACGCGCGAGAGGGAAATACTCTCTTCGCGGCTTGAAAATCCCGCCGCTAAAGGAGAAGACTCAGGGCTCTTCCGGACAGAGGGGAAGGGGCTGCGGGACAGCTGATTCTGCTGTTGCCACGGCTGCAGCAGCAGCAGCAGCAGAAGTCAGTTTGTTTGTTTTTTTAAATTGACAATTGATTCTGCTGCTGTCACGGCGGCAGCGGCAGCAGCAGCAGAAGCCAAGGGGTTTTTTTTTGTTTTGTTTCCCTCCGTCACGGGCCACACAAAGCTCTCTCATGGGCCGCGTATTTGAGACCCCGGGTCTAAACCATTAATCCAGACCAAAAAGGATGCTAGCAAATCTTCAGAACCTCCCCTAGCAGGACTGGGGTGATGGTCCCCTCTACTGCCACCACTGCAGGGGGGTAGAAAGTGGATTTGTTGGTGGGAGATCCTCTCCCCGACCCTGAGCCCCAGAGGGTGTGTTGGGTGGTGGTATGTAATCTCCCTGTGGGTCCCAAAACCCCCCTTCACTTATATCATGTGACTATGGCACCCACACAGGGTATGCACTTTTCTGGGTGCATCATAGTCCACAAGGGCTAGATGTGACATACAGATGAACACAGGCATATCCTAGGGGTGTTTGCAAGGACTACCTATCACACATTGGCACTGATGGGGACCTGCAGCATAGCCTATCTCAGCACAGCCAGGTGCTGTGCGAATGATGCTGGGCACCATACCTCTCCCTCACGATGAGCACACGACCCGCACACTGTGACGGTCTGTAGCTACTCTGTGCCACTAACACACACCGTCGGCACCCCCTACCAGGCTGAGGTGCTGAGGGGTGCATACCCCATCTTGTGATCATCTGTAGACTGCTGATTTACATGTGCTGTGCATCCTGGGTATGGATGGGTTGACCCTATCCTGGTAACCACAGCAGAATGTGGGTGTGGTGCCGTGCAGTCCTCCTGTAGCCAGTCAGGTGTTTATTAGCAGCTCTAGCCCACTGGTTACTTCACTGCCCATGGAGCCAGAGGGCATGGGTTCAAAACCCACAGTGGGGTTCATCAATAGGGCTGTCTTAGGCATGGTCTATTTTTATTGTATATTAGGGGTATGTTTACTAAAACCCCGTTAAAGTGCGGGCCGCGGTAGTGTGCGGGTGCCATATAAGGAGTGGGCGTTTCCTGCTGAAGAAGAAAATCCGGAATTTACATATGCGCTAAGGTGCGCGGCGCCCTTGTGCGCCCCGCACATTAGCGCATCAGATAGCTGCGTGGGAGGCATAAGTGGCGCGCTGATATGTATACAGAAGAGCAGAGCCACAGCACAATGGTCAAGGCACTTACCAATGATGCAGGGATCAGGAGTTTAATCCCCAGAGTGCCCAATGAAGACAGCTGGCTGATGCATTAATTTATGAGGCATATTAATACTGGGCGGCATAAGGCGGCGCGCTGATGTTTATGGAGCCATTATAATACTGGGTGGTATAAGCAGCGCGCTGATGTGCACACAGAAGAGCAGAGCCACAGCACAATGGTTAAGACACTGACCAATGGTGCAGGGATTAGGGGTTCAATCCCCACAGTGCCCAATGAACAAGGCTGGCTGAGGCATTGTGTATTATGGGGAAGATTGCTTTAGGAGGCATTTTATTTCTATTTTAATTATCATTAATAGCAAACGCACTCTCAAATCGTGTTAACATAAGGCGACCTATAAGGCACATTTTAAAGTGCACTGTCAGCCACAGCACCCTAAAATGTCCCCTATAGGGCACCCTATAAGTTGCGTCACAGGATAATGTATAGTGCACCTTATATGGACGGGAACCATAAGGTGCCCTATAGGGCACCCTATAAAGCACCCTCAGAGGCACCTTATGGGTACAGTACGCTGAGGGTGTTTTTGCTGGCATCAAATTATGTACATTAAAAAAAGTTAACACATTGGACAACCCTATCAAATAACCCCACTGTGGGTTTGAACCCATGATCTCTGGTTGAATAGGCAGTGAAGTAACCATTGGGCTACAGCTCTATAGCTGCTAGCAAGCCCATGGCTGGTTGCAGAGAGCCTGCATGTCACCACACAGACAGTCTGCTGTGGTCACCAGGATAGGGTTGGCCCACCCATACCCATGATGCACTGCACATGCAAATTAGCTGTCCACAGATAAACACAAGATGGGCAATGCACCCCCACAGCACCTCGGCCTGGTAGGGGGAAGTGACCATGTGCACCCACACAGCACCTCGGCCTGGTAGGGGGTACTGACCGTGTGTTTTACTGGCACAGAGTAGCAACACACCGTCACATTGTGCGGGTACTGTGCTCACCCTGAGGGTGCAATGAGGTGCCCAGGACCAGGTCCACAACATCTTCCTCACATGTCTTGCATACTTTGTGAAGAGCCCACGGTTTGTCTTGATTGCCTAATTTCAAACTGAAATAGGCAAAATATACTTTTTTAATAAATGCAGAAATGTTCTTCTGCTGCTTTTTCACAGTATATTCCCCACAAATAAAACAAAAACTGTCCAGAGAGTTGACACAATCTCTGGCTCTGTGAGTCATCACAAATACACAGCACTGCAAACTACAACTGTAGTGAACCACTTTGGAATAAAGCTGGATTACAACTGAGCAAACAAAAGGTAATAATGAACTTGCAAGAAACTGAAATTTGACAGGAACGTTCATGTCGCAACCACCGTGTTTGAGCGAGCGAACGAGGCGAGGCGAACAGGAAAGAACATGCGCCAGCGCGAGTACTGGATTTAGCCCCCCGCCTCCCAATTGTCCTGTTAATGTATAAAATGAATACAAAACACTCTAAAATATCATGAGGGAGTGTTTCTAGTTAGTTAACCATTACAACCTCTATTTTGGGCCAAGAAAATAAACTGCAGTCGGCTAAAAAGAAATTATGTGAACATTCCTTATATGGGTAAGAAATCTAATTTTGCAAGAAAACGTGACGTGATGGAACATTTTGGCTATTTTTCCTGGATTCAGCACCCCAAAATCTATAGGAATCAGTTGCAAAACTGGAGGCAGTTTTTTGGTAGTGTACCTGTGTTATCTTTGTTACAGTTATAATTACTTTATTTGATATACCACCTATTACGTACCATGTCTAAGCCGTTAACAATTCTATACAATCGGGTACATATTTTCCCTCATCCCTGAAGGGCTCATAATCTATGTATTTGTATCTGAGGTGTAATTGTGAAGCGCAGGAAATGGAGGCAAATAAAAACAAAAATAGTAGGGCTATGCAGGATCAGAAAAAATGTTGGTTAATCTTCAAATGAATGAAAATTTTAGCAATTTTTGAATGTTATTTTGTTCTTGTACCTATTTGTCTTAATTCTATGCCATCTGGGTATGCTACACCTTTTCTATGCATGCAAATCAATTGTGTGTATGCTAATAGCTGTATGTCCACGCAAGAAAGTTGCATGCAATTTTAGGGGCTCTTTTACTGAAGGTATACACTTACCCCATGATTAGCAGCAATGCAATTGTGCAGTAAGGGCACCCTTCATGTGCTAACTGCTGGGGGCGTGCATGGCATATTCCTGGCAGTTAGTATACGTTCATGAATGCAAATGCACAGTGCACTTAATTCACCTAATGCACTCATACTAATCACCACTGAGCATGCAGATATTGCCCTCAGGCTAGTGGCAATATAGTCTCCATGCCCACACTCCACCCATTCCCACCCCATTACACGATGGCTGATTAAAGCACACGGTCACTGGCATCCCCCCACGTTAGCATTCCCAATTGTCAGTTTCCACACATTAAAACCAGTTACTGGACTTTAGCAAAAGGACCCCTTGAATTGTTAGATATAAAAATGAACATGAAGTGCGCATCCCTAGAAAATAAGACACTTGCCTATCATTGCGAATATTCCATTATATCTAGGGAGCAATTTTTGTAATCTACCTACATATAATGTTCCACAGGTATTTTTGCATTTTCGGGCTTGGTAGAATAATTTCCACAAAATGTTCTTTTCCAAAATTCACTTACCTGGGTACTTAGCTTCACGAGTACCCATAGGCCTCACATCTACCTTCTGTGTGGGAGGAAGAAAGGAATAAAAAGTATGCATGCAGATTTGATAGTTCCGTTGTGCAAGTGCACTTTGTGAATAACCCTCTTGAATTCAGCGAAAAATATGCAAGTTGTGAAGTCTAGGCACAATCTAACTATTTGAAGGACAGCAATTTCCAGTCAGGGGGATTTCCAAAGGTAAATACCATATCTGTCAAAATTGTCCTTCCTGTGACTGCAGATTGCCTGCTCTCTTTTTTTTTTCAAACATGTAGGGTGTGCACCATGCTGGGAATTTTGAGAACCTTTTTTTTTTCTTTCTTTTTTGTCTCTGTAAACAATTAAAGCAATCATTTTATTACTTATTTTGCTAGGACTTAGTACTTTATTTTTTTGCAAGATTTTGTTTATTATGAAGACATATTAGCTAAATCCAGGAATGTTCAATAAGACACAACGTTCTTGTGCTAAGAAGAATTGATCGAGGTTTACTTCCTACTGATCGAGCAGCATTACCTTCAATCATGCCAAACACTGATCCTAAGTGCAATATACAGTACAATATAATATTCTCTACTTTATGGAATTCAGGTTTCTTTGAATGTTTTGCTTCTTGTTCAGAATGGTGTTTACACTTTGTATGTCTCAGTCCTTTCTGGAGATTAATTACATAGAGTTCAAAACATTATTTTCATATTCCTCTAGAATTTATCTTTTCTTCAATGGTATTTCTAAATAATGGCTTCTCTATGATATTGCATGGTTATGCAGAATCTCTTGCTCTTTATATATGAGAAAATTGACATTTCATTTAGTCATTGAGAAGATTTATATTGCAAAGCAAACAAACAGAAGGGAAATTGCTATTGAACTTGTATATCTTGGGCTCAATTCAACCATGTCATGCCCACACTGTTCAGGAACTATGTACTAGAAAAGCTCAAATTTACCACTCAAATAGCCATTTTTGCATTTTCTGTTAAGTCCCTGTGTATTAGAAAGATGCTCACATAAATGTTTTGATACAGGCCTGTTTGGAGCATGTTTACTAAAGTGCGGAAGCCAAGAGCATGAAATTTAGCATAGGGCTAATGTGTGTTTTGGGCTTGTGTGTTTTTGGAAGAACCATGCTACTTGAGCAGTGCGAGAATAGGTAGGTTATGGTGTAGTTGTGGTGGAGAGTGGGCAGAAGCAGCCAGCATAGCTCTGCGCTAGAGGCACAAACCTCTAACCAGAAGCCTGCCTTGATTAGCATGTCGTGAACACGTGTTTTGGATGTGAAACCCACCTGGTTTCATGGCCATAACGATCCCATACATATACCATTCATCACAACTCAGGATAGCAAAGTTCATAAACCAGGCACTCACATAGGGCACCAGTATCAGAGGGACAGCATGGCACATAGCGTGACAGCCACAAAACCAGGACCTACAGCACATGAGTATGCAACCTGGAGAGTGGGCACACAGTAGTGACTATTATGACAGTATACAGGTCATGTCTGCATATGGATAGATGTGTGAGGGCTGCTGATGTGCTCAGCAGTGGATGAGTTGGGAGATGGGATATTCTCAGTGAAACAGCCAGTACAGCCCACATAGCAAGGCATTTAAACAGTAGAGTTGAGATGGGGATGGGACATGCAAATATGGTGATCCGACCACTGGTAGAAGGAAGATTTGATACTAAATTGTGCTGTCAGACCACCATCTCCCCTGCATGGTTGACCACGTAGCAGCATATATGTGCACCTGGAGTCCAATGCTTCTCACTACCTTTCCCCTCTTATCTCTCCCTACACTCCTCCTCGGGAACTCCACTCTTCTGGCAAATCACTTCTATCTGTGCCCTTCTCTTCTATTGCTAACTACAAACTTTGCTCCTTTCACATTGTTCCAGGCATAAGGAGCAGCAAACTACCTGAGACTGTATGTCAGGTGCCTTCACTGGCCCTTTTCAAATCCTAGCTGAAAACTCACCTCTTTGCTGGTGCTTTCAGATCCTGACTTTCATGACTTTCCTGGTCTCTTGTGTTTTCCTACCATTCCCCCTAGATGAATCCCATGTCTACAGCTACTATATTGTCTGTCTTGACTAAATTGTAAACTCTGATGAGCAGAGATCATCTTTTACATGTACGCAGCGCTGCACAGACACATCTTGTAGTGCTATACACATGCTCAGTAGTAGTAGTAGTGTATCCAACCTAACTACAGCTGTATGAAGATCACCATTAATTTTCTTGAATACTAATATTTACCAGTATGGAAGCAGAAATTTTAATTTTATATCTGTAAAACATCATCTACGAGAGTGCAAGGAAAGTCTAAGTACAAGTTTATGATTATTGCATTTCAAACTGCCTTGTTTGCTCTAATAACAATATACCACGTTAATAAACCTAAACGTTAATGTTTCTGAGGCAGACAGGCCCTAAATACTGATTTTCTACCAGTGTATATCAGCTCTGGTTCAAATCCATTACAAAATAAATTGGCTTTCTTGTTCTAAATCATAGTAAGTTCATCCTTCATATCCTTAATAGAGTCAAACACATAGCCCACCAAGGCTGCCATTTGTGCAGATCTATGATGCATCAGAGACAGGGGCGGGAGAGGCAACAGATGTATTGGCAGCTTTGTTTTTCACCTTCTTATTCCCAACCCTGTGTGATCCCGGAGTAGTTAGATGCCCAGACTTGCCAAGTTGCGGGTTCCTTGAGTTAGAATTTAGGAATTTCTGATTTCTGCATTGCATTGCAGTATAGTATTTGTAGTCCCTGATTTTACACATTGTAATCAATGCTGCATGTCCCATAATATATCAGGATGAGTTTCAGAAATCCAGGACTGACTTAAAATCTCACTAGTGAAACTGGCTAACTTGGCAACTCTGAGTGCTTAGTTCTGTGTCCTACTCCTATGCTGCTGGGCCTAGAATGTTTGCAATGAAAGAAGCATTGATATTAGTATTTCCTGCTTTTTAGGAAGAGGAAAGAGTGACAAGGTAGTGACTTCCTGGATCATGGGATGATGTTCCAAGGGCTGCAGAGCAGAGATGGCGTCCATCTGTCCAAGAAGAGTCAAAGTATCTTCAGCAGCAGACTGACTGACCTACTGATGAGGGCTTTAAACTAAATTCCATGGGGATGAGTGAAGAAAGCACCCAGGCAAGTGAAACATTAAATACCTCTGTAAAAATGAGTAACAAGGACAACATCTGGAAAGCAGTGTTATAAATGCCCATAGAATGGGAAATAAGATCCCAGATATTGAGGTTTTAATGGAAGAGACTGACTTGGATTTAGTGGTGGTTTTGGAGACATGGCTCACGGACAACCATGATTGGGGTGTAATTATACTGGGATATTATTCAGGAAGGACAGGGTAACAAGAAGGGAGGGGGAGAAGCAGTGGCGTAGCGTGAGTTGTCAGCACCCGGGGCAAGGCAAGTAATTTGCGCCCCCTAACCCGTGGATTTTAGCCGCCGGGGAGCTTCTTTGCGCGGGGGAGCCGACCGTGATCCTACCCCGGGAGGGAGCGATCGTCAGCACTGACCTCGCTGAGCCGGAGTCCAGGGAAACGAACAGCACAGCAGCAAGAGCCTGACAAGCATGGTTAAACGCCCAACAGCAGGGAAGAGGAGGAGATCCGGAACCAGAAACTCGCGATGCCGCCCTGCAGCTCCGCCTTCTCGAGCGCACAGGGCGATCCGACCCCAACCCCAGCTTTACATTGAGATCGAGGGGCGACGACGCGATAAACAGTCCCCCTCCCACCCCTCCCCGGCAGCTTGTGTGAAATAGCTACCTAGAGGGGGTCAATCGCATCGCCTGCGCTTTGTTGCCGAGGGTTTGCCAAGAACAATGCGACTCCCAGGACTGCGGGCTCGAGGGCTATAGCGCAAACCTCTTTGCAGTGCCACCACCAGATGGCGTACGCGCCAACATGTATCATAGGGACCTGCCTTTCCCCTTCATCGGCAACAGAGAGCTGCGAGTGCGAGCGCCCCCCCCCCATGTTGCGCCCGGTGCGGCCGGCCCCCCCTGCACCCCCCACGCTACGCCTCTGGGGAGGAGGAGTGGCACTATATGTAAAAAAGAATATGAAAGCTATAGAATTACAGGGCTTAAAAGGGAGGCAGGAGGCACTGTGGGTTAAACTAGAAAGAAAGAAATGGAAATCCATTTGCATTGGATATACAGATCCCCCTCAAGGGAGAAGTGGTGGATGGAGATTTCATAGAAGATATACACAGTATTGCCATAAAAGGAGAAGTGCTACTGATAGATTTCAATATGCTGGATGTTTGGCACATCCTCCAGCGGTGTCAACTAAAAGTAAGGATATCCTGGATTCTCTACAGGGAGAACTATTCAGGCAACTGGTAACAGAACCCACACGTGAAAGGACCATACTGGACTTGGTGCATACCACTGGGGAAAGTGTTTCTGATTTTATAGTGGGAGATCATCTCGCATCCAGTGATCACCAGATGGTGTGGTTCACTATTAGGACTGGGGCTGATAAAATCCATTCAAAAGTTAGGGTCTTAGACATTAGAACAACTAACTTTGCCAAGATGGGCCAATACCTGAGGTAGTCATTAGCAGGATGGGAACAACTGGGGGATGTAGAAAAACAGTGGGCAAAACTGAAAAGATATTTTAAGGGCAACCAACCTTTTTGTTAAAATGGAAATAAAGGTAAAAGGAAAAGAAGACCACTATGGTTTTTGAAAGAAGTACCTGAAAAGGTGAAGAAAAAGAGGGAGGCCTTCATGAAATACAAGAGATCACAGAGAGAGGAAGACAGGCATCTATATTTGGAAAAACTTAGAGAAAGCTAGCAAAGTAGTCAGGAAAGCAAAGATTCAAAAAGAGGAGGAAATAGCCAATGCAATAAAATGGGGGGATAAGACATTTTTCAGAATATGTTAGTGAGAAGAGGAAGGGCAAAAGTGGTATTGTCCGACTCAAGAGTGAAGGGGAGGAATACGTAGAAGCTGATGAGAGTAAAATTGAGTTGCTTAACAAATATTTCTGTTCTGTGCTCACAGATGAAGGGCCAGGAGCAGGACCTCAGAAAACCCCCACAAATAGGAACAGAAGTGATGGGGAGCTCGAAGGATTTTCAGAAGACTGTGTTCATGAGGAACTAGCTAAACTAAAGGTAGATAAAGTGATGGGACAGGATAGGATACATCACAGAATACTGTGATGCTTCTTTGAAGTTGGGAGTGGTCCCAGAAGACTGGAGAAAGGTACATGTGGTCCGTATTCAAAAAAGCAAAAGTAAGAATGAGTTTGAAAACTACAGGCCGGTTAGTCTGTGGTGAGTAAATTCTTGGAAATGCTGCTAAAAAAGAGAATAGTGAGTTCTCTGGAGTCCAATGGATTGCAGAATCTAAGGCAGCATAGGTCTATCAGAGGCAGGCCTTGTCAGACAAATCTGATTGATTTCTTTGATTGGGTGACAAGGGAGATGGATCGGGTGAGTGCCCTAGATGTGGTTTACTTAGATTCCAGTAAAGCCTTTGACACCGTTCTGCACCGGTGACGTAGAAGCAAACTGAGCACACTAGGGATGGACCCTAAAGTTACTGATTAGGTTAGAAATTTGTTGAGTGGAAGGCAGCAAAAGGTGCAGATAAATGGAGCTCATTCTGAGGAGAAAAAGGTAACAAATGGTGTGCTGCAATGATTTGTCCTTGATCCGATTCTTTTTAACATCTTTATTAGTGATATTGCAGAAGGGCTGTCTGGCAAGGTTTGCCTGTTTACGGATTATACCAAAATCTCCAATAGAGTAGAAACCCAGGAAGGAATAGATAGGAACATGAGGAGGGATCTAGCTAAGCTTGAAGAATGGTCTAGAATGTGGCAGCTGAAATTTAGTGCTAAGAAACACAGGGTCATACATTTAAGCTGCAAAAATCCAAGGAGGCGGTACAGTGTGTTGGGTGAAGTACTTCTTTCTGCAAAGGAAGAGTGGGACATGGGCATGATTGTGTCTGATGAACTTAAAGTAGCTAAACAGGTAGAAAAGGTGATGGTGAAAGCCAGAAGGATGCTTGGGTGCATACGGAGAGGAATGGCCAGCAGAAAAAGAAGGTGATAGTGCCTCTGTATAAGTCTCTGGTGCAACCTCTTTTGGAGTATTATGTGCAATTCTGGAGACCACACCTTCAAAAGGATAAAAAAGGCTGGAGTAGGTGAAGAGGGTGGCTACTAAAATGGTTACATAGAAACATAGAAAAATGATGATAGAAAAAGATCACATGGAATATCTAGTCTGTCCTTCCATATCAACAACTACAACAGTCCCCTTTTTGCCTTTAGAGATCCTCTGTATTTGTCCCATGCTTTTTTGAATTCAGATACTGCTCTCATCTCTACCACCTCCACTGGGAGACTATTCCACGGATCCAACACTCTTTCCATAAAGAAATATTTCCACATATAACACCTGAATTTATCCCCTTTCACCCTCATCCCATGTCCCCTCATAGCAGTACTTGCTTTCAATCCAAAGAGATTCTCCCCCTGTGCATTTATGGCATGGAGGTATTTAAATGTCTCAATCATATCATCTCTATCCCACCTTTCCTCTAAGATGTACATATTAAGATCCTTAAGTCTGTCCACATATGATATATAATGAATACCACTAACCATTTTAGTAGCCTCCCTCTGTACTGACTCCATTCTGAAGGTGTGGTCTCCAGAAGTGCACACAATACTCCAAATGAGGCTGCACCAAAGACTTATATAGAGGCACCATCACCTCCTTTTTTTCTGCTAGCCATTCCTCTCCGTATGCACCCAAGCATCCTTCTAGCTTTTGCGGTCACCTTTTCTACCCGTTTATTTATTTACATTCTCTTATATACTGTGCTATTCTGCATCAGTGTCAACCACGCCTAGCTCCCACTCTTCTTTAGTGGACAAAAGTACTTCACTCTCTATACTATATTGCTCCTTTGGATTGCTGCAGTCCAAATGCATGACCTTGCATTTTTTAACATTAAATCCCAGCTGCCAAATTCTAGACCATTCTTCAAGCTTAGCTAGATCCCTCCTCATGTTATCTACACCTTCCCGGGTGTTTACTCTATTGCAGATTTTGGTATCATCCACAAAGAGGCAAACCTTACCTGACAGCCCTTACGCTATATCACTAACAAAGATGTTAAAAAGAATCGGACCAAGGACAGATCCCTGGGGCACACCACTGGTAACGTCCTTCTCCTCAGAGTGAGCTCCATTTACCTGTACCCTTTGTTGCCTCCCAGTCAACCAATTTCTAACCAAAGCAGTAACTTTAGAGTCCATCCCTAGGGTGCTCAGTTTCCAATAATTTACTCACCACTGAAGTGAAACTAACCAGCCTGTAGTTTTCAACCACATCCTTACTTCCGCTTTTGTGTAAAGACACCACATGAGCCTCTCTCCAGTCCTTTGGCACCACTCCTGACTCCAACGAGGCACTGAAAATGTCAGTCAGTGGAGCTGTAGAACGTCCCCAAGTTCCCTGAGTATTCTAGGGTTTATCCTATCTGGTCCCATCACTTTGTCTACTTTAAGTTTAGCTATTTTCTCATGAATACAGTCTTCTGAAAATTGTTCATGATGCCCCTCGCTTCTGTTCCTGTTTGTGGATGTTTTATGAGGTCCTGTTCCTGGTTCTTCATCTGTGAACACAGAACAGAAATATTTGTTAAGCAATTCCGCTTTATCTTCATCAGCTTCTACATATTCCTCCCCTTCACCCTTGAGTCTGACAATACCACTTTTGCCCTTCCTCTTCTCACTAACTATTCTCTCTGTGATCTCTTGTTTTTCATGAAGGCCTCCCTCTTTTTTCTTCACTTTTTCAGCTACTTCTTTTGAAAGCCATAGCAGTCTCCTTTTCCTTTTACCTTTGTTTACCATTTTAACAAAAAGGTTGGTTGCCCTTAAAATATCCCCTTTCAGTTTTCACCACTGTTTTTCTACATCCCCCCAGCTGTTCCCATCCTGCTAATGACTCACTGAGGTATTGGCCCATCTTGGCAAAGTTAGTTTTCCTAAAGTCTAAGACTCTTGCTTTTGAATGGATTCTAACAGCTCCAGTCCTAATACTGAGCCACACCATCTGGTGATCACTGGATGCAACTTGATCTCCCACTATAATATCAGAAACACTTTCACCATTGCTAAGCACCAAGTCCAATATGGTCCCTTCACATGTGGGGTCTGTTACCAATGCCTGAATAGTTCTCCCTGTATAGAATCCAGGATCTCCTTACTTCTAGATGATACTGCAGCAGGAATGTGCCAATCAACATCTGGCATATTGAAATCCCCTATCAGTAGCCCTTCCCCTTTCCTAGCAATACTGCATATGTCTTCAATTAACTCTCTGTCCACTTCTTCTTCTTGTGAGGGAGGTCTGTATATCACACCAATGCAAATAGATTTCTCTTTCCCTCTTTCTAGTTTAACCCACAGTGCCTCCTCTCTCTCTTTTAAGCTCTATAATTCCAAAGTTTTAATATTATTTTTTACATGTAGTGCCACTCCTTCTCCCCTTTTTCCTACCCTGTCCTTTCTGAATAAAGTATAGCCTGGTATAGTTGCATCCCAGTCATGGTTTTCTCAAACCATTTTTCTGTAACTGCCACTAAATCCAAGTCAGCCACTCTCATCAAAGCTTCAACATCATTGATCTTATTTTCCATGCTACAGGTATTTATACACACTGCTTTCCATATGTTACCCCTTTTACCCATTTCCATAAAGGTATTTCATGTTTCACTTACCTGGGGGCTTCCACTTACCTGGGGGCTTTCTTCACCCAACCCCAACGAATCTAGTTTAAAACCCTCTTCAGTAGATTAGTGAGTCTACTGTTGAAGATGTGTCAACCTTTCTTGGACAGATGGACACCATCTCTACTCTGCAATCCTTGGAACAGCATCCCATGGTCCAGGAAACCAAAACGCCCTTGATGACACCATCCACGCAGCCATGCATTCATCTCCAGGATACAAGTCTCTCTGCCTTGGCCTTTACCCTCAAGACAAGAGAATGAGGTCTTCCGCAAAATAGTTCAGTAGAAGGTAGCGGAGGATAAAGACCAATGCAAACACAAGGAGAAATCCAAAATACTTTATTGTAGACCCAATTTAACAAGTTTTGGCCCTAGGCCTTCGTCAGGGGTCTAAGGACAAACACATGAACACAAAATTAAAATATGAATAATTATATAACAGACAAACGAAAAATAAAAATGATAATTAAAATACATAAAAAAGTGTATAATACATTACCAAAGAGAACAAAATGAAACATCTAAGGGGTGGACCAAGCCACTCTTCCCAATCTATGGTAAATGAATAAGCATATATAATAAATATATAAGGTACAAATATAAGTTAAAAAAACATGTACGTTAAAAGAATAAACTATAAAATCTTTACCGCAAGATCATAAATAACACCTATAACAACAGAGCATCACAATAGAAACATATGAAATTAAAATCATGTGCTATTACGCAAGAGATAATCATGAATACTGTAGACATAACTATGATGTTGAATGAAGAAATATTTAAAAAATGTGAAACAATATCGAACTCTTGTACTGTATAGTAAGTAAATGGTTAAAAATATGTAAGACATTACAATAAGTTCCAATTGAACTGACAGTGTTAAAATTACCTACAAACACTATATAACCCAGATGCTCATATGTGAAGTTCCGTGAGATGTGAGACACTGCGGTATTGGATTGGATACATGTATAAGAGACAATCTGATAAGTATGATCATGTTATAAAAAAATCTTGTAAGAGACACAAGAAGAAATACTCTAAAAAAATAGCTGGCAGTAGTGGCGTAAAAAACATGAGAAAACGATTGTGTTTGACTTGCCATACAGAACAAATATTCATAAGTAAATGAACACTATAAAAACACAGAAAAACCAGAATACAAGGGTAAATGTCTAAAAACATAATTCAATACACTAAAACAAGGTGGATGAACAGAACCTTCTCTTTGTGGTGTAAAAGAAAAGAGAGAGCAAATGTACATGGACTAAATCGCCTTACAAAGATGAAGCTCCAGGAAGGTAAAAACATTTGTATGCACATATAAATAGAACAATGAAAAGTAATTGGAACAATAAAAGGTAAAAAAACGATATAGTTAAAATCAAGAAAAAAATAGGGAATGCAAAATGCCATAGAGCATTACCTGACAGCGGTGCCAGAGTGGGACAAGCAAATCATTATAACATGGTAATGGCACCTCCCACTAAAAACGTCACACTGATTAACAGAAACTGATGCTATTATAAAAGACTTGGAATCGAAGAGCATCAACTATATATAATATTGTAAAATTGGGCTATAATAGTAAGAGGATGGTCAAAATACCAGTTGAAAATAAAAAAAACAATACCTGTCAGCATTACTCTTTGTGATATAAAAGAAAAGAGAGAGCAAAAGAACACGGACTAAATCGTGTTAGGGAGACAAAACACCATAAAGGTTAAAACTTTTCTATGCACATATAGGTAGAACAACATAAAGTAACATATCACTAGTGTTGAAAACCAAATAAAGTGGAGAATACAAAATGCAAGTTGAGGATCATAAAGCATTACCTGTCAATTTATTTATTTATTTATTTAATTGGATTTTTATACCGCCTTATCATACAATCAAAGCGGTTTAACAAAAGAGAAAATTAGTAATAGTGAAAAAATCTGTGATAATATATACATAGTTTGTAAATATATGATTAAATGTCTTGGGAAAAGGTGCACTATATATATTGTGAGCTATACTATAAAGTGAGCTATTGTACAATGTATATATAAATAATTGCTTTCTTAAAAATTAATTAGTTGATTGCATGACCGTAGTGCTCCGTAAACAAAACTGTTTTCAGTTGTTTTCTAAAGTCTTTGATGTCCTGAGCTGCTCTCAGATCATTAGGTGCCAGAGCGGGAAAACGCCGCGCAGGTGCAGACAAAACATATAATCACGGTAATGGCACCTCCCGCTAGAAACATCAGACTAATTGACAGAAACTGTTTGACAAAAAACTGATGCTGTTATTGAAAAGGGAGAATAGCGTATGAATAGAAAAGCATCAACTTTGTATAGGTGGGAGATGGTAAAAAGACCAGTGAAAGATCAAAAAGCATTGCTTGTCAGACTGATTGTTATAGAAAGATATGATACTCAATTGCTTTGTTTAAACCTCCAGGAGCCACTGTGTCGAATTGAAGAATGAACCTTTGTTCTTCTTGAACTAATAAACTGTCAATATCCCCACCCCGAGGGGAAGGGGTAACTTTCTTAATGATGAAAAACTTAATGTCATCAAGGTTATGTTGGAATCAAATCCAATGTTCCACAAGGGGGGCTGTTAGTATTTTTCTTTTGATACAGCTCTTATGTTCTTGAAGACGTGTTTTAATAGCTCGACTAGTTTTACCAACATATAGAAGAGAACAGGGACACATAATAATATACACTACATGTGTTAATAGACAATTTGTCCCAGTGTGTAATTTATAATGTGTTTTGGTATGTGGATGTGTAAACACATCATTCAACACAATGGCATGTTTATTTACCATAGATTGGGAAGAGTGGCTTGGTCCACCCCTTAGATGTTTCATTTTGTTCTCTTTGGTAATGTATTATACACTTTTTTATGTATTTTAATTATTATTTTTATTTTTCGTTTGTCTGTTATATGATTATTCATATTTTAATTTTGTGTTCATGTGTTTGTCCTTAGACAGCTGATGAAGGCCTAGGACCGAAACTTGTTAAGTTGGGTCTACAATAAAGTATTTTGGATTTCTCCTTGTGTTTGGCCGTGGTCTTTGTCCTCCGCTACCTTCTACTTGGCCTTTACCCTCAACAGAGAGGATTGAAGAGAACACCACCTGTGCACCTCTCTGCTTCACCCTCTGTCCCAGAGCCATGAAGTCACTTTTGATATGCTCAGAGGGATAACTGTCAGCATCATTTGTTCTGACATGGATTAGCAACATTGGGTAATAGTCAATGGGCTTGATTAGTCTTGGCAAACTCTCCATAACATCTTGGATTTTGGCACCTGGCAGACAGCATACCTCTCTCGACATCAAGTCTGGGCGGTAGATGGATGCTTCAGTACCTCAGAAGAGAGTCGCCAACCACCACTACCCTTCGCTTCCTTGTGGTCACTGATTCTGCAGCTTTGGGACACTTGAGCTCTGGTTCTTACCTTTCCAGGGCTGCTTCGCCTCCTCCACTTTCAGGGCTGCATAATGGTTCTTCATTTCAAGGGCTGAAGAAGTTGGATTGGGGATTCTGCAGGCCCTGTTGACTTGTATCCAACCTTCGTCATTCTGTTGGCACCCATCTTCTCCTCTGCTGGACAGCTTGGTTGCTGCAAGAAGCATCTCATCAGTGTACTTCTCACTGTCTTGAATGCTCCTCAGCCTCGCCACCTCACTGAGTTCCTCTACTTGTTTCCTGAGAGCTTCAGCATGCAGGCACCCTGCACATGGAACCAATCCTTCAACTGGCATTGGGACCTCTGTCGGGACAGAGGCAGAAGCTGTAACGGGGGCAACAGCTTTAGCGATATGATTTTTCCCAGCCATTGTTATGTTTGTGGAGCTTAGGTATCTGTTAAAGCAAAAGAGAGAGATCTACCGAAGTACCAGCCGGTTTCCCAGCTGTCCTTTCAGAGAAAAAGAAGTTAAATCTCTTTAATTATATTCAATATGTGCTGTTCGAAGACCATGTAATTTGTTAATTGGGGAAGTGCCCTAAAGCAATATGCTCACTAGGGGTGGTTGGGGAGTTGGGGGGGGGGCGGTAGGGAGGGAACTAACACCTGATGAGGTGTCAGTAATTTAAAACAGCTGAGAAAGATACTAAAGCAGAGTTTTAAACCTATCCCACCAAACAAAATATTTCTCCTTTTCAACTAAAGCACCAAAAAGAATGTAACTTTAAAAAAAAAATGTACCAAAACACTTTTAAGAGCTCCTTGTTAGGCCTTTGTTATAAAGCATATAAAGACAGACTTAAAAATCTTAATATGTATTGTGATGGGGCCCGTATGGTGGAGCCCTTTTAAAACCCTAATTAGGCGGTCGCCTAGGGTTGTAGAAATGTACCCTGCTCTTGCTATGAAAAACAGAGTCTTGTGGTCAAATGGTAAGGAAAAATAAGTATGGGTTTTATTCCCCTTCCCGAACGGACATTCTTTAAGGACAAAAACTTAAACACAGCAGTGCACAAAAATGGTAACAAAAACTTCTCTCCTTTGTTATCTTCACAAAGCAGTTTCCTTTAAAAAGGTCAACATAAAGAAGTGTGATTATTCTTACAGCATATATTACAATCCATTGGTATGGGATCTGAAAGGTGGCTGTTATTCTCCCATACCATCCCTTCAGGCTCACTTCCCAAACCGTCTGAATCAGATTCCTCCCCTGTGTAGGACTCTGGCACAACCTCTTGTGAGAGTTCACTATCGCTTCCTGCAAAAGCTTCTTTAATCCCCAGGTTATATCTTCCTGGTCTGCGGAAAGCTCTCCACTGGTCCTCTTCACGAATTGAGAGTTTAAGATATCTTTCCCTCACAGCATTATATTCAGGGCTACGCCATTTACAACAGTCATGGTATTTAAACCTTTCTTTAAAAGAAGAAGGTTCCCTTCTCTTTACCTCGGTGCTAGTCTTAGCTCTGGGGTTGTAGTGGCTTCTCTCCCCGGCTTCCCAGTCAGGCTGTGAGTTAAGAAACTCCGTGTCAGCCTCTCAGCTGTTCTTTAGATTACAGCTACATTTGAAGCTCCCTTCTCTAGGTAAACTTCCTCTGGGCTGACCTGTGCTCCGTGACTGCAGATACCGTCCTCCTGAGCTGCTGGCCCCTCCTGGTTTCTCTCCAGGTCTGCTTCCTGTATCAAAGCGTCTCCCAGCACTGCTCCTTCCAACCCTTCTTTCTCGAGCACTGTGTCTGCTGCCACTTCCTGGTTCCTGGATTGCAGCTTCCTTTCCCAGCACTCCTCTGCAACTTCCTTTGCAGTTCTCCTGGCAGTTCCCCTGGCAATTCTGCCTGCACTGACTAAAACTCCCCCTTATATGGTTCCCAGCCCTGCACGTAACGTGAGAACTAGGAGACAGGTGCTCTTGATGAGCTTTTGGCTTTTCTTGTACTAACAGCGTTTTCTGCTCAGCTGTTTTCCTATGCCTTGTATCTTTTCCTACAGCTGAATCAGAGGTAAGCTCTTCACTTTCCTGAACTTCCATGTGCTCTATTTTATCCACTGCATCACAGTATATTTTAGAGGAAAGGCGAGATAGAGGAAATATGATAGAGTTGGTTAAATACCTCCATGGCATAAATGCATAGGAGGAGAGTCTCTTCCGATTGAATGCAAGTTCTCCTATGAGGAGACATAGGATGAGGGTGAAAGGGGATAGACTCAGGAGTATTATGTAGAAATATTTCTTTATGGAAAGAGTGGTAGATACATGGAATAGTCTCTCAGTTGAGGTGGTAGAGACGAGGACAGTGTCTGAATTCAAAAAAGCAAGGGACAAATACAGAGGATCTCTAAAGGTGAAAAGAGGACTACTGTAGTTGATATGGAAGGGCAGACTAGATAGGCCAATTTTCTATGACTTGGCTTTTTTCTCTTCCTCTGTTGCTGGGCATGGAGTGGTGCAGTTTGAACTGCTCAGCACTATGGTGTGGTGCACTGTTCAAAGCAGGTCACCGACTCTAGTCAGCAGAGGAGGAGGACATGGTGGGAGGGGCTGCTAGGAGGGACAATGATTGAGTGAGGTAATATGTTTGGGAGAAGAGAAGACAAGAACATGAATGAGCGGACATAATCATGGACAAGACAATGAATGAGGGTGAAGCATGACTGAGGGGATATACTGTAGTATGAAAGACAAGAGAATAAAGGAAATGGTAAATAAAGGGAGATTGGTGGTATTGCAGGATATGAATGAAAGAACTGAAATTGGGGAGAAAGAGAGGGGCCAGAGGGGTTATTGGGTTAAGTAGATCAATCAGGTGGAACTTGGATTGTAAGCCCTCTGGCGACAGGGAAATAACTACTGTACCTGAATGTAACTCAACTTGTTTATCTACTGGAAAGATGTGAGATAAATACTAATGCATTTCTCCCTCTACCTCCCCTTCCATAATCCAGGATCCCCTCCCCTCCCCTCATTTCTTCCCCTCTATTTGCATCTAAGTTCTCCCTTTGATCCCTTTTCCACATACTCCCTTCTGCCTGAGATTCCTTATTCACTTGCCTTCTCTAAACCCCTTTCTTAGAGCTCCTCCTCTTCCTTATGCCCCTCCTCTATTCTCAGCATCTATCACTAAGATACAATGCCATGTGTGTCAATGCTGATTCCTGGTAATAGAGCAGCTCCTGGGTTTTTTTTGTCAGTATGATTGGAAGTAGATTACCAGGCCTTTCTTTTGAGGCAATGGAGGCAAAGTGACTTTTCTAAAGCCTCAACAAGTGCTAGTGGGAACTGAACCTTGGTTTCTTGTTTATCAAGCCAATGTTCTAACCATTAGGCTAATTCTCCACTTTAGCCTTAAGACACATTTCCCCTAAAGACAGAACAAATAAATCTCAGGAAATGGTTTATTACAATAAAGTACATTAAAAAAATATGCAGAGTACAATATGAAGATGTGTACAAGTGTGCCATCCCATGAGTTGGCAGCATCATGGGAGGTGTACTCCCTTAGTTGACCCACATAAACTATATTTTCTTCCCAGTGCAGCCCAACTGTGATATGAGTTTGACAGCTCTGATACAGGAGTTCTGAGTTATGGGTCATAACCTATTCGCCCATCTCTCCTGTTCTTCATAGAGCTGGATAGAATATATATATATATATATATATATATATATATATATATATAATCTTATTTATTTTTCGTTCTCAAAATAGGCTATTCTCTTAGATGATGCACATGGTGATTTAAGCACTGGTGATCTTTCTTTACTGAGTACTGCATCTGAATTTGATGTGTTGAATCAGATGGTCACAGATACTGTAAAGAAACAAAATATACTGACACCTAAAACTTAAACCTGGCCTCAATTCAAAAATGATTACTGAAATATGAATTTCCTACGTTCCATGCAATGCTATTCCCTGTGGTAGGAAACTGCAGAAATCTGGACTTTCAATCATAACCTTCTGATACACAGTCAACTTTATTATGCATTGTTTTCCATTGAATTCTCTTATCTTATTGCAGTATTGAAAGCCTCTGTGACTCTCTAGCTATTCCTGCAACAATTCATGCTGCTGCATTCTATTACATCTGGAAGGGAAAAAGCAATTCACAGACATTGCATGAAGGTTTAGTAATGTTTTTTATTGTTTGTTTGTAAGTAAGTTCTTTCCCTTTCTGTTCAAAATGAATGCAGAAGGGTACATCTGTAAATACAACATCAGTGATTTTCTGTATAAAATACATTCCCTACACAATAGAACAGGTGCTCCATTATATTCTTCGGACCCTTGCAAACTAAAGACCTCATTTACTACCATAGTTAGTTACAACATAACAACATAATGGCTGGAATTGACAACATCCATCAAGGGTGCGTTCTCATGTTCATGGACATAGCAGCCACTTACGATTCAGTAAGCCAGAGCTCCTCCTGCGACGTCTCAAGGAGAAGGGAATATTTGACACAGCACTTGAATGGTGTAAGTCGTATCTCTCGGATAGATGGCAGCACGTATGATCAGGGACCTCAACATCACAACCATTCCACCAGAATCAAGGCGTCCCACAAGGATCTTCCCTCTCTGCGCTGATGTTCAACATATAATGCAGCCAATATGTGACATCATACGGTCTTTCAAGGTGAACTGCTTAGTATACGCTGATGATGTCCTCCTTTATATGCCATTCTCGACAGACAACCCAGACCTCTCCCCACTGACAGACTGTTTCAATGCTGTATCCATCTGGCTCCAAAACCAAAATCTTTGAATTCAACATAAGAAAACAGAGGTCCTATTCATCACAAGAAATCCAAACTTCATCACACCACCATACCTGAAGGTCAAGGAAGCTGAACTTCTAACCAAACCCTCTATCAGATACCTCGGAGTCACCTTAGACCAGCGACTAGACATGAAGACGCACATAAGCAATATAGCAAGAGCAGTATACCATAAGATCCGATCTCTCCGGCATCTACGCTTCCTGCTTGAACCGGATGACTTCCGGACAATCTATCAAGCACTGATCATACCGCATTTTGACTATGCAAATGCCATATTTCAGGGTCTCCCTCAGTCCACTCTGCACCCGCTACAGCTTGCGATGAACTCAGCAGCAAGAGTTCTTCAGGGAACATCCAGGAGAGACCACATAACGCCCATCCTGAAACAGCTTCACTGGCTCCCCATTCAAGGCAGGCTCACATTCAAATCCTTACTGTTTTAACGATAAGGCGGTATACTAAATCCTTCTAAATAAATAAAATAAATTACTGCTGACTTTCAAGCCATCAATGGGCTCTCCTCCTCATCCCTAACAGAGCTCATAAAGAGCAACCCCCCTACCAGATCCAGAAGAGCAGCAGGGGTCAACACACTAATAATCCCGAAAGAGATAACCCAGGCAACAGTAAACAGAGCTTTCAAATTCTGTGCACCAAAATGCTGGAACACCCTCCCACCTAGCATCCGGGCAATCCCTGACTTAGTCCAGTTTAGGAAAGCGTTAAAACATCACCTCTTCCTCTTGTATTACCCAGAAGAATGTACCACCAAAGCCCTAGCAATTAGCTAGCCGACACAGTACCATGAATTCTCTATATTAGTTTGTCAAGATGTAAATAGTTACCCAATATATAAATAGTTACCCAGGTTTGACCCAAGTTCATGTACCGGTTCATTGTAAACACAGCTACAGAAATGTGTAAGTTTTAATGTTCTATGTAAACCGCACTGATGCGGAATAGCACGGTATGTAAGAGAATGTAAATAGATAAATAAATAAATAGTAAAACACGTTAACGTGAGTTAACACATGGTAAGTAATATAAGCCATATATTCACAATGGGGTTTACTAACTATAAATATTTTAGAAGCCTTAATCCTGATTTACATGACCATTTACAGGTATAAATTGCATCCATCTCTATGGCTATTTTAGAAAAGGCTTTTTAACACATGGTTGCCCATACCATGTCGAACTTGTATAGGGGCATATCAAGGGTGCGCTTTGGCAGGGCTTAAATCTCCCATTTCTTATAAAGAATGCTTGTGTAAGCCCAAAATTGCTCACATCCCTTTCTAGGAGGGATTAAGGAGGATATCCCTTTATTATCCCCCTTAACCCCCTAAAGTTTATTTCCCTATGTAAATTGAAATGAAACAGAAATGAGATAAAGATAGAATCCTCTGTAGTTAGTTAGGGGCATCTACATGTCTAGACTTGCAAAATGGCTGAGACAGACATATAAGTGCTCATATCTACGCATGTACTGTACTTACACATGTAAGTTATTGGGCTTCCTCCGTTAATGTTTCTCACATGTATATTTGTGAAATGGTTTCTGCTGCATGTGGTTATAAATCCCTATGTGTTCCTGCATCAACTTATATGTTATTTTAGGAATGGCTCCACCTTTAGCAGAGTCGTTTCTAAATACATTAACACATGTTAGTAAATAGGGCCCATAGACAGAAGACCACTTCTTATATGCGTTTAGAGATATTGGGAGATCCAAGAACTGAGGTTCACAGTTTTAGTCTCCTCCAAGGGAGCTGAAGAATGAACATGTCATCATTCCAGCACAGAAAATTCCAACAACGTACGTATTCCTGGTCTGGGCTTGGCTAATTCACCTAGAAAGTTAATACAGCATTACCAGCAGAATCTCCACTTTTCAGCAGTGCTTTTCATGCACCAACATCAGAGAACTGCGAATAAATGTCTTTACCATACTAGGTTGTGAGAGGCAGTCAGGGCCTTTTAAATGGTATGCTTCAACCTTTCTGGGATTTCTAAAAAATTGAGCCAAGAAATCAGCTCATAGATGCAGGGACTCAGTCTACAGCCATCTTTCTCATGAAGTGTTTTTAAGTCTGTAATTTAATTTGGCATAGTTTGCTGTCCACCTAACTCTAATAATTTAATAACTCAACGCATAATCAGACTCTGACATTTATAAAGGGGAACACATAGGCATGTGGCCTAACATGTAATGTGAGGGGAAACCATTGATTTGTACTACTTAAAATCCTGTGAGATATTTTTATTGAAAAAATGCAATCTTAGCATAGAAGCCAATTCCATACAGGCCGTGCAGCCCCTGTGCGACCAATCAGAAGCGGGGCGTACAGAGGTAGACCCGATTCTGATCCCGTGGGGGCTAGACGTGCCAACAGGATCAGAATTGGGTCTACAGCTTGGACGAGCAGGCTGGGCCCCGATTCTGATCGGCCTGTGCATCCAGCCACTTACCCAGCTACCTCAGCCAGGCTTCTAAATGGAGCTCCAGTGCCATAGTGTCCCATTGTTATGGCACCGTGGCTCCATTTAAGAGCCGCGATCCCCGGCCACCGACCAAGATCCTTTTTTTTTTCATTGCAGCCCGACCCCTGATCTGGCCTTCCAAGGTCTCGGTCGGACTGCAAGGAACCCCCTGTGCCCCCTCACCTGTGTCCCTGGGTCCTGCACAGAGATTTCCCTAAGTCCAGGGGGGACTTATTCCACCTTCAAGGGCCCCATCTAGATTCCCCCATCTAGATTCGAAGCCCTGGACGTACAAGGCCGACCTCTGAATCGGCCCTGTATGTCCAGGGTCACAGCCCGCTCTTGCTCTGCCTCCGGAATGCCCCCACCCACCCCTGTCTAGGCCTCTCCATACAAACCTGCTGTTCATATGGGGAGGATATTGCTGGGACTGGCAGGGGTATGAATAGCTATTCGCGGGACAGAATGACTCCCATAGTGCATATATATATGATCTCCATAGCATTTGCAGCATTATGCTTATTCCCAGACCTGATATTAATAATTTGTGAACTATCTTTAAAATCATCTGTAATACCTGAAAACTGGAGGATGGCCAATGTAACGCCAATTTTTAAAAAGGGTTCCAGGGGTGATCCGGGAAACTACAGACCGGTGAGCCTGACATCAGTACCGGGAAAAATGGTAGAAACTATCATAAAGAACAAAATTACTGAACATGTAGATAGTCATGGCTTAATGGGAGATAGCCAACATGGCTTTAGATAAGGAAGATCTTGTCTTACTAATCTGTTATGTTTTTTTGAAGGTGTGAATAAACAGGTAGACAAAGGTGAGTCGGTTGATATAGTGTATCTGGACTTTCAGAAAGCTTTTGACAAGGTCCCTCATCAGAGACTTTTGGCAAAACTAAAAAGTCATGGGATAGGAGTCAGTGTACTATTGTGGATCAGGAACTAGTTAAAAGTTAGAAAACAGAGGATAGAGCTAAATGGCCAATTTTCAAAATGGAGAAAGGTGAATAGTGGAGTACCCCAAGTATCTGTGCTGGGTCTGCTGCTTTTTGACATATTCATAAATGACCTGGAAAAGGGAATAACGAGTGAGGTTATCAAATTTGCAGATGACACAAAACTAAAGTTGTTAAAACCCATGAGGATTGTGGAAAATTGCAAGATGATCTTGATAAATTGGAAGACTGGGCATCCAAATGGCAGATGAAATTTAATTTGGACAAGTGCAAAGTTCTGCAACACGATGCAAGGTTCCACATTAGGAACCACCACCCAGGAAAAACATGTGGATAACATGTTAAAACCCTCCACCCAGTGTGCAGCAGTGACCAAGAGAGCAAATAGAATGCTAGATATCATAAGGAAAGGAATGGAAAATAAAACAAAAGATATTATAATGCCTCTATATCGTTCCATGGTGTTACCGCACCTTGAGTATTGTGTGCAATTCTGGCCGCCGTATCTTAAAAAGGATATAGCATTATTAGAAAAGGTACAGAGAAGAGCTACCAAAATGGTAAAGGGGATGGAAGGATACCCTATGAAGAGAGGCTCTTCAACCTGGAAAAGAGACTGCTGAGAGGAGATATGATAGAGGTCTATAAATGAATGAATGGAGTGGAACGGGTAAATATAGACCCATTGTTTACATCATCAGAATATAGAAAGACTAGAGGACATGCAATAAAGCTACAGGGTAAACTATCTAAGACTAATAAGAGAAAATATATTTTCACTAAATGTGTAATCAAACTCTGGAATTTGTTAGCGGAGGATGTAGTAAAAGCTGTTAGTGTAGCTTGGTTTTAAAAAAGGTTTGGACAAGTTCCTGGAGGAAAGGTCCATAAACCATTATCAAAAGGGACCCGGGATATCACTGCTTGACCCAATATAAGCACTGTGGGAACTTGTGTCTCTTGGGGAAACTACTAGGTACTTATGACCTAGATTGGCCACTGTTGGAAACAGGATATTGGGCTTGATGGACCTTTGTCTGACCCAGTATGGCATATCTAATGTTCTTATGTTCTTATCTCCATCCCTTCTACCTTTGCCACCCCTTGTGCCTGGGAGCTGTAGCCAGAAGTTTGATTGCACATGGATACCCTGTATGGAAGTCCATCCACAAGACCATACACCCATATATTTACCTTGCCCAAGACAGGAGAGACATGTCTGCAGTTATTTATTGAAACATGACCCAAAATGGGATGTGGAGCAACCATTGTGTGGTCACTTCATACAGTGTGGAGATGGTCATGTGACTCCCAGGAGGGATCAACTGTATCTCCAATGAGGTACCAATGTCAGCAGCAGTGGTAGTTTCCTATAATTGTTCCAGTGCAAGCATGGAAACAAGGTAACAGCTTAGCCCAGCCATCCCCCACAACTTTGTCTGGGGATTTTAGCCACAGCATCCCTGTCCACATTCTGCAACTGGCCTTACCAGTTTGTGTTCACATGATTCAGATGGGCATACCATCATCATAAAACAACATTGTGTCCCCTAGAGTTTGTAGTTCCCTCATAATCTGCAGGAGAGTGCATGATCTAACCAAGGCACAAATTGAAGCTACAGTGAGAAGAAACCAGAAATTCCAACCAAAGCCACATGAACAGAAATTAAGCCCAAACAGGGAGCAGGCCAGAGACTCTCCCACTCCCTGCAATGAAGAACCAATCAGGACTCCACATCAGCCATTGAAAACAAGAGCACTGAGGGTGGGCCTGCACCTGTGGGCCTCACCAGAGGGCCCTTTATCGTGGCCCTTAGGCAGAGAATGAAGGCGGGCGAACAACGCTTGACCCTCTCTCCACACTTGCAGGTTATTGCCACCAGAAACATTCCCTCCAGGCTTTGATGAGCAGGTAAGAACTGCATGCCCAGAAGAAAGAAATAACTGATAGGATGAGAAAACTAAAAGGATATTCCTATTTAATCCTATGAGAATAATCTGTCATCAATATCCACCTACATCAGTGTTGAAACTACCACAACAAAACTATAAGTTGCCCTGAAAACATACTCTGCACAACCCACAATAGTACTGATCTTCTCAGCTACAAGTCTAGGACATAAACACTGTCGCAATCTCCTACCAAAGCACAGCAAATAACTAGGGGTATGTTTACTAAACTGCGTTAGTTTGATTCGCGTTAGGAGCCGCAGTAGAGACAGAAATCCCAAATAAGGACATGGGCGGTACATCGTTACCGAGAACGCGCCGAGAACGCGCGTTACAAGGCGCTATAAATGAACGAGCGCTACAGGGCACGTTACCACGTGTTAATCTTAAGAAGACGCGCAGGCATACAAACACAGCAACAGAGCTGTAGCACAATGGTTGCAACACTGACTGATGGTACGGGGTCATGGGTTCGATTCCCCAGTGGGCCTAATGTATAAGGCTGGCTAAGGCAGCACCCTTTACATTTAAGTAGTGATTGTTGAAGCATTTGACGTGTATCTTAATTAGTGCTGCCAGCAAACACTCCCTCACGGTGGCATAACCAAGGTGCCGCATAAGGCACTCCATAGGGCACATTATAAAGTGTACTGTCCGCCAAGGCACCCTATAATGTCCCCTATAGGACACCTTATAAGGCTGAGAACAAAGCCCTGGCTGGCTGCAGAAGGACTGCACAAGACCACACAAACTGTCTGCTGTGGTTACCAGGATAGGGTTAACCCACCCGTACCCATGATGCACTGCACATGCAAATCAGCAGTCAACAGATGGGCACAAGATTGGGTATGCACCCCCACAGCACCTCGGCCTGGTAGGGGGAACAGACCATGTGTGGCACTGCCACAGAGTAGCCACAGACAGTCACATTGTGCGGGTACTGTGCCCACCCTGAGGTTGCAGTGGGGCGCCCAGCACCAGGTCCACAGCACCTTTCATGCCTGGAATAAGCCGTACTGCAGGTCCCCAGCAGTGTGTGATAGGTAGTTCCGTTAGACACACCTAGGATATATCTGTATCCTGCTGTATGTCTTGGTCATGTCTAGTCCATGTGGACGATGATGCACCCAGAATAGTGCATATCCTGTGTTGGTGCCATGGTTACCTGCTGTAGGTGAAAGGGGGGGGGGGGTGTATGGACCCATAGGCAGATCATGTACCACCACACAACCCACCCTCTGGGGCTCAGGGTGGGAAACAGGATCACCCACCAATAAATCCACAGTCTACCTCCCTGCAATGGTAGCAGTAGAGGGGACCATCAACCCCAGTCCTGCTGGGGAACAGACAGAGCGGTACACATCCATAACGCAATAGCAGACAGATGGCAGGCCTGGAAATTCTTAGCTGCCCCCCACCATTACCTGACATTCTCCAGCAGCAAGCCTCCAGCCGCAGCACCCTGCAAGGTGCTCCAGCAAGACACATTCTAGCTGCAGACAGTCTGCCAGCTAGTCCATAGTGCATGGTCCTGGAGGAGATGCATGTACCCAGAACGGGGATGTCAGCATACACACCGAGCAGATAAGTCAGTGATTGAGCTCCAAAAGAAAACCCATAAAAATCACATGAGAAAAATGCAATACAGCACTATGGGGGAACCTAGCCATGCCATGGTCACTGCTCAGTCAGGGTGAGAGTGATCTCCCAGCAGGACATGCTATGGCCACCCTGTCCATGCAGGTGGTGGCCAGGCACTACAATGTCCGAACCATTGCCCTATGCCGTGTGCAGATGCATCCAGGCCAGGCCACCCTATCCAGGCTATTCCCATGGTACCTTGCTCCTCATTATGCACATTGGCAGGCCAATACTTGCAACAGTGCTAGCAGTGTGGGCTGTGGAGGGCGTTGGCAGCCACCACACACTGGATAGACAGACACACACTCCCCACACCTATGCCAGCATTGTGCAACTATAGAGGTGTTGGGCAGCCCAGGCCACCACACCAGTCCTGGGCACAGTGCAGGCATGGCTATGGTACGCAATACTGTAGGAGTCACTCCCCAGGTTTGTGAACACTGTCAGACACAATACCTGTAGCACACTCCCCAGACATCAGAAAGGTTGCTATGATGCAGCTCACTCAGGCAATTGTACCTAACCTAGGAATTGCTATCTGCCAGTAATCATAGCAACCTTTTGATAGATGTGTACCATATTCCCAGGTTTAGGGTGGCATTACTAAGGTATGCAAGTGCTAGTATTGGGAGATGCACGCAGAGCCCAAAGTCCTGCCTCTCCAGGAGGCTTTGGATAATGGGGCCTGTGGGTGCGGGTGTGTCTGCCCCTGTTGGCTGCTGCTTTACGGCAGAAGTTCCCAACTCCAGTCCTGCAGTGCCAAACACTGTTCGGGTTTTCATGCTGTCCCTCATGAATATGCATGAGATACATCTGCATACCCTGGGGGTGGCGCATAGAAATGCAGCACAGGCATCTTTATCAGAGGCAGCATGGAACCGGAATGGTGCTTGGCCCTCCAGGACTGCAGTTGAGTGACTCTGCTCTAGGTAATGTGCATGTTTATGGTGTCTGTGCTCTGTAGGGTAAAATGTAGGTGTCTTGGGCATGTTTACGTCATCTGCAATAAAGGTGCTGTCTGTATTAGCACGTTGTAGTAGTGGGTAAAATATGGGGACTGGGTTGGCAGGAACCACAGCTGGGACTTGAACCTGTGACCCTCTGCTTTTGACTACACTGGTTTTGTGCACTGCACCACCTTGTTGTCACAGAGTCAGTACATTCCTTGGTGATACCATGACTGTTTGTCAGACAGGGCCCGTCTGTTGCATTACACAGCACCCACCTACACAGGGCTAGGCCACGGTCTGCTCTGGGCAGCTGCCACTGCCCCCTCCACCACCAGTATCCCTCAGCCACCATGCTGACATGCCCTTCTGCTAGTGGTGCTGGTGGTGCGCAGTCTCAGGCCATCCAGTGTTCAGGTAGGCAGCTACCTATGGTGCGGGTTCTGGGATAGGGATGCCTGCATAGACGTCCACGCTCCCCCCAGCCCCCCCTGCCAATGTTCCATGCCCTTGAGGGTAGCTGTTGGGTACTCTCCCCTGTGACACTGTGGGAAATACACTCGTGCCCATGTTGGCCCTTCATCAGTTGCTGTCTGGCTGCTCTGCTGTTTCAGCATTCGTATGGGCCAATCACCCTAGTCCGCACTATGGCCCAGCTCCACCACAGCATGTGCCGCCTGCGGTCCTCTGTATCCCCTTCTCCGGCATCTGTCCAGTTGCCGTTCCGACATGACCGCCCTGATGTTGCGGGACATGTGCACGCCATAGGAACCCTGTCCGATGGTGGGGATAACCCCGAGCAGAGCTATTTCACTGTGGGCTCATTCACCTTTATTTATTTATTTATTTAGCACACATTTATATACCGCTCTTTCCCAAGTATCAAGTACGGTTTACAGTGAACAGAAAAAATTCAAGTTACATGGTTAATCTTGTCCTAGTCGTTTTACAGGGAACAGATTTAACTTTTTACATTTAACAGTATAATTAAAGACATACAAACAGTGATTTCATCCAGTGGTATTGAGTGGATGTAATCAAACTTTTTACATTAATTTTATACAATTTGAATTACATGAGAACAACCTTTTAGTATTAGATTATGCGTTTATTTTGATCAAGTGAGTGTATGCCTTGTAGAGATTATTATCCTTTGTCAACTTGTATGGTTTGGCAAGCCAGAGGTGTATAATGTAAGGTAAATAGATGTGTTTTTAGTTTTTTTCTTAATTCTTTAAGTTCAGTTAGGAGGCAAATATTGTCAGGTAGGTTATTCCAGAGAGACGGTGCACAGTGAGAGAAGGCCCTATTATTGGTTAGTTTTCTAGCTTTTTTATAATCTTTAGGTAATGATATTGTATTTGTATTTCTACTTCTTTGAGATCTCATATTTGGTTCTATGTTGATTAGGTTATTAAGTAAGGATGGTGCAAGTTTATTCATCAGTTTGAAGGTGGTAACTAGTATTTTGTAGTGTATTCTTTCGTGAATAGGTAGCCAATGGAGTTTAGCAAGAATTGGTGTAATGTGTTCTTTTGGACTTACTTTCATTGTAATTCTTGCCGCAATATTTTGAGTTAATTGGATCTTTTTAATGTTTTGCTGTGTGATTCCCTGGAGAATTAAGTTTGCAAAATCGAAGTGTGGGGTGATGATTGCTTGTATTATCGATATGAAGTCATGTAAATGAATTAATGGGCGTATTTGTTTCAGGGTCTTGATTTTGAAATGTATAGTTTTTGTAAGGTTTTTTATGTGTGAGTCCATATTAAGTTTATCATCAAGTATTACGCCTAGGTATTTTATTTCTTTTTTTGCTTTAATCTCATGGTTATTTAGGGTGATGGAGTTTGGAGGTGTATATGTTTGTTTTTTTGTGAAATAGAGGATATCAGTTTTTGTAAAATTAATGTATAGGTTGTGGTCAATGAGCCATGATGTTAGGTCATTAAAGCAATCTTTTATTTGTTGTATTGGTGGGTGTGGGATTTTAAATGGTAGATAAAACATAATATCATCTGCATAAATGTGGTAACGTACGCCTTGACGTTTAAAGATGTTGCAGACTGGTTGGAGGTAAATATTAAATAGAAGTGCTGATAGCGCAGATCCTTGTGGAAGGCCTTGGGTTTGGTTAAAGATATTTGATGTTTGATTGTCAATCCTCACTATTTGGGTTCTGTTTGTTAGGTAAGATTTAAACCAATTATATACGGTGGATATTATTCCAATTTGTTGGAGTCTGCTTAGCATTGTTGCGTGGTTAACACTGTCAAACGCTGCGGAGATGTCTAGAAAGATTAATATAAATGCTTGTTTTGGGTCGTCAATTCCTCTTATTAGTGTGTCGATGAGTACTGTTAGTAAAGTTTCCACTCTGTGATATGGACGGAAACCATATTGATGTTCATCAAGGAGATCTATTGTATCAACGAATTCTTGTAATTGGGTTTGGATTGTATGGGGACGGAGTATAGACCCTTCCATGATTTATATCTGTTCTATGGAGCTTACTCGGGGGGGGGGGTTGATGTTTCTCATTGATACCACTATTGGCCAGCTTGGTTATGGTTGTTTTCCAGTTTGTTGGGGTCATTTTCAGTGTTTATGTGCCCTTTTGTTCTGTGCACATGTATCACACTTATCACTTTGTTTAGGTTTCCCTGCCTGGGCTGTACATTGCTGACACTGAAATGGTTTCTCTCCCCTGTAATCTGCTTTTTAACGGCAGGTTTTCAATCGCGTTTGGATTCAGCTCTTCAGATCAACGCGTTAGTGTGAAGGGAGCCTCTCCCCACCCACTCTCCGCCCACTGACCCCTTCTCTCCGCCCTCTCTCCACCTTCTGCGGTGTTTCACCGCGCCGCGGAGCGTTACGATCGTTAGCGCATCATAACGCGCGTTATGTAACATTAACGATTGTTAGCGCATCATAACGCATGTTATGATGCGCTAACGATCGTTAACATTACATAACGCGCGTTATGTACTGTTACCGCAGTTTAGTAAACATACCCCTAAGAACAATACAAAAGCTCAAACTTCTTCTGGACTCCAATGACTTACGCACAGTCTGTCATGCATTGATATTGCCCATCCTGGACTATTGAAGCATCATCTTCGAGAGACTACTTACCCAATCTTCCTACCCTTTGCAATTAATCCAAAATACAACGGCTCATATTATAACTGGAACATCAAGAATCAATCACATAACCCCAACATTAAAACAACTCCACTGGCTCCCTATAATTACCAGGACCAAATACAAAGCCATGCTCACTATTTTTAAAATCCTCCACCAACTATCGCCACCGATACTACAAACTCTCATCAGCAAAGACTCTGAAAACAGAACAAAAAAGAAAAACAATAAAAACCTATTAATAATACCCAAAAACAAAACTAAAGCAAAACAGACAACCTGTCACAGAGCCTCTCAATATATGCTCCATCACTCTGGAACACACTCCCAGAAAACATAAGAACCGCTAATGACCTATTGGACTTCCGAAAAGCCTTAAAAACTCTCCTCTTTTTGGAATACTACAGCCAGAGACTGAAACATCATGCGGAACACACCCATTACAATAAAAATATGAACCCAACCACACCTCTCTGTGGACTATACCCCTGTTTTATCCAAGTTCAATACCCTTGTTTTATGTAAAGTTCCTTTGTTTATCATTGAATGTAAACTGCTTTGAATATAAGAAAAGCCGTATAGAAAAATTGTTAAATAAATGAATAAATTAAAAATAAATAAATAAAATATGTTCATATTTATGTGTAGGCCCATGCACTAATAGCCAGAATCCTAACAACCGCATCATTTCCAAGAATAATGAAGTTTCTTTCTTCTGAAAGAAGATGACCCTTACATTAAAGTCCCCAGTGATGACTAATGTTTTTTAATCTAATGATAACAAGCCTACTCTCCCAGCAAATACCATTGGATCATAGCAGATGTATCAGGAAGCCTGTAAAATAATAAGGGCCAACTTAAAAAAAGATAGCCCAATGCCCTCTCCACCATTCTCTAATTGTGACACCACCTTAGCTGACTGAAAACATTTCCTTTAAAATACCATTACCCTTCCTGCATGCACTAGGTTGATCTACATAGCAATAACCCTCAGGAATAATTTGATTCAAAATAAAACATCTGCTTCTGATGAAAATGACTCACACACACAACATACATCAGGCTTCCTATCATTAATCATACCATACAATGATCCATCCCTATTCCAAACAGAGAGAACATTTAAATACAAACATTTCAGATGAGTTACCTTATCTATAAATTAGGCAACATCATTCAACACACATTGGGGGTTATTTCAGAAGCATCAGTATGTAAATAGTGTCAATTGCGTTTGTAGATTGCTTACATATACACATAGCACTTTTCAAAAGCCTTTGTTTACAATTGGAGAACTGCACCACACCTAGATTGCAAGGACGCATGGTTGGAGTATGAAGAAGGAGCAGTTTGGGTAGACCTACAATGTTGACATTTGTTCTCCATTTTATAAGAGCAATACACATCAATATACAAAATCCTAGATGCCGACATTTACAGCTGCTACCCGGTATGAATAAGTGCCTGCTTGAAAGACAGGTATAAAGGCCAAGGTCTACTCACTGCGATCATCACCATTGCTCCCCCATCTGACATGCTCCCAACTTTGGATCCCACTGATCTCCCTGATGCATCAAAAAACCCTTCCATGCCCCCTCAGCACATTTCCCAGCCCCATCCCTGATC
The DNA here is from genome assembly GCA_033557465.1 of Ichthyophis bannanicus. NCBI lineage: Eukaryota > Metazoa > Chordata > Amphibia > Gymnophiona > Ichthyophiidae > Ichthyophis > Ichthyophis bannanicus. The sequence continues at coordinate 265,761,394 of CM066036.1, forward strand.
CAACCCTCATATCTTACTGGGGTTTCTGATGCTAATGGGAGCAAGAGCAAACCCTGGCCACGCCTGCTCATGAATGGAGCTCTTGATTCCTAGGAGTAAACTCATCATTCTACCACTAGGGTCAGGTTAAAAAATAAGAGCAAAATGCTGATCATACACCTTTGCATTTCAGAAAAGAAACATGCAATAGAATGTCACATGCATATAACCAAGAGGATATAGGGGTATGTTTACTAAACTGCGGTAATCGTACATAACGCGCGTTAACCGTAGTTAACGATCGTAAACTCCCTCGGCGTGGTAAAACACTGCATAATGGAACACATTACCCCCATACTAAAACACCTACACTGGCTCCCTGTCCACTACAGGATTTCATTTAAGATTCTAACAATGACTTTCAAGGCCATCCATAACTGCACGTCCAACTCCCTCTCTGACTTAGTCCAGATAACTCCCCCCAACAGGATGAGGAGGTCAGCTGCTACTAACACTCTCATCCTTCCCAAAGCAATCATTAAATGCTCCAAGACTACGAGCAACCGTGCCTTTGCCTTCTACGCACCCTCCTGCTGGAATGCTCTCCCACCTGACATCCGCGCCATCAACAACCTTCTTCAATTTAGGAAAGCATTGAAACGTCACCTATTTACCCAGTACTTCTCCATCTCAAATGACAGCTCTCAGCCACCTTCAATCATGTCCAACTCTCTCCACACGAGCCCCATGCCCACAACACCTCTACCTTCCGAACCCACCTCTATTTAATTTACAGAATGTCATTGTCGTATCAACTTTACTTACTAACGAGATAATTGTACAAGCATGCATACTAAATTGTAAATAGTTGTTTACCTGTTAACCTGTTATCCATGTTTATTTACCCTGTTTATTGTAAGTGCATTGAAATGCCCTCTTTGCACAAATAAGTTTCCTGTAAACCGCGCTGATAATAAATAGTGCGGTATAGAAAAGCAATTAAATAAATAAATAAATAAAATAAATAAGGTGGAGAGAGGACGGAGAGAAGGGGTCAATGGGCGGAGAGTGGGCAGGGAGAGGCTCCCTTCGCACTAACGTGCTGATCTGAAGAGCTCAATTCCAACGCGAATGAAAACCTGCCGTTAAATGCACATTACAGGGGAGAGAAACCATTTAAGTGTCAGCAATGTACAGCCCAGGCAGGGAAACCTAAAAAAAGGGATAAGTGTAATACATGTGCACAGAACAAAAGGGCACATAAACACTGAAAATGACCCCAACAAACTGGAAAAAAACAATAACCAAGCTGGCCAATAGTGGTATCAATGAGAAACATCAACCCCTCCCCCCCCCCTGAGTAAGCTCCATAGAACAGATATAAATCGTGGAAGGGTCTATACTCCGTCCCCATACAAGGTGAATAAGCCCACAGTGAAATAGCGCTGCTCAGGGTTTTCCCCACCATCGGACAGGGTTCCTATGGCGTGCACATGTCCCGCAACATCAGGGCGGGCATGTCAGAACGACAACTTGACAGATGCCGGAGAAGGGGATACAGAGGGCCGCAGGCGGCACATGCTGTGGTGCAGCTGGGCCACAGTGCGGACTAGGGCGATGCCTAGGTGGCCCATACGAATGCTGAAGCAGCAGAGCAGCCAGACAGCAACTGCTGAAGGCCCAACATGGGCACGACTGTGTTTCCCACAGTGTCACAGGGGATAGTACCCAGCAGCTACCCCCAAGGGCACGGAACATTGGCAGGGGGTGCTGGGGGGAAGCGTGGACACCTATGCAGGCACCCCTACCCCAGAACCCGCACCATAGGCAGCCACCTACCTGCACACTGGATGGCCTGAGACTGCACACCACCAGCACCACCAGCAGACGGGCATGTTAGCATGGTGGCTGAGGGATACTGGTGGTGGAGGGGGCAGTGGCAGCTGCCAAGAGCAGACCATGGCCTAGCCCTGTGTAGGTGGGTGCCATGTACTGCAACAGACGGGCCCTGTCTGATGAACAGTCATGGTATCACCAAGGAATGTACTGACTCTGTGACAACAAGGTGGTGCAGTGCAGAAAACCAGTGTATTCAGAAGCAGAGGCTCACAGGTTCAAGTCCCAGCTGTGGTTCCTGCCAACACAGTCCACATATTTTACCCACTACTACAACGTGCTAATACAGACAGCACCTGTATTGCAGATGACGTAAACATGCCCTAGACACCTACATTTTACCCTACAGAGCACAGACACCATAAACATACACATTACCTAGAGCAGAGCCTCCCAAATGCAGTCCTGGAGGGCCAAACACCATTCCGGTTCCATGCTGCCTCTGATAAAGATGCCTGTGCTGCATTTCTATGCGCCACCCCCATGGTATGCAGATGTATCTCATGCATATTCATGAGGGACAGCATGAAAACCCGAACAGTGTTTGGCACCGCAGGACTGGAGTTGGGAACCTCTGCCGTAAAGCAGCAGCCAACAGGGGCAGACACACCCACACCCACAGGCCCCATTATCCAAAGCCTCCTGGAGAGGCAGCACTTTGGGCTCTGCGTGCATCTCCCAATACTAGCACTTGCATACCTTAGTAATGCCACCCTAAACCTGGGAATATAGTACACATCTATCAAAAGGTTGCAATTCCTAGGATAAGTACACTTTTCTGTGTGAGCTGCATCATAGCAACCTTTCTGATGTCTGTGGAGTGTGCTACAGGTCTTGTGTCTGACAGTGTTTACCAACCTGGGGAGTGACTCCTACAGTAGTACCATAGCCATGCCTGCACTGTGCCCAGGACTGGTGTGGTGGCCTGGGCTGCCCAACACCTCTATAGTTGCACAATGCTGGCATAGGTGTGAGGAGTGTGTGTCTGTCTATCCAGTGTGTGGTGGCTGCCAACACCCTCCACAGCCCACACTGCTAGCACTGTTGCCAGTATTGGCCTGCCAATGTGCATAATGAGGAGCAAGGTACCGTGGGAATAGCCTGGATAGGGTGGCCTGGCCTGGATGCATCTACACACGGCATAGGGCAATGGCTCGGACATTGTAGTGCCTGGCCACCACCTGCACGGACAGGGTGGCCATAGCATGTCCTGCTGGGAGGTCACTCTCCCCCTGACTGAGCAGTGCCCATGGCATGGCTAGGTTCCCCCATAGTGCTATATTGCATTTTTCTCATGTGATATTTATGGGTTTCCTTTTGGGGCTCAATCATTGACTTATGTGCTTGGTGTGTATGCTGACATCCCCGTTCTGGGCACAGGCATTTCCTCCAGGACCATGCACTATGACTAGCTGGCAGACTGTCTGCAGCTAGTATGCGTCTTGCTGGAACACCTTGCAGGGTGCAGCGGCTGGAGGCTTGCTGCTGGAGAATGTCAGATAATGGTGGGGGCAGCTGAGCATTTCCAGGCCTGCTGTCTGTTTGCTATTGCATTATGGATGTCTGTTCCCCAACAGGACTGGGGTTGCTGGTCCCCTCAACTGCTACCATTGCAGGGAGGTAGACTGTGGATCTATTGGTGGGTGATCCTGTTTCCAACCATGAGCCCCAGAGGGTGGGTTGTGTGGTGGTACATAATCTGCCTATGGGTCCATACACCCCCCCTCCCCCCTCCTTCACCTACAGTGGGCAATGATGTTACCAACACAGGATATGCACTATTCTGGGTGCAGCATCGCCCATCGGAACTAGACATGACTGAGACATACAGCAGGACACAGATGTATCCTAGGTGTGTCTAACGGAACTACCTATTGCACACTGATGGGGACCTGCAGCATGGCGTATTTCAGCCATGAAAGGTGCTATGGACCTTGTGCTGGGCGCCCCACCTCAACCTCAGGGTGGGCACTGTACCCGCACAATGTGACTGTCTGTGGCTACTCTGTGGCAGTGCCACTCACGGTCTGTTCCCCCTACCAGGCCGAGGTGCTGTGGGGGTGCATACCCGATCTTGTGCCCATCTCTCGACTGCTGATTTGCATGTGCAGTGCATCATGGGTACGGGTGGGTTACCCCTATCCTGGTAATCACAGCAGACAGTTTGTGTGGTGACGTGCAGTCCTGCAGCCAGCCAGCCAGGGCTTTGTTCACATCCTTATAAGGTGTCCTATAGGGGACATTATAGGGTGCCTTGTCAGACAGTACACTTTATAATGTGCCCTATGGAGTGCGTTATGCGGCACCTTAGGTTATACCACCATGAGGGTGTGTTTGCTGGCAGCACTAATTAAAATACACGTCAAATGCCTCACCAATTGCTACTTAAATGTAAAGGGTGCTGCCTCAGCCAGCCTTATACATTAGGCCCACTGGGGAATTGAACCCATGACCCCGTATCATCAGTCAGTGTTGTAACCATTGTGCTATAGCTCTGTTGCTGTGCTTGTATGCCTGCGCGTCTTCTTAAGATTAACGCGTGGTAACGTGCCCTGTAGCGCTCGTTCATTTATGGCGTCTTGTAACGCGCGTTCTCGGCGCGTTCTCGGAAACGATGTACCGCCCATGTCCTTATTTGGGGTTTCTGTCTCTACCGCGGCTCCTAACGCGAATCGCACTAACGCAGTTTAGTAAACATACCCCATAGTCACATCATGCAACAATTTATATAGCGGAACTAGATTAAATATTAAATAATATGGCAAAGAATGCTGAGCCCTATGATACTCCTCTCTGTGCATGTACCATTCTGATACGTCTCCACGTTGTTATTGTTGACACTACTTTAAAAAGCATGAGGTAAACCTGTTCAGCAAAGTGACCCCGCAACACTCCTATTTGAATTAATCTAGATAGCAATATTTACATAATAGAACCATTGTAGAATCAAAAGCAGAAGATATATCAATAAAAATAAAATAAGCAGACTGTTGGCCCTTTAATCCTTTTATCAAGTCAACAATTAATGAAGTTATTAAAGTTTCTGCGCTATGTCCAGAGCTAAAACCATGTTGCCATGGATATAGTATCTTATTAGATTCCAGAAAATCATCTAGTTGCCAACAAACAACTTGTTCAATTATCTTGCCTAAAAGCAGTATGTTAGATATCTGGTGATAATTAGAAATATCATTAGCTAGAATAGTGATTTTCTTTTTAACTGGCCGTACTAAGGATAGTTTTAAATCTTCTGATAAAATAACTCTACTAAGAAAGAACCATATGAGTTCATGAATAAAGTTAGCAATAGGCCCACAAACAAGTTTAATATAAGGAGTGAGGACCATTTCTAAAGCACAGGTAGCTGAATGATTGTGGTGTTGTATCTTTATAATGAAATCACTACCTATATTCTGAAACATTTCCAACGGGATTTGATGGCCATTTTACTAAATCAGCTCTCTACTTTGACTGCAGTCAGATATGATGTCAATCTTTGAATTAAAAAAATCCACAATTTTTTTTTATTCATTTGATTGATTCTTTCTCCAAACTCTTTCGTCTTTACAAAGTAAATATTTTTGTCCATATAACATGGCTTATCTAGTCTATCCTTCCATATCATCCACTACAACAGTCCCCTTTTTTCCTTTAGAGATCCTTCGTGTTTGTCCCATGCTTCTTTGAATTCAGATACTGTTCTAGTCTCTACCACCTCCACTGGGAGACTATTTCACGGATCCACAACTCTTTCTGTAAAGAAATATTTCAGCATATCACTCCCTCATCCCATGTCCCCTCGTAGCAGAGCTCGCTTTCAATCGAAAGAGGCTCTCCTACTGTGCATTTATGCCATGGAGGTATTTAAATGTCTGAATCATATCACCACTATCCCGCCTTTCCTCTAAGGTGTACATATTAAGATCCTTAAGTCTGTCCTCATATGCTTTATAATGAAGACTACTAATCATTTTAGTAGCCACCCTCTGTAAAGACTCCAGCCTGTTTATATCCTTTTGAAGGTGCAGTCCTCATAATTGCACAAAGTTCTCCAAATGAGCTCGCATCAAAGACTTATACAGAGTCACTATCACCTCCTTTCTTCTGCTGGCTATTCCTCTCCCTGTGCACCCAAGCATCCTTCTAGCTTTTGCCGTCGCGTTTTCTACCTGTTTAGCTACTTCAAGATCATCAGACACAATCATGCCTAGGTCACGCTCTTCTTTAGTGGACAAAAGTACTTCACCCCCTAAACTATAATGCTCCCTTGGATTGCTGCAGTCCAAATGCATGGCCTTGCATTTTTTAACATTAAATCTTAGCTGCCAAATTCTAGACCATTCTTCAAGCTTAGTTAGATCCCTCCTCATGTTATCTACACCTTCCTGGGTGTCTATTCTATTGCAGATTTTGATATCATCCGAAAAAAGGGAAACCTTACCCAACAACCCTTCCGATATATCACTAGCAAAGATGTTAAAAAGAATTGGACCAAGGATAGATCCCTGGGGCAAACCACTGGTAAACTCCTTCTCCTCAGAGTGAGCTCCGTTTACCTGTACCCTTTGTCGCCTCCCACTCAAACAATTTCTGACCCAAGCAGTAATTTGAGGGTCCATCTCTAAGGTGCTCAGGTTGTTTATAAGTTGCCTGTGAGGAATGGTGTCAAAATCTTTACTGAAATCCTTAATACACCAAATCTAGGGCTCTCCCTCAGTCCAACTCCCTGGTCACCCAGCCAAAGAAATCAATCAGATTTGTCTGACAAGACCTGACTCTGGTGAATCCATGCTACCTCTGATCCTGTAATCCACTGGACTCCAGAAACCTCACTATTTTCTCTTTCAGCAGCACTTCCAATAATTAACTCACCACCGAGGTTAAACTAAACGGCCTGTAGTTTTCAACCACATCCTTACTTCCGCTTTTGTGTAAAGACACCACATAAGCCTCTCTCCAGTCCATTGGCACCACTCCCGACTCCAAAGAGGCATTGAAAAGGTCAGTCAATGGAGCTGCTAGAACATCCCCAAGTTCCCTCATTATTCTAGGGTGTATCCCATCCGGTCCCATCACTTTGTCTACTTTAAGTTCAGCTAGTTTCTCACGAACACAGTCTTCTGAAAATTGTTCAAGATTCCCCTCTTTTCTGTTCCTGTTTATGGGTGTTTTCTGAGGTCCTGCTCCTGTGTTCATCTGTGAACACAGAACAGAAATATTTGTTAAGCAATTCCGCTTTATCCTCATCAGCTCCTATATATTCCTCCCCTTCGCCTTTGAGTCTGACAATACCACTTTTGCCCTTCCTATTCTCACTAACATATCTGAATAATGATTTATCCCCCATTTTACTGTATTGGCTATTTCCTCCTCTTTATGAATCTTTGCTTTCCTGACTACATTGCTGGCTTCTCTAAGTTTTTCCAAATATAGATGCCTGTCTTCCTCTCTCCGTGATCTCTTGTATTTCATGAAGGCCTCCCTCTTTTTCTTTATTTTTTTTCAGCTACTTCTTTCCAAAACCATAGTGGTCTCCTTTTCCTTTTACCTTTTATTTACCATTTTAACAAAAAGGTTGGTTGCCCTTAAAATTGAACAATAAACTAAGGGTTTTACGTGTTTGTACAACAAAATGGAAAATTTTCACAATCTAAATAACAAATCAATCTCTCATTCTGCCATTTCTTAAATTTTGTAGTATCATACAGATGAGCGGAAGACAAAAACCATGGCCAACACAGGGGTAGTCCAAAATAAACTTTGGAGTATCTTTACTAAACCATCTTAATGTGCGCTCTGTGATGTTATCACGCGATAAGCTACCTTATCGCGTGATAATGGTGCTTTATGAGGCGCAGAGGTACCTTAGCGCGCGATAACGTGCACAGCAGCGCAAACGAGTGCTGAAGGCAGAGAAAGGCTCCCGGAGGGCGGAGGAAGGCTCCCCAGGGGCGGAGAGAAGGGGTCAATGGGTGGAGAGTGGGAGGGGAGAGGCTCCCTGCACACTAACGCTGTGAAATCCGAGGCTGAAAACTAACACCAGTGAAACCCTGGCTTTAGAGCTAATTTAAAGGGAAGAGAAACCATTTCTGTCAGCAATGTACAGCAAAACCAGGGAAACCTACAAAAAAGTGATAAGTGTGATACATGTGCACGGAACAAAAGGGCAAATAAACAGTGAAAATGAACAGAAGAAAATGGAAAAATAAAATAACCAAGCTGGGCAACAGTGATCTCAATGGTAAACATCAAAAAACACTCCCAAGAAAGCACCAAAAAAAGGATATGAATTCTGGAAGGGTCCATGCTCCGTCCCCATACAAGGTGAATGAGCCCACAGTGAAATTGCGATGTGCAGGGTTTTCCTCTCCATCGGACAGGTTTCCTATGGCGTGCACATGTGCGGCAACAGCAGGGTGGGCATGTCAGAATGGCCAACTGTACAGATGCTTGAAAATGGGATACAGAAGGCTGCAGGCGGCACATGCTGTGGTGCAGCTGGGGCACAGTGCGGACTAGGCAGATGCCTAGGTGGCACTTAGGAATGCTGAAACTGTATAGCAGCCAGACAGCAACTGATGAGGGCCCAACATGGGCACGAGTGTGTTTATCACAGTGTCACAGGGGATAGTACCCATCAGGTACCTCCAAGGGCACAGAACATTGGCAGGCGGTGTTGGAGGGGAAGAGTGGACGTCTATGCAGGCACCCCTACCCCAGAACATGCACCATAGGCAGCCGCCTACCTGCACACTGGATGGCCTGAGACTGCGCACCACCAGCACCACCAGCAGTAGGGCATGTCAGCATGGTGGCAGAGGGGTACTGGTGGTGGAGGGGGCAGTGGCAGCTGCCCAGAGCAGACCATGACCTAGCCCTGTGTAGGTGGGTGCCATGCACTGCAACAGACAGGTCCTGCCGGACAAACAGTCATGGTATCACCAGGGAGTGCCCTGTCTCTGGGCAACACAGTGGTGCAGTGCACACAACCAGTGTGTTCAGAGGCAGAAGGTCACAGGTTCAAGTCCCAGCTGTGGTTCCTGCCAACCCAGTCTCCATATTTTACATGCTAATAAAAACAGAAACCTTTATTGCAGATGACGTAAACGTGCCCATAACACCTACATTTTACCCTACAGAGCACAGACACCATAAACATGTGCATTACCTAGAGCAGAGTCTCCCAAATGCAGTCCGGGAGGGCCACACACCATTCAGGTTCCATGCTGCCTCTAATAAATGTGGCTGTGCTGCATTGCTATGCACCGCCCCCATGGTATGCAGATGTATCTCATGCATATTCATTAGGGACAGCATGAAAACCCGAACAGTGTTTGGCCCTCCAGGACTGGAGTTGGGAACCTCTGCCCTAGAGCAGTGGCCAACAGGGGCAGACACACCCGCACCCACAGGCTCCATTATCCCAAGCCTCCTGGAGAGGCAGGATGTTGGGCCCTGCGTGCATCTCCCAATACTAGCACTTGCATACCTTAGCAATGCCACCCTAAACATAGGAAAACTGTACACAGCTATCAAAAAGTTGCTATGATAACTGGCAGATAGCAATTCCTACGTTAAGCACAATTGGCTGATTGAGCTGCATCAAAGCAACCTTTCTGATGTCTGTGGAGTGTGCCTCAGGTCTGGTGTCTGACAAAGTGACCCCAACAGTATTGCATACCATAGCCATGCCTGCACTGTGCTCAGGACTGGTGCGGTGGCCAGGACTGCCAAACACCTCTATAGTTGCACAATGCTGGCATAGGTGTGTGGAGTGTGTGTCTGTCTATCCAGTTTGTGGTGGCTGCCAACACCCTCCACAGCCCACACTGCTAGCACTGTTGCCAGTATTGGCCTGCCAATGTGCATAATCAGGAGCAAGGTACTGTGGGAATAACCTGGATAGTGTGGCCTGGCCTGGCCGCATCTGCACAGGGCATAGGGCAATGGCTCGGACATTGTAGTGCCCAGCCCCCACCTGCATGGACAGTGTGGTCACAGCATGTCCTGCTGGGAGGTCACTCTCACCCTGACTGAGCAGTGACCACGGCATGGCTAGGTTCCCCCATAGTGCGATGTAGTGTTTTGCTCATGTGACCCAATGAGGCATGGAAGAGAGGCCTAGTGGTTGGGGCAAGGTACGTCAGGCTGGAAGGTCGGGGGTTCAAATCCCACTAGAGGACAGAAACCTTGGGCTGGAAGGACTGGGGTTCCTAGTCCCACAGGTGCTCCTTGTGGTCTTGGGTAAGCCACTTAACCCTCCATAGCCCATGTTCCCTATAAAATAGTTATCTCCAAGTTATAATGTCCTGTTCAATGTAATTTCAGTTTGTTCAATGTAAACCGCACTGATGCAGAATAGCGCGGTATATAAGAAAATGTAAATAAATAAAAATAAATAAATAAATAATCACTGACTTATCTGCTTGGTGTGTATGCTGACATCCCAGTTCTGGGTACACGCATTTCCTCCAGGACCATGCACTATGGGCTAGCTAGCAGACTGTCTGCAGCTAGTATGTGTCTTGCTGGAACACCTTGCAGGGTGCAGCGGCTGGAGGCTTGCTGCTGGAGAATGTCAGATAATGGTGGGGGGCAGCTGAGCATTTCCAGGCCTACTGTCTGTCTGCTATTGCTTTAGGGATGTGTACAGCTCTGCATTGCCTGCCCTGTAGGGTGTCTGTTCCCAAGCAGGACTAGGGTTGATAGTCCTCTATACTGCTACCATTTCAGGGAGGTAGAATGTGGATCTATTGGTGGGTGATCCTGTTTCCCACCCTGAGCTCCAGAGGGTGGGTTGTGTGGTGGTACATAATCCACCTATGGGTCCAAACACCACCCCCTCCTCCTCCACCTCTGTCATGTAACCATGGCACCAACACAGGATATGCACTGTTCTGGGTGCATCATAGCCCATAAGGGCTAGACATGACTGAGAAATACAAAAGGACACAGATGTAACCTAGGTGTGTCTGCAGGAACTACCTATCACACACAGTAGCACTGATGGGGACCTGCAGCATGGCATATTTCAGCCATGAAAGGTGCTGTGGACCTGGTGCTGGGCACCCCACCTCACCCTCAGGTGCCCCCACCTCACAATGTGAGGGTCTGTGGCTACTCTGTGCCAGTACCACACACGGTCAGTTCCCCCTACTAGGCCGAGGTGCTCTGGGGGTGCATACCCCATCTTGGTGCCCATCTGTTGACTGCTGATTTGCATGTGCAGTGCATCATGGGTACGGGTGGGTTAACCCTATCCTGGTAACCACAGCAGACAGTTTGTGTGGTGAAATGCAGCCAGCCAGGGGTTTGTTAGCAGCTGTAGCCCACTGGTTACTTCACTGCCTATGAAGCCAGAGGTCATTGGTTCAAACTCATGGTGGGGTTATTTGATAGGGCTGTCTGAGGCATTGTCCATTTTTTTTTTTTAAATTCTTTATTTTCGTTTTGCAACAACAAAGGAAAGGAAGACATACAACTAAGAGACAAATACATACATGTAATGTGATACATACACCAAAGCAAACACCCACCACCCCCCTCCCCCCTGCTTCTTCTCTAGAAAACTGAAACATTCTCGAAACGGGCGTGTACTGACACTATTGTGTTACAAAACCTTACAGCAATCTGAAACATTATGATGTTACAAAACCTTACAGTGATCTGAAACATAATGAGTGTACATTAAACAGACATGTCGAAGCAATGAGCAGATGGTACATGATCATTGAGCATCTGCCATTTAGACAAGCAAGAATGAAATTGGGTATGGAAGATAACTCTCCGAGATATCTGCTCATATTTACTATATAAGCAGACAAGGTTCCACTATTCATTGACAGCAAGTCGAGAGGTATCCCTCCAAATCCCCGTAATCAAACATATGGCTATACCCAGCATGAAATCAGGAGAAAGCGACCCTTCTTAGGAAGAGAGGGGACCCCCGCCATTGAGCGGAGTCCCACAGTCGTCCAAGAAAGAGGCTCGTGAAGGTGCAAGATAAAGGAAATACGACCCCAGACCCGCCCCCAGTAAACCTGTAGTTAAGGACATTTACAAGAACATGAACGAGGGTTCCCACATCAGTATAGTGAGACCTACACAGGCCCCTGGCAGTTGTGTTCCATTTGACTATTTTCAGGAATATCAGAACATCTATGTGCAAAAGGACGAGAGTTGAGTTTGGATAGCTAAAACAGATCGGGAAACCCGCATTGTGTTGCTCCAGAAACGCTCCAATGCACAGGGGTTAAAGTGGTTTGCGATTAGCAAGCCCAGGCTTGTTGGATTCCACAAGTGGCAGTATCTGTACCCTGACATAATAGTTTATAAAAGTTAGAGGCTACTCCATGTGTACTACTAATAGAGTGAATTAGTTCTAATAGCCCATCCTTAGTAGGGACAGAGGGCGGCATGATTGGAGCACTTCTGAGGCAGCATGTAAGCTACATCAATTGAAAATAATGTTTCGCTAGGAACGCAAATCCCCTGTATAGATCAGAAAAGGTTTTCCAACGAGCTGCAGAAAGAGCTGTTGGGGTGTCCTGATCCCCCTGGAGTACCAGGGTCTGGAAATGATCATACATGGCTGCTCGAATTTCAAACCGAAACTCTGACTGAGTTACTAGGGCTCTATCAAAGAACCAGGCCCCCGGATTCCCTTGAAGTGCAGTAGTATGGTAGTGAAAGGAAATAGCAGCATAATCTGAAAGATACTGGGAGTGAATCTTTGCAGCGTCCACCTGGGGAACTAACAGTGTTAATATTAGAAAGAAATCTATGCGAAACTGGGCTTTGTGAGGGGAAAAGAAGAAGGTAAAGTCTAGCTCATTGGGGTGTAGTAGCCTCCTAAGATCGACTAGAACAATATCTTTGATCATAGAGGTAAGCGCGATATGACTCTTGGGGGGACCACTTATCCTGGGCGACTATTTGTCAATCAGAGGATCAAGAACTGAATTGAAATCCCCCCCACTATCAATGAAGAATTAGCAGAGGCCTGCGCAGCCTGAGCAATAATAGCAACAGGGCAGGGTCATCCAGATTAGGAGCATGAAGGCATATACATGTAATTTTAAAGTTACCCATCTTGAGGTGAACTCTGGGCCATCTACCCGCTGTGTCTAAGCAGGTCGAAACAATAGTAGCATGCAGAGATTTCCTATCCAATATAGCAACCCCACATTTCCTAGAAACAGCTGGGGAGTAGGCGGCCACCATGTAAGGTTTAATAGTGAGGTGGAAAGTTTCCTTCGAATTGAAATGTGTTTCTTGGAGGAAAATCAGGTCCGCAGCCTCATGACTTAGATAGCTTAGGAGTTTCCTCCGTTTTATCAGATAATTAATTCCTTGTACGTTCAATGAAAAAATCTTACATGGTGCCATCAGTCGATACTAGACATTTTAGGTAAGAGCGCTTGAAAACTTACAACATAATCAGAATCTGTACAATAATGACATAAGCACCAAGTATGCTGGCCAATACACCATATTGAAAAGTATGTACCAAAGTAACTTAGAGAAGAAGCAAACCCCCAATGAATATGGCGACCAGATGTCTGCGGGAGGAGGCCCTAGAGAGGAAGATAAAGACATAATAAAAGAAAAGAAACACCAGAGTCCATAAGAAACACTGTCTCTGATACTCGTCGAGGCTACTATGGGTAGACGGAGTCGGGTCCCAGATATCTTCAAAATGAGGTGACAGACCTCCCTCGACAGACTCTTCGCTGAGCCGCGGTAAATCCAATATGGCAGGCACAGCGGATATGAGAGTACAGGCGGGAATATTCTGGAAATCAGCGCATCAAGTCGGCTTCTTTAGAATCCAAAAACTCCGCTAGTAGATCAGGGTCCTCAAATGTTCTTGTCTGATTGTGAAGCGTGACTCGGAGCTTGGCCGGGTACATCAGGCCATAGCGTGCTTGTAATTGTTGAAGCCTCGGCCGAAATTCCAGAAAGCGCTTTCGGCGGTCGACCGTGGGTTTAGCCAAGTCAGGATAGAAGGAGATCTTGTGGCTCTCAAACTCCATATGGCCCTTTGCCCGGGAGGCACTGAGAATTTGTTCCACATGTTGATATCTCAAAAGTCGAAAGATGATAGGCCGCGGGGTCTTCCTGTTGAGCGTTATGTTTGTGGGTACACGATGAGCGCGATCGATCTCCAATTCTTTGGTAAAGGTGATTTGGAGCAGGGAAGGGAGGATTTTACTTAAAAACTCCTTCATGTCACCCAATTCCGCTCCCTCCGGTATGCCCACGAGTCGTAGGTTGTTGCGGCGCGCTCTATTGTTGCCGTCTTCCACTTCTTTCTGCAAGGCCCGCACCTGACGTTCGACTTTGTCAAGTTTGGACAACCGGACCGCATGGGAGTCTAATATACTCTCCATTTTGTCCTGACGCGAAGAGAGTCCCTCTAGCCTGCCTTGCAGTACACCAAGATCTTCCCTCAGCGCTCGAAGTGCTTCACCGTTTGACTGCACGAGGTCCTTAACCCCTCTAATTTCTGCGAGGATTTCCTGCTGCATTTCGGGGCCCTCGCGCAAATCCAGCCCCTTCTGCGGGGACGGGGGTTCAGTTTTGGAGCGTTTACCGTGAAAAGCCACTGGAGAGCCAAATTCCAGGCGCGTGGGTTTGGTCCCCGCCATCTCACCAATGTGCCCCGGCAAGATCAGAGCAGAAATTCAAGTTTGTCCGGTGTTAATTCAGGATTCTGAGTAGGCCTCTCGGGAGCCTCAG